>OY992538.1:37098115-37705913 GCA_963921195.1 Pegoplata infirma | reverse complement strand
GTGTTTGGTAATAATTTTCTATTTTTACAGGGTACTGGTAAATAAATGTTTGAAGCCATGGTGAATCCTTCACTGCAATAAAGAGCGTGGGCACCAGTCCTGCCTTTAGTAGTAAAATTAAAACCTAAAAACTCATTTATATAGCAAAGCCAATGGAGTCTAGACCTGTTTTGATGAGTTACAAATGGAATCACAAAGTAAGTGTTCCTCCTAACCAAAAGACCAATGGGATTTACTAGTTTTTTAAATTAAAAATTTATGTTTTGTAATAATTTTCTATTTTTACAGGATGCTTTAAATAAATTCGTGAAGCTAAAGCGGATCCTTCACTTCAAGAAAAGCGTAGGCAGCAGTCACTGGAGAAAATTCTACATAAAGGGTCAGTTGGTCGGTGGTAAAAAATATCCTACACAAAATTTATTATATTAATATGAATTTATTCTGTGAAAATTTTAAATTCAAATAAATATACTTACAAGTTTTTACAAAAATTTTATAGAAAATTTATTTTAGCATAAATGGAATAATTTTTAGCATTATTTTTAGTCACCTTTTCTAATAATTTTGGTATATTTCACCATATTTCTTTTGGTATATTTTACCAAGTTTTTGCTTAAATAGCATTAGCATTTTCTTCAAAATTTTTTACATAAGTGTTTTGGCTAAATTACGAAAACTACTTCGTCGGTTGTAGTTTTAGCATATTCTTGGTAAAATTATGCCAGATTTTTGCTCACTCCGACACAGATTTTTTTTTGCGTGCAGGCTTTTCTGGAATAACGGAACATTAAAATTTTTTTACAAGAGTTTTGAGATCAGCCGGCGCTAATTTTACTAAATAGGTAGACTCAAAAAAAAGAATAAACTTAAACTTTGGAAAAATTTTCTTCAAAATAGTTTATAAATTTTCCCACAATTTAGTTAAATTTAACTAAAATTTGGGAAATTTTCTTAACTTTTAGGAAAATATTTTAGTTCATGGACTGTTAAATAGGCCATAATTTTCCTTAAATGGAATTCCCTAATACGTGGATGAAATTCTTACCGCCAAAGAAATTTTCCCTAAATAATTGAAAAAAAAATCTATATTTTTAAGACATATTTCTTAAAACAAAATTGAGTTCAAAAAAATTAGTTTTAGGACGTAATTTACTACCATTTCATTTATTTATCTTCTTTAATTTGAGGAAGTTTTTTCCACAATTTTAGTAAATTTTTCATAACATGAAATTGTTTTGTTGATTTATTTTTTTTTTTCATGCTTGCTTGTAGTTCACATTTTGTTTATTATTTGTAGTATATGAATACAAAAAGTTTGATCTTGTATAACAAGTAATAAATTTAATATTTACATTTTTTTCTACATATGTATGTGTTAGAAAAAAAAAATAATATTTTAATCACAACAAAGACCTTGGCTTTGGCGTGTTTTCCCATAGTCTGGGAACAAACGTCAAATACAAAGTTTTTGTTGTAATTTAACTAAAAAAACTAATGAAATTTATTACTTGACTATAAGAAACAAACGCTTCTTTATATTTATAATAAAATATGTACCCAATGAGAATTATGTGTGTATTAGCATGATATTCTATAAATAAACCATTAAAAAATATAAAATTAAATAATTTTTAGGAAAAATTTCCTTATCAGAAATGTTTTTTTTTACCAAAAAATGGGAAATTTTTTCCCATTTTCTAGTTCAAATTGGTCCTTCTTTTAAAGAAAAATGTGGACTAAAAAGTAGGAATACATGGCAATGGAGCTAAATCATTATCAATTTTCCTTGGATTTAGTTAATTTTCCCATTTTTTAGTTAGTTTTTTTTCTGAGTGCACCCTGAAATAGTTTCCTTGTAGGTCCGATTTCAAAAACTTTCAAGGCACTTATTTATTACCTTAATATAGGCTTATATTCTGAATTTCAAAAAAATCGGTTAACATTTACGACCTGTAGAGACTTTTGGCCAAAAAACCTACCATCTCGCCCCAGTGTGCACTGTGGGGCGGACAGAAGGGCGACTTACGTTAAATTAATTAATATTAACGACAAAACCTTTTGCATACAAATACCAAAACCGATATAAGATAAATACCAATACTTATTAAAAACCGATACCGATTCGAGGCTAAAACCAATACCAATACCCAATACCTAAATAACTCAAAACCAATACCGAAACCTATACCAATTCAACAAAAAATGAAAACCAATACCTATACCAATACTAATATAATTTTAAAAACCAATACCAATACCAATACTTTTATCGAATTGGTACCCATCCTTGAAATTAACCGATTTAAGTGAATAGCGGGCGAAATTTTCATATGGGACCTAAGTCCAAAAATGGTGTGATTATAATCAAATTTTGATTGGGTAATTAAAGTACGTGTTAAAAGTAAACAAAATTTTAATAAATCATTTCCTATTTTCATGAAATTTTAGCGATTTATGTGAATATCGGGAGGGTGGTTTGTATGGGGGCTACAAGAAGAACCGGTCCGATTGCTTTAAAATGTGGAATGGTGATTTGTGAATACAAAACACGTTTACCTGCCAAATTTCGAAAGGATACCTATTGTTAGAGTCATTTGACTCATATTTTAAGGGGACGTTTGTATGGGGGCATGGACCGATTTTTGCAAATTTCAATAGCGTCCGTCGTTGTGTCAAAAGAAGCTTAAGTCTCAAATTTCAGATAAATCGGTTAAAAATTAAGACCTGTATCGTGCGCACAACGTTTACATGGACGGACATCGCTAAATCGACTCAAAAAGTTATTCTGAGTCAATCTTGAAGGTGGGTCTAGGACCAATATTTCGGGAAACATCAGCAGAAACTCATTATACCCTGTACCACAGAGTGGTGTAGGGTATAAAAATTGTGTTGCCAAAATTGTAATGGTAAGTAGTGATATCGTTTTTTTTACAAGTAGTTACAGCAAGGGGTACTAATAGAAAATAATATATTAATATAATAAATAAATTCGAAAGAATTTTGTAATTTGGTGTTTTTTCGACTAAATTTAGCGTTTTTTATTTGCATCTAGCGGTCAAAAAATTATTTTATTTGTTAGCAGGAAATCTAACGACTTTATATTTTCTTAAAAATATTTAATATTTCGCAGGTACAGTGAAATCAGAAAATACACACGCATTTGTTGGATTTTTTTAAAGCATGCCAGCAGCAAGCAAAATCCTACCTGCATAAGTGATCGCTTGCATAATTTAACATAAAACAAAAAGGAAACAGCTACAAAGTCATAAAGACATAAAAAATCGGGATTTCCAAAAGGAATTTAAAAGACACTATTATTTTTTTACAACGCAAAATATGTGAAGACATTGCATTGAAATTCAATGGAGTGGCTGTACATCGCAATAAATATTTGAAAAATTGAAAATTTTGGCACGAAAAGGTCTACATTTTATAGGATCTTCTTTTATATGTGTGGTCATAAAAATCAAGTTGGGTTAAAAATATCGGGATTTCCAAAAAGACATTAGTATTTTATTTTTTTGCAACGCGAAATATGTAAAGAAACTACCTTTTAAAAACATTGCATTATCATTTAATGGAGCGGCTGCATATCGCAATAAATATTTCCAAAAGTGAAATTATTATTACAGAAAAGGTCTAATTTTTTTATTATCTGCTTTTATATGTGCCATAAAAGCAGATCCTAAAAAATTTTGACCTTTTTTTTGATAAAATTTTCCCTTTTGCAAATATTTATTACCTGAATTATTTTATTTTATCTTTTAAAGCAAATTTGTGGTTTTCAGCCAAATTTATATTCTTTCAAAGATTTTTTGTTGTGCTTGATAAATAACACTGGTTTACAAAATAAAAAAAAAAATTCTGCGCACGAAACGTGACTATATTTTTTTATATATTACAGACTACTAACTCAAAAAAAAAAATCAAAAATTTTTTTTTCACGGATTCAGTAATATTAAAAATTTGTTTAGCGTTTCTTTAAATTTTTCGACTATTTTCGTTATACCTCGCGTTGTTAACATCCGATCTACTCGCGATAAAATCCATGTTAAAGAGAATCATGCAACAAATCATTCAAACATCATTTTCCAATCAAATGATAAGATTACGTTTAATTAGCATACATAATATGTCGTATTATGACAAAAATACGTTATTTGAGCAATTAAATCAAAATTTGGATGGTCGACAAAAATAGAAATCGTAACAAATAAATTTTATTATGATTTCTCTTCAGAGACCAAATATAACAGTTGTTTGTGACTTTTTGTTTTAAAAAAAATATTATAATGTATTAACACCTGTTGTATTTACACTTTTTTTGGGACAGTTTGTGATCGAATGTAGCATTATTTTTCTTCGCTACCAGTGATGAGTAGCGCTCACTCAACATGTTGACTGAAATGTCAAAAATTAAACCGTTCAGCAGAATGTTGAGGAGCAGCTGAGTAGCAGCTTTCTCTGCTGAACGTACCCAATATGTTGGTTTAGCTTTGAAAAATACTTAGGTAAAATTATATTAAAATTCACAGGAAAAAAAAAAATTTGATAAAATAATTTTTTCTTTTCAAATTGTAAAAAAACGGTTAATAATGTAAAAAAATCAATAATACTTATAATATTTTTAAAGACAAAAAAAAACATACAACTTCTTTTTCATGGTATTCGGATGCAAAATAATAAAAATTAATTTGATTCATGTTTCAGTTGAACATGAATACTTTAAACTTTATTTCAAAACTAAAAATTTAATGAATAAAATCATTGTATAAAAGATCTGGGTTTATTTAAACCCTATCAGTTTTAGATTTTTTGTCTATTTCAGTTATGAATTCAAATTTAGTTAAACGATTTTTTACCTAAATATTTGTTAAATTTAATTTGTTTAACTAAAATGTTTGCATTCCAATTAATGTGGTGATTATTACTCGCATTGTACGGTCAATTTTGTGTATTTCTTTTGTGTCGTCTGTAGTTAAGTTTTTTTAAAGACTACCACAAAAACTCTCGTTATCTTCGTTTGACTTATGCTGAGTTTTTGAGTTGTAATATTTATTGGTTTTAGGTTTAAACTGAGTTAAAACCACAAATTCTGTTTTTGAGATGTGGTTTTTTTTAAGTTTAACTCAACAATGATGGAGAGTTAAACTAAGGTACAAAAATGTCAAAAAACACCTCTGATTTTCAAATATACTGGTTAGTGTTGCCATGAAATGTGCGCTGATGGCAACTATTCTAATTGGAAATGTGGTATTTGGTATGGCAATACTGCGTTAATCGACATTTGCTAAACTTGAACTGAAGAACAGAATGCTTGGTTAAACTCGGTTTTAATTTAATAAAGTTTAATAAAACTCCCGGTTAAACTAAGTTAAAGCGATATGTCAATCGCTTTAACTTATCGCTTTAACTTAGTTTAACCGGGAGTTTTATTAAACTTTATAAAAATAAAACCAAGTTTAACCAAGCATTCTGTTTTTCAGTTCAAGTTTACCAAATATCGATTAACGCGGTATTGCCATACCAAATGCCACATTTCCAATTAGAATAGTTGCCATCATTTCACATTTTTTCGAATAAAATACCACAACATGGCAATACTAACCAGTATATTTGAAAATCAGAGTTCTTTTTTGACATTTTTGTACCTTAGTTTAACTCTCCATCATTGGTGAGTTAAACTTAAAATAAACCACATCTCAAAAACAGAATTTGTGGTTTTAACTCAGTTTAAACCTAAAACCAATAAATTTTACAACTCAAAAACTCAGCCTTATACCCTGTTCTCACGAGCATCTAAAAACGGTTTTAAACGACATTTGTTTTAATTAAAAAAAAGTGTTCACACGTAATTTCACTCGTTTTATTTTGGTTTTTATGTTTTTATTTTGACATTTGCATTATCAGCTGATAAACATTTACACATTTCACCAACAAACGAAATTAAAATATGAAAATTATATTCATTAATTATACATATAACTGTTTATAATGTTCAAGAATTGTTTTAAGATAAAAATAGCACGATTTTTTTGTATTATTTACATTTTAGTAATAAACAATGTTGCCAATATTAATAAAATGCTTTAAAAACCGCTGAACATTCAAAAATACCAATGATGGGTACCAATACCTTTTCGATACCAATACCCGTTAATACCAATTCAAATTGAAAACCAATACCAATTAAAAACCAATACCTTTATTTGTGCGATACCAATACCGATAAAAAACCAATACCGATTCCACACTACCAATACCAATTAAAAACCAATACTTTTATTCTTCAAAACCAATACCAATAAAAAACCAATACCAATTAATTTTTTTCTACTTTCGTATCGGTTTTGTTTCGGTTTTTTGTATTCTTATTTTCGCTTGTTTTAATTGTGACGTTAAACATTTTCTTTCCATTACATTAGGTTTTACCTGACTAACGAATTGCAAAAGATGTTACATCGATCAGTAATCGTTTGCCTGCAATGTCACATAACAAAAAGGAGTTAGCTACTTGAATTTTAAAAGCCATAAAAACATAAAAGAAATATTTTTTGTCACGGTTTTTATGACCCCTAATAAAAGTAGATCTTAAAAAATTTAGACCTTTTCTGTGATGAAATTTTTTTTTTGCAAACATTGTTAATATTTGATATATGTACATTGAATGTCACTGCACTCTTCTTTGCGTTGTAAAAAAAAATACTAATGTCCTTTTTTGGAAATTCCAAAATTTTAATCAAGCAGACGTTACAAAATTTTATGTCACAACCAAGGTTGGCAATCGAAACGAATAACGGTATCGATATCGGTATGGGTATTGTTTTTTTTATTTATTTCGGTATCGGTATCGGTTACGGTATTTGAGTTGAATCGGTTACGGTATTACCGATACCGAAACGTCGATACCGGTACGTACCGGTATTATCGAAAAAAATGCTAAAAATACAAAAAACGCATAAAAACTAAAAAAAAATATATTTTTTTTTTCAATTTTAACACTAAACACGTATTGGTTACGAATGTTAAGTCTCATCTTTCTGCAATTAAAAAAAAATATCCCCACTTGACCACCGCAATTTATATGTCCATGAAATGCAATGCAAATCAGTACAGAAATTGTTTCAAGCTAAAACGAAAATTTACCATTTTTTGATTTTCGGCTTTTAATTTTTTTGATTATTTTAAAATTTTTTTATATTTAATTTATTATCAAATTTTACTAATTTGAAATAAATTAATAAAATATCAAATAAATCCAAACATTTAAATTGCATAAAAAGTTGAAATGCAAGCTTTTCTGGGATAACGGCGCATTGAAAATTTTTTTGACAAGATTTTTGAAATCAGCGGGTGCTAATTACCCTAAAAAAGTACCTTTTTCAAAAAAAGAAAAAATAAAATTGAATCTTGGTCCAAAATGAGTTAAGAAAAGTAAAAAAAATATGTAAAAATAAGTAGAATAGTTAAATTCGACTAACAAGGGAAGTCTCCCTAGTGTCACCCGCGGATCTTTATGGAATTGGTTTTATTTTGTAGATCAGAAAAAATAAAGGGACACGTATTTTTTTATAGCGGCCCAAATTCATATTTAGGGGGTAAAAAGGAGGGGGGAAGACAAGGCAATTTTTCAGTTTTTTTCGTTTATCTCCTATACTATGCAAAGAAACCTAGTCATGTTACATACCAAATGAAAGGTCTTTAGAAAACCTATCTACGTGTGCTAAGAACGTGTCCAAGCATGCTCAACTTTTCGTCATATTGAGTAAAATACCAAAATTTTAGGACATTTTTGTTAATAAGTCGAAAAATATTAACTTTTTTGGCACATTGTTAGCACCACGAGATAGGTATTTTTAATACCTTTAATCTGATACCACACATGCCTAAATTTATTTTGTTTAAATAGGCGTAAATCGTAAAAAACTGAAAAAGGTCAATTTCCTCCCATACAAATCGACCCCCCCTAAAAATGAGTTTGGGCCGCTAAAAAAAAATTTTCGTTCTTAACAATATATCCAAATTTCATGAAGATCGGAGGGTGACACCAGGGAGACTTCCCTTGTAAGCCGAATCCATGAATACCCTCCACAGTGCCCTTTTAAAGTGATAGTTTTTTAACGTGAAAAAATTAACAATTTTGATTAGAAATATTTTCTTTTGGGTAAAAAACTTTTTTTATCCATTTTTGAAAAAAAAAAATTTTTTTTTGAGTGTAACATTTTTTTTTGAGTGTAAGTTTTTTTGTTTAATTGTAAAAATATTTGTGAGGGACAAAAAAAAGAAAATATTTTTCTGACTCTTCAATGTTTTCAAAGCTGGTTTAACGGGTTTTTCAACACGTGAACTAAAGGTAAAACCAATTTGAAATTTACGGTTTTGCTAATAATTTTTGAACCACGTAGTCCTATAAATATCAAAAAATCCTTGGGCACGCACATCGCGGATTAAATAAAAATCTCCAAAAAACTAAAATAAACTAAGGGGTTCAGAAAGTTTCTTTTGAGAGTCTAAATGACTCCAAAAAATTTCGTGAAAATCAATAATTTTCTTCTGCTCCCACATAGCGGTTGAAGTAAGACTTTTTTTTTGGAAATTTTTACTTAATCCACGATGTGGGTGTTCAAAGATTTTTTTGATTTTTATGAGACTTCGGGGAGGCATTTGGAGTACGATTTTTCATTTACAAAAACCAAAAAAATTAAAAATTTTCTATTATTTTTTTTTTCTTTAAATGGGTTTTTAAGAAAAACCGTTTCAATACCGGTACGTACCGGTACTGAAGGAAAAGGTTTTTGGATACCGGTATCCGATACCAAAACTGAGTTTCGGTATTGGTATTGGTACCGGTATTCAATTTAAAGGGTTTTGAAACGGATAACGGTATTGAAAAGTTATCGATTGCCAACATTGGTCACAACACCAGAATCCAGAAAAAAAATTTTATTGTTTTATTAGAGGCACAGTCATATTATATAAGAATTTAAGAACGCATAATGTGCAGTTCACACTTGCTATTTTTGAGTTTAAGGGCTACGTGTTTAAAAAATTATTTTTTTTGTATACATTACGTTTTTATTCTGTTACTGGTGTTTTGTTAAACAACTTGTTTAAGGTCGTAAGTGTGAACCCCATATAAGAAAAAAAATGACCCGTGTAATCGCAATTGGCAAAAGATCTAAAATCGAAAAAGGCATGATAACCCATTTCGATCACCTTTTTCAAAAAAATATTTATGTATGAAAAGGATGAAGTTCAGGTATATTTTGTTACAAATGTTAAGTCTTATCTTTCAGCAATTAAAAAATATCTCCCCTTGACCACCGGAATTTATGTGTGCATTAAATGCAATGTGCATCAGCACAGAAATTGTTTCAAGCAAAAACGAAAAATTTGCATTTTTTTAGTTTAGGCTTTTAATTATTTTTTAGATTTAATTTATTATCAAATTCCACTAATTGAAACATTTTGAAACTATTTATTTTGAAAATAACGAAATAAATTAATAAAATGCAAATAAATCCAAATATTAAAATTGCATAAAAAGTTGAAATACAGGCTTTTCTGGAATAACGGAACATTAAAATTTTTTTTTACAAGAGTTTTCAGATCCGCCGGTGCTAATTTTACTAAATAGGTACCTTTTTCCAAAAAAAAAAATTAATCTTTGTCCAAAATGGGTTAAGCATGTAATATTTAGTTTAAAGTTTGACTTAATTCTGAATGCAAATATTGCTAAAAAATATTTTTTTTAAAAGGGGTTTTTCAAAAAAAAAAAAAACATCCCTCACGCAAAAATTCGACTCACTCTCTAGACACTCAGAATTTTTCAACTCACAATCACGTGATTTAAATGAAAATCACTTTTTTGAGTCACGCAAATCATGGGACCAGCGACCATCTCCAATTCAAATACATAAACAAGAGACAAGTGTCTTTTCATTTGTTTAATCTATAACATCTGTAAATTTTATTTAAAATGAAGTGTCCACCCTTGAAAAGGTTTCCTTGTAGGTCTGAATCCAAAAAGTTTCAAGGCACTTATTTATTAACTTAATATAGTCACTTGACTTAAATAAAAATCACTCTATAACCAAATGATTTAAATGAAAATCACTCACGCTCACGCGTGAATCACGGGACCAGAGACCATCTCCAATTCAAATACTTAAACAAAAGGCAAGTGTCTCTTCATTTGATTCATCTATAACATCTGTAAATTTTGTTTAAAATGAAGTGTCCACCGTGAAATAGTTTCCTTGTAAGTCCGATTTCAAAAAGTTTCAAGTCACTTATTTATTACCCTAATATAGTACTTAATTTAAATGAAAATCACTCTATAATCACGTGATTTAAATAAAAATCGCTCACGTCTGAATCACGTGGTTTTTTGAGTCACGCAAATTACGGGACGACAGACTATCTCTAATTCAAATACATAAACAAAAGACAAGTTTCTCTTCATTTGTTTCATCTATAACATCTGTAAATTTTATTAAAAATGAAGTGTCCACCCTGAAATAGTTTCCTTGTAGCTCCGATTTCAAAAACTTTCAAGGCACTTATTACCTTAATATAGGCTTACATTCTGAATTTCAAAAAAATCGGTTAACATTTACTACCTGTAGAGACTTTTGGCCAAAAAAACCTACAATCTCGCCCCAGTGTGCACTGTGGGGCGGACAGAAGGACGACTTAAGTTAAATTAATTAATATTAACGACAAAACCTTTTGCATACAAATACGAAAACCGATATAAGATAAATACCAATACTTATTAAAAACCGATACCGATTCGAGGCTAAAACCAATACCAATACCCAATACCTAAATAATTCAAAACCAATACCGAAACCTATACCAATTCAACAAAAAATGAAAACCAATACCTATACCAATACTAATATAATTTTAAAAACCAATACCAATACCAATACTTTTATCGAATTGGTACCCATCCTTGGTTTATGATCGTTATCGATAAACGCTGGATGCATTAGCAACATTGTTGCTGACCGTTGATTTACCATCTCTTGCTCTCAGTACTAAAAACATTGAAACGTCATAATCGAAAAGAACATTGCAACAAGAAACAAAAAAAAAAACAATTTCTTTGACATTCCAATGTTTCGGTAAATTAACATAATCGTGTAAAAATAAAAACGTTTACAAAAAATAATTCTAACTAAATAAAACATTCGGAAAATAAAGTGAAAAACATTCGGGAAATAAAGTGAAAATTAAATAAATAGTGAATAATTTATTAAATGAAATTAACTATAAAATTTTGCATACAACAAAAAAAAAAAAAAAAAGTACATAACAGTGAAGAGAAAAATAATACACCGCAGTCGAAAAATACCTAAAAAATTAAAACAAAAGAAAGCAATAAAATCCGTATAAATTTTTTGTTAAAAATTAATAAAAAATTAATAAATTTTCCATATTAAATTCCTCATCCGAAAACCTGAAAAACGCTGTGAAATATAATAATAAAAAAAAAAATTTAATAAATCGGTGAAAAAATTTATTGAATGGTAAAAATTTTATGTGCAATTTCTTTTCACAAATAATCTGTAGTGTTCATTAATTTTATAAATAAAATTTTCCATCTAAAAACCTGTAAAACGTCATAATAAATTTACCAAAACTCCATTAAACCACAAAAAATTGTTGGTTTATCTTGTCAAAAAAAAAATAAATAAATAAATAAAAACGTACTGTGGAAATATTTTTGTATAAAATTTTTTCAAATTTCACCAAAATTCTACAAAATTGTGCATATGAAAAGTTAATTATTTTCACTAAACCTCATACATTTTCCAAATTGTATTGTATTGTGGCCACACAGTGCTATTTTTCCACACCAAACTGTTACATTCTTGGTGTTTCACTATTCTCAATTGTTCCACATACTTCAGTTGAACTTTGTTCAACAAGTATCCCAAAAATTTATTTTCACATTCTAAAATAAATAATGAAAATAGTTTCCAGTAACAATAATTCGTTTTGTGCATAAATTCTACATATAAAATTTCTCGTCTGAAAATTTACAAAAAGAGAAACAAAAAAAATATATACATATATCAAATCCGTGTTTAATTTTTTTTAAAAAAGAAAAACAAAATTTCATAAAATTATTTCCAAAATTCTACAAAAAATTGTATAAATAATAAAAAAAAAAAAACTTTATTATAAATTTCCAAAAAAAAAATATTTGTCAACATTAAACAAGAATTTTATTACCATCAAAGTTTATTAAACGAATGAAATCAAATTAAACAAAAAATAAATAAATTCATTTATTTAAAGTGCACCAAATCATAACATTAAATTTCCATATAGTGCTATATATCTACACTACACTGCTACATTTTTGGTGTTTCAATTTCTCATACGTTCCGCATACTTCATTAAACCTGTGTTTAAAAAGTATCCATAAGTTTATTTTCGGACTGTTAAATAAATTTATGAAAATTGTTTTGAATAAAAAAGGAAAAAAAATACACTTTTTATACCTACCAATAAACAAATATAATCAGTCAAATTGCGGTCACATAAAATTAAAATATTTATAAAAAAAACTGTGTAAAACAAAATTTTAACTAATCAAAAATAAAAAAGTATTTTTTTCAAAGATTCCAAGTATTATTTCCAACAAGTTCAGTGTTTCTTTTTTTGATCCATAAAATTCCCTATAAAAAAGAAATTCGTCCAACAAATAACTTCATATACTTTACTTTAAAGTTTCTGAAAAATATTTTTTCCTAAAATTGAAATCAGTGTAAAAATAGATTATTTTTTCCACACTTTTGGTCATAGTGTAAACTTCAGTTCTGTAAAAAAAAAACAACAACAACGAAAGTGAAGTAGCAAAGAATTTCTTGTAGCAAAAAAGGGAACACACAAAATTGAACTCTATATATAAAACAGTGAATTAAAGGAATCATTTCTTTATTAAATTTTTTTGAAAATCCATAATTAAAAATTTTTTAAAAAAAAAAAACATTATAACAAAACTAAATACAATTTAGTTAAATTCAATGGCCAATAGAACAATTTTCGTTTTCAAAACTTTTATATGGGAATATAAATCCATACTTAATAAATTAAAATTTATTAATTCTTAAACAAAAAAAAAAACACAACAAAAAAAATAAAATTTATACAAATTCAACAAACAATTAACAATTTCTAAATAATAAAAATTAAAAAATCCATAATTTATTTTTACAACAGTTTTTCTAAAAATTTTAAAAATCCATACAACTAAACGTGGATAAATTTTCAAAAAAAAAAAATTTATTCAAATCAAAACAAAAATCGTTTACACTAAAAGAAATAATCGTTTCGTAAAAAATAAAAATAGTGCGAATAACATTAAATAAAAACATAATAACAACCAATAGTAAATCAACAATACGCTGCGTTCGAATAAAACAAATTTTAACAAAATTTTTCAAGAAATTCACATATTTGGTAACTACAATTTATTCCATTTGGATTTACATTTATTCATTTATATTTCGCATATCATCATCATTTCATTTTACATCATTATTTCATATTCCTTTTTTCCTTAAATCCTTTTCTTAAGTCATCGACATATAATTCCAATTAATTTTGATTCGGCCCCATACTTCGTCATTTCTTTTTTTTCGAATTCCCCAACCTCCTTCGGAATTTTCATTGTAAAAACAGAAGTCATCGGATAGCAATTTCTAGTTTTCACTGTTATTGTACAAGCTACTTTTTCCAAAATGGCTTATCTACAAAAATTTATACGAGCTACAGATGAACTCATTCAATTCGATGCAGATTTCGACAAAGCAAATCTTGCTGGGGAATCCATACCTTCACTTGAAGTTCATCGTGACGAGATGAAGTCTATTTGGGCTGGGGTCAAAGTTATATACCAAAAATGTCTTGACGAAATTAAAGGTAAGCCAGATGATAATGAAGACAAAACAACGAATAAAGATAACGGCGACGACAATAGCGAGCCTGCCGCAAATGATCGTGAGGTTATAACGTCCAAATACCAAACAGCATACGCAACATACGTTCAATTTATTTCACGATTAAGTACTCGTATCAACGAGTTATCAGCTCCTATTGCACAGCCCCAAGTCCATCCAAATGCTGCTCCTGGAGGCATTTCACTTTACAACATGCACCTTCCTCCATGTGATACAGGTATATTTAAGGGTGATTATCAGTCCTGGCCTTCTTTTCGCGACTTATTCACGGCTATTTACATTAATAATCCTCGTCTTTGTAAAATTCAGAAATTGTTCCATTTAAATAGAAATACTAGCGGTGAGGCAAAAGATATCGTACAAAAATGTCCTCCAACAGAAGCTGGATTTGATTTGGCGTGGGCAAACTTAAAAGCTCGTTTTGAAAACCGAAGACTACTTATAAACAGCCAGCTTCGTATTCTCTGCACTCTTCCTAATATTTCTACTGAATCTTGCGAAGATATCAAAAATTTGGTTAGGACAATAAATAGTTGCGTTTCCACTCTTAAACTATACAAAAAACACATGGAAGCTATGGATGATGTACTAGTTTTTCATTGTACCAACAGTCTTCCACCAATTACATTAGCTCTTTGGGAGCAATCTTTCAAAAAGGACGAAGATCCAACATGGGACCAAATGAGTGCATTTTTGACTAGTCGGTTTCAAACACTTGAAACTGTTTCCGAGGTAAAAGGTTTTCGACATAATTTCACATCACGTTCGGAGACTACTCCAAAAGCAGAAAATACAAAATCCAAACCACAACCCAAACGTGTACATAGTAATCATGCTAATGTCTCTTCTTCCAAGTCAGCTGCTACATGTCGCCTTTGTCCCTCAAGTCAGCACCCTATTCGTCAGTGTCCTAAATTTTTACAAATGAGTGTAGATGAAAGAACTTCAAACATTAAAGAATATGGTCTTTGTATGAACTGTTTTGCTAAACAGCACCGTGTAAAAGACTGCAAAAGTTTGTTCAACTGTCGTATATGTCGTAAACGACATAACACTCTTCTTCATAACAGCAACGAGCATACCTCCTCTCAAAATCTTCCTGTTTCCACTCCAAATAACAATCGCAATAGTAGAGAATTATCTCTCGAACCATCTACTTCTAAAAATGTTCGATCACATTTCGCTTCTAACTCTAAATCAGTTATTCTTGCTACAGCAATGGTTCAAGTTCACCATAATGGAATACAATATCCTGCAAAGGCATTTATTGATTCTGGTTCCGAAGGAACATTTATTTCCGAACGACTTTTTCGACGAGTCTCACCTCCTTACACTTCTGTAAACGCACAAATAAGTGGTTTAAATGGTTCCATATCGGCTCAAACTCAAAAAATGTCCACAATTGTTCTTGGCTCCAATGGTTATAACCCCAAAAAAGTACATATTAACGCCTTTGTTCTCAAAGAACTTTCAGGTCACCTTCCTAGCTGCTCCGTAGATCCAAGCATTTTATCCAAAATGCCAAATATAACTTTAGCAGATCCATATTTCTACAAGACTTCACAAATAGATATTCTTATTGGCGAAGATACATTCGATCAATTCGAACTTGATGGATTCCAAAGAAACATATGTGGTCGCTTGAAAGCAAAAGAAACCATCTTCGGATGGGTTATATCTGGCAATTTAGATCAGTCTTCCCCTATTCCAACTCGAGTTCTTACATTCGTTTCCCAAGTATCTCTTGAAAAACAGCTAACGCGTTTTTGGGAGGTGGAGGATATTCCACAAAAGCCAATTATTTCCCCGGCAGATCGGGTTTGTGAAGATTTATATACAAAAACAACTCACCGCCGTGATGACGGAAGCTACGTGGTATCGCTTCCATTTAAAAAATCATTTTCAGTAAATTCAGAATGTTTAGGAAATTCAAGAAGTATTGCTCTATCTCAATTTCTACGCAATGAATTACGGCTTTCTAAAAATCCCGAACAAAAATCCATTTATGATTCCGTTGTCCAAGAATATCTACAACTTGACCACATGAAGAAAGTACATCCTCCTTTAAGTACTAGCACTTTTGGAAATTACTATCTTCCACACCATGTGATAAAACCAGAAAGTTCTACTACAAAAGTAAGGGTCGTTTATAACGCATCGTGTAAAACATCCAATGGTTCTTCTTTAAATGATGTGCTACATCCAGGTCCTATTCTTCAAAATGACCTGATTCTTCTTCTGCTTAAATGGAGATTCCATCGATATGTTTACAATAGCGATATCGAAAAAATGTATCGGCAAATCCTTGTCAATCCGAATAACACCCCATTTCAAAGAATACTTTTCCGAAGTTCCTTAAACGAAGAAATCCAAGATTACGAATTGAAGACAGTTACTTTTGGAGTAAACTGTGCGCCTTACTTGGCAATCCGCACTCTTTTACAAATGGCTTCAGATGTTGAGAAATCGTTTCCGTTAGCAAGTGACATTCTTAAAAATCCCATGTATGTAGATGATGCATTATATAGAGCTCCAGACATTCCTACAGCAATTCAGGCAAGAAACCAGCTTACAGATGCCCTTCGTCCTGCCGGTTTCAGTCTCCGAAAATGGACGTCTAATTCTTCAGACATACTAGAAGGCATTCCAAAATCCAATCTTTTACAAGAAGATTTCTGCGAATTCGAGGATACCAGCAATGCAAAAACCCTTGGAGTACAATTAAATGCAAAGTCTGACATGTTCTACTTTTCCACAAAACATTTGTCCAGTCGAAAAAACATTACCAAACGAGAAATTCTATCCGAAATATCTAAACTGTTTGATCCTACTGGCTGGCTTTCTCCATTTATCATTCTTTCAAATATCTTAATTAGAAATGTTTGGGAATCCAAATCTGATTGGGATCAATGTCTTCCAGATACCTGTCTACATGACTGGAATCTTTTTATCCAATATTATCCAGACATTGATAAGATCAAAATCCCCAGATGGATATCCTTTACTCCAAAATGCAAAATGGAGATTTACGGATTCTGTAATGCATCCGACAAAGCATACGCAGCCATTTACGTTAAAATTACTTCCAATGAAGTATCAACAGTTTCACTTTTGACAGCCGAATCCAAGATCGCTCCAGTCAAGTGCATTTTTCTTTCGAGACTTGAACTTCGCGGAGAAATCCCTTTGTCAAAAATTATAGATTCCATTTTACCATCGTTTAACATTCCAGAATTTTCTCTATATAACTGGTGTGATTCGACAATTGTCCTAGCCTGGCTTAGAAAATCTCCATGTCACTGGAAAACGTTCGTGGCAAACATATTTTCTCAAATACTACAAACTATCGGCTGCAATAACTGGCGTCACGTTCCATCACAATTCAATCCAGCAGATCTTGCTACAAGAGGACTTTATCCCAAAGATTTGGCCGTTAACAACCTATGGTGGAGCGGTCCTGAATGGCTTAACATGAACTCAAATCATTGGCCAAAATATGTTACAAATATACCTGATATCGAAGAAGATCAGAAACCAATTCGAGTCAACTTTTCCTATTTTTCCAATTACAACGATAATTTAGATAGATTTTCTAAATTTCCAACGGCGCTTCGAGTTTTTTGCTATCTGGTCAGATTTTTGCACAGAACTCATTCAAAATACAAAAATTCATTTCAGTATGAATCTACTTTAATTTCAAGCAACGAAACTATCCATGTTCGAGAGCGCTTAATTCATTTAACACAAAAGATAGCTTTTCCAAACGAGTATAAAGCCATCCTTAACAGCAATAAAATATCGAAAGCAAGCCCTATTCTAAATCTTAATCCATTCATCGATTCAGATCACAGACTCCGAATCAACGGTCGGCTTGCGACTGCTACTTTATCCTACGACGAAAACTTTCCAATACTTCTTACCTACAACTGGAGATTTTCTAAACTTTTGGTCCTATCCTTAAGATTTTCTTTCTTTTCTTTCCCATTTTTCCAATTTCATTCAGTTTCATTTATCATTTTCCACTATCTCATATTCATTATCTCTTATCATCCTAGATATACCATGTCGTCAAATTACGATGGACGAGAGATTATAGCGAGAAGAAAATTAAACAAGCGATCATTTCAATGTCTTCGATCAGCGCTCTTACATAAATATGGCACTAACTGTCTTGCTCATGAACACTCCAAGCAGACGTGTTTTCAGAACACTTACTGCCACAAGTGCACCAAAAGACGCTATACACTTTTGCATCTTGATGAATCGCCTCCAAGCTTACCATTAAGTCCATCCACTTCATCAGCTTTCAACGGTGATCATCACAACATTCCATTGTTGCCTACCGCATCAGCATTCATCATCAATAAACAACAGCGTTTTAACTGTTCAAGCGCTCATCATTTGATCACCACACAGCCAAATTCCTAAATCAACAGTGGAAATGCCTTACCTAAATCTATTGATGAATCTTTCTTTATTATCAACATTTCACTCATCCTTCATCTCACCATTCAATCATCGGAATCCTGCACACAATAAGAAATATATCTACATGAGTATTTTTATTATAAATTATTTTTTATTGCATAAAGCATACCATTTGTTTGAATTGAATATTGAATTGAAACAGAAACCATTGTAAACTTTTTAAGTATTCTTATGAACTAATGTACATATCTATTGAATTTTTCCATATTTCCAATACTTTTTCCTTATTTTTGAACATTGCAGTTCCTGCAAGAGGGCCGGGATGTTCATGCCGCAACCCTACTAATGAAAACCCTATTTTACTCGTTAGAATTAGTCGTATGTTTGAACTGTATAACAGTTCAAACATCTCAAACATTACTGAATTAGTCTTCTTAGTCAAATAATTTAGGGCCTAATTTTTTAAATCACTCGCGTTGAACGCATCACCAACGTTAACGTGAACGCGAGGCTGAAAAAGTGCAATGTTGTAAATCACTACGTTATTGCGTTCAATTTTTACGTCATCACTTGAAATGTCAATTATATTTGAATCAGTGTTGCCAGAAATTCTAAAATTAATAAAATTGGCCACCAATTTTGTAGGGGATACGCACCCATTATCGTGGGGAAACACATATGTATGATAAGGCAACACCTGCAAAGAGAATATTTGAGAAAAAAGAGAACAAAAAAAAAGTAACATAAATTAGTTGAAAAAAGCAATAAAAATCACAACGAGACGCTTTGCTATTTTCGATGTTTTTCTTCTGCCGGAGACGTTTTTTTTTACATTTTTATTACTTTTTTGTTGTATATTTACATATTCCAACATTATTTATTTATTTTTTGCTATTTAACAGCATATTTGTTACATCAACGCCCCAAAATTTCAAGTGATCATTTTGACACTTCAAGTGATGAAAAAACACTCTCTTGCGTTTTACAAAATTCCATTTTCCATACAATTTGTTCTACAAACACGTAAGTCAACGCGAAAAAAACAGCTGTTCAGTGCTCGCGTTTTACAAAATAGAAAATTGTCCAACGCGAGATAAAAAGTCGCGTTGCGTTTTACAAAATTAGGCCCTTATAGTTTTTAAGTTAGTTAAGTTTTAGCAGTACACACAAAAGAACCTTTGTTTAGAATAAAAGATTTCATATACATACACTTTCACCGGCTTTTATTCTGGCAAACCCCACAAAGTTAGGCTTAGCTCTGGTCCTTCGTTCCCCACATTTTCAAATATTTTTTTAAGAATTTAATCCAACCACCTTTCCAGTTTAAAATTTTTATAAAATTTCCATTCTGCATTTTTTTAAGAATACAATCACTTCCTTTCTTATTACTGAGGCATACTCAAAATTAGTTGAATTTACCAAAAATAAATTTCAAAACACATTTGTTGCAAAATTTCCAAATCGAATATGTTCTTTATTTCTTCCGAATGCACTTATGCACAAATGGCATAAATTCAAAAAATGAAGCAAGGTCACTTGGATTAATTCTGAGATGATTTTTATCTCTTAGCGCAATCCAAAATCGATTGTCAAAAAAAAAAAAAAATTTTTTTGAAAATTTTTTTTTTTCGATTTTTTTTTTTTTTTTTTAAATTTTTTTTTTTTTAAAAAAACATATTTTTCTTAATTAAAAAAAATATAAAAAAAATAATTTGAAAACGTGTTACGCAAAAAACAGCAAATTTGGCCTAAATTTGTGCTAAACTAAAATGGAAATTGTGGGAGTTTGCCAAAAAATGCTGGCAAGATATAAATTTTAGTATTAAATATACAATATTAAAAACACTTTTACGATTAAAGACTCATGCAAGTTCGTGCCCAAATACAACTTTTTGTCCACGAAAGATATAGGCTATTTTAGCTCCAAAATCCTCATAATCAAAACACCCAAGAATAACGCCAAGAATGCATTAACTGTAAAATAGGAATTTTTAACAAAGACTAGTATCCTTAAGTTTTAGGGCCTAATTTTGTAAAACGCAACGCGCCTTTTCATCTCGCGTTGGACAATTTTCTATTTTGTAAAACGCGAGCACTGAACAGCTGTTTTTTTCGCGTTGACTTACGTGTTTGTAGAACAAGTTGTATGGAAAATGGAATTTTGTAAAACGCAAGAGAGTGTTTTTTCATCACTTGAAGTGTCAAAATGATCACTTGAAATTTTGGGGCGTTGATGTAACAAATATGCTTTTAAATAACAAAAAATAAATAAATAGTGTTGGAATATGTAAATATATAACAAAAAAGTAATAAATGTGTAAAAAAAACGTCTCCGGCAGAAGAAAAACATCGAAAATAGCAAAGCGTCCCGTTGTGATTTTTATTGCTTTTTTCCACTAATTTATGTTATACGGCGTTCACACTTGCTGTTTTGAAGTGTTCAAGAGTGAGATGTTTAAAAAAGTCTTTGTTCTGCGTCCATTACGTTTTTATTCTGCTACTGGTGTTTTGTTGAACAACTTGTTTAAGGTCGCTAGTGTGAACTCCATATTACTTTTTTTTGTTCTCTTTTTTCTAAAATATTCTATTTGCAGCTGTTGCCTTATCATATATATGTGTTTCCCCACGATAATGGGTGTGAATCCCCTACAAAATGGGTGGCCAATTTTAGTAATTTTAGAATGTCTGGCAACACTGATTCAAATATAATTGTCATTTCAAGTGTTGACGTAAAAATTGAACGCAATAACGTAGTGATTTACAAAATTGCACTTTTTGAGCCTCGCGTTCACGTTAACGTTGGTGATGCGTTCAACTCGAGTGATTTACAAAATTAGGCCCTTAATTTGTCCCTTTAGCCTTTTTATAATTTTATTTCTTCCCATTTGCCGTTTGCATAATTGTAATATTAATTTCACTCCGGTTTTATTATACGTCTTAAAACTTTCAACTTTGAAAGCCTACACAGAAAAAAAAAATTGTCAATACAATTAATTTCATTGTTAATACAATTAAACATGTAATTGAAACTGAGCCTACATTGGATTTTGTCAATACAACATTGACTTTTGTAACTTTTAAAAAAAATATCAACTCATTTTTGTCAATTAAATCCATTGTTGTATCAACAATGAAATTAATTGAAAAGTTTGTAATAAATTATATTAACGGAAATAAGCATGCTTTAATGTCATTTTATAAAAAAAATCTAAAAATAGAACAAAAAAAATATAAAAAATCAAAAAAAAAAACATTAGCCGGCAGCTGGAATCGAACCCGCAACGAACATGATACGAGTCTAGCACACTACCACCGTGCTATTCCTTGTATACCCTAGTAAAAAAGTTTTGATATAATAATATATAATTTGATACAATCATATTAAAATATATATGAATTTGTATATGTTCAGATCTAATTATATCTAAGATTTTATGTGGCTCCATTTTCTTATCTGAGGTTATACATAAATATATATGGCTTTATATAATTTTACAATTTTACATTTATTTATATAAAATAAGATCAACTGGATTTATTTGGATGTGACCAAAATTCGGATCTAATTATATCATTTTTTATATTTGTGTATCTAAAATAATACAATTAGATAATTATTTGATCCAACTTGATACAGCCAATTTTGAGATCAAATTAGATCTAAAAAGTTTTTTTTTTACTCGGGTATATTTGTTGTTGACTATACGCGTATATTAAAGGAAATAAACCGATTTTAATGTCATTTTATTTTAAAAAAAATATAAATACTAAAAAAAAAAAAAACATCTAGCGGCAGCTGGAATCGAACCGGCAACGAACATGGTACGAGTCTAGCACACTACCACCGTGCTATTTCTCATAAATTTTTTACTTGACTTAACGCGTATAAAAAGTGTTGCAGAATAGCAAAACAAAAATAATTTCAAAAATAAAAATAAATAAAAATAAAAAAATGTTTCCGCCAGCTGGCAGCGAACCCGCAATGTTCATGATTTGAATCTAGAAAAGTGTTCACACGTAATTTCACTCGTTTTATTTTGGTTTTTATGTTTTTATTTTGACATTTGCATTATCAGCTGATAAACATGTACAAATTTCAACAACAAACGAAACTAAAATATGAAAATTATATTCATTAATTATACATATAACTGTTTATAATGTTCAAGAATTGTTTTAAGATAAAAATAGCACGATTTTTTTTGTATTATTTACATTTTAGTAATAAACAATGTTGCCAATATTAATAAAATCATTTAAAAACGCTGAACATTCAAAAATACTCAATTCAACCCCTGGAATTCCGCTCGTTTTAAATCGTTTTAATTTTAAAACGAGCTAAAAACATTTTTATTTTGACATATTACAACAAAAAAATGTATGGTAAAACGAGTCATAAAAATGGTTTTTAAGCATAAAACGAAAAATGTTGCTAAAAATGGTTTTTAGCTGTAAGTGAGAACAGGGTATAGCACACTACCACCGAGCTATCGTCACATAAATCTGAGCTTCATTAAATGAATTTTTAAGGTGTCTGTTAGCGCGTCCCGAATTCAAATTTTTTTAGCTTGCCCCCTTAAACGATGGGGATTTAGGACCCTTTTACGGGAAAAATAACAAAAAAATGTTTGGACAAAAAACCAGTTGGCTACCAGCAGCTAAAGATTGCAATCTTAGTGCATTTTGAAAAAACTTTTTTTTTTTGTTGTCCAAAATTTTGACGCCAAAAGTTGCGCAATACAGAGTACATTTGAGGAAAAATATTAAAAAAATTTCCATGGAGTAATTTTGGTACAGCGTTGCATCTCAAAGATCAAAAGGTTTACTTAATTTTTACTTTTTCTTTCTTTTAAGCTAAATTAGTCTCAGAATCTGCTTTGACACAGTTTTAACGAATGTGATCTTTTTTGCGTAGGTTTTGAGACCAATTTAGCTTAAAAGAAAAAATAAAAAAATTTTAAGTCACACTTTTCATCTTTAAGATGCAACGCTGCACCAAAATTACTCCATGGGAATTTTATTAATATTTTTCCAGGAATTTATTCTATATTGCGCAACTTTTGGCATACATTTTTTAAAAAACAAAAAAAATTTCTTTTTTCAAAATGCACTAAGATTGCAATCTTTAGCCGCTGGTAGCCAACTGGTTTTTTGTCCAAAACTTTTTTTGTTATTTTTTCCGTAAAAGGGTCCTAACTCCCCATCTTTTGAGGGGGCAAGCATTTTCAAATTCGAAAAAGAGCCGAATTCGGGGCGCGCTAGTGTCTGTGTTATCAATGAGTATTTTGTGCGTTTTTTAACAATGATTTTAATTGATGCATTTAATTGGAAATTAAATTGGATTTTTGTCACATTAACTATATACATTGTTGATACAATTAAAAACGTTGTTGAACTGGAAGTTAGTTGCTAACAATTTGTTTTGTTACTTTTGATATCACGATATTTTTTTCTGTGTAGCAAACTGACAGTATTGGCACTAAATTTTTTTCATTATACTTTCTTGATAGCTTATATTGTTGACATTGAGGAAATGTATAAGCTTTTGAAAATTTGTTAAATTTTATTTTTTTAATTTCTGCCAAAAAAAAATGGATTTGGAACCATAGTGGAATGGCTAAAAAAATCATCAGATCTTTATTTATTAATAGATTTAAAGAAATAAAAAATATTTTATATAGAGCGGATATATGTCAAGGAAAATACGACAATTGAGATAAGGTGCTCGATTCGAAAGTAATCTTTTACCATTCATCTAATTTTTAAAAATTTGATATTCGTTTTAAGATTTTAACATTTTTTTATTGTTACAATTAAAAATAGTTATTATTTCCAATAATTACAAGAAAAAAATTTAAAAATCTTCAAAATCGAAAGAATATCAAAAAAATTAGGTGAATGGTAAAAAATTAGATTTTCTGAATTTTCGAAGTTTACTATAAAATTTAAGAAAACCGTTTTACAAAAAATAACATGTGTTTTAAATTTAAAAATGTAACCATAATTTATAAAAAATACTTATTAATATATGCCAATATTAAGAAATTGCTTAAATTAAAAAATTCCCGGGAATTCCCGGGAATTAGATTTTTTAAAAACGCACTCCCGGGAATTGAAAAAGTCCGGGAATTTAGAAACCCTACTCTATATAGAAATTTAATTATGTTGGCCTGCTGTGGGATTTGGACCTGAGAATACTGGCGTCTTTGACCGTTCAACCACGTCTATAGAGTTTGCATCAAGTCTAATGTATTGCCTAGAAGTAGATTTCATGAACAGTGTTAAACTAAACAATCCATTTTTTAGAATTTTCCTGTTATTCCAATTATTTCTTTGTGTTTTTTTTTACGTTTTTATTTTTATTATTTTTTCGCCTCACAGAAATTTTATTTTAAGTTTTTTTTTTCTTTAATTTTTATTAAAAATAGTTTTTTATTACTTTTAATTTGAGTCTCCAAGTTTAAGTGTACATTAAGAATCTTAATAAATATTTATGTTGTTGTTGTCTTGTTTTTTGTTCTAGTACTTGAAAAACATTGTTGATGCTTCACATTCCTTTCTTTACTATGATGTTAAGTATTTCATTTCCTTTGTAACTAGGAGAGAAGACTCAAGGGCTGTAATGTTTAAAAATTCCAGTGCACTTTTTTTTCTAGAATATTTCATCAAAATGAGTAACTTTGGAAAATTGTGTGTGCTTGTGTCAGTAAAAATACTTTTGAAAGCATAAAAAAAAATGTTCACTTGACGCACTTCATCGTGTTGTCAACATGTAACCAAAGTACTTTCAGTTAATGCTATTTATTGTTGCGGTGATTTTATTCACATTAAAATTTCAAAATGGATGTGAGTGAATGGAAGTGGCAGCTGTAGGGAAGATGTTTGCTATACAAGTAATTTGCAAAAAAAAAATTTCAGTTTATTTTTTTAATTCCCAGCAAATAAGTTTTACTTAAAAATTTTAACAGAATGTTGAAAAAACAATTTCCAACTTCATTTTCTTCTTTGAAATTAAATAAATTTTGATTAATTTTTTCCCAATTTTCTTTATTGAATTTTACAAGCAAGTCAATATAATCCTGATTTTTTTTTTCATCTCTTCCAAAGTATTACAAAAATATTATTTCCTTTGTCCTTTAATTACACTGTGCTACAGTGAAAAAATACTTCTGATGTGACATAGTATAGGTTGTTGGTATTGTCGAGTAGATCACAAAAATGCCCATTAAACTTGCCAGACACCCTCAAATTTTAGAGTTATTATCAAAAAACGTTTTTTTGGGACTTTTCTCACTAAAGGTTATGTAATTCAGAAAATTTTCAACCGATTTTAAATTTTTAAACTGTTTTGGATAGAAGAAAAATAGGGCTTTCCGTGTGTGTGAATTGGTCTACACATATAAGAAAGATATCTAGTGATTTTTTCGGTAAAATCTAATTTTTTTGTTATTTTTTGAAAATTTTTCGAGTTTATCAACTTTTTTTTGCTATAGTTTGTTTAACAACGTTTATATTTATAAACGTATTTTTAAAGGAAATTTAATTCTGAATTCGATAAGCTTTATCCTGAAGAAATCAGATATTAATTGGCAGAGTTGTGATAATTTTTCTAAAAAAGAAAATTAAGATTTTGCAGGAAATCGCCGTTCAGATATCCCAGCCAAAAAAAATAAATTTATCATAAGAGATCATGTACACTATTTTTAAAGGTTTTTGACGCGCTGAATCCGAATCTGGCCTTTAAATTGCTCTATCTCGTCAGGTTTTTGAGATATTTAACATAAATTGATATATCAAAAACTTAGTAAGATAGCGCAATTTCAAGGTGAAATTCGAATTCAGGAGGCCAAAAGCCTTTAAAATAATGATACGCGACCTCTTAATATGTTCGTTTATTTTTTTTATTTTTTTTGCCTGGGTTATCCAAACGGCAATTTCAAGCACAATCTTGATTTTCTTTTTTAGAAAAATTATCACAACTCTGTCAATTGTTATCCGATTTTTTCGGTATAAAGCTCATCGTATTCACAATTAAATTTTCTTTAAGAAAACGTTTATAAGTATAAATGTTGTTGAACGAACTATAGCTGAAAAAAATCGATAAACTCAAAAAATTTTCAAAAAAAAAACAAAAAATTAGATATTGTTGAAAAAATCAATACATATCTTTTTTATATGTATAGACCAATTCACACACATGAAAAGCCCTATCCTTCTTCTATCCAAAACAGTTGAAAAATTGAAAATCGGTTGAAAAATGTTTAAGTTACACGTGGTTTAGTGAGAAAAGCCCCAAAAAATCGTTTTTAGACAATAACTTTAAAATTTGAGGGTGTCTGGCAAGTTTGATGGGCATTTTTGTGATCTTTTCGACGAGACCTACAACCTTAACTACATCATTTTGAAAGTATATTCGATTTTGTGTTTTTTGTAGCACAGTGTTATTTATACATAAGTAAAGGGTACTTTGTCATTGTTGTAGCATATCCTGCGTAGTCATTATAACTTATTTTGTGTCTGTTTAACTGCAACCAATTGCAGTTTATTTTTTGTCTGTTCTTTCTCTTCAAAACCCAGTAAGAGGTTAAATGCGAGTATACTTGTATAAATGTACTACCATAATTTTTCTTATTTTGTCTGTGACAATAAAGAGTATATATTTTTTCTGCTTCCCCATAAGTACATATTCAAGACTATATAAAAATGAGAGTGTTAAATTCGGCTGTGTCGAATCTTTTATACCCTTCAAATATGGGAAAAAAATTCCTGCGAATTTTGTACTCTTGCCCAAAACATTAATTCATGAGAAAGTAAAGTTTTAATCATTTGTCATTCCATAATATCGATTGAGTCCTCATGTGATTGTGAGTGAAGCTTGTATGAGTGCACGTGAGTGTGAGTTGTCTTAAATTTACTCACGTGATTGTGAGTAAGTGTAAGTAGAAAAAATGCCTGCGAATTTTGTACTCTTGACCAAAACATTAAATCATGATAATGTTTTGCGGAAAATTTGGGTGTACTTGCCAAAGCAAAGTTTTTTTTAGAAAAAATAATGTTATATTACTTTGCTATTAAAAAACCAAAAGAGCTGTACATTGTGTGATTGCAAAAAAGTGTTTTTACATTTTGGAGAGTATAAAAGAATCGGCAATAAAGAATATAACACTCTCACTTGTTTTATGTACTTTTGATAAACAAATGGAAAATTTTTATGCGAAAAGCTTAGACTTGGTGAAAAAGTAGTTTTGGTAACAAAAAAAATATTTTTTTTTCACGAAAAACAAAATTTTGTTAAAAAAAATTTAATGAACCCAAAATTTTTGGGGAAAAAAAAAATTCATGAAAACAAGTTTTAGAAGATTTTTTTTTATGAAAAGAAAAATTTTTTGATGTAAAAAAAAAAATATGAAAAAAAAATTTTTTTGCTGAGAAAAAAATTGATAATAAAAATTTTGATTTAAAAAAATTTGATGAAAAAAAAATATGATAAAAAAAAATTTATGAAAAAAAAATTTCATGCAAAAACGAAAAAATTTATGAAAAAAAAAAAAAAATTGATGAAAATCAAAAATTTGATGAAAAAAAAAAATTAATGAAACAAAAATTTTGTGAAAATTTTTTTTTTTTTTTTTTCAAAAATAGTTTTGTTACTTTTTACGCACCATCTGGTGAAAAACAGTTGATACTTGCTTAACAGCCTACTTGGCGTATCGGTCTAGAGTGATTGTACGTTACAAGCAGTTAGTAGCAAAGTATTACAGATGATGATGAGTTCAATCCTTGTCGGCTGCGATCTGTTAATAATTTTCACATATAGAGTTTTATTGACTATTAACTAAATAAACTTGACATTAAAAGTTTTTCTGAAGATTATTATAACTGGATGATATAAAACTAGTAAGAAACAAACCAGGATGTCTAAATTTTTAGAAAAATTAAAAAAATTTTCTTTCACACTTTTCTCAATTCAAAACCATATATAAGAAAAACATTTTTATCCACCCCGAGGTGAATTTTTATCCAAGTTACGAGCCCAAGTTACAAAAATATTTGGTTTTAAGAAAATGAAAACAGTAATTCCAATTTTCTTCTTTGTTAATCGTTAGCTTATATAGTCAAACTGAGATGGCGTCCTACAACTTTTTTAAAATTAGACACCAGCCTAAAAACATTATCATGTTAAAAATTTCATGAATAAAAAACAATTTATGAAAAAATTAAATTTTTGATTAAAAAAACATTATCATGTTAAAAGTATTTTTGACACTCAGAAATATTTTTACACTAAAAAAATTAACACTCGAAAAAAATTTTACACTTGTGATGCAGTTTATTTTACTATGCTGAGGTATGACTCGGTCTGTCCAGAGTCGTCAAAGGTCTGCCTCCTTTGAAATAATGGTTATCGTACACAGCTTCAATATGTCTACCGTCGGTTTAATCTGTCGGTGTATTAACAAGGGCGAATGACTCACGAGGAGAAACAATATCAGGTGAGTCGGGTCTAACACGAGTCTAACCACGTTAGTATTAAGCTAAGTAACTCACGAGAGAAACAATATCAGGTGAGTCGGATTAAATCGGGTAAGTCGGATCGGGTTCTAACTACGAATGGTAACTCACGAGAAGAAACAATAGCAGGTGAGTCGGATTCTAAATACGATTAGTATAAATCTAAGTAACTCACGAGAGAAACAATATCAGGTGAGTCGGATTAAATCGGGTTCAGTCGGATCGGGTTCTAACTACGAATGGTAACTCACGAGAAGAATCAATAGCAGGTGAGTCGGATTCTAAATACGATTAGTATAAGTCTAAGTAACTCACGAGAGAAACAATATCAGGTGAGTCGGATTAAATCGGGTAAGTCGGATCGGGTTCTAACTACGAAAGGTAACTCACGAGAAGAAACAATAGCAGGTTAGTCGAATTCTAAATACGATTAGTATAAGTCTAAGTAACTCACGAGAGAAACAATATCAGGTGAGTCGGATTAAATCAGTAAGTCGGATCGGGTTCTAACTACGAATGGTAACTCACGAGAAGAAACAATAGCAGGTGAGTCGGATTCTAAATACGATTAGTATAAGTCTAAGTAACTCACGAGAGAAACAATATCAGGTGAGTCGGATTAAATCGGGTTCAGTCGGATCGGGTTCTAACTACGAATGGTAACTCACGAGAAGAATCAATAGCAGGTGAGTCGGATTCTAAATACGATTAGTATAAGTCTAAGTAACTCACGAGAGAAACAATATCAGGTGAGTCGGATTAAATCGGGTTAAGTCAGATCGGGTTCTAACTACGAAAGGTAACTCACGAGAAGAAACAATAGCAGGTGAGTCGAATTCTAAATACGATTAGTATAAGTCTAAGTAACTCACGAGAGAAACAATATCAGGTGAGTCGGATTAAATCAGTAAGTCGGATCGGGTTCTAACTACGAATGGTAACTCACGAGAAGAAACAATAGCAGGTGAGTCGGATTCTAAATACGATTAGTATAAGTCTAAGTAACTCACGAAAGAAACAATATCAGGTGAGTCGGGTGTTAAATACGTAAAATATCAAACTAACTACACCCAAAAAAAAACGTGGGTATTCAATACTAAAAATTTTACTAATGAACTAATTTTTTAGTCCAAAATGATCTAGTGCAGGCGTTGGTAATCAATACCAAAATTTTTTACTAATATTATTCAAAAACAGTAAAAATTACTAATGTTAGTACTTTGAAGATACTAAAAAACTACCGTACTACTGGTAATTAGTAACTTATTAGTAGATTTTGGTACCAAATCACTTACTAATATTTTTACTGCAGAATTATTTTGAGTGTACAATAAAACTATCCGTTACTGCTTATACATCTACGGCACGTGTCGCTACGGTGAACTGGAATCGGGTCGGATTCTGCTTTTAGGCCGGAGTGTGCCTAAGACATCAACGTCGAAACTGGTTCCCCCTTTTGTGTGACCAAACTTTGACATTATATGTTTATGATTTAACAAACTCAATGTGAATTACATACGTAAAGCACTACATAACAACTATTTCTTATAAAAATAAAATTGTTAGGTATGTGTTTGAGTGGTGGAAAAAGTCATTTATTAATTAAAGAAATTGTTATAATATAATAGATCATTAAGTAGGTTATTTGTAATGGTACATTACACACTCAAAAAAAAGTTTTTGCTCCAAATTAAATATTTCTAATCAAAACTGTTCATTTTTTCACGTTTAAAAAATTTACTATGCATTAAAAAGGGGCATTGTGGAGGTATTCCTTAATTCGGCCAAGTCGAATTTAACTTTTCTACTTGTTATACCCCCCCAACCACAGTATGGGGGTATACTCACTTTGTCATTCCGTGTATAACGCATCAAAATATCGGTCTAGGACCCCATAAAGTATATATTTTATTGATCAGTGATCACTTCTAAGACATTCTAGCGATGTCCGTCCGTCTGTCCGTCTGTAGAAGACACAATACAGTCCAAAATAAAAGAGGTAAACTTCCGAAGTTTGGTATGAATATGTCTTATATTCCTAGGCAGGTTAAGTTTGGAAATTGGTAAAATCGGAGCAAGGGGAAAAAAGTTCCCCCTTGGAGAACTAAGCCAACCTAAGAAAACCCGCTATTTTTTCAGGGTTTTTTGTACTTTTGCTAAGCAAATGCAACATTCTTATCTCAGAGGAAGTTCAAAATCGCAAGGGAAAGGTGCTCCCTAACGCCTCCAACCAATTACCCCCCTCCCCCCCAAAAAAAAAGACGCCCCTGGATTTTTTTTCATATTGATTTTTTTTACATTTTGGAGGGTATAAAAGATTCGGCACGGCCGAATGTAACACTCTCATACAAGTAAAAACAATTTTAACATGATAATGTTTTTTGGCTGGTGTCTAATTTTAAAAATAATGCAGGACGCCACCTCAGTTTCACTATATAAGGTAACGACTAACAAAAAAGAAAATAAGAATTACTGTTTTCATTTTCTTTAAACCAAAAAGGTTTGTAACTTTGATTTGTAACTTGGATAATAACTTACCTGCTGGTGAATAAAGGGGCGTTTTTTCACCGGATGGTGAATAAAACGTAACATAGTTATTTTTCAAAAAAAAAAAAAAAAAATTTCATCAATTTTTTCATTAAATTTTTTCTTTTTTATCAATTTTTTTTTTTTTTCATCACATTTTTTTCATAAATTTTTTTTTATCAAAAATGTTTTTGTCTTTGCTTTTATCTGAAAGATCGAGCTCGAGCTTTAATTATAGCCCTGTTTTCGCATAACCGTATATACGCTTACCCACACAAATTTTAAATTATCCACGCTTATTTTTAAATTGTATAATTATCGGCGTTAAAATGAAGTGTAGATAAAAAGTGATGCCAAGTTCACATTTTTATTGAAATGTCAAAGACACAAACCTTTTTCTTTGTTAATAGCAAATACACAAACCTTTTTCATAGAAGTGATGCCAAGTAAATTTTGTAAGACGTGGATGCGTTTTCGGTTAATGTTAACATGCGAAAACAGGGTTCAAGTTGAAAAAATGCAGCAGGAAAATTGAATTTCTAAAAATTATAGACATTTCTGGTATTCCCATACCGGTTTCAAACACTCCAGTTAGTAGGATTTTAAATGTCGGTTTGTCTTGTTAATGGAAATTGTCTTTTATATATGTGAATATTTATATTTTCTACAGAATAAATTTTGACAGTTTCTAACCCTACAATTCTATTTCTAGCAATATTAACCTCACCTTATACTTTCTTTCAGCTTTTTTGTCTCTTACATTATTTTGCAAGGGTTGCCAACATGATCTGAAATTGCAGACACAAATGAAGGAATTTGTATTTTCTGTTTTGGAGACGTGCCTAGTGGCTAAATATTTTGTCAGTTATTTTATTTGCTTTTTTCTGTAAGTACAGATCGATTTTTTTTAATTTTTTTTTCTTTCATCAACAATTTTTTCATTAAATTTTTCTTTTCATAAAAAAAAAACATTTATCAATGTTTATTTTCATCAAATTTTATTTTTTCTTCAATTTTTTTTTTTTCGTCAATAACTTTTTGTCATAATTTTTTTCATCAAAATTTTTGTTTCCATCAAAATTTTTTTTTGTCCAAAATTTTTTTTGTTTTTCATAAAAAAAAAAAAAACTTTTTTTCATAAAAAAAAAAAAAATCCATCTACATTTGTTTTTCATTAAAACTTTTTTTCATCAGAATTTTGTTTTTTATCAAAAAATTGTTCGTTTTATTTTTTTCTTATTTTTTTTACACCAAGTCTAAAGTTCTGACATAAAAGTGTTCAATTTGCTTAACAAATGTACAAAAAAACAGGTGGAAGTGTTAAATTCCTCTGTGACGAATCACTTATACTCTCCAAAAAGTAAAAAAAAACTTTTTTTCACATAAGTAATGCACTCATTTACATAATTTACATCTCTTATGGTTCAGACTGACTCTTGCTTTCCGCAGAAAGATGGACGGATGTATATAGCTAGATTGTCTCAGAAATGGATCAATAGTTTAAAAATTTAATGGGGTCTTTGACCGATATTTCAATTCGTTTTACATGAAATGACGAATAACATTATTTTTTCTAAAAAAAAAAACTTTGCTTCGGCAAGTACACCCAAATGTTCAGCAAAAAAAATATTCTGACACAAAATTTTTTTCATTCGATTAACAAAAATACAAAAAAATATTTATGTTATTTGCGTTTTTCAGATGTTGGTTAATTTGATCCATTTGCACTCAAAAAAATACGTTAGTAGATTTACTAATTTTTTTTGCTAATGCTAGTTAGCTAACTTTTAGCAAATTTTTAGTTGAGATTAGCATGTTAGCAAAAAAATTCTTGTAAACTTCATTTAGCACATTAGCAATTTTAAACAAACTTTGAACTAATTTCTTTTGCTAAATTTGAAATTGAGTTGACAACATTTTTACAAGATTTTTTGCTAACATTAGCAAAAATAAATGGTAAATTTTTTTTTATTTTCAGAAAACTTAAAATGGCGCACAGTGATACAACGCCGGCATTAAATACAAGGAGTCATTGTAGAGCTCTGAAATTTTGCACAGGTTACTTTTGAGACAATTCCAGTTTTTTGAAAAAAAAATTATGAAAATACGCCCACTTTTACGCCCACCTCCCATACAATCGAAATTTGTAAAATGCCGTATTGTCCGTAATACTTAAGGTATAACTTTCAATTTTGGTATACTTGATAGTTATATTGTTACAAACATTATCGGAAAAAATTTTTAACTTTGGCCCACTTTTACACCCACCGCCCATACAACCCCAACATAAAAAGTGCCATATTTTCTAAAATATTTTAGGTACAACCATCAAATTTGATATTACTGTAATTTATATCATTTCAAATGTTTCATGCAAAAACAACAATAACACGCCCACTATTACGCCCACCTCCCACGGAAATGCAATAAAAAGAACAATTTTTTTTTTTCACTCTATCAATAATTTTTTAATATCATCATGGTGTTCTAATTTTTTAAATGTGTTAGAGAAATGCTAATCTCTTATCAAAAGAGATCATTACAAGAACACTCATTACACCGCTCTACAAATCTAAGGTTTGTCGCTGCGTTTTGGATGAAACCAAAAAAAGTTGATAGATTTTGGTGCCCCAATTCAAAAACGGTCACTCAAATTTTTCTATCACGTCACAATTTTGAGAAAATCGGAGTTAAAGTGTCAAAAAAGGTCCATTTTGGCCATTTTCGAGCGCCTATAAAATAAGATCCTGACATGCGAATGACTTGATATCAAGCTCATTCGAAAGTGCGTAATTTTCTCTTTAAGACAAAATTAAATTTTCTTGGAATTTAATTTTTTATAATGGTGAAAAAATAATTAGCCACAAGTGCTTTGATTCTAATATTTACATGTGTATTTGTATGGAAATTTGTTAAAAAACACTGTGTAAATAAACTAACTATTTAAAAAATGGAAGCTTTTTTGTTAATGATTTTTTTACCATTTTAGAAAATTAAATTCCAAGAACATTTTCTCTTGTCTTATAGAGAAAATTACATACTTTTGAATGAGCTTGATCCCAAGTCAATCGCATGTCAGGATCTTATATTATAAGCTTTCAAAAAGGGTAAAAAATGTCCTTTTTCGGCACTTTAACCGCGAATTACTCAAAATCCTGACGTGATAGACAAATTTGGGCTTCGGATTTGGAATTAGCGCAACAGACACTATCTAAATCATTAACCAGAATCCAATACGCATTTTCTTGTTGAGCTGTGTTATTTACAATTTATAACAATTAAACTAACCACATTAGAAAGTGATCATAACACAATTTCGATAAGAACAACAGCTTGCTCTATCAATTTAAATTAAAAATTATGCAACTATCTAACCCAAAGTCAATGACCTTCAAAAAATTATCAATCAAATGAATAATGTAAATAAAATAATAATAAACAATAAGGGAATATGTGTAAACAATTAAAAAAAATAACATGCTATTGAATGCCAACATACGTATAGCGACAGAATGTGCGCGTTGCATATTTTTTGTATTTTTTTGTATTGTTTTGTATGTTTAAAGTACTTTTGCAAACTTTTGCTATAGTTCCTTGACTTTAAATGAAAGCTGAGACTTCAATCTTTCATTTGACATAAGTCTTCACCTAGGGCGAGGGGCTGCTCTACATTTTCTAGTCCATTGAAAATGCAAAATGTTCAATTTTTACACCACAATTCTGTTGTTAAGAAATTTTTTTTGTGTTTTTTTTTTTTTAATTTATTTTTTCATCTACTCATTCTACAACAACTAAATTAATTGAAAAAATACTTTAAAGTTATATTTATTATGTATTTTTTATTTAATAAGCTTTTGAATGTTACATATTGAACTAACATATTTCAAGCGCTTTGGCATACCTCAACTTTGACTTGCTCTAGACCAAAAAGTAATAAAGTTATGAGGCTGAAATTTCAGGGAATTGTTACTCATATATCTGTTAATATACTGTGAAATTTTCATCCAAATTGGACGACACGCCAAAACCCAATTTTTGCCGCGGTTACTATAGGGCTGTCTCACTGTGTGGCGCTATCTCGGAAACTAAGCCAGATGGAGCAAAATGGAGGACATTTTTGGTTCTTAGAATCTCCATACTTTCGAGGATCCTCTTCACATGTGTGGACCCTAATGGGACCTAACTTTGGATCCAAAAAAGTTAGCATTCCCGAAAATTTTAAAATGCTCATATCTCGGTAAATATTGCCGACACAACAAAAAGTCCAAAAGAATTTTTGTAGCTCTCAACACGTAGTACAAGACCGCAAAATAACAAAAAGCTCTCCGAGTAATATTTTTGAAGTTATCGAGTTTTTTAATTCTCAAGACACCAGTGATCCCCTAAAATCATGTATCTCAAAAACTAAGCAAGGTAGAGCGAAACGGACACAAATCAAAAACTATGACGATTTTTAAGGAACCCAACTAGGTCTAGGCCCATCGGGGTCTGGACCTATTGGGTCCTCAAATGGTATGAACTAAGTTGAAATAAAAATTATTTCAGTTAACTAATTTTTAGCAAAACGTTTTTGCTAACATTAGCAAAAAAATTGTGGGTTCAAAATCAGGAAATTTTCTTGTAGGTTTACAAGCTTTTTTTTCTAACTTTACAGATTTTTTTTTTGAGTGTACGAACTTAACCTACCTAGAGGAACATAAGATATATTCAAGCTAAACCCAAGGAGTCTTCCTTTTTAATTTTGGAATTCATCGTGTTTTATACATTCTTTATATTATCTTAGACCTAAGTATAACTCGATGCGTAACATACGTAATAACAATGTAAGTATAACCCCATACTGTAGCTAAAGGGTATTAAAAGAAGACATTTACCCCAAATGCGTGCATACTTTGTTATTTAACTTCAACACTTTTACTGACATACATTTCTGCTGGTGTTTGCCAGGTTTGAATTTTATGATTAAAACTTTTTGTCATATAATTTATAATTCTCTTTTTATTGAGGTTGACTTTTTTAACAACAAAAATAAAAGATTTAAAATAAATATTTGGAATACAAAAAAGCCACAGCATTTTACTTAAGCTGGAAAAATTATAAAAATAAAATTTAAACTTTAGAGTCTTAAACTTTTTCTATAGCAGGGACATATTAAACAAGAAAGAAAATTTGTTATATATGGTTTTGAAATGAGAAAAGTGTGAAAGAAAAATTTTAATTTTTCTAAAATTATAGTCGTTCAAGACCGACCATAGAATACCCTCTACAGTTTCCCGGAAAATGGGTCCCAAGTTCAAACATAGACTGATTAGATCTATATTTTGTCAAATCTTTAATAAGTGTAAAAAGCACTCACAAATCAAATTTCAGTGAAATAAGCTTCTTTTTGTTGACAATAAACCGCATCAACTAAATATCGGGCGAAATTTTCACATGGGACCTAAGTCCAAAAATGGTCCCATGATAATCAGATTTGATAAGGTTATTAAAGTACGCGTTTAACATACACAAACAGAATTTTAATTAAATATTTTCTATTTTCATGAAATTTGAGAGATTTATGTGAAAATCGAAAAGGTAGTTTGCATGAGGGCTACAAAAAGAACTGGTCCGATTTCTTTAAAATTCGTCATGTTGGTAACCTTTGCGAAATAATGTAAGAGACAAAAAAGTTGAAAGAAAGTATGAAGTGAGGTTGAGATTGCTAGAAATAGAATTGTAGTGTTGGAAACTGTCAAAATTTATTCTGTAGAAATTATAAATATTCACATATATAAAATACAGTTTTCATTAACAAGACAAACGACATTTAGAATCCTACTGAAGATGACACTAACTGGGGTGTTTGAAACCGGTATAGGAAATACCAGAAATGTCTATAATTTTTAGAAATTCAATTTTTCTTCTGCATTTTTTCAACTTGAACCCTTATTCGTAATGGCGATTTGTTGGGATGAAACATGATTACCTGCCGAATTTCGAAAAGATACCTATTAATTTTTTTCCAATTTCAATGGGCTTCGTCCTTGGGCCAAAAGAGGCTTAAGTATAAAATTTCAAGTCAATTAATTAAAAATTGCGACCTGTATCGTGTTTACACCGTTTACATGTACAGACGGACGGACGGACATCGCTAAATCGACTTAAAAAGTGATTCTAACTCGATCGGTATACTTAAAAGTGGGTCTAGGACCAATATTTCGTGTAGTTACAAACATCAGCACAAACTCATTATACCCTGTACCACAGTGTGGTGTAGGGTATAAAAATTGAGACTTTTACTATTCTAATTCTTTTCTTATGAAACATATCTTACAATCTGAGATATTTTCTGAAGGTAAACATTTTAGAAATTCGCTGCTTTTTCGTTGGGAAATATATCTTAGAATCACCGCTCTAAATTTATTATAAACTTCTTTTATTTTGAAAATATTTTTAAAACTATAATTGCAGTTTCTCTTAAAGCAGAGCTACAAATTTCTAAAAATCGTTATTGTGTGAAAATGTATTAAAAGTTATAGAGCAAAAATGTCAAAAATGCATGAATAATGATAAATTTTCAAAAATCCATTATTGTATGTATTGAGTTTAACTCCGAAACCAGGGATTATAGAATAAAAATAACAAAAATTGGTTAAAAAATGTTAATGTTAAAAAAGAAAGTTATTATTACAAGAAAAATAAAAAAAATTGGTGATCACCTCTATAAATTTCGAGAAAAAAAATTCATATTTTTTGTGAAAAACACGTTTATAATACAAATAATATTTTATTGCTACAAGGAAAACAACAAAATTTGTTGATCATCTATATAAATTTCGAAAAAAAATCCATTTATGAGGCATTCCACACCAAATGTCCCGCTACAGAAAAAAATGTGCCCCGTAAATTTCTGAATAGGTTGTTTGGATAGCCCAACATGGAACTTAGAAAATTGCGTTTTTGGGTTTTCAATTTTTCAAAAACTGGGCTTAGGAGGCGTGGCCAAATATTGGAAAAATGGTCAAATTTGTGGCGAGTTGCCTTGATTAAGTATTTATCACATTAAAACGGAATGGACCACAATCTCAAAAATTTACATTCTTACATAGTTTTGTATGGGCTATCGATTAATTTTTTTTTTTTTTTTTTAATTTTCAAAACCCGTTCTGAAATTTTCCATTTTTTAAAAAAATCAATTTATCAAAAATCCGGCCACGTTGCGAATGAGTAATATTAATTGCATAAATATTTCTCATACGCTCTGTTGAAACAAGAAAATACAAGCAAATTACAAAATTGTTATGAAATTTAAAATTGAAATGCGATTTTCTCCAAAAAAACGAAGAACATGTTTCTGAATTTCTTTGTTTGGATGGACAAACATCTAAACTTTAATAAAAAAATTAAAAAAAAAAAAGTGGCCGGATTTTTGATAAATTGACTTTTTAAAAAAATGGAAAATTTCAGAACGGGTTCTGAAAATTTTCCAAAAAAAGAAAATTTTAATCGATAGTCTATATAAAACTATATAAGAATGAAAATTTTTGAGATTGTGGTGCATTCTGTTTTAATGTGATAAATATTTAATCAAGGCAACTCGCCACAAATTTTACCATTTTTCCAATATTTGACCACGCCTCCTAAGCCCAGTTTTTGAAAAATTGAAAAACCAAAAACGCAATTTTCTAAGTTCCATATACAGCTATTCATACAACCTATTCAGAAGTTTACAGTACACATGTCTTTTTTTTCGTTGTACATTTGGTGTGGAATGCCTCTTATGTGATATCACCTTTATTAACTTTATATTATGTGTGAAAAACATCGTAATATTCTAAAGTTTGAAAATTTATAGTGGTGATCACAATTTTTTTAATTTTAGAAGTTTGTATGAGTACACACCTAAAATTGTAATTTTCTCCTTAACGAGAAGGGTTGGAGTGAAAAAAACAACAATCTGTGATCACCTCCAATAATTTTTAAAAAGTCCACAATTTAACTCCTTAACCATATAATATAAGTATAACCATGTAATATAACGAAAATGACAAACAATTTATCCTCAAATAGAAGTTTTACAAGGAAAATAAGTTAAATTGCATTTAACATTTATTTTTTTCTTTAAAAAAGACATTATGCAAAAATGAATTGTAGGGCTTATTGTAAAAACTCGATATGCAACATTTCATTTTATGGTGTTTTTTTTCCTTAAAACTTTTGAAATAATGACAAAAAAAGATCTTTTAAAGAACTTTCATACTCAAGATAATTGTACGAAGGGTTTAAGCAAACCTACGAAAAACACCAAAAAATTAAATGTTTCTTATCAAGTTTTTGCAATAAGCCCTTCAATTTTATTTCTTAATGATTTCGTAGGTTATTTTTACAATTTTTCTGTTGAATTATATTTTAAAAATTTTTTAATAATTTTTTTGGGAATCGATTCCGCAATCAACTATATTCTTGCCAGACACTCTACCCATCGTGCCAAAGTCTCTTGAAACAAACATGTTTTTATATTACTATAAATAATTTATTGAATTTTTTTTTACAGAAAAATAACCCACACAAGTAGGTAAAAACTAATGATTTCTCTTTAAAAATACACAAATCATTAAAATTTAAAGAAGAATCACTTATTTTTACTTACAGAACAAAAATAAATGACTTTAAAAATTTAATGCTAATGAAAGTCTTTATTCTTTATGTTGTTACACTCAAAAACGCTTGTAAACCTACAAGAAAATTTGCTGATTCTAAACCCACATTTTTTTTGGTAAAGTTAGCAAAAATGTTTTGCCAAAAAGTAGTTACCCGGCTAAAAATGTTGTATATTATCATATATGATATCATATATGAGACCATATGCAGTATCATATATAGTATCAAATATGGTCTCATATATGAACATATTCCAAAATTTGCGCTTATATAAGACACGATCATATATGATCCAATATATGTGATCATATATTGTATCATATATTGGGTCATATATTGGATCATGTATTGGATCATATATGATCTTGTTTTCAATTTGTTTTACATTCTTTTTCTTATTTTTTAATTTTTTTTTCATCTTAAACTATATGTAATAGATTATTATGTATATATTCACCAGAATTACAAACGGTGTACATAAGTATAATTAAAAATAAAAAATATTTTTTTTTTTAATCCTTACCCGGCTAAAAATAAATGTGTATGTTCATATATGCTTATGTATTGATCTTTATATGACCATATATGACATATATGGAAACATATATGTGACCATATATGCAAGAAACGATCCCATATATGTGGTCGTATATAAAATATGTGCCATATATGATATCATATATGGAACCATATATGTTATCATAAAATGTTAAATCATAGTACATGTGTATGCAAATTTGAACCCAGAATTACAAAATAAAAGTTATTAGCACCCGAGTAAAAAAAAAACTTTTTAAGATCTAATTTGATCTCAAAATTGGCTGTATCAAGTTGTATCAAATAATTATCTAATTGTATTATTTTAGATACACAAATATAAAAAATGATACAATTAGATCCGAATTTTGGTCACATCCAAATAAATCCAGTTGATCTTATTTTATATAAATAAATGTAGATTTATATAATTATATGAAGTCATATATATTTATGTATAACCTCAGATAAGAAAATGGAGCCATATTAAATCTTTCATATAATTAGATCTGAACATATAAAAACTCATATATATTTTAATATGATTGTATCAAATTATATATTATTATATCAAAATTTTTTTACTAGGGTGCAATTAAAATTATATTATTACCTTACCATCGATTGACTGATATATATTCATACTCTAATATATATCAATAATTTAACAAATATTGTTTCCTAGCTGCAAAATATTCTGCTTAAAATCGTTAGTTTTACATAAAAAAAATTAAAAAGGTAAGTTTTCATTAATATGTATTTAGAATTTTAAAATCATGTGTTAATTTTTTCCAGTTCATCGTCATAACAAGTATAAGCGTGGACTTTTTTTTATCCAAATACAATATTATTGAGTACTTTGATGTTTAATAAAATTAAACTACGCAGCTTCGTTAATCTCGTGCGACTATGTGGAGAGGGCATATGCACCACATTATGTTTTCACTACGATTGCAATACTGCAAACTATTTTGTTATCCCTCAATGTCGCCATAGCCAATCGGAAATGAAAAGACCGTATAAGCAGTGTTGAGGCCGAGTTACGTTAAGCTTTCTCAACTTGGAGAAGAGGACATTCGCACAACCAGAACTGTTATCCCTACGATTCCAACACTATAAATTATTTTGAAATCCCTTACTGTCGCAATAGAAAATTGGAAATGAAAAGAAGGTATAAGAAGTTTGGAGGCCGAGTTACTAGTTGCTGAAAGTTTAACCATGCGGAGCTACGTTAAGCTCGCTCAACTTGGAGAGAGGGCATATGCACCACCATTTATCACTACGGTTCCAACACTACAAACTATTTTGAAAACGCTTACTTTCGCCATAGCAAATCGAAATGAAAAGAAGGTATGATCAGTTTAAAGGTTGAGTAACGATTTGGGAAGGACACGTTTTTACTTACAATTACAAGAAATCAGTCTATAAGCGAAAGTGACAACCTGGTACATTGTCGCCATGATTTAAATTAACATAAAAAAATTTGGAAAAGGTGAGCTTTCATTAATATGTATTTGAATTTTAAAATCATGTTTTATTTTTTTCCAGTTCATCGTCATAACAAGTATAAGCGTGGACATTTTATTCCAAAACATTATCATATTCAAAATGAGTGAATGTAAATATGTCGCAAATACAATATTATTTAGTAATTTGATGTTAAGGAAAATTAAACTACGCAGCTTCGTTAATCTCGTGCAACTTGGGGGAGAGGGCATATGCACCACCATAATGTTATCAGTATGATTGCAATACTGCAAACTATTTAAAAAATCATTAATATCGCCATAGCAAATTGGAAGTGGAAAGATCGTATAAGCGTTTTAAGGCCGAGTTAAGTTAAGCTCACTCAACTTGGAGAAGAGGACATATGCACCACCAGAAATGTTATCATTACGATTCCATCACTATAAATTATTTTGAAATCCCATACTATCGCAATAGCAAATTGGAAATGGAAAGAACGTATAAGTTTGGAGGCCGAGTTACTATTTAAAGAAAATTCAACCATGAGAAGCTACGTTAAGCTCGCCCAAGATGGAGGAGAAGGCATATGCACCACCATAACGTTATCACTACGGTTCCAACATTATAAACTATTTTAAAATAGCTTACTGTCGCCATAGAAAATCGAAATGAAAAAAAGTTATGATCAGTTTTAAGGTTGAGTTACGATTTCGGAAGGACAACGTTTTTACTTACAATCACAAGAAAGCTGTCAATTAGCGAAAGTGACAACCTGGCACATTGTCGCCATGATGTAAGTAAAAATAGTTTCTTATCCCTATCCTTCAAATATCGTTACACACATAACCCAGAAAGATAAAATACATACTACTAAATATATTGCTTTTAATCGAAGTCTTAAGTTATTATGTGCCTTCTAAAAATTTTGAGTAAAAAACATGCATTTAGTAGTTGCAAGTTCTTTTTTTTGGAATAAAAAAGGAAGTTCTGAAAGACAATATATCTTTCCGTGAAAAGCATTCATGGTCTTAAGCATCCCATGGTCTTAACAAAATACACTCCATTAACATGTATGTATGTATCTAGCAGTATCAAGCCAATCTTTAAAGGTACATGGCACCAAATGCTGTTGTTGGTAATAATTCAATACAATAAAAATTCTGGAAATATCTTACATGCATACTAATTTTATTTTATATCCATTTTTTTAGATTTTGACTTTTTTAACAAAAACGCTAAGTATGAAGATAATCAAAATTAACACTAAAACAAGAAAACACAAAGGAAATCATCGTTCCTGTAATAAGCCCTTTGTTCGCATCTTTCGTAATTGACATCAATTGAAAAACTTTATATATTAGATCTTTTATGTTCAATTTATTCTTTTGAATATCAAAATGTATTCTCGTATCTATAAGTTTAATTATATATTTTTATATGGTCACCAAAAATGCAAACGATAGTAACTAAAAAATCAAAATCATCAAACTAAAGGTGTTCATTAAAATATATGAGAACACCAGTATGAATAAAAAATATTTTTTATTTTTAATTAAACTTACGTACATCGTTTGCAATTCTGGTGAATATATACATAATAATCTATTACATATAGTTTAAGAGAAAAAAATAAATAAAAAATATAAAAAAAATGTAAAACAAATTAAAAACAACATCATATATGATCCAATATATGATTCAATATATGATCCAATATATGATTCAATATATGATCTAATATATGATCACATATATTGCATCATATATGATCGTGTCTTATATAAGCGCCAATTTTGGAATATGTTCATATATGAGACCATATTTGATACTATATATGATACTGTATATGGTCTCATATATGAACTCATATATGATGATATACAACATTTTTAGCCGGGTATGGAGTTTTTCATATATCTCAATAAAAACCTTTAGTTTGATGATTTTGATTTTTTACTTACTCCGTTTGCATTTTTGGTGACCATATAAAAATATATAATTTAACTTATAGATATTAGAACACATTTTGATAGTAAAAAAATTAACATCCCGGCTAAAAATGTTGTATATCATCATATATGATATCATATATGAGACCATATACAGTATCATATATAGTATCAAATATGGTCTCATATATGAACATATTCCAAAATTGGCGCTTATATAAGACACGATCATATATGATGTAATATATGTGATCATATATTAGATCATATATTGAATCATATATTGGATCATATATTAAATCATATATTGGATCATATATGATGTTGTTTTTAATTTGTTTTACATTATTTTTAATATTTTTGGTTTATTTTTTCATCTTAAACTATATGTAATAGATTATTATGTATATATTCACCAGAAGTGCAAACGATGTACGTAAGTATAATTAAAAATAAAAAATATTTTTTTATTCATTACTGGTGTTTTTCATATATTTTAATGGACACCTTTAGTTTGATGATTTTGATTATTTAGTTACTATCGTTTACATTTTTGGTGACCATATAAAAATATATAGTTAAACTTATAGATACGAGAATACATTTTGATATTCAAAAAAATAAATTGAACATAAATGATCTAATATAATACATCAAGTCTTTCGATTGATATCAATTACGAAAGATGGGAACAAAGGGCTTATTACAGGAACGACGATTTCCTTTGTGTTTTCTTGTTTTAGTGTTAATTTCGATTATCTTCAGACTTAGCGTTTTTGTTAAAAAAAGTCGAAATCTAAAAAATAGATATAAAATAATATTAGTATGTATATAAGATATTTCTAGAATTTTTATTGTATTGAATTATTACCAACAACAGCATTTGGTGCTAATGGGTTAATGATAACACGAATATCATTTAACGAAACAACCATGTACCTTTAAAGATTGGCTTAATACTGCTAGATACATACATACATGTTAATGGAGTGTATTTTGTAAGGACCATGGGTTGCTTAAGGCCATGAATGCTTTTTACGGAAAGATATATTGCCTTTCAGAACTCCATCTGATAAAATATTAAAAATTATTCCATATTCCTTTTTTATTCCAGAAAAAAAGAACTTGCTACTACTAAATGAATGTTTTTTACTTAAAATTTTTAGTAGGCACATAATTACTTAAGACTTCGATTAAAAGCAATATATTTAGTAGTATGTATTTTATCTTTCTGGGTTATGTGGTAACGATATTTAAAGGATAGGGATAAGAAACTATTTTTACTTACATCAGGGCAACAATATGCCAGGTTGTCACTTTCGCTAGTTGACAGCTTTCTTGTGATTGTAAGTAAAAACGTTGTCCTTCCGAAATCGTTGCTCAACCTTAAAACTGATCATACGTTTTTTCATTTCGATTTTCTATGGCGACAGTAAGCGATTTTAAAATAGTTTGTAGTGTTGGAACCGTAGTGATAACGTTATGGTGGTGCATATGCCCTCTCCTCCATCTTGAGCGAGCTTAACGTAGCTCCTCATGGTAGAATTTTCTTTAAATAGTAACTCGGCCTCCAAACTTATACGTTCTTTCCATTTCCAATTTACTATTGCTACAGTATGGGATTTCAAAATAATTTATAGTGTTGGAATTAAAACTGCTTACACGATCTTTCTAATTTGCTTTGGCGAGATTAATGGTTTTTAAAATAGTTTGCTGAATTGCAACCTTAGTGATAACATTATGGTGGTGCATATGACCTTTCCACCAAGTTGCACGAGATTAACGAAACTGTGTAATTTAATTTTCTTCAACATCAAATTACTTAATAATATTGTATTTGCGACATATTTACATTTACTCATTTTGAATATGATCTTGTTTTGGAAAAAAATGTCCACGCTTATACTTGTTATGACGATGAACTGGAAAAAATTAAAACATGATTTTAAAATTCAAATACATATTATTAAAAGCTTACCTTTTCCAAAATTTTTTTATGTAAATTTACATCATGGCGAGAATGTGCCAGGTTGTCACTTTCGCTTATTGACAGATTTCTTGTAATTGTAAGTAAAAACGTTGTCCTTTCCAAATCGTTACTCAACCTTAAAACTGATCTGACTGAAAAGAAGGTACTTTCATTTCGATTTGCTATGGCGAAAGTAAGCGTTTTCAAAATAGTTTGTAGTGTTGGAACCGTAGTGATAACGTTAGGGTGGTGCATATGCCCTCTCCGTTCTGGTGGTGCAAATGTCCTCTTCTCCAAGTTGAGAAAGATTAACGTAACTCGGCCTTAAAACTGCTTACACGGTCTTCCATTTCCAAATTGCTATGGCGACATTAAGGGATTCCAAAATAGTTTGCAGTATTGTAATCGTAGTGAAAACATAATGGTGGTGCATATGCCCTCTCTACATAGTTGCACGAGATTAACAAAGCTGCGTAGTTTAATTTTATTCAACATAAAGGTACTCAATAATATTGTATTTGCGACATACATTTACGTATTTTAAATATGATCTTGTTTTGGATAAAAAAGTCCACGCTTATACTTGTTATGACGATGAACTGGAAAAAATTAACACATATGATTTTAAAATTCTAAATACATGTTAATGAAAACTTACCTTTTCCAAAATTTTTTTCGTAAAAAACTTTTATTTTGTAATTGTGGTTCAAATTTGCATACACATGTACTATGATTTAACGTTTTATGATAACATATATGGTTCAATATATGATATCATATATGGCACATATTTTATATACGACCACATATATGGGATCGTTTTTTGCATATATGGTTACATATATGTTTCCATATATGTCATATATGATCAAATAAAGATCGATACATAAGCATATATGAACATACAAATTTATTTTTAGCCGGGATAAAGGATTTAAAATATCAAGAAGCGAGCAAAGGGCTTATTAAAGGAAGGATGATTCCTTGTTTTCTTGTTTGATTGTTAAGTTAGATTTTCTTCAGACTTAGCGTCAAAATCTATAAAAAAAGATATAAAATATTAATATATAAGGTATTTCTAGATATTTTATTGTATTAAAGGGCATGTCACAGGCTTAATTCCGTTCGGAATTGTAATAAGTGGTTTACTCGTAAAACGCAAAACGAATATTTTTTTTCGGAATGAAATCACTTTCAAAAATCAAAGTGGGATTCCATTGCATAGGAGTGGATTTATTCCGAAAAAATATTTTGTTTTACGTTTTTAGAGAAAAACTTTTAAACCACTTCGGAACGGAATTGACTCTGTGACAAGCCCTTAAGTATTACCAACAATAGCATTTGGTGCTGATGGGTTTTAATGATAACACTGATATCATTTAAAGAAACAACCATGTGCCTTTAAATATTGATTTCTTAGATACATACATGTTAATAGAGTGTATTTTGTTAAGACCATGGGATGCTTAAGACCATCGAATACTTTTTACGGAATTCCAACTGAAAAAATATTAAAAAAATTTCCACATTCCTTTTTTATTCCAGCAAAAAATAACTTGCTACTACTAAAAGCATTTTTTACTCATAATAAGCAAATGAGTACTTAAAACTTTTATTAAAAGCAATATATTTAGTAGTATGTATATTGTCTTACTGGGTTATGTTTGTTAGGATATTTGAAGGAGAGGGAGAAATAAACTATTAATACTTACATCATGCCGACAATATTTTCCATACAGGTAAGGTTACAGTCTTCTTGTGATTGTTAGTAAAAACGTTGTCCTTCCCAAATCGTAACTCAACATCAAAACTGATTATACGTTCTTTTCATTTCCGACAGTAAGGGATTTGTAAAAAGTTTGTAATATTGAAATCGTATGATTTTTCCTCCAAGTTGAGTGAGCTGAACGTTGCTGTAACTCGTAACTTGACCTTCAAACTGCATATATGTTCTTTCCATTTCCAATTTGCTATTGCGACAGTAAGGGATTTCAAAACAGTTTGTAGTGTTGAAATCGTAGTGATAACGTTATGGTGGCGCATATGTTTTCTCTTCCAAGTAGAAGAGCTTTCTTTAAATCGTAACTCGGTATCAAAACTGCTTATACGATATTTTTATTTCCAATTTGATATGGCGACATTAAGGTATTTGTAAAAAGTTTGTAATATTGAAATCGTAGTGATAAAATTATGGTGGTGCATATGCCCTCTCCTCCAAGTTGCGAAAGCTTAACGTAGCTGCGTAGTTTAATTTTCTTCAACATCAAAGAACTCAATAATATTGTTTTTTCGACATTTTGAATACGAAAATTTTCAGTTCATCTTGTTTTGGAATAAAATGTCCACGCTTATGATGATGAACTGGAAAAAAATGAAAACATGATTTTAGAATTCGTTATGTATATTAATGAAAACTTACCTTTTCCAACGTTTTTCTATGTAAAAGCAATTTTTTAAGCAGAATATTTTGCAAGTAGGACAATAGTTAAGTTATTTATATGCACCGGTATTGCAGTTATGTTTATGTATATATAAGTTAATCGATGGTAATAAAATATAATTTTATTCGTAAAAAACTTTTTTGTAATTGTGATTCAAATTTGCATACATATATGGTTCCATATATGATATCATATATGGTACATAATTTACATACGACCTCATATATGGGATCGATTTTTGCATATATGGTCACATATATGTTTCCTTATATGTCATATATGATCATATAAAGATCAATACATAGCCATATATGAACATACACATTTATTTTTAGCCGGGTAACTGAAATTTTTTATTTCAACTCAATTCATACACATTTGGTTCGGATCCGATAAGTCCAGACCCCGATGGGCCTAGACCTAGTTGGGTTCCTTAAAAATCGTCATAGTTTTTTATCCAAAATTTGTGTTCTTTTCGCTCTACCTTGCTTAGTTTTTGAGATACGTGATTTTAGGGGACCACCGGGGTTTTGAGAATTACAAAACTAGATAACTTCAAAAATATTACTCGGAGTGCTTTTGATTATTTTGCGGTCTGGTTCTACGTGTTGAGAGCTACAAAAATACTTTTGGACTTTTTTTTGTTTTAAAATTTTAAAATTTTCTGGAACGCTAACTTTTTTGGATCCAAAGTTTGGACCCATTAAGGTCCACACATGTGAAGAGGACCGGCGATACAATGGAGAGCCCGAGAACCAAAATGGCATCCATTTTGCTCTATCTGGCTTAGTTTCCGAGATAGCGCCATTTAAAGTTTTTTTTTTAAATAAAAAAAAAATACCATTTATTTTTGCTAATATTAGCAAAAAAGCTTGTTAAAATTTGGCTAACTCAATTTTAAATTTAGCAAAAAAAATTAGTTCAAATTTTGTTTAAAGTTGCTAATGCGCTAAATGAAGTTTACAAGATATTTTTGCTACATGCTAAACTCAACTAAAAATTTACTAAAAGTTAGCTAACCAGCATTAGCAAAAAAAAAATTAGTAAATCTACTAATGTATTATTTTGAGTGTATTTTTGAAACAAAGAACAGAAATAGTCATTTGAAAAAACTGAACATTAAACAAATGGCTTTTCTTTTAAAAACGACAAAACGTAAAACTTTTCAAATAAACTTCAAACAGTTAATGAGTGCATACATTTATTAAACAAAAATAAGTTTCGTGATAAAGTTTGGACCCGATAGATGGCGCTGTGGTGAAGTTATTAACAAAATTCTTTATTTCAGTGAAATTTTACGGCATTTCAGAATTTATGTTTCGTCATGAGAAAATTAGTATGTATAAATGGACCTTATAAACGGCACAGGGGAAAAGCTATTTAGATATTCATATCTAAGTCAACCCGGGCAACGCCGGGCGCTTCAGCAATTCTAATTATACACTCATAAAAATACGTTAGTAGATTTACTAATTTTTTTTTGCTAATGCTAGATAGCTAACTTTTAGCAAATTTTTAGTTAAGATTAGCATGTTTGCAAAAAAAATCTTGTAAACTTCATTTAGCACATTAGCAATTTTAAACAAACTTTGAACTAATTTCTTTTGCTAAATTTGAAATTGAGTTGACTACATTTTTACAAGATTTTTGCTAATATTAGCAAAAATAAATGGTATTTTTTTTTTATTTTCAGAAAACTTTAAATGGCGCTATCTCGGAAACTAAGCCTGATAGAGCAAAATGGAGGCCATTTTTGGCTCTCAAGCTCTCCATAGTATCGCCAGTTCTCTTCACATGTGTGGACCCTAATGGGTCCAAACTTTGGATCCAAAAAAGTTAGCATTCCCGAAAATTTTAAAAAGCTCATATCTCGGTAAATATTGCCGACACGATAAAAAGTCCAAAAGCATTTTTGTAGCTCTCAATAACCAAAAGCTCTCCGAGTAATATTTTTGAAGTTATCGAGTTTTTTAATTCTTAAAACCCCAGTGGTCCCCTAAAATCACGTATCTCAAAAACTAAGAAAGATAGAGCGAAACGGACAAAAAATTTGGATCAAAAACTATGACGATTTTAAAGGAACCCAACTAGGTCTAGGCCCATCGGGGTCTGGACCTATCGGGTCCGAACCCCTCATAGTATGAACTAAGTCGAAATAAAAAAAATTCAGTTAACTAATTTAAAAGCAAAAACATTTTTTTAAAAGCAAAAACATAATTTAAAAGCAAAACATTTTTGCTAACTTTAGCAAAAAAATTGTGGGTTCAAAATCAGAAAATTTTCTTGTAGGTTTACAAGCTTTTTTTGCTAACATTACATTTTTTTTTTTTTTGAGTGTATAAAATTTTCCATTTTTCGGATGACATTGTATTCGTCCGGATCAGTACTGATATTTCAAATCTCGAAAAAGATGTGATATATAAGAATATATCTAAACAGTTTTACTCGGGTAGTTTCACAGTTTTTACTTTAGTACCTTAACTTTGGCAATAACTTTTTTTAAAAGATTTTAGAAAAAAATATCAAATTTTTTACACATTCAGAGTAAAATTACCAAATTTATAGTATTCGGAATCTAAGAATTATTCTACAAAAAAAAAATATCTCAGAATCTGAGAACTACACTCTAATTAAAGTGATTTCTGTTTCCTACTTTAAATTGGGTAAATTTACACAAATTGCGTAATTATACTTAAAATTATTAGAAATTTACCCAATTTATAGCAGTAAATTATTTGAATTTGTTGAAATTTACCCAATTTATAGTAGGAAACTGGACTCATTTTTTTAGAGTGTATTCCATATAAAAAATGGAAACTTATAATTAAGTTCTAAAGAAAAACTTTTAATTTTTCAAAAAAAAAAAAAATATATATTATAAAAATATATATATTTTTTCTGCAGAAAAACAATTTTAAAATCCTGGAATCTTTTTACATAAACAGTATTTTGAAATATAAGACCCAGCAAAATTTTCTGTTCCAAATAATCAGTTCCAGAACGCATCAAACTACCCCGCAACCGGTTCTACTTAACATTCCAGAACCAATGATTTTTGTTTAAAATTGTCCCGAAAGCAATCGGTTTTTAGAGCAAGTAGTTTTTTTGAAAAATAATTTTACATAGAAAATTTTGTTGTGATTACCGTAGAATCAATTTCAAGAATCTATTGAATCAGGAATTTGTTCCAAAAAATTTTCCTGGGAGAACTAAAAAAAAATAAGTAGAATCTAAAAGAAAAATTTTCTAATATTTTAAAAATATCCAAATATCTCAAAATCTAGATAATCGACTCTGATAATCGACTTACACCAAAAAACGCAGAGAATCTAAGAAATTATATCACTCATTCTGAATCCTTTTAATACAATTTAAAATATAAAACATATTAAATGAAATACAATAATGTTTTGCCTACTCAATTTTAATACCATTTTAATTCTTCTATGGCTCTTTTGTATCGTATCGTTCATAACTTTAAGTTTTAAACACAATGAACTCTAATCCTCAACTAACTTTTTATAGCACTTCATATAAATGTCATTATGCTCAACGGCCAACAAGTAACCTATTCCTTGGCATTTTCTACAAAACCCTATATTTTTTTCTATTGTTTAAATAATACACTCTCCTGTAGTTGACTTTTTTTATAAATATAATTTTATCTTTAACATAAAATCAAGTTTAGTCATATTCTCATGGCTATAAATTTTCATAAAGAATTTATGGTCTACAGCCTAAAACTATGCACTACTTTCAATACAAAACATACACCAGTGCAGAAGCACACAAACATGCATTGGGTGCACAACATAGACAGTGTATACAGCACAGTACTTAAGTAGTATGCAACCAGGGTTGTATTTAAGGTGTTTTCCAATATGGCGGCAAATATGCTTTTTCTTGTATTTCATATGTACGAATTGAAAATTTGTTATTTTAATTATATCTGAAGAAAGTTTAAGTAAAAAATATTAAAAAAATAGGAAATGTTAATCATTTGCAACAATTCCCAATCACAACAATATTTGTTCGCTATTTTATTTTTATATATTACAACGTCCGACAGCCAATATTAAATGGAGTGAAACTGCATTTACAGTTTTTCATTTCGTGATCCTGTTTCCTTTTAAAAGTATTTCAAAGTTGTTAGGGATACATTCCCAGCAAAAAAAGTGCGGAGTACTTCTATTTGGAGTGCTTTAAAACTATAACAAATGTAATGAAATACAACAAAAATAACAAAAAACACAAGAAAAAAGCACACAAACAGTTTTTTCTACTCCATAAAAAGTTGTTATTCAGCACTTAACTCATTACCTTCCGCGACAGTCCCATACAAATGTAAGTAGATATTCAGTAGATAAGAAGTACTCCGAACTTTCAAGCAACTTCCAACTACTTCCACGGCGTAGTTCTTATCTACTGAATATCTACTTACATTTGTCTGGAGGTGTCGCGATAGGTAATGAGTTAAGTGCTGAATATCTATGTATTTTGGAGTAGAAAAAACCGTTTGTGTGTTTTTGTCTTGTGTTTTTTGTTATTTTTGTTGTATTTCATTACGTTTGTTATAGTTTTAAAGCACTCCACTGAGAAGTGGTAATGACTTTTTTTTGCAGGGATTTTGTAAAATGTTTTTGAAATATTTTTACTTGTCCTAGGATGACAAATAAAAGATGATGATCCCCCCTAACTGTTCCATTTTTTATTTTGCCATATCAGGATGTAGGGATTTAAATAAAGTCATTTAAAATTTTTTCATTATTTTTCAATTATTCAAGGATAAATTTTTGAAAGGACGTAACTTAAGCATTTTCTTGATATGTAAAATAATAAAATAATTAGATTATTCACTTTTATTTGCTTTCACTAGTGGCATCCTAGGACAAGTACAAATATTAAAATGCCTGCGAATTTTTTACTCTTGCCCAAAACATTAAATCATGATAATGTTTTGCGGAAGATTTGGGTGTACTTGCCAAAGTAAAGTTTTTTTTTAGAAAAAATAATGTTATATTACTTTGGTATTCCATGCAAAACGTATTGAAATATCGGTCGAGGATCCCATTAAAAACCAAAAGTACATTTCGTAAGTGAGTGCAAAAATAAGTGCAAAAAAGTGTTTTTACATTTTGGAGAGTATAAAAGATTCGGCACCTAAGAATATAACACTCTCACTTGTTTTATGTACATTTGATAAACAAATGGAAAATTTTTATGCGAAAAGCTTAGTGCCAGTTTACAGAAGGCGAACGATACACACGAACGAAAATTTTGCATGTGTTTTGTTATTGTAATAACAACAAAATACATGTAAAATTTTCGTTCGTGTGTATCGTTCGCCTTCTGTAAACTGGCACTTAGATTTGGTGAAAAAGTAGTTTTGGTAAAAAAAATGATTTTATTTTTCACGAAAAACAAAATTATGTTAAAAAAAATTTAATGAACCAAAAATTTTTGGTGAAAAAACTTTTGATGAAAAAAAATTTTTTGATGAAATGAAAAATTTTGTATGTAAAAAAAATTTATGAAAAAAAAATATGAAAAAAAAAATATGAAAAAAAATATGAAAAAAAATTTTTTTTGGTGAGAAAAAAATTGATAATAAAAAATTTGATAAAAAAAATTGATGAAAAAAATTAACGAAGAAAGATATGATAAAAAAAAAATTATGAAAAAAAAATTTTATGAAAAAAACAATTTAATGGAAAAATAAAAATAATGAAAAAAAAATAATGAAAAAAAAATTGATGAAACAAAAAATTTGATGAAAAAAAAATTAAATGAAAAAAAAAATTGATGAAAAAAAAAATTTGATAAAAAAAAATTGACAAAAAAACAAATGATGAAAAAAAAAAATTGATGGAAAAAAATGATGAAAAAAAATTTAATGTAAAAAAAAATTGAGGGAATGAAAAAAAAATTTGATAAAAAAAAAAAATGATCAAACAAAAAATTATGAAAAGAAAAAAAATTAATGAAAAAAAAAAATTTTATGAAAAAAAAAAAAATTTATGGAAAAAAAATTTGATGAAAAAAAAAAAATTGATAGGAAAAAAAATTAATAAAAAAAATGATAAAAAAAAATGATGAAAAAAAAATTTAATGAAAAAATAAAAAATTTAATGAAAAAAAAAATTGATAAAAAAAAAATGATGGAAAAAAAATCGATGAAAAGAAAAAAAATGTATGAAAAAAAATTTGAAAAAAATAGAAGAAAAAAATTTGATAAAAAAAATATATTGATGAAAAAAAAAATTTGATGAAAAAAAAAAAATTTTTGTTGAAAAATAACACTGTGCTACAAAAAACACAAAATCAAATATACTTTTAAAATGAGGTAGTTAAGGTTGTTGGTCTCGTCGAAAAGATAACAAAAATGCCCATCAAACTTGCCAGACACCCTCAAATTTTAAAGTTATTGTCAAAAAACTTTTTTTTGGGACTCTTCTCACTAAACCACGTGTTACATAAACATTTTTTAACCGATTTTCAATTTTCCAAGTGTTTTGGATAGAAGATGGATAGGGCTTTTCATGTGTGTGAATTGGTCTATATATTTAAAAAAGATATGTACTGATTTTTTCAACAATATATAATTTTTTGTTATTTTTTAAAAATTTTTTGTGTTCATCGATTTATTTTTGTTATAGTTCTTTTAACAACATTTATATTTATAAACGCATTCTTAAAGAAAATTTAATTTTAAATGCGATGAGCTTCATGCCGAAAAAATCGGTTAGCAATTGACAGAGTTGTGATAATTTTTCTAAAAAAGAAAATTAAGATTTTGCTTGAAATTGCCGTTCGGATAACCCAGGCAAACAAATAAAAAAATAAACGAACGTACTGAGAGGTCTATATCATTATTTAAAAGGTTTTTGGCCTCATGAATTCAAATTTGACCTTGAAATTGCGCTATCTTATTAAGTTTTTGATACATAAATTTATGTTAAATATCTCAAAAACCTGACGAGATAGAGCAATTTTAAGGCCCGATTCGGATTTAGAGCGCCAAAAACCTTTAAAAATATTGTACATGACCTCTTATGATAAAATTATTTCTTTTTTGCCTGGGATATCTGAACGGCGATTTACTGCAAAATCTTAATTTTCTTTTTGAGAAAAATTATCACAACTCTGTCAATTGTTTTCCGATTTCTTCAGGATAGAGCTTATCGTATTCCGAGTCAAATTTTCTTTAAAAATACGTTTATAAATATAAATGTTGTTAAAGGAACTATAGCAGAAAAAAATCGATAAACTCGAAAAATTTTTAAAAAATAACAAACAAATTAGATTTTATAGAAAAAATCAATAAATATATTTTTTATATGTATTGACCAATTCACACATATGAAAAGCCCCATAATTCTTCTATCAAAAACAATTAAAAAATGTAAAATCGGTTGAAAATTTTCTGAATTACAAAAGGTTTAGTGAGAAAAGTCCCAATAAAACGTTTTTTGACATTAACTCTAAAATTTGAGGGTGTCTGGCAAGTTTAATGGGCATTTTTGTGATCTACTCGACAAGACCAACAAACTATACTATGTCACATCAGAAGTATTTTTTCACTGTAGCACAGTGTAATTATGTTACCAGCTGATGAAAAACGGTTTTATTCACCACGAGGTGAATTATTATCCAAGTTACTAACCCAAGTTATTAAACTTTTAGGTTTTAAGAAAATGAAAACAGTAATTCTAATTTTATTTTTTGTTAATCGTTAGCTTACATAGTCAAACTGAGGTGGCGTCCTGCAAATTTTTTGAAATTAGACACCAGCCTAAAAACTTTATCATGTTAAAAAAATATTTTATTAAGTTTAATCCTCTAAAACTTTGAAGTCCTTTTAAAAGGAAACAGGATCTCGAAAAGAATAACTGTAAATGCAGTTTTACTACATTTAGTTTTTAGATTTAAACAAGAGATCATTTAAACTGAGATCATTCCAGTCGCAGTGCATAGGGCATCTTTAATCTAGATTTAAACGTACATGGGCAAGGCCACCGTCAGTAACGTCACGCTCGTTTACATATTTTGGTCATTATCTTTATAAAATACAATTTTTTCTCCCAACTTGAGAGCGGCATATGAAAGTGCTCGTCATAACTGCTGTTTCATACGCAGACAATTTTTCTGTATCTTGTTTTGTTGTGAAGTTATGACCATTTTAAGCCGTCAGTAACGTCACCGGATTTTGGAAGTGTGTTTGGAGGTAACTGAACGTTTGTGTAAAAATGAGCGGATTGAAAGAGTTTATGTTTATTTCAAAAAAGGAAGGATGAAAGAAGATTTTTATCCAAAAGGTGGGCTTAATATTTTATGTTTTAATCAAGTAAATGACATAAAAGCAGTGTCAGTAATGTTACGCAAAATGTCAGTAACGTCACACGTACGAATTTCGTTACGATTTTCAGGTCTTTTTTTTTCTTGGGTTAATTGAGGGACCCTACACGGCGAAAAAATCATAGTAGAGGAGTTTTAAGATGCAACCCTGGAGAGATATTAAGACAAAACCACTTATTGCACTAATCTCATAAAAAAATTGTAGTAAGTTGGGCTTGCCCTTTAGAGCTGATTTTTGTATGATAGAGTGTTAGTTATTTAAATTATCTCTTCAATGATGTGAATAGCTTGAGGGTTGAAATTGGGTTTTCCAGTTCGTGTTTAACGACTTTTTTCATTTTTTATCGGACAGTGTTATATGTAAACTTAAACTGTTGGTTTATTGAAAATTTTTTTTTATTTAATTCATTTTATAGCTTATTTAGCTTTTTTTTAATAAGATTGACGATTGATAGTTAAAAACTTTGTTGGTTCTTTTACTTTGCTTGTTTCTTGTGTGTTTTCTTATTGTTCTTCTTTTTGTCATGTTTTTGTATAAGCTAAGTAAGTTGTTCACCGGTGAAAAAAAATGTTTCGAAACATCAGTTAATTTGTAGCGAAAATTTGACAGTCATATGTTTGGTTATGTTTTGCGCGTCAGAATACATAAAATAACTTTAAATAATATTTTTTGGTAAGTTATGTGATATTATTAATGTTTACAGTCCCAAACACTTATAATTACTTCATTTTACATCTGAATTTTAAATTTCACCGCTTTTTAAATGGTCTGTACAATTTAAAAAAATGTTGCTTATAGTGTTGATGCGTATTGATGCAACATATACCTGGTTATTTCGCCGGTTTTTCACCAGTGAACAGAATACCTCTTCAGCGAAAATTTTACGCTTTTGTAAAGCCAGTGTGAAATTTATGTTTTTTTATATGGAGTTTGACAGATTTTCACGTGAAAACCGAGCAACTTACCCACCTATAACCTCCACTGTGTGCTATTACTAATACTTGTACACATTCAATGCAACCCTGATTTCATACTACTTATGTTCTGTGGTATACAGAAAATGACTGCCGTCGCATGGCTTTAAACTCTCAACACACACAAAAACACTTTTCCGGTTTAAAAACAGCCATAGAAGGGAGCCGGAACAAAAAACAACAGCCCACTACAAAACAGCAACATGAAACAACAACAAAAACAAAATGAATTTATTGCATTATAATAACGACATGAATTTGGGAAACATTAAAATGCAATATTTTAAGAATGTTTGTTTTTTGTTAATGTTGTTTATTAGGTTAGACTTTAATTCTTGGAAATATTTTTGAAATATTTATTTAAGAAAATTATCACAAAACAGATTTTTAAAAATTTATATGAAAAAATTTTATATGAAATCTTTTAAACGGAAATAGCCTAACGTCGAATATAAAAAACACAGAACTAAACATTTACAACACTATTTTGAGGCCCAATTGATAGTTAAAAAAGCACATTTAAAATTTATTATTCCCAAAACATAAAAAAAAACTTAAAACTTAAAAAATTTAAAGCCACCCTAATTTTGTATATATTTAAATTGTATTTATAGCTCAACACAATTTAAAGTGATTTATAGAGGTACAAAACACCTGAAAATAGGCAATAAAATGTTTCGTTAAATAATTTATGTTAAGCATTATTTTTAAATCCTTTCGTATTAACTCTATAATTATACAAATTCAGTTTAATTTAACACAGAATACAATTTAGTTATTATATATACACCAAAATCTCGCTGAACAGCTTATTTTCAAATAGTTTCCTTCAATTGTTAAACAGGATAACTGAAATTTTTTTAGGAGGAAAACATCTTAAAATTTTATATAAATTTTTAAGACCAAAATGTCGCTATTTGGACTTGCCGTATATCGAGGGGCCATTTGCAAAGTATTATGTGTATTTAATTATAAACAGGATTTTAAATGTTCATTTAAATTATATTATTGCAAAAGAAAAATGGACTTTTTAAATGAAAAAGGCATAATTTTATAATAGGTTTGAAAAATCTGAGATTCCAAGGTGTAAATTTTTCGTCATGAAACTTTTTTAACTTTTCTATAAAAAAAAATGTCAGTGGAATTTTAGATATATATAGTATAAGGAACTAATTGCAATTTATGTTTTAAACAAACAATCGTTAATATACAGATTTTTGTAATTTTTAACAGTGATAACGAAATTTGGTTATTATAATTAGTCTATTACCTGTAGTTAAGGAAATATCTGCAATTGAAGTTTTTTAAAAACATGGATTTTGAATAATGATCACCAGATTTCACTTTTTTGGTTCTACCACCATTTTGGAAAATTTTTGTGGTGATCACCAGATTTCGGTATTTGGCTCTACCCCCGTTAGTAAAAAAATAATTGCAATAAAAATTACGTAGAATATAGATTTTTGTAAATTTTTGATGGTGATGCTCAGGTTTCACCACTTTGGCGAATCTGATTTCCTTGTTTCATCGCTTTGTCTCTACCACCGCAAGTTAGGAAAACAATTTTTTTAAATAATATTAATTAAAATATAGATTTTTGGAACTTTTTGATGGTGACCTCAAAATTTCGCTTTTTTGGCTCTTCCACCGTATTTACCCACCAAATTCCGCTATATGTCTCTATTTCATTTATTTAAGAAAATAATTTCAATTTAAATTCTAAAAAAAAAAATCCATGAAAATAAAGATTTTTTAAAGTTTTTGGAAATATTTTCAATCTATGTTTTTTAAGAACATGGATTTTGGATGATGATCACCAGATTTCACTTATTTGGTTCTAATTCCGTATTGGAAATTTTATGTGATGATCAACAGATTTCGGTATTTGGTTCTACCATCATTAGTAAAAAACTAATTGCAATAAAAGTAAAAAAACTTAGAATAAAGATTTTTGTAAATTTTTGGTGATGATCGCCAGGTTTTGCTATTTTGGCATTACCACTGTTATTTGGTAAAAAAATGTTTTTTAATAATATTAATTAAGTTTTTGGAAATATTTTCAATTTATGTTTTTAAAAAATATGGATTTTGGATGATGATCACCAGATTTCACTAATTCTAATTCCGTTTTGGAAATTTTATGTGATGATCACCAGAATCCGGTGATCTCCAGGTTTATCTATTTTGGCTCTACCTCCGTTGGTAAGGAAAAAAAATAGTTTTTTTAATAATATAAATTAAATCATAGACTTTTGGAAGTTTTTTGTGGTGACCTCCAAATTTCGCAATTTTGGCTTTACCACTGTTAGTTAACTCACATGTATTTACCCACGGAATTCTACTATTTGTCTCTATTTCGTTTATTTAAGAAAATAATTTTATCTTAATGCTAAAGAAAAAATCCATTAAAATAAAGATTTTTGGAAGTTTTTGGAAAAATTTTCATTTTATGTTTTTTAAAAACATGGACTTTAGATGATGATCACCAAATTTCACCATTTTGGTTCTAACAGTGTTTTAAAAAAATGTTGGTGATGATCACCAGATTTCGGTATTTGGCACTACCCCCGTTAGTAAAGAAATAATTGCAGTAAAAGTAAAAAAACCTAAGAATATAGATTTTTGTAATTGTTCATGGTGATCTCCATGTTTCACTATTAAAAAATTGATTTTTTTGGAAATTTTTGATGGTTACCTCCAAATTTCTCTATTTTGGCTCTACCACCATTAGTTGCCACACATATGTTTACCCACCAAATTTCACTATTTGTCACAATTTCCAATATTTAAGTAAATAATTTCAATTTAAATTCTAAAAAAAAATCCATTAAGATTTTTGGAAGTTTTGTTCGCAATAACCAGATTTATTTGACTACATGTATTAAGGAAATATTTTCAATTAAAGTTGCTAAAAAAATTAGGGCTCTACCTCCGTTATCTAAAGAAATAAATGCAATTAAGAATTTTTGATTTTTGAACATTTTTTTAATTATGATCACCAGATTTCACTTTTTTGTCATTCCTACGTTATTCAAGAAAAAAATGCAATTAAATTACAAAACAAATTAAAAAATGGAATTTTAATGGTGATCTCCAAATTATGCTATTTGGTCTCTGCCACCGTTAATTAGGGAACAAATGCATTTAGCTATTTTAGCTCCATTTCCTTTACGATGTTGAATTTTACTTTACCTTTTTGTTATATGTATATATTTAGTAAATAAAATACTCCAGCTCGAGGTCTTGGTTTTTTTCCTTTAACTAAGAAAACAATTGCAATTTAAGTTAAAAAATTAAAAATCATTAAAATATAAATACATATTTGGAAGTTGATGACGGTAATAACCAAATGTCGCTAATTAAACAATTTAAGTTTCCTAAAAAAAAAAAAATTTGTTTGCTCACCAGATTACGCTATTATGGTCATGGCTAGGGAAAAAATTAAAATTTAATTATTTTATTTTCGTTATCACCATATTTCGGTATTTTGACTCTATCTAAGTTAGTCAAAGAAATAATTGCAATTAAACTTAGAACAAAATCATTAAAAGATAGATTTTAATTAAATTTAAATTTACTAAAAAATAAACAATAAATAATATATTTTTGTAAATATTTCTTCAGATTTCGTTATTTTAGCTCTATCACTTAGTTAGGAAAGTAATTGCAATTTAAATTTAAAAATAAAATATAGGCTTTTGGAATTTTTTGATAGTCATCTCCAGATTTCGCTTATTGGGCTCTACCACCGTTAGTTAAGGGAACAAATGCATTTAACCACCATGTTTGTTATTTTAACTCTTTTTTATTTAGTTAAGTTTTTTTTTTTAAATCAAAAAATATAGATTTTTGGAAGTTTTTGACAGTGATAACTAGATTTTGCTATTTGAGCTCTATTAACTGCAATATAGCTCAAAAAATTGATTTTTGGATGATGATCACCCGATTTCACAATTTTGGTTCTACTTCCATTAGCTTAGGATATTATTGCAATTTAAGTTTTTGGATTTTTGGAAATTTTTTATGATGATCACCAGATTTCGCTTTTTTGCTTCATCTTCGCTAGTCAAATTGATAATTGCAATTCAAGTTAAAAAAATTCTAAATATAATGTCTGTTCGTTTACCTTACTACAATCTACTCATTTTTACTACTTTTACTACAGCTGGAAATTTTCAGTACAAAAAGTAAACAAAAATTTCCAGTTGTAGTAAAAATAGTAAGAAATTTAAGTAAACAAACAGACCTATAGATGTTGATACATTGTTTGTGGTGATTTACAGAATTTGCTTTTCTAGCTCTAACACAGTTATTTAAAACAATAATTGTAATTTACGTTTTTTTTTTTAAATATAAGTAGATTTTTGGGAATTTTTGATGATAATCTAAAGATTTCGGTATTTTTGCTTTATTTACTTTAAAGAAATAATTCCAATTAAAGTTAAAAAAATATTTTTGACGATGATAACCAGATTTCAGTAGTTAATCTCTGTTACTTAAAAAACTGATTTTGGATGGCGGTCACCAGAATTGGTTTTTTTTTTTGGCTCTACCTCATTTAGCTAGGGAAATAATTGCAATTAAAGTTTTTCTGGTTTTTGGACATTTTATATAAGGAGCGCTATTTTGGATCTACCTCCGTTAGTGGGTAGAGTTAAAAATACATTTACAATTTAAGTTTCTTAAAAAAATTATTTTGAAAGATTATAGATTATAGACTAGATATCCCAATTTTGCCTCTACCTCCGTTAGTTAATGATTTAATAAAAATTTAATTTTTTTTGGTTTTTGGAAATTTTTTTATAATTATAAGCAGATTTCGGGTTTTGGCCCTACGTCCACTACATTTTTGGTGGTGATCTGCAGAATTCGCTATTTTTACTCCAACTCCGTTAGTTAAAACAATAATTGGCAATTTAACTTTTTTAAATAAAACATATTTTTGTAAAATTTTGATGCTGATCTCCAGATTTCGCCATTTTGACTTTAATCCAATATTTTAGGAAACAAATGAATTCAACCACCAGATTTTGCTTTTTTTTTGCTCTTTTTGGTTTAGTTAAAAAAATAATTTTAATTAAAGAACAAACAAATTATATTAAAATAAAGACTTATGAAAGTTTTTGATGATGACAACCATTTGTAACTATTTGAGCTCTGTCACCTGCAGTTAAAGAAATATGTATTTGTTATTCCAGTTTCTTAAGAAACAGATTTTGGATAATGATAACCAGATTTCGCTATTTTAGGATCTACCTCCGTTAGCTAGGGTAGAGTTATGGAAATGAAATGATTTTGAAAGATGATCAAAATTTTTCGCAACTTTGGCTCCACCTCCGGTAGCTAAGAATTTAATTAAAATTTATGGTTTTCAATTTTTCAATTTTTTATGATGGTAACCAGATTTTTCTATTAAAGTTAAATAGAAATCATTAAAATATAATTTTTATTGTGATCTCCAGATTTCGCTATTTTAGCTCTATTCCCGCAAGTTGGGAAAACAATTGCAATTGAAGTTTTTTAAATAAAATTAATTCAAATATAGTTTTTTGGATATTTTTGATAATGATATCCAGATCTTGCTATTTTTGCTCTACCACCGTTAGATAAGAAAACAAATAAATTTAACCACAATATTTTGCAACTTTAGTTCTATTTCCTTTAGCTAGAAAATTAATTGCATCCCGGTTAAAAAAGTATTATATCCTATTTGATCTGTTTATATCTATTCATACATAATCTTGTCTGATTGCATATAATTATATCTGAAGTGATCTAATTTCATCTCGAATTTGGTCAATATTAGCAGAAATTTTATAAAAATCATACCTGATCAGATACAATTATATACAACGAGATGCAATCATGTATAAGCAGATCAATGCAGATCTGATGATTAAATCAATTTTTACACGGGATTTTAAGTTTTTAAAAAATCACTCAAATATAGAGTTTTGTAAGTTTTTGACGATTTTTTCTGACCAGATTTTGCTTTTTGAGCTCTATTCCTTTAGTCAAAAAAAAAAATATTTGTAATTTAAATTTCTTAAACAAAATTAAAAAAAAAAAATGTTGGCTGGTGATCACCAAATTTCGCTCTTTGAAAATAATTTCAGTTAAAGTAATTTTGAATTTTGGAATTTTTTCATGATGGCCACCAGATTTTCTTTTTTTCTTCAACCAGTATTTAATTAAAAAAAAAATATAAAAATATAATTTTTTGATATTTGAGCTGAGCTCTTTTACCAGTAGTAAAGGAAATAATTGCAACTTAGTTTTCAAAAAAAACTAAACTTTTGTAAGATTTTGTAGGTTGATCGCCAGATTTCGCTATTCAGCTTTATTTATCGCTATAAAGCTCAAATTGCTCATAAATTGAAATTGAAGTTTAATAATTTTTTTTTAATTCGAAATGGTGATATCCAGATTTCGCTATTTTAACTCTACCACCATTATTTAAGAAAATAATTGCAATTTAAATTTTTAAAAGGGTATTACAGATTCGTCACAGCCGGTAGGTATTAAAGATTCGTCACAGCCGAGTTTAACACTCTGACTTGTTTATCAAACTATGATTAGTAAAGATCATAATATAATTGCTACAATCACATCCTCCTCGAATATGGTTGTCACAATCATGCTACTTTTCTAAGAGCAGATTTCGCTAAATTTCTTTGAGTATAAACAATATTGCTGGGATATTATTTAAATTAAAGCTATTTAATTACAAAAAAACTAAAAATCATATAAATGATTTTTAATTTTTTTTTTTTCAACCATTTCAACATAAAATTCTTGGTAAAAAACATTTTTATAAAAACCACTTTTGTATTTTCCATTAACACTTACAACAACAAAAGCTTTTGCCATATTATTTACAACAACAACAAAACAAAAACTTCAATTTATAAATAAAAGAATTTAAATACATAAAATTTTAACACTAAAAGTTAAGTTCTCTTTAATGGTAAAATAACTGGAAAAAAATATATAAACTTTTTTTAATCCATAGTGAAAATAATAAAATATCCATTATTACGAATTTTTGCATTATATAATTGTTATTATAACTTTGTAAACTATAATAAATTTGTATACGAGTAAGTACGTTTATGTATTCATATAATGTAAAAAAAGTTTTTCGCCATTTTTTCTTTTTTTTTTCATCCATAAAACTAACAAAATCCTTTTTTTATATTGTATGTACTACTTATGTGTAGAGAAAAAGTTGAATTGTTAATTTATATATGCAAACAACTACAAAATTTTTTGGAATATTGCGTACGAAAAATGCCAAACTTATGAATTTTGTAACAATTTCAAAATATAGTCATGGAATAAATTTCAAGTTTCTAGTGGAGTTATATTTTTAGTTTTAAACAAATAGTGGGAAGGTATCCTTTAAAACAAGTTTTAAATAGAAAAATTTATTAAACATAGAGATCAATGGAATTCGAAAAACATTAACTTAATTTTAAAATTGTTCAATTGAAAACTAATTACTAAATACGTTTTGAATTCCATCTTAACAGTTTCTATTCATCACTTTCGAATTTTCTACACTTAAGTGTAGAAAAAAATATAAAGAAATTTTCACCACCAAAAATTTCCTAAAACCTAATTTTTAATAAACACTATTCAAACACTATTTCCCTAACTAACCGAAGTAGGACCAAAATATCAAAATCTAGTGATTACATTCAAAAAACTCCAATGTATTTTAAGGATGTATTTTAAGGATTTTTTTAAGAAACTTAATTTGCATTTATTTTCTTAACTTAGGGTGCTTAAGCTAAAATAGCAAAATCTGGTGTTCATCACCAATAATATCCATAATTTTTTATTTTAAAAAACTTTTTTAAATTGTAATTGCAATTATTTCCATAAATACGTTGTTAAAGCCAAAATAGCAAAATCTGATCATCATCAATAATTTTCAAAAATCTATTTTGTAAATTTTTTTTTTACAGAAGTTTGATCATCATCATCAATTTAATAAATATATGTTAAAATAGAGGAGTCTGGTGATAACCTTTCAAAAATTTAAAAAGTAAATTTTTCCTTCAAAAATTCCAAAAAATTATTTTCTAATAATATTTCTTTTTAAAAAATTTTAGTTGCTATTATTTCCTTTATTAATAGTAGTAGAGCCAAAAAAGCAAAAACTGGGGATCAATATCAACAATTTTCCAAAATCAATACTTTCTAAAATTGAAATTGCAATTATTTCTTTAAATAACAGTTCTAAAAATTAATTTCAGAAAATTGCATAACTAATGATGGTAGAGCTAAAATAGTAAAGCAAAAATTTCCAACAAAAAAATCTATTTTCTAATAGTTTTTATACCGCAATTTGATCACCATCGACAATTTAGTAAATCTGTACATAAATTTCTTTAACTAAAGGTAATTAAGCTAAAATAGCGGAAACTGGTGATAACCTTCAAAAATTTTCAAAAATCATTTCTCGAATAAAAGTTTTTAAAAAAAATGAATTGCAATAATTTTCTTAACCAATAGTGATAGAGTCAAAATAGCGAAATCTGGTGTTCACCATCAAAAATTTCCAAAAATCGATATTCTTGATTTTTGTAAGAAACCTTAAGTGCAATATTTCCTTAAACAAAGTAGGGACAAAATAGTGAAATTTGGTGATAACCACCAATAATTTCCAAAAATCATTTTTTATGATTTTTTTTTTTAGTTTCAATTGCTATTATTTTCATAACCGTAGCAGGGCCAAAATAGCGAAAACTAGAGATAATCATTAGCAATTTTAAAAATCTGTATTTAAATGAATTATTTTTAAACAAACTTTTATTTCTTCAACTTAAGGTAATAGAACTAAAATAGCGTAATTTGGTGATCACTATCACAGTTGAAATTATTTTTTCAACTATAGGTGACAGAGCCAAAATACTAAAATCTGGTGAACATCATCAAAAATTAGAAAAAACACATTTTTTAATTAATTTAAAAGAAAAAAATTAAGCTGCAATTATTTTCATAATTACCCGTGGTATAGCGAAAAAAGCAAAAACTGGTGATCATAATAAAAGGTTACAACTTTTTTTTTTTTTAACTCAAATAACAATTATAAATCTATATTTAAAGATTTGTTTTTTTTTTTATTCGATCTATAAGTGATAGTTCTAAAATAGCGAAATGTGATGATCACCATCAAAAACTTAAAAAAATATTTTTTTTTAATATTTTTTAAAAACTAAAATTGCAATTAATTTTTTAAGTAACGGTGAGCCGTAAAAAGCAAAAACTTATGATCATCCTCAAAAATTTCAAAAAATATATGTTTTAGTGGACTTTTTTTCGATTTTAAATTGTTTTTATTCACTATTTAAGGTCCACCACCACTAGTAAACGAATTAATTGCAACTTAATTAAAAAAAGTATTAATTTTTCAATTAACAAATCGATCAATCCACTTCGGATACATGTTATTAAAATTGCCAATTAAGTTAAGCATAAAGACAAATTTTTATTTTTCCTCTTCAAACATTAAAAAAACTAAAAAAAAAACTTTTTTAAACTTAAATTTCAATTATTTCTTTAACTACAGCTAATAGAGCTCAAATAGCGGAGTCCGGTAATCGTTTAAAAAATTAAATTTTTCATAAATATTTTTTTAAAAACTTAAATTACAATTATTTCCTGAATATGGTAATGAGCCAAATATGGTAATAGAGCCAAAATAGCGCAATTAGTTATCATCATCAAAAAATTTCAAAAATTTAATTTTTAATAATTTTTGTTTTTTAAAAACATAAATCGCTATTTTTTTTTTTAACTAATTGTAGATGACCCAATATAGCGTAAAGAGGTAATCATCATTTCAAAATAAGAAAAAATCTATATTTTTCAAATTATAATTGCAAATATTTTCCAAAATAACGGTGGTAGAGCCATAATAGCAAAATCAGATAATCATCAAAAGTTTCCAAAAATCTATTTTTAAATATTCCTTAACTAATGGTGGTAGAGCTAAAATAGTAGAGCTAAAGTTTCCATAAATCAATTTTATTTTAGTTTTTTTACAGCAATTTGATCACCTTCGACAATTTAATAAATCTAGATTTTATTGATTTTTTTGAAACCTAAATTGTAATTATTTCTTTAACTAAAGGTAATTAAGCTAAAATAGCGGAATCTGGTGATAACCTTCAAAAATTTCCAAAAATATTTTTTTATTAAAATTAAAAAAAAAATTGCAATAATTTTCTTAACCAATGGTGATAGAGACAAAATAGCGAAATCTGGTGTTCGCCATCAAAAATTTTCAAAAATCGATATTCTTGATTTTTGTAAGAAACATAAATATTTCCTAAAACAAAGTAGGGACAAAATAGAGAAATTTGGTGACAACCACCAATTATTTCCAAAAATCATTTTTCATGATTTTTTTTTTTTTAATTTCAATTGCTAATATTTTGATAACCGTAGCAAAGCCATAACAGCGAAATCTGGAGATAACCATAAGCAATTTTAAAAATCTGTATTTAAATGAATTATTTTTAAACAAACTTTTATTTCTTCAATTTAAGGTAATAGAACTAAAATAGAGTAATTTGGAGATCACTATCAAAATTTCCACAAATCCCTAAATGTTTTTAAAAACTAAAGTTGAAATTATTTTTTCAACTAAAGGTGATAGAGCCAAAATAGTAAAATCTGGTGAACATCATCAAAAATTAACAAAAACACATTATTTAATTAATTTAAAAAAAAAGATTAAGCTGCAAATATTTTCATAATTACCCGTGGTATAGCAAAAAAAGCAATAGCTGGTGATCATAATCAAAAGTTACAAACATTTTTTAACTCAAATAACAATTAAAAATCTATATTTTAGCGATTTGTTTTTTTTTTTTTAATTCGATCTATAAAGGTGATAGATCTTAAATAGCGGAATGTGATGATCACCATAAAAACTTAAAAAAATATTTTTTTTTAAATATTTTTTAAAAACTAAAGTTGCTACTATTTTCTTAAGTATCGGTGGTAGAGCCACAAAAAGCAAAAAACTGATAATCATTCTCAAAAATTTCCAAAAATATGGATTTTTTTTACTGGATTTTTTTTCGATTTTAAATAGTTTTTATTCACCATTTAAGGTCCACCACCACTAGTGAACGAATTAATTGCAATTTAATTTAAAAAAAAAAATAGTAGTATATAAATTTTACAATCAATACACTTCGGATGTTATTAAAATTGCCAATTAAGTCAAGCATAAAGACAATTTTTTATTTTTCCACTTCAAACATCAAAAAAAAATTTAACTTTAATTGCAATTATTTCTTTAACTAAAGCTAATAGAGCTAAAAACCGGAGTCTGGTGATCGCCTCAAAAAGTCAATTTTTCATAAATGTTTTTTTAAAAACTTAAATTACAATTATTTCCTGAAACAACGGTGGTAGAGCCAAAATAGCGAAAATATCATAAAAAAATATTATTATCATCAAAAAATTCCAAAAATTAAATTTTTAATAATTTTTTTTTTAATTGCTGTTTTTTTCTTAACTATTGGTAGTAGAGTCAATAACACGAAAACTGGTAATCATCATTTCAAAATTAACAAAAATCTATATTTTTTAAATTGTAATGGCAAATATTTCCAAAAATAACGATGGTAGAGCCAAAATAGCAAAATCTGGTTATCATCACAAATTTCCAAAAATCATTTTTATTTTATTTTTTCTGTAAGTACAGATCGAGCACGGGCTCTAATTATATTTGTTATAAGGGTTCAAGTTGAAAAAATGCAGAAAAAAAATTGAATTTCTAAAAATTATAGACATTTCTGGTATTTCCCATACCGGTTTCAAACACCCCAGTTAGTGTCATCATCAGTAGGATTATGAATGTCGGTTTGTCTTGCTAATGAAAACTGTTTTTTATATATGTGAATATTTATAGTTTCTACAGAATAAATTTTGACAGTTTCCAACACTACAATTCTATTTCTAGCAATCCCAACCTCACTTCATACTTTCTTTCAACTTTTTTGTCTCTTACATTATTTCGCAAGGGTTACCAACATGATCTGGAATTGCAGACACAAATGAAGGAATTTGCATTTTCAGTTTCGGAGACGTGCCTAATGGCGACATATTTTGTCAGTAATTTTATTTTATTTTTTTCTGTAAGTACAGATCGAGCACGGGCTCTAACCGTTTCTCTAATCATTTTTTTAATATTCCTTAACTAATGGTAGAGCTAAAATAGTAGAGGGTAATAGAACTAAAATAGCGGAATCTGGTGATAACCTTCAAAAATTTCCAAAAATCATTTTTTACATAAATGTTTTTAAAAAAATAAATTGTAATTATTTCTTAACCAATGGCGGTAGCGTCAAAATAGCGAAATCTGGTGTTCATTATTAAAAAATTTCAAAATCACAAATATTATTTCCTAAAACAAAGGAGGAATAAAATAGCGAAATCTGGATAACACCACCAATAATTTTCAAAAATCATTTTCAATAGTTTATTTTTCTAATTTCATTTGCAATTATTTTCATAACGGTGGTAGAGCCAAATAGCGAAATCTGAGGATTAACATTAACAATTTTAAAAAACCTTTATTTTAATGATTTTTTTTTTTTTTTTTAAGCTTAAATTCAAATTATTTCTACAACTAAAGGTAATAGAGCTAAATAGCGAAATTTAGTGATCACTTAAATAAATTTCCTAAAGTCCAAAAGTGTTTTAAAAAAATTTAAACTAAAATTATTTCTTTAACTAAAGGAGGTAGAGCCAAAATAGTGAAATCTAGTGAACATCATCAAAAATTAATCAAACACTTTATTCAATATACTAAAAAAAAACTTAAGCTGCAATTATTTTCATAATTGACCGTGGTTTAGCAAAAAAAAAAGCAAACACTGGTGATCATCATCAAAAGTTACAAAGTTTTTTTTAACTCAATTTACAATTAAAAATCTTTTTTAAAGAATTTTTTTTTACTTAAATTGTACTTTTTACTTAACTAAAGGCAATAGAGCTAAAATATCAAAATGTGATGATCACCATCAAAAATTTAAAATAAAATATTCATTTTTTTTTAAATATTTTTTAAAAACTAAAATTGCATTTATTTTCTAAAGTAACGATGGCAGTACCACAAAAAGCAAAAACTGATGATCATTCTCAAAAATTTCCAAAAATCTGCGTTTTATGGATTTTTTTCGAATTTCAATTGTTGTTATTCACTATTTAAGCTCCGCCACCGCTTGTAAATGAATTAATTGCAATTTTAACTAAAAAAAAAAAGTATTATTTTTACAATTATTAAATCGATCAACCCACATCGGATACCTGTTATTAAAATTGCCAATTAATTTAAGCTTAAAGACAACTTTTTATTTTTCCTCTTCAAACATCGAAAAAAAACCTTCAATTTTGTTGATTGGGCCCAACAGAAAAGAAATAAAATTTCGTTTACAAAATATTTTTTTAAACAATTTTTATGTCTGCAATAATATTTATACATATTTTGAAAACATAAACACGTTTTATGCAAAATATTTTATTTTCTTTTTCATTTGTTGTTAGCAAAACTGAAAAGTAAATTTATGGATATTTCACCTGCTGTGTCAACTTTATTACTCTTCGCTATAATAAAAGAAAAATTTACAAAATTTTACAAAATATTTACGAATTCACGTGGATATAAAAATTTGGGAACATGGAAATGGCACGTATTTACATTTGACGTAATATACAAAAAAATAAAAAATAAATAAGTAATACATGACAATTGTTAAAAAAAGTAATTTAAGAAATATGGACACATTTTAATAGAATACATGGGTAAATAGATGACACTAAATTGTTATCTTAAAATTCTGTGACACTTTTCGTAGTGATGAGTTTTTAGGAATAACTTTTTTTGTTAAATATTTAACATTCTTATAATATTAAATATTATTTGTAATATTTCAAGACTTTAAATAAATCAAAGTAAATTTTTGAAAATATATTATTCTGAACGAAAATTAATTCAAATATTCCTTGTAGTATTATAAGATTTCAAATTTATCAAAGTTTCAAAGTTTCAATTGTGAAATTGTTTGCCTTTTAAATAAATGATAATCATAGTAGCTGTTATTATGTGTGCTAGCGTGTCACGAAAATGAAAAATTTTTTAGTCTTTAGTAGGGAGAGAGAGAGTTTCATGCACTAAAAAATCGAAAATATGCGCTAAAAAATTGAAAATATGCACTAAAAAAACCTAAAAATATGCACTAAAAAGTAAAAAGTGTGCATCAAAAATCTTGTTTTCATAGGAAAAACTTCCTAAAAATCAAAAAATAAGGACAGGTTTAAATAGTAACATTTAAAACTTTACACTAAGAAAATTATGTCATTAACTGTTTGTAGGTTATTTTAAAAATTAATCAGTAAAGTCATTTTAAAAGAAAAATCACTTATTTTATAAAGGATTTAATTTTTTTACTGTTTCTGTAGTAAAAAAAAAAAAAATATTTACTGTATTAAAAACGAATTTTCTGTTACATTTAATTTCGGCAGTAAAATATTTCTTCTATAGTTTTACTGTTTTTCAATACAAAATATCTGAATATTCACTAGTTTTTTAATGTTTTTGGTTAGTCATTAAATTAACATTTAAAATTGACTGTAATGTGTTTTTATTTTAAATGAAAAAACAGTGGAATGGTTTTTAAATAAAATTTCATTTGTTTTAAGTGAATATTCAGTGGAATTTACCTACATAATTCTTTGAGTGTATATAAGCAAGACTTTTTTTAGAAATTTAGACAGTCTAAAAAAAAAAAAATAAAAAGAAAATAAAATGTTTTTCTTATTTTGAAAATAAATTATTAAAATTTAAAATATTTTTTGTAACAAATAAATTTTGAATTGTGCTTTTTGCAAATTTTGCCAAAATATGCAAAAATGTGCGCTTAAAAGTTGCAAAAATGCGGAAAATATGCATTAAAACCCAAACTATGCAAAAATATGCATCTTCACCAAAATATGCAAAAATATGCAAAAACAAATCGATGCCATTTTAACGCAAATTTCTTGATTCGGAAAGATAATTTGTCGATATCGTGTTTAGATCGACAAAAACCATGCATTTGCATGGAAATCTCATCCCTAGTCATTAGCATAGAATGATGATTATTAAATTTTTAGAGGCCATCTTCAGGGCTCAGCCAAAAAAGTTTTTGTCCGTCAAAAAAGAAATTAAAATTGGTGCCAAAAGTTTCTTTATGTTCTCTACCATCGAGGAAAAAATATGTATAAAGTTTTCATGGAGCAATCCAAACAAATTTACTTCTTCTTGGATACACCAACGGTGCGACCACGACGACCAGTAGTCTTGGTATATGTATGGGAGCCTACTTAGGGAGTGGAGATAGGGCTGTGGTATGTTTTACAAAAATGTTGGAGGGTAAAAATAAATGGGGGTCGGTCTCGCTAATGACCCCTCTCGGACGCACCATTGGACCGGTAGAAGTTGATTAAATAAAAAAAATTGTATGGGGACCGCCTTAACAATTAGAGATAGAGGGTAGGTGTGTTCAGAGAAAATGTTTGGACTAAAAAAATATTGTGGGTCGTTCATACATTTTGTTGCTCTAAGGGCACTATTAGGGCAGTTAGAGCGGTTGGAGCAAATTTTAAAAAATGTCGTTTTGTGTGGGAGCCCCCTTAGAAATTGGTGATAGGGTATTAGTTTTTTCCAAAGAAATGTTAAGACGTAAAAATGATTGGGGGTCGTTCTTATAAATGACTCCTCTATGACGCACAATTGGAGTAGTAGAAATTAATTTAAGATTGGAAAATTACAATAAAATTTTTTCAAAAAATTTTAAAAAATAGTAATAATCGTTATCCCACGATCCTCCTGGGCATAGGGTATTAGTTTTTTCCAAAGAAATGTTAAGACGTAAAAATGATTGGGGGTCGTTCTTATAAATGACCCCTCTATGACGCACAATTGGAGCAGTAGAAATGATTTTAAGATTGGAAAATTACAATAAAGTTTATTCAAAAAATTTTAAAAAATAGTAATAATCGTTATCCCACGACCCTCCTGGGCAAAAAATTTTTAGAATCAATAGAAGTTTTACGCACAAAAATTTTAAAAAAATCGAAGAGTACAAACATTTTCAAAAATGAGACTTAAATTTTAAAACACCAATGGTGCGACCACGACGACCAGCCTACTTAGGGAGTGGAGATAGGGCTGTGGTATGTTTTACAAAAATGTTGGAGGGTAAAAATAAATGGGGGTCGGTCTCACTAATGACCCCTCTCGGACGCACCATTGGACCGGTAGAAGCTGATTAAATAAAACAAATTTACAATAAATAAAAAAATTGTATGGGGACCGCCTTAACAGTTAAAGATAGAGGGTAGGTGTGTTCAGAGAAAATGTTTGGACTAAAAAAATATTGTGGGTCGTTCATAAATTTTGTTGCTCTAAGGGCACTATTAGGGCAGTTAGAGCGGTTGGAGCAAATTTTAAAAAATGTCGTTTTGTGTGGGAGCCCCCTTAGAAATTGGAGATAGGGTATTAGTTTGTTCCAAAGAAATGTTAAGACGTAAAAATTAATGGGGTCGGTCTTATAAAGGACCCCTCTATGACGCACCATTCTATCAGTAAAAATGATTTTAAGATTGGAAAATTACAATAAAATTTTTTCAAAAAATTATAAAAAATAGTAATAATCGTTATCACACAATCCTCCTGGACAAAAAATTTGTAGAATCGATAGAAGTTTTACAAACAAAAATTTCAAAAAAATCGAAGAGTACAAACATTTTCAAAAATGAGACTTAAATTTTAAAACTTAAAAATCTCATACTAGAGCGCTCTTGAGAATTTTTTGGGATTTTTTTTTAGAATATACTTAAAAAAACAAAAATTTTGAAAAAAAAAATTTTTGAAATTTGGACCATTATTGAAGAAGTTATGAGTAAAAGAAGTTAAAGTAAAGGTACAAACTACCAATTTTAAAAAATTCGATATCTTTTGAACGGGTCATCAAAAAAATCTGAAAATTTACCACAAAAGAGTTTTCGAAGGGTACTAAAAACTGTAAACAAATTGGGAAAATCTAAAAAAAAAATATTCAAAGTGTCCGATTTGACATGGAATGTCCCATATATACTTAATGGGGACTTAGACCGATATTTCGATGCGTTACATACGGAATGATAAAGTGAGTATACCCCCATACTGTGGTTGTATGGTATAAAAAAATTGATAAAAAAAATTATATTAATAAATACAAAATTTCATGACAAAAAAATTTGAAAAAAAATGTTTGATAAAAAAAAATTGATGAAAAAAAATTAACAAAAAAAAATTTATAAAAAAATTTTTAGATAAAAAAAAATTTTTTGATAAAAAAAAATTTTTTGATAAAAAAAAATTTTTTGATAAAAAAAATTTTGTTTGATAAAAAAATTTATAAAAAAAAATTTATGAAAAAAAAATATGAAAACAAAATTTATGAAAAAAAAATTTATGAAAAAAAAGTTTTTGATAAAAAAAAAATTTGATAAAAAAATGTTTGATAAAAAAATTTTGGATAAAAAAAGTTTTTTGATAAAAAACTTTTTTTAAAAAATTTATAAAAAACACCAAATTCGATGAAAAAAATTAGAAAAAAGAAATTGTTGTAAAAAATTCGATGAAAAAATTAGAAAAAAAAGATTGATCCTTAAAAAACATGATAAAAACAAATTTTAATTCTGTTTAACATTTTTCAAGACTTGAAAAATCGTACTAAGGGTTGCAACTCTGAGAAAATCTGCAACAGTGTAAGAAATTACAACTGTGTTAGAAAAAGCAAAAAATAGATTGATTAAGTTCGTGCTAAACGATAATATGTGGGTAATGAAATGTTATATGATTCTCATATCCTTTTCTCCTTAAATGTACTTTTAAATAGCAGATTTTAGTCTTACACAGCTACAGTGATAATCGAAGAGTGCTGACGACGGAAGGGGATTCTTCCGAAAGCTGTCGACATCTCCACTTTGTCTGTGTTGTCAATTAATTTTTTCAGATTTTCTCATTGTACAAAAAAAAGAGATTATTTTTCAGAAATAATTAGTATGGACTCAAACCAAAATAAAAAAAGGCTTTTTAAAAAAAAAAAAAAAAAATTGGTTAAAAAAATTATTTTATAAAAAAAAAATAATGAAAAAAAATTAATGAAAAAATAAAGTTAAATGAAAAAAAAATTGATGAAAAAAAATTGATGAAAAAAAATTGATGAAAAAAAAATTGATGAAAAAAAATTGATGAAAAAAAAATTGATGAAAAAAATTATTGTTGAAAAATAATTATGTTTCGTTTTATTCACCATCTGGTCAAAAAAAACGCTTTTATTCACAAGCAGGTGAGTAATTATCCAAGTTACAAATCGAAGTTGCAAACCATTTTGGTTTTAAGAAAATTAAAACAGTAATTCTTAATTTCTTTTTTGTTATTTATGTTATAGTCAAACTGAGGTGGCATCCTGCATCATTTTTATGATAAATTACATATCTCCAAAATTTTAAAACGTTGTGCTGGACCAAAATTGCTCTATGAAAACTTTATAAAAAAATTTTCCTCAATGTATAAAATCAGTTTTAATAGTTTTTTTGTTAGTCGTTAATTGTCGTGATCAGACTAACAAGGAAGGTCTTTCATAGGGCACCCACCGATTGTCCTGAAACTTGCATATGGAACAGAGGGGAGGAAAATAAGAGTTACCAGTTTTTTCTTAGCTGCTCAATCTCATATCTAGCGGTCAAAGGGAAGTGGGAAAAACTGATTTTTTTTCGTTTTTTGACGATTTTGTACATTTCTTAAGAACAAACTATATGAACTTTTTATACAGATCGAAAGGTTTTTTGAAGGCATATCCAATGGCTTATCGGTCGTTTCCAAATACGGCTTTGTTAAGCTCCTATTTTCGAAAAATCTAAATCTTAGGGGTAGTTTATATGGAGAGGTACATACGTAGGACCGCCAAAATCACATGAAATAATCTCTATTAAAATTAAGCTGACCCTTATTTTTTTGTTTGACGAAATTACTGCTAGTTCGAATTTTATTTATTTTTTTCATAAGGTTGCAACCCTTTTTTAAATTTGAGATTGGGCAGCTAAAAAAAACAGGTAACTCTTATTGTTCTCCCCTTATTCCCACATGAAAGTTTCAGGACAATCGGCAGGTGCCCTCTGAAAAACCTTCCTTGTAAGAGATTATACAATTTTTATCTTCTAGTTTTCAATGTGGGTAGAGTCAAGTGTTTATAAATATTTTTGTTTAGACATTAGCGATTAGTCATTTAAATTCCCTATGCTACTTGTTGTTTAAAGTTTTTATATTCATATGCTAAATAGTCTTGACAATGGAATTTGACTAATTTCGAAACACGTGTCGGCAAAGTCTTAATTAATAAATTTAAATCAGAAAAATAATTTTCTTAAAAATTATTTTATGAGAATATCATAATATCAATAAATAAAGGAAATAATGACCTCGAGCTAGAATAAACCAACTCAAAAATATATACTACAATATTTTTGAACTAAATGCACTACGAATGCAAACTTTAAGCGATGGTTAAGCCCTGAAGATGACCTCCAAAATTTGTTTAATTTTTTTCCGCAATCAGCTCTTCAATAAGCATCGTTCTGGGGGTATGCTCTAAAGAAATTCCAAAATTTCCTGATTTCAGGACACCTATGGGGTATGCTCTAAAGAAATTCCAAAATTTCCTAATTTCAGGACACGCTAATGTGTGTTTATATATATGTGTGTGTATATTATTATTATTTTTAACTAATTGTTAGTTATTAATATTCCTTGAAAATTTTAATTTAATGTAGTACTACAAGAAGTATGCAAATTAATTGTTATTACCCCAACCCTAACAACCTCTGCAACCCCCTTACAACGCTAAGTAGGTACTTGCTCTTTTAAGCACTACAAATGGCAATCCACCAACCCGAAAATCCACTTCGTAACTCCTTTCTATTATTTATGCTAATAAAATGTTAAATTTCATTTTAAAAATATTTCACTGATTGTCATAGTGATTTTAATGAAACATAAGAAAAATGTTTAATAACACTGTGCTACAGTGAAAAAATACTTCTGATGTGATATAGTATAGGTTGTTGGTCTTGTCGAGTAGATCACAAAAATGCCCATTAAACTTGCCAGACACCCTCAAATTTTAGAGTTATTGTAAAAAAACGTTTTTTTGGAACTTTTCTCACTAAACCTTGTGTAATTCAGAAAATTTTCAACCGAATTTAAATTTTTAAACTGTTTTGGATAGAAAAAGGATAGGGCTTTCCATGTGTGTGAATTGGTCAATACGTAAAAAAAAGATATCTATTGATTTTTTCTATAAAATCAATTTTTTTTTGTTAATTCTTGAAAATTTTTCGAGTTTATCGATTTTTTCTGCTATAGTTCTATATATTTATGAGCGTTTTTTTAAAGATAATTTAATTCTAAATACGATAAGCTTTATCCTGAAAAAATCAGATAATAATTGACAGAGTTGTGATAATTTTTTTAAAAAAGAAAATTGAGATTTTGCAGGAAATCGCCGTTCAGATAACCCAAGCAAAAAAAATAAATTTATTATAAATGGTTATGTACAATATTTTCAAAGGTTTTTGGCGCGCAAAATCTGAATTTGGCCTTTAAATGGCTCTATCTTGTCAGGTTTTTGAGATATTTAACATAAATTGATATATCAAAAACTTAATAAGATAGCGCAATTTCAAGGTCAAATTCGAATTCAGGAGGTCAAAAACCTTTAAAATAATGATACGCGACCTCTCAGTATGTTCGTTTATTTTTTATTTGTTTTGCCTGGGTTATCCATCCGCACGGCAATTTCATACAAAATCTAAATTTTTTTTTTTAGAAAAATTATCACAACTCTTTCAATTGTTATCCGATATTCTTGGCATAAAGCTCATCGTATTCACAATTAAATTTTCTTTAGGAATACGTTTATTAGTATAAATGTGTTTGAACAAACTATAGCAGAAAAAAATTGATAAACTCAAAAAATTTTCAAAAAATAACCAAACATTAGAAATTGTTGAAAAAAATCAATACATATCTTTCTTATATGTATAGACTAATTCACACACATGAAAAGTCCTATCCTTCTTCTATCCAAAACAGTTGAAAAATTAAAAATCGATTGAAAAATGTTTAAGTTACACGTGGATTAGTGAGAAAAGTAAAAAAAAAACGTTTTTTGACAATAACTTTAAAATTTAAGGGTGTCTGGCAAGTTTGATGGGCATTTTTGTGATCTTTTCGACGTGACCTACAACCTTAACTACCTCATTTTAAAAGTATATTCGATTTTGTGTTTTTTTTAGCACAGTGTAATATTAGAGAAGTTTGATATTAACAATATCATTCCAAAGCGGATGTTATATCTAGTTCGTTCATCTATTTCAATTGGTTGTATGTTATTTTCGTTCAACAGTTCATGAACGAATTATTATAATCATGTCTGTTGTTCGTTCATCTAGTTCAATCGGTCAATTTTTGTTTTCGTTTAACAGTTAGTGAACGAATAATTTTGATCATGCTGTTGTTTTGGTTTTCGTTTACTAATACAAAACTGTTGAATAAAAACATTAAGAATTGTTTAAAAAAGCCACTACATGAAAAAAAAGACAATATTTCTAAAAATTTAGAAATTACAGTCGAACCCGGTTATAACAAACTCCGAGGGACCAGTACAAATAGTTCGTTACAAGCGAAGTTCGCTATAAGCGGGGTATGTTTTTATCAACCCAGTTTTATTTCCAAAAAAATAATAGATCCAATTTTGTTTTATTTGATGTTTTTTTTTCGTAAATATACTACTTATTGAGAAGAAATCATAAAAAATATAAAAAAAAATTATCAAAATTATGATGTAAACCAAAAAATGCCAACCTTTTGTTAGTTTGATAAACATGATTGCCACTCATTTAAAAATATTTATGGGAGTTCGCTATAAAAATGTTAATACACATGAAATTGTGTTCGTGGGACCATAATAAGCAGTTCGTTTTAACCGAGGATTCGTTATAACCGAGTTCGTTATAAAAGAAGTATTTTTTGTGAAACTTGATACCAAAACGTCGGGACTTTAGAATTAGTTCGTTTTAACCGAGAATTCGTTATAACCGAGTTCGTTATAACCGAGTTTGACTGTATTATTAATTAAATATGCGTAAGCATATATTAACTCAAAAAATTTATGTTATAAGATATTTTTGCGTTTCGCCTGACATATAATCATATAATCAGATATACTTAACGTATGTATATCTGCTTAATTTAAGACTGGATAATTATTCACGTTAGTTCCATACAGAATTTTAGCGCATATAATTTAGTATTTTGGCAAAGCATTTTTGATGATATTTCAGTATCTGAAACCTTTTCTATTATACTATTTGTTAGAATATATATAAGACTTTTACTAAAAATGTCTCTGAACTTGAGAATTTTTCTATCTGATTCAAAAAAAATTATTTGTTTCACCTTCCTCTATTGAACCCAAACATTGCACAGTAGGTAATTTGAACCGAAATCTTGGCCAAAAATCATTTTTCGAACTAACAATAATAATGTTTTTGTTAATTACGTTCGATTTAGAAAATATTAAAGCAAATAACTGCATATTTGGTTTTTCCAAAAAACAAATATAAACTGATTGACGGGCAGTCGAATTCGGCATTTTCAACCAACGTGCACAGTGCAATATAAAACGCCAAATTTTGATATAAATTCAAACGATTTTTTCAGCTGTTAAACATAAAGAAGGATATCGTGTATAATATGGAGAAGAGAGGGGATATTAAGTAATAAAAAAATAGCAAAATATTTTGGTGGACGTTATTGCTTTTTTAACAAAACGTGTAATTATAACTTAACCTTAAATAAATGACTTTTTCAATGAATATAAACTTCGCATAAGCTTTTAATAATGTTAGCCGTGGTGTGCCGTGTTTTTGATTGATGAAAAATTTAAAGAAAATAATTCTGAATTCATTTTTTTTTATTTTCCGTTGCACTTTTTTGCACTTTTTGAGATATCAATTTTCTTTCAGACAGCCTCATTTTGCCATATCTTGAACTTTCTAACGTTTGGATTGGGAAAAGAACTAAGAGAAAAAACCCTGTTGCTGTTTATAATTTTGTTGTCAGTAAAATTGATTAAAATAATGTTTTAAATCAATATTTGGCTTCGTTGAAGGAAATAGTACGAACTTTTTTTGAAAATTTTTCGTTAAGGTGGTACAAGGCCCACTCAAAAAATAACAGCTTTTTTCAGCAAAATCAAACAAAATGGTTTATGTGCCATTTTGTTAGCCTTCTTGCGTATTTTCTTCGTGCCGAGTTTCAAAAAAATTAGCCTATTCGTTTTCGAGATATTCAGTATTTTCCCTTTTTTTCGTATGGTGGCAACCCTAAAAATTTCCACGATTACCAAATTCATAAAATCCAGCTGTGCGTGTTCACAAAAAACTCTTAAATTTAAAATTTCAGCCATATCGGTCTAAAACTTTGGCTGTAATTATTTTTGGCCTAAAAATTGGCTCAAATTACCCAGTGTGCATTGCCTCAGTATACACACCAAAGAAAAAGTACCCACGTTTTAGTGAAATTCCAATGTATCATTTGGAATTAATTAAAATACATTTTGTGAAATAACTTGTTAATTTATGTACGTTGAAAACATATTTTATAAAATACAATATATAAAATTTTAAATGTCTATGCAAAATGTGCGAATGTTATGCCAACAATGTCATTTGGTAGTTAATCAACTGTGTAAATAGACTCTGAAAAAAAAACTAAAAAGGTTTTTTTTGTAGAACAAGTTAAAGTTTAATTTTTCACTAAAAGGAAAATGTTTGTTTTATAACGATAACTAATTTTTTAAAGGAAAGTTTGTTGTCGATAACTTATTTTGTTTAAAAAATATAGTTATTAAAAAAATAAAAAAACTACAGTGGGCCACAAAAAAAATTTTTTTTTTTTTAATTTAAAAGAAAAAGAATCGCACCAAAAAAATTAATATTTTTTTTTTTTTTTTTGATAAAAGTGCCCCACATAAATTGCACTTTTGTCAAAAATAGCCATTATAATTATAACTAAAAATATTTTTTTCTCATAAAAACACAAAATCAAATATCCTTTTAAAATGAGGTGGTTAAGGTTGTTGGTCTCGTCGAAAAGATCACAAAAATGCCCATCAAACTTGCCAGACACCCTCAAATTTTAAAGTTACTCTCAAAAAACGATTTTTTTGGGATTTTTCTCACTAAACAACGTGTAACATAAACATTTTTGAACCGATTTTCAATTTTCCAACTGTTTAGGATAGAAGAAGGATAGGGCTTTTCATGTGTGTGAATTAGTATATACATATAAAAAAGATATGTACTGATTTTTTCAACAATATCTAATTTTTTATATTTTTTGAAAATTTTTTGAGTTTTTTCTGTTATAGTTCGTTCAACAACATTTATATTTAAACGCATTCTTAAAGAAAATGTAATTGTGAATACGATGAGCTTTATGCCGAAAAAATCTGTTGACAATTTACAGAGTTGTGATAATTTTTCTAAAAAAGAAAATGAAAATTTTGCTTGAAATTGCCGTTCGGATAACATACTAAGAGGTCGTGTATCATAATTTTTAAAGTAAAAATAATTTAATATGATCTTATATACTTTTATATAGTCACATTATTTCATATATGATCATGTGTGATACTATATCTTGCGAGATAAATTTATATAATAAATTTTGATGTGCGATTTTTTTAATATATCCTAATACATAACTTTATGTTGTAACATCTGGTCCCATGCATCATTCCAAATTTCTAAGTGTTTTATATAAAATTTTATATGCGTCCATTATTTTTTAATTTTTCTAAGTTTTTTCCAAGAACATATTTTTTTCGTGTTTTATATAAAATTTTATATAAAATTTCATATGACTCCATATTTTTTTATTTTGCTAAGTTTTTTCCAAGCACAACTTTTTTATCACGAATTTTTTCTAAGTGTTTTATATAAAATTTTATATGACTCCATTTTTTTAAAATTTTTCTAAGTTTTTCCAAGGACAAATATTTATGAGAATATTTTGTAAGTGTTTTATATAAAGTTTAACATGACCCCATTTTTGAAATTTTTCTAAGTTTTTTTCAGAACAACTTGTTTTTATTATTTTAATTTTTCAACTTTTTATTATAAACTAAAAAAAACATCCGATTTATAAAATTTTATAAATTTTAATATAATTGGATATAATTTAATACCATTGGATTAGACCAAAACTCGTATCAAAGTCGATATAAAGTTATATAAACTGATATTATTATATAATTTTCGATCAAATCTTACGAAACCATTTTTCGTATAAGTTTATATCAAAATAGACACGAACCCATATTAAATTATATATTGTGTCATATCATTTTTTTTACTCGGGAGGTTTATTTTTTATATTGTGCATGACCTCTTATGATAAAATTATTTTTTAGCGTGGGATATCTGAACGGCGATTTCTTGCAAAATCTTAATTTTCTTTTTTAGAAAAATTATCACAACTCTGCCAATTGTTATCCGATTTCTTCAGGATAAAACTTATCATAGTAAGAATCAAATTTTCTTTAAAAATACGTTTATAAATATAAATGTTGTTAAAAGAACTATAGCAGAAAAAAATCGATAAACTCGAAAAATTTTAAAAAAATAACAAACAAATTATATTTTTTAGAAAAAATCAATAAATATCTTTTTTATATGTATAGACCAATTCACACACATGGAAAGCCCCATTCTTCTATCAAAAACAGTTAAAAAATTTAAAATCGGTTGAAAATTTTCTGAATTACAAAAGGTTTAGTGAGAAAAGTCCCAAAAAAATGTTTTTTGACAATAACTCTAAAATTTGAGGGTGTCTGGCAAGTTTAATGGGTATTTTTGTGATCTACTCGACAAGACCAACAACCTATACTATGTCACATCAGAAGTATTTTTTCTCTGTAGCACAGTGTTATCAGAAATATGTAGCTTTGAACTACACAAAAAAAATAGTCGTACATTTTTTTATTTTTTTTTATCAAATTTTTTTTTAAACTTTTTTTTCATCAATTTTTTTTTTATAAAATTTTTTTTTTTCATAATTTTTTTTTTCATCAATAATTGAAAAATGCCGCAGAGTTTTGTACTCTTGCCCAAAATATTAAATCATGATAATGTTTTATTTAATAAAAAGTTGTTACGAATAAACATCACATATTTCCAAAAACGATATTTTCTCAGAAAAAAATAACTCCAAGAAATTTCTTAAGTACACTTGCAGGATTTATTCAATATTCAGAAAAAAATTTAAAAACTAAGAAAAAATCCTGACAAAACAAAAAATTAGTCAAAAAAATACGGATAAATTCAATCACAAAATTTAAACAAAAACTACTGGAAAATTTAGAGAAACCTGAATATATAACATTTTATCTGATTTATAAGATTCTAATTATTTTTTTTTATTATTTTTATAAGCTTTTATTTATTCAAATCAAATAGTCTTTTAATTTTAAATTATACTTAACAATGACCAATACTTAAATCAATACCTTTTTCTAACTTTTTTTATAATTTAATAAAAAAAAGTATAAAGGTTTAAAAAAAATTTGGTCTTAACAAAAAAAAAAAAATAAACAAGCTAAAAAAACGAAATTTAAAAAAATAAGTTGACTGATCACGGAGACGATCCCCGGACCCACTGTTTCCGAGTCTGACACACTTCAGCTAGGCTACCGTATAATACTTAAATGCCAACATAAACAGTGTTATGTTCTTGCTTGTGGTTATCCGTCAATATTATAGATACATACTACAAAATAGATATGGGCGCGTGAGTGAATTTTGACTTACTCACGCACACGAAATAAAAGTACTGCTCACTTACAAAATTGTTTTTTCTGCTTAAGTTTACGCACGCTCACGTGAGTAGGTAAAATTTTTGTCACGCTCACGAAATAATCACGCTTACAAAGACTCACGAAAATAAAATAAACTAAATTTTATTTGACTTTATGTCAAATTCTTGCACAAAAGGTATTTAATTTCCTAAAATTAATCATAAAAGCTTATTTTAATCGCAATTTTGTATTAGTTACCCTTTAAAATCAATATGATGACGATTTTCTAACTACACCATTTACAGATGTAATTCGAAAAAGATCAATTGTAATTTGAAGATTGTATTTGTAATTCGAAGATTCCATTTGTAATTCGAAGATTCCATTTGTAATTCGAAGATTCCATTTGTAATTAGAATACTCCAATTGTAATTCGAAGATTCCAATTGTAATTCGTAAAAGATCAATTGTAATTCGTTAAAGATCAATTGTAACTCGAAAAAGATCAATTTTAATTCGTAAAATATCAATTGTAATTCGAAGATTCCAATTGTAATTCGTAAAAGATCAATTGTAATTCGAAAAAAAACAATTTTAATTCGAAGATTCCAATTGTAATTCGTAAAAGATCAATTGTAATTCGAAAAGGTCAATTGTAATTCGTAAAAGATCAATTGTAATTCGAAAAAGATCAATTGCAATTCGTAAAAGATCAATTGTAATTCGTAAAAGATCAATTGTAATTCGAAGATTCCAATTGTAATTCGAAAAACATCAACTGAATTTCCATGGATAATTTACGAATTACAATTGGAATCTTCGAATAACAATTGATCTTTTACGAATTACAATTGATCTTTTACGAATTACAATTGATCTTTTTCGCATTACAATTGATCTTTTTCGAATTAAAATTGATCTTTTTCAAATTACAATTAAACTTTTTCGAATTACAATTGATCTTTTACGAATTACAATTGATCTTTTTCGAATTACAATTGATCTTTTTCGAATTACAATTGATTTTTTACGAATTACAATTGATCTCTTACGAATTACAATTGATATTAATTACAATTGATCATTTACGAATTACAATTGGAATCTTCGAATTACAATTGATCTTTTACGAATTACAATTGATCTTTTACGAATTACAATTGATCTTTTTCGAATTACAATTGATCTTTTACGAATTACAATTGATCTTTACCGAATTACAATTGATCTTTTACGAATTACAATTGATCTTTTACGAATTACAATTGGAATCTTCGAATTACAATTGGAATCTTCTAGTTACAATTGGAGTATTTGAATTACAAATGGAACTTCGATTTACAAATGGAATCTTCGAATTACAAATGGAATCTTCGAATTACAAATATAATCTTCGAATAACAATTGATCTTTTTCGAATTTCATCGGTAAATGGTGTAGTTTTCTGTTTTAGACAGCACAGAACAATCACGCAAACTGACGAAGCACGAAAATTTTTTTTAATCAAGCGTAAATTTCACTCATGATCACGCGTAATCACGTGTCACGTTCGCATCTCTACTACAAAAAACGAATACTTATAAAATTTCCGCCAGGCGGCGCTTTTTATGTTGTTCTTGCTTGTAGATATTCTATTTTCAAATATACTGGTTAATTTTGCGATGATGGTAACTAATCTAATTGGAAATGCGATATTTGGTATGGCAATACTGCGTTAATAGAGTAACGGCGCTAGGTGTCGCTACAAGAACTATTTTTTTTATTTTATTTATTAATTTTAAATTATTGCCGAAGTTTTAGGTTGTAATAAAAAGAAAAATGTAATTCTCATTTTCTTTTTTGTTGAATCGTTAGCTTATATAGTCAAACTGAGGTGGCGTCCTGCAACTATTTTAAAATTAGACCCCAGCCTAAAAACATTATCATGTTAAAAAAAAATTTTTTTCATCAATTTTTTTATCAAATTTCTTATTACATAAAATTTTTTTATAATTTTTTTTTTCATATTTTTTTTTAATCAATTTTGTTTCACAAAAAAAAAAAAATTTTCATAAACTTTTTTTTAAATCAAATATTTTTTTTTCATCAAAAATTTTTTTCATTAATTTTTTTTCACTAAAACTTTTTTTTTCATCAAACATTTTTTCTTCAAATATTTTTATCATCGTTTTGTTTTTCGTGAAAAAAAAATAATTCCATTTTTTTACCAAGAAAATGTTCCATTTGTTTAACAAATGTACAAAAAACAATTGCGAGTGTAAAATTCTTCTTTTATACTATCCAAAATGTAAAATCACTTATTTGCCTTTAAGTAATGCACTCATTTACTAAATTTACAGCGGTTTTGTTCCATTTGTTTAACAAATGTACAAAAAACAATTGAGAGTGTTAAATTCTTCTTTTATACTATCCAAAATGTAAAAACACTTATTTGCCCTTAAGTAATACACTCATTTACTAAATTTACAGATCTTTTGGTTTGGACTACATCTTACCTGATGGCTGTGGAAAGTAAGATGTATCAACGTCAGACAAAAATTAAAAAAGTCGTTAGTAAAACTTCATTTACAGTTTTTCTTTTCGTTATCCTGTTTCCTTTTAAAAGGACTTTAAAGGTTTAGAGGATTTAATTTTATAAAATCTTTTTTTTTAGTATTTGTACTTATCCTAGAATCCCACTAGTGATAGCAAATGAAGAGGAGGATTTCGCTTAATTTTCCTATTTTATTTTTTTTATATATCAGGAAAAAGGAGGTAAGTTACGTCCTTTCAAAAATGTATCCTTCAATATCATACAAAATAAAATATTTTGATAAAGTTTTCAAGTGACTTTATTTACATCCTTTAATTCTGATATGGCAAAATCAAAAATGGAAAAATAAGGGGAGATCCTCCCCTAATTTTTACAAAATGTATCCTTTTGAAAGGAAACAGGATCACGAAATAAAAAAACTGTAAATGTAGTTGTACGCCATTTGATCTCGACTTTCAGACGTATATCATCCGGGTTGTGTTTAATGAATGTGTCAAATGAATGTAAAATTATTTTTTTTAAAAAAGCTTTGCTTTGGCAAGTACACCAAGTCTTCATTAAAACATTATCATGATTTAATTTTTTGGGCAAGAGTACAAAACTCGCAGGCATTTATTTTACCAAAACTACTTTTTTACCAACTCTAAAATTCTGATATAAAAATGTTCCATTTGTTTAACAAATGTAAAAAAAACAAGCGAGAGTGTTAAATTGATTTTCATATTTTTTTGTTTCATCAAAAAAATTTTTTTTTTTTTCGTTAAATTTTTTTTTTCTTGAAATTCTTTTATGAAATTTGTTTACATCAATATTTTTTTTTTTAATTTTTTTTTTTATAAAATTGTTTTTTCATTAAATTTTTTTTTTTCTATCAAAAAACTTTTTTTTATCAAAAAAATTTTGTTTCACCGAAATTTTTTTATTAAAACTTCATCAAAATCTTATTTTTTATCGGAAAATTTTTCATTTTTACGTTTTTTACCAAAACTACTTTCTCACTAACAAGAAGTCTAAAATTCTGACACAAAAATGTTCCATTTCTTTAACAAATGTACAAAAAACAAGTGAAAGTTCTTCGTCGCCGAATCATTTATACTCTCCAAAATGTAAAAAAACCGTTTTTGCACTTAGGTAATGCATTCATTTAACAAATTTACAGCTTTTTGGTTTAGACTGCATCTTGATTTCCACAATCAAGGTTTCATAAATATTTTTGACATAAAATTTTAATAAAAAAAGTCTATGAAATGCACTTTATAAAATATCATGATTTCATAAAAAAATCATAAACGTGTCATCCCGGGTAAAAATGAAATATATATGATCATATATGAAGATATATGGATCATATATGATCATATATATTTCATTTTTACCCGGGATATGATTTAAAAAATTGGGGTAAATCAATTAAAGCTCCTGAAAACGATTTTTAAATTTTTTATTCCTTAATTTAGTTGTTCCAGAGTAAATATCATAAATTTTATTTCTAAAAAACAATAATGCACTTGCTTTATTAATGAAACATTTCATAAATACTATGAAATTTTTTCATAAATATATATGAAAATTGTCATTAAATTTCGTCCAATGTAACTGTTTCATATTATTATATATATTATATAATATTATGAAATATTTCATAAATACTATGACACATTTCACAAAAATAATATATTTTTTCCATTATTTCATTATAAATATGGAACTATTCCATAGTGCCAATGAAGTGGTTCAAAAATACTATGAAATAGTTTCCAAATAAATTAAATCTATGAATTTTTTCATCATGTTTGATGAGTTTATTTAAGCTTGAGGTTATGGGGTCTTATATATAAAATAAAAATTCAAAATTTTATGAAGTTTTTTATTTAAATTTATTTTTTTTTTTCAATATTTTCATCGTATTTATTAAGCATTCATAATATTTATGAAGAGTTTCATAAAAGTTTATGAAATGTTATTCATTATTTGTTGATTTTTCTGTTACTACAGATCAAGCACGGGCTCTAATTCCATTTATTATAAGGGTTTGAGTTGAAAAATGTAGAAGAAAAATCTTAATTTCTAAAAGCTATAGACATTTCTGTTTTATATTTATAAAAACTTTTATAAATATTATGAAAAATTTCGTAAATATTGACCCTATGAACAATTACGAAACTCTTTCATCATATTTATGAAACTGTTACATTGGACGAACTTTAATGAAGATTTTTATTATATTTATGACGGTTTTCATAAATTTAATGAAGCTTTTTCTTTGAGTGTAGATTGTCTTAGAAATGGATTGGAAACATTGGAACATTATTTTTTCTAAAAATAACTTTGCTTTGGCAAGTACACCCAAATCTTCAGCAAAACATTTATATGATTTAATGTTTGGGGCTAGAGTACAAATTTCGCAGGCATTTTTAAATTTCGAAGGGTATAAAAGATTCGGCCCAACCGGTTTGAATACATACTCTGTTTTTTTATAAAATACATAACAAAGTATTATTGACATAAAACTATACAAATTAACATATTTTCCATAAATTTATTTAAAAGGTTATTACACAAAAATTTTCATAAATATTTTTCATATTGCTTTTATACATAACAGTATATAAGTTTGTAACTCCGTTTGTAACTCATCAAAATATTAGTTGATACACCATAAAGCTAAGACTTTTTAGCAATGTCCGTCTGTCTGTTGAAATGGCGATCACGGCCAAAATATTGCACCGATATGACTGCAGCTTAAGATATTTATTTGATGTTGCTTCGAGAAGTTTGGTATTGCATTTAATCGATATCGGTTAAGTGGTTCAAAAGTTACAAACGAAAATGTAAGGATTTTTCGAAAATGTTGGTACATTCTACATAACCTTAAAATACAAAATGCTTCAATTCTGTTGTTTTTGATATATGGGAACAGAATTGGATAACGAAAGGTATTTAAACTAGTACAAACATATTCTTTACCCCAAAAAGTTTTATTTTATTTCACAGATTTTGTTTCTGAATTTCTACATCATGGAGGGTATCGACACATTCGTTACGAATTTAACTTTTTTATTTGTTCAATAATTTTATGGTTTTTTAATATTATTTTACAAAATATTAAATTAAAATATTAATAATAATTAATATGGAAATTCTTTAACAAAAAAAAAAAGAAAAACAACAATCACTGGTTGAAAATTATCATTAATTACCATAATGCTTGTATGATGAAAAGTTTTTTCTTTATATTATAATTATTTTTTTATATTTTTTCGTGTTTTACGATGAAAATTGTTAATTGTAAATCATCAACCTCATTTATTTATGGAATAGCATACATGGAAATTTTCAATAAATTTCCCACAACAATAAATGTTTTTTTTTTCATACATATTATTAATGATGATGATTCAGATTTCAATGATGATGTGGTGTTAAATACTTTTAAACAAATGTAAGTAAAACAAAAAAAATATTGATTAACGCCATTTAAGGAACATTTATTAAAAACGATGGATGTAAGTGGATTAAAAACAAAAAAAAAATACTTGCAATTATTTATGATGAAAAGAAAACTGTTAAAAATTAAGAAATAAATGAAATTAAATAAATTCAAATTCTAGAATATAAAGTAATTGGTAAAAATTACTGCAAATTTTGTATTCTCACCCAAAATATTAAATTATGATAATGTTTTGCTGAATATATGGTGTCTTGTCAAAGCTAATTTTTTTTTTATACCCTCCACTCTTGTGATAGAGGGTATATATAAGTTTGTCATTGTAACTCATCGAAATATCGGTCTTGGACCCCATAAAGTATATATATTCATGATCCCCGATCGATTTTAAGACATTCTAGCGATGTCCGTCTGTCCGTCTGTTTGTGGAAATGGTGATCACGGCCAAAATATAACACGGAGATGACTGAAACTTAACATATTTATTGGAAGTTCTCCCGAGAAGTTTGGTATTGCATTTGAGCGATATCGGTTCAGCGGTTCAAAAGTTATGAACGAAAATGTAAGGACACTTCAAAAATTTTAGTACATTCAACATAACCTAACAATACAATATGCTTTAATTCGGCTGCTGGTTGACTTATGTGAACATAATTGAACACCAAATGGTATTTAAACACGTACGAACATATTTTTTGACAAAAAAAGAAAAAATCGCAATTTTTTTTTCCAATTTTATTTTTTAAAGTAATTTCTTTTAAATAAAGTTTTTGCAATAATCTTTTAGAAATTATGGAGGGTATCACTACATTCGGCAAGGCCGAATTTAACTTTTTTACTTGTTTTTAAATAACAAGAGTATAAACCCTTACTGTTATGTCTGCGAAGTTTGTACTCTTGCCCAAACCATTGAATCATGATAATATTTTGCTGTATAAATAGGTATTCTTTCCAAATAATATTTTTTTAGAAAAAATAATGCTATATTAATTTGTCATTACATGCAAAACGCATTGAAATATTGGTCGAGGACCCCATTATGTTTATGTATATATTATTAATATTTAAAGGTCTCAAAGATATTCTAGTGATATCCATCTATCTGTTTGACTGTGTTTGTTGATAAAAAAAGTTTTTGATGAAGAAAAGCTTTTAATGAAAAAATGTTATTGATAAAAAATATTTAGTGAAAAATAAAATGTTGATAAGAAAATTTTTGATCAAAACAAAAAAAAAACAAGTAAGAAAATTATTGTCGGTCAATACCGACCATATAATACCCTACACCAGAGTTTCCCGAAAAATGGGTCCGATGGACCGATTAGATCTATATTTTGTCAAATCTTTAATAAGTGTAAAAAACACTCACAAATCAAATTTGAGTGAAATAGGCTTCTATTTGTTGACACTAAACCGCTTCAACTGAATATCGGGCGAATAATCGGGCAAGGGGCCTAAGTCCATAACTGGTCCGATTATTATTAGATTTGATAAGGTTATTTAAGTACGCGTTAAACATACACAAACAAAATTTTTATTAAATATTTTCTATTTTCATGAAATTTGAGAGATTTATGTGAAAATCGAGAAGGTGGTTTGTATGGGGGCTACAAGAAAAACTGGTCCGATTTCTTTAAAAATCGGAATGATGATTTGTGTGGATGAAACATGATTCCCTGCCAAATTTTGAAACGATACATATTATAATGCGGTTATTAGAGTCATTTGAGTCAAAACTAAAGGGGACCTTTGTATGGGGGCTAGGTCTAAATATGGACCGATTTTTTCCAATTTCAATAGGCTTCGTCCTTGGGGCAAAAGAGGCCTAAGTTTCAAATTTCAAGTCAGTTGATTAAAAATTGCGACCTGTATCGTGTTTACACCGTTTACATGGACAGACAGACAGACAGACAGACAGACAGACAGACAGACAGACAGACAGACGGACGGACGGACGGACGGACGGACGGACGGACATCGCTAAATCGACTCAAAAAGTGATTCTGAGTCGATCGGTATGCTTAAAGGTGGGTCTAGGACCAATATTTCGGGTAGTTACAAACATCAGCACAAACTCATTATACCCTGTACCACAGTGTGGTGTAGGGTATAAATATTGAGCAAAATATGTATAAAAAATAATTATGAAATAAAAAAATTTATGAAAAAAATATTGATGAAAAAAATATTGATGAAAAAAATATTGATAAAAAAAAATTTTGATGAAAAAAAATATTGATGAAAAAAAAATATTGATGAAAAAAAATATTGATAAAAAAAAAATATTGATGAAAAAAAATATTGATAAAAAAAAAAATATTGATGAAAAAAATTTATGAAAGAAAAATATTGATGAAAAAAATATTGATGTAAAAAAATATTGATGAAAAAAAAATATTGATGAAAAAAAATATTGATAAAAAAAATTGGTGAAACAAAATATTAATGAAAAAAATATTGATGAAAAAAATATTGACGAAAAAAAATATTGATGAGAAAAAATTTTTGCTAAAAAAAATATATAAGAGAAAAATATTGATGAAAAAAAATTGATAAAAAAATGATAATGAAAAAAGAAATTGATGCAAAAAAAATAAAAAAAAAAGAAATTTGATGGAAAAAATAATGATCAAAAAAATTTTGATAAAAAAAAAATTGATGAAAAAAAATATTAATGAAAAAAAAATGTTTGAAAATCACCAAAAAAAAAATATTGATGAAAACAATATTGATGAAAAAAAAATATTGATGAAAAAAATTGATGAAAAAGTATTGATGAAAAACAATATTGTCGAAAAAAATATTGATGAAAAAAAAAAATATTGATGAAAAAAAATTTATGAAAGAAAAAATTTCAATAAGATGAAAAAAATATTGATAAAAAAAAATTGATGCAAGAAAAAATTTCAATAAGATGAAAAAAATATTGGTAAATAAAAATATTGATGAAAAAAAAAATTGATGCAAAAAAAAATTGATGAAAGTAAAATATTGATGAAAAAAAAAATATTGATGAAACAAATATTGACAAAAAAAAAATATTGAAAAAAAATTTATGAAAGAAAAATATTGATGAAAAAAATATTGATAAAAAAAAATTTATGCAAAAAAAAATTTCAAGAAGATGAAAAAAATATTGGTAAATAAAAATATTGATGAAAAAAAAAATTGATGCAAAAAAAAATTGATGAAAGTAAAATATTGATGAAAAAAAAAATATTGATGAAACAAATATTGACAAAAAAAATATTGATGAAAAAAATATTGTCGAAAAAAAATATTGATGAAAAAAAAAATTGATGACAGAAAAATATTGATAAAAAAAAATGAGGAAAAAAATTTGTTGAAAAAAAAATATTGACGAAAAAAATATTGATGAAAAAAAATGTTGATAAAAAAACTATTGATAAAAAAAATGATGCAAAAAAATATTGATGAAAAAAAACATTGATGAACAAAAATATATATGAAAACTAATTACGTTACCGTTTGTTTACCAGCTGGTGAATTTTTTTTATTCACCACAAAGTGAATTATTATCCAAGTTACAAAAATATTGATGAAAAAAAATATTGATAAAAAAATTGATGCAAAAAATATTTATAAACAAGTGAGAGTGTTACATTCGGCTGTGCCGAATCTTTTATACCCTCCAAAATGTAAAAAAACTTTATAAAAAAATCCAGGGCGTCTTTTTTTTGGGGGGGAGGGGGGGTGGTGGGAGACGTTAGTGGGCACCTTCCCCCTGCGATTTTTAACTTCTTCTGAGATAAGAATGTTGCATTTGCTTAGCAAAAGTACAAAAAACCCTGTTTAGTTTAGTTTAGTTCTCCAAGGGGGAACTTTTTTTCCCCTTGGTCCGATTTTGCCCATTTCCGAACTTAACCTGCCTAGGAATATAAGACATATTCGTGCCAAACTTCGGAAGTCTAGCTCGTTTATTTTGGACTGTATCGTGTCTTCTACAGACCGACAGACGGACGGACAGACATTGCTAGAATGTCTTAGAATCGATCACTGATTAATAATATATATCATGAAATCCAGCAAAGATTTTATAAAATCTGACCGAGGGTCTTCAAATTTATCTAATTTTTTGTACACATGTGCTCTATAGAGCCAATTAAACATATCAATTTTCAGTTTTTTATATTTAAAAAAAATCGCGATTTTTTCGCGAATTTAATTTTCTTCAAAAATTGAAAAAATCAAAAAAGTATGCTACTTTGAATAGCCATATCTTCGAAAGTATCTATCGGATTTCTTCAATTCAAAAAGCATTCGATTCAGACGATAGTCTTACTTTATATTAATGTAATAAAAAAAAATATTTTAAAAAAAAGTGCATTTTTGATGCAAATGCATTTTTTGGATGCATTTTTTAAAACTTTCTCCCCCTTCAATTTTTTTTAAACCTTCATAAATCGAAAATATAGCATTTTTTACACAAAATTGCGTACCGCTTTTTTTGTGACGGAGTTTCGTAAAAATTTTGTAATATTTTTAAAAATACCTTATTGGTTTTTCCATACAATTTTTTCATAAAATTCATAAAATAACAAAAAAAAAATTTAGTCTAAGGAAAACTACATAAGCATTTTTTAAAAAAAATCACGAAAATTTTGTGAAACGCCGTCACAAAAAAAATGTACCCAATTTTATGTAAAAAATGCTACATTTTCGATTTTTGCAGGTTTCAAACAAATTGAAGGGGGAGAAAGTTTTAAAAAATGCATCCAAAAATTGCATTTGCATCAAAAATGCATTTTTTTAAAAAAATATTTTTTGTTAGTGCATTGGTATAAAAACGGATAATCAGTTGAATCGAATGCTTTTTGAGTCGTAGAAATCCGATAGATACTTTCGAAGAAATGGCTTTTTAAAGTTACATACTTTTTTGATAAAATTGCAAAATAAACATTAAATTGATTTTTTGTATGGAAAAAATCAAATAAGTAGTTTTAAAAAAATCAAAATTTTTTGAAACGCCGTCACAAAAAAAACGGTAGTCAATTTTGTGTAAAAAATGCCATATTTTCGAATTATGCAGGTTTCAAAAAAATTGAAGGGGGAGAAAGTTTAGAAAAATGCATCAAAAAATTGCATTTGCATCAAAAATGCACTTTGTTTTGAAAAACTTTTTTTTTATTGCATTGGTATAAAAAAGGACGAACTTTTGAATCAAATGCTTTTTGAATCGTAGAAATCCGATAGATACTTCAGAAGATATGGCTCTTCAAATTAACATACTTTTTTGATTTTTTAAATTTTTGAAGAAAATTAAATTCGCGAAAAAACCGCGATTTTTTTAAAATTTAAAAAACTGAAAATGGATATGTTTTATTAGCTTTATGGAGAATGCATACCGTTAATATAAAGAAAATCGAAAGACCTTAGGTCAGAAAATAGCATTTTTTATGTGTTTTCTGGTGGATTTTGTGATATACTTTATGGGGCCCTAGACCGATATTTCGATGCGTATACCCCCATACTGTGGTTGGAGGGTATAAAAAAAATATTGATGAAAAAAAAATATAGATGAAAAAAATATAGATGAAAAATAATTATGTAGCCGTTTATGTACCAGCTGGTAAATTTTTATTTTTCCATCACAAAGTGAATTATTATCCAAGTTACAAAAATATTGATGAAAAAAAATATTGAAAAAAAAATTTATGCAAAAAATATTAATAAACAAGTAAGCGTGTTAAATTCGGCTGTGCCGAATCTTTTATACCCTCCAACATGCAAAAAAAAAACTGCAGGGACAATTTCTTTTTTTTGGGGGGGTCGGAAGTGGTAATTGGTGGGGGGGGGGCAAATTTCCTCTCGAATATGTGTTTAAAAATTCATTCTTATGCTTTATGCACTAAAGAAATACAAGTTTATCATTATTTAAAAAAAAACAAGTAACAGTGTTAAATTCGGCTGTGCCGAATCTTTTATACCCTCCAACACGCCAAAAAAATCCAGGGTCGTTTTCTTTTTTTTTTGGGGGGGGGGGGGGATGGGAGGTCGGCAGTGGTCATTGGGGGGACGAATTTCCCCTCGAAATATATGTTTAAAAATTCATTGTTATGCTTTTCGCACTAAAGAAATACAATTTTATCATTATTTTACAATTTTTTTTTAATCCACGCCCACAAAAGGGGGGCGGGCCGAAAAAACGATATTTTCTAATCCCCCGGGTCCAAATGCAAAACTTTGAGCTTCTTGAAGCATAAAAATGTTGCATTTGTTAGACAAAAACACAAAAAATCATATAAAAATATGGTGTTTTTTAAAGGCTGGTTTAGTTCCTCAAGGGGGAACTTTTTTCCCCCTGGTCCGATTTTGCCCATCTCCGAACTTAACCAGCCTATGAACATAAGACATATTTCTGCCAAACTTCAGGAGCCTAGCACTTTTATTTTGGACTGTATCGTGTCTTCCACAGACGGACGGACAGACGGACGGACGGACGGACGGACGGACAGACGGACATCGCTAGAATGTCTTAGAATCGATCACTGATCAATAATATATATACTTTATGGGGTCCTAGACCGATATTTTGATGCGTTACACACGGAATGACAAAGTGAGTATACCCCCATACTGTAGTTGGAGGGTATAAAAATTATTCCACGCCCATAAAAGGGGGGGACCAAAAAAACGACATTATCTAATTCTCTGGGTCCAAATGCAGGACTTTGAACTCCTGTAGCATAAAAATGTTGCATTTGTTAAATAAAAACATAAAAAATCATGTAAAAAAGTGGTATTTTTCATGGGTTGGTTTAGTTCTCTAAGGGGGAACTTTTTCCCCCTTGGTCCGATTTTGCCCATTTCCGAACTTAACCTGCCTATGAGTATTAGACATATTCGCGCCAAACTTCGGAAGTCTAGCTCTTTTATTTTGGACTGTATTGTGTCCTCTACAGACGGACAGACGAACAGACGGACAGACGGACGGACGGACGGACATCGCTAGGATATCTTAGAATCGATCACTGATCAATAAAATATATACTTTATAGGGTCCTAGACCGATATTTCAATGCGTTACACACGGAATGACAAAGTGAGTATACCCCCATACTGTGGTTGGAGGGTATAAAAAAAATATTGATGAAAAAAAATATTGAGGAAAAAAAATATTGATGAAAAAAAACGTATTGATGAAAAAAAATTTGATTAAAAAAAAAATTATGTAAAATAGTTATATACGTTTTATTTACCAGCTGTTAAAGACCACGAGGTGAATTATTATCCAAGTTACAAGCCCAAGTTTCTGAAATTTTTGGTTTTCAGTAAATGAAAACAGTAATTCTTAATTTCCTTTTTGTTATTAAAATTAGACACCAGCCTAAAAGCATTATCATTTTAAAAACATTATCGTGTTAAAATTATTAATTTTTAAATCAATTAAAATTGACCAAATTTATAAAAAAAACAAGTGAGAGTGTTAAATTCGACTGTGCCGAATCTTTTATACCCTCCAAAATGTAAAAAAAAATTGTCAGGGGCGTTTTTTTTGGGGGGGGGGGGGGGGGGGGTGATGGGGCTCAGTGTTGGACTTTGAGAGCACCTTCCCATCGCGATAAATATACCGAATGTCGCATTTATTTAACAAAAATACAAAAAAAAACATGTAAAAAAGTGTATTTTTTCAAATGATGGTTCAGTTTTTCAAGGGGGAACTTTTTTCCCCCTGGCCCGATTTTGCCCATTCACGAACTTAACCTAACTATGAACATAAGACATATTTGTGCCAAACTTCAGGAGTCTAGCTGTTTTATTTTGGGTATAAAAATAATGTGTATGGTGACCGCCTATAGGACTGACTGTTCTAAGAAGATTTTTGAATTCAAAAAAAAATATTGTGGGTCGGGAGCCCCCTTAGGAGTTGAAGATAGAGTGTAAGTTTGTATTGAAAAAATGTGTCGGGGTAAAAATTAAAGGGGGTCGGCCATACACTTTTGGCAGTTAGAGCGGCTAGAGCAAATTTTACGATATGTAATTTGTTAACTGTAAAAACATAGAAACAATGCAAAAAAAATGAAGTGTCCGATTTGTCATGAAATGCCCCATATATAGCTGTTATTACAGCTATATGCGATTTGTAATGGTATTAGTGTGGTACAATAGCAATTAGTGTTCATTAAAGCATTACCAGCTACAAACACTCACCTATTGCAAAAGTCCTCTCTACTACTAATAGTGAACCATCAACAGTTGAGAACTATAATTTGTATGTGTGTACGTGCAGTTAAAGTACAACTACTAGTGCAGTCAACTACATACATATACATACGCGAGTATTATGCATTACGAGTACTTGCAAAACATTAAGCATTTGTAAGTGTTATGCACTTTTGCACCTGTCTTTCATTCTGTCTATTGTTTTAGGTATGTGAGTTTATTCAGTGAATTCAATGGTGATGCGTGTGTTGGAAAACCTTTACCTTATATACGAAAAGTTCATTTAACAAAAAAAAAAAACACTACATTAGCCCTGTTTTTTGCAGACCGGATTAAGATTAGGATTAACTTTAACTTGTTAAATAATGGATCAAATCAAGTCCAGAATATTTTTTTATAATTTTTTTCTGAAATTACATACAATTAGTAAATACAAACAGAAAAACAAATTAAGCTTTGTCCAAAATGGAAGGAATGAAAAATAAATTTAGTTAAATCCTAGGATTAACTCAAATTTATTTATACCATTTTACATTTTGGACAAAGCATAATTTGTTTTCCTGTTTATATTTACTTATTGTATGTAGATTCAGAAAAAAAATATAAAAAATTTTTCTGGACTTGATTTGACCCATTTTTTAACTAAATAGAGTTAATCCAAATCTTAATCCGGACTGCAAAAAACAAGCCTATTATGTATGTGTGGTCGTTCATAAGTGTGTGTGTTGCATATATGAATGTGTGTGTAAATTTATGCACATACAACACTAGTTTGAAATGTGCAAACAAGAATTATGCTATGCAGACAAAACATATTTGTAAATGAAAGAAATAGGAAGGCCAATATGTTCCCTCTTTAAAATGGCACACACCGATTTTTATGAAATTAGAAATAAGGAAGGAGAAAACAACAGAAAAATTTCTCAGATTCTGAAACTATTTTTATAGGAAAAATGTCACAGGATCTGAAACTCATAGAATTTGAAGTTTTTCTAAGAATTTTTTATTTATTTTTATTTTATTTATTTTATTTTTTTTATAAGAAAAATGTCTATGAATATGAGACATATGAATATGCCCCCTTCCAGTATCTCGGTTTCCAAAATAAACCTCCAAAAAAAATGTTGTAGCTTGTTGAGTTTTGATGCGAACTAGCTAAATCCTTAACAAAAATATGCCTGCGACTTTTGTACTCTTGCCCAAAACATTAAGTCATGATAATGTTTTGCGGAAGATTTGGGTGTACTTGCCAAAGCAAAGTTTTTTTTAGAAAAAATAATGTTATATTTCTTTGGTATTCCATGCAAAACGAATTGAAATATCAGTCGAGGACCCCATTAAAAACCAAAAGAGCTGTATATTTCGTAAGTGAGTGCAAAAATGAGTGAAAAAAAGTGTTTTTACATTTTGGAGAGTATAAAAGATTCGGCACCAAAGAATAAAACACTCTCACTTGTTTTATGTACATTTGATAAACAAATGGAAAATTTTTATACGAAAAGCTTAGACTTGGTGAAAAAGTAGTTTTGGTAAAAAAAAATATTTTTTTTCACGAAAAACAAAATAATGTTAGAAATAAAATTTAATGAACCCAAAATTTTTGGTGAAAAAAAATGTTGATGAAAAAAAGTATTTGATGAATTTTTTTGATGAAAAGAAAAATTTTTGATGTAAAAAAAACTAGTGAGAGTGTTAAATTCGGCTGTGCCTAATCTGTTATACCCTCCAACATGTTAAAAATGTCTGCGAAGTTTGTTCTCGTGCCCAAACCATTGAATCATGATAATGTTTTGCTGTACAAGTAGGTGTTCTTTCCAAAGCAAAATTTTTCTAGGAAAAATAACGCTATATTAATTTGTCATTATATGCAAAATGCATTGAAATATCGGTCGAGGACGCCATTATGTTTATATATTATTGATCCGTAAAGCTTTCTAAGACATTCTAGTGATATCCATCTATCTGTTTGTCTATGTTTTTCGATAACTAAAAGTGTTTGATGAAGAAAAGGGTTTTAATTAAAAAATTTTATTGATAAAAATAAATATTTAATGAAAAAAAAATTTATGAAAAAAATATTGATGAAAAAAAAAATATTGATGAAAAAAAAATTTTTTTTGATGAAAAAAATATATTGATGAAAAAAAAAAAATAATGATGAAAAAAAAAATATTTATGAAAAAAAAATATTGATGAAAAAAAATATTTTTGATGAAAAAAAAAATCTTGGTGAAAAAAAATATTGATGAAAAAAAAATTTTTTTGATGAAAAAAAAATATATATTGATGAAAAAAAAATATATTGATGAAAAAAAAAATATTGATGAAAAAAAAAAATATTGATGAAAAAAAAAATTGATAAAAAAAAAAAATATTGATGAAAAAAAAAAATATTGATGAAAAAAAAAAATATTGATGAAAAAAAAATATTGATGAAAAAAAAAAATATTGATGAAAAAAAAAATATTGATGAAAAAAAAAAAATATTGATGAAAAAAAAAAATATTGATGAAAAAAAAAAATTTTTTTGATGAAAAAAAAATATTGATGAAAAAAAATATTGATGAAAAAAAAAAATATTGATGAAATTAATTATGTTACGTTTTATTCACCAGCTGGTGAATATTTTTGTTATTCACCACGAGGTGAATTATTATCAAAGTTACAAACCCAAGTTAGTAAAATTTTTGGTTTTAAGAAAACGAAAACAGTAATTCCAATTTTCTTTTTTGTTAATCGTTAGCTTATATAGTCAAACTGAGGTGGCGTCCTGCAACTTTTTTAAAATTAGACACCAGCCTAAAAACATTATCATGTTAAAAAAAAAATCCAGGGGCATTTTTTTGGGGAGGGGTCTTTGATGGGGGCTGTGGGGGACACCTCCCCCTCTCGACAAATGTTTACTAGTTTATTTATTATGCTTTCTGCTCTAAAGTTTTACAATTTTATCATTATTTAAACAATTTTTTTATATCCACGCCCTAAATAGGGGGGCGGGCAAAAAAACTAAATTTCTTAGTACTTCCGGTTCTAGTGCGGGACTTTAAACTTCTTCTTGCATAAACATGTTTCATTTATTTAAGAAAAATATAAAAAAAACACTTAAAAACATCCTGTTTCTCATGGGTTGGTTTAGTTCCTTAAGGGGGAACTTTTTTCCCCCTCTTCCGATTTGCCCATTTACGAACTTAACCTGCCCAGGAACATGAGACATATACGTGCAAATTTCAGGAGGATAGCTTTTTTATTTTGGACTGCATCGTGCCATCTACAGACAGACGGACGGACGGACATTCACAGAATGTTTTAGAATCAGGGTTGGCAACCGATACCCACCTAGAATAACGGTATTTGGCTATTGTACCGCAACCAATAAAGATATGGACATTTTCAAAAGCGATTATGAAAGCTGATAAAATTTCTAGTATTTTAAATGTGTCACTTCTAGTTTTTACCGGTACTAAAACTAAAATTTTTAATTCCATTCATCTTTGGCGTTATTCTTGGGAGTTGCGGTTTTAAGGATTTTTAAGCCATTATAGCCTATATCTTTCGTGGACAAAAAGTTATGTTTGGGCACGAACTTGCATGAGTCTTTAAATGTGAAAGTGTTTTCTAGATGGTCTATTTAATAATAAAATTAACATCTAGCCAGCATTTTTCAGCAAACTCTCACAACGGCCATTTTAGTTTAGCACAAATTTCGGCAAAATTTTCGATTTTTTGCGTGACACATCTTTAAATTTTTTTTAACTATATTTTTTTGGCCTTCGGCCGAGCTAACTGACTACTAGAAATATATTATTGTTAATAATTTTTTTTTCCAAAAAAAAAAAAAAAATTTTCAAAAAAAATTTCCGAAAACAAATTTTTTTTTTAAATTTTTTCTTTTTTTTAAATTTTTTCTTTTTTTTAAATTTTTTCTTTTTTTTAAATTTTTTCTTTTTTTTAAATCATTCTTTGATTGCGTTAAGAGATAAAACACCATTTCAGATTCAAAACTAGCGACCTTGCTTCATTTTTGGAATTTATGCCAAAAAAAATTGATATGGAACCATAGTGGAATGTAGTGATACCCTCCACAATTTCAAAAAGATTATTGCAAAAAACTTTATTAAAAGGAAATTACTTTTGAAAAAAAAAAAAATTTTTTCGTCAAAAAATATGTTCGTACTTGTTTAAATACCATTTGGTGTTCAATTATGTTCACATATGTCAACCAGAAGCCGAATTAAAGCATTTTGTTATAAGGGTTCAAGTTGAAAAAATGCAGAAGAAAAATTGAATTTCTAAAAATTAAAGACATTTCGGGTATTTCCTATACCGGTTTCAAACACCCCAGTTAGTGTCATCATCAGTAGGATTTTGAATGTCAGTTTGTCTTGTTAATGAAAACTGTTTTTTATATATGAGGCATTCCACACCAAATGTCCCGCTACAGAAAAACATGTGTCCCGTAAATTTCTGAATAGGTTGTTTGGATAGCCCTATACTTAACTAAGAAAATTGCGTTTTTGGTTTTTCAATTTTTCAAAAACTGGGCTTAGGAGGCGTGGTCAAATATTGGAAAAATGGTAAAATTTGTGGCGAGTTGCCTTGATTAAATATTTATCACATTAAAACGGAATGCACCACAATGTCAAAAATTTTCGTTATTATATAGTTTTGTATGGGCTATCGATTAAAATTTTTTTTTTTGGAAAATTTTCAGAACCCGTTCTGAAATTTTCCATTTTTTAAAAAAGTCAATTTATCAAAAATCCGGCCACTTTTTTTTTTCTTTTTTATTTATTTTTTAAAAGTGTAGATGTTTGTCCATCCACATAAAAAAAATCAGAAACACGTTCATCTTTTTTTTTGAGAAAATCGCATTTGAACTTTAAATTTCATAACAATTTTGTTATTTGCTTGGATTTCTTTGTTTTAAAGTTGCGAATGAGTAATATTAATTGCATAAATATTCGTCATACGCTCTGTTGACACAAGAAAATACAAGCAAATTACTAAATTGTTATGAAATTTAAAGTTCAAATGCGATTTTCTCGAAAAAAAAGATGAACGTGTTTCCGATTTTTTTTTGTGTGGATGGACAAACATCTTAACTTTTAAAAAAATAAAGAAAAAAAAAAGTGGCCGGATTTTTGATAAATTTACTTTTTTAAAAAATGGAAAATTTCAGAACGGGTTCTGAAAATTTTCCAAAAAAAAAAATTTTAGTCGATAGCCCATACAAAACTATATAAGACTGTAAATTTTTGAGATTGCGGTGCATTCCGTTTTAATGTGATAAATATTTAATCAAGGCAACTCGCCACAAATTTGACCATTTTTCCAATATTTGACCACGCCTCCTAAGCCCAGTTTTTGAAAAATTGAAAAACAAAAAACGCAATTTTCTAAGTTCCATATAGGGCTATCCATACCACCTATTCAGAAGTTTACGGTACACATGTTTTTTTTTCGCTGGACATTTGGTGTGGAATGCCTCATATGTGAATATTTATATAAACAGAATAAATTTTGACAGTTTCCAACATTACAATTCTATTTCTAGCAATCTCAACCTCACTTCATACTTTCTTTTAACTTTTTTGTCTCTTACGTTATTTCGCAAGGGTTACCAACACGACCTGGAATTGCAGACACAAATGAAGGAATTTGCATTTTCGGAAACGTGCCTAATGGCGACATATTTTGTCAGTAATTTTATTTGATTTTTTCTGTAAGTACAGATCGAGCACAGGCTCTAATTATATTTGTTATAAGGGTTCAAGTTGAAAAAATGCAGAAGAAAAATTGAATTTCTAAAAATTATAGACATTTCTGGTATTTCCTATATCGGTTTCAAACACCCCAGTTTTTGTATTTTTAGGTTATGTTGAATGCACTGAAATTTTTGAGGTGTGCTTACATTTTCGTTCATACCTTTTGAACCGCTAAACCGATATCGCCCAAATGCAATACCAAACTTCTCGGGAGAACTTCCAATAATTATGTTAAGTTTCAGTCATCTTTGTGCAATATTTTGTCCGTGACAGCATTTTCCACAGACAGATAGACGGAATGTCTTAAAATCGATCGGGCATCATGAATGCATATACTTTATGGGGTCCCAGATCGATATTTCGATGAGTTACAAACGGAATGACAAACCTTTATATACCCTCTATCACTAAGTGGAGGGTATAAAAATAAATTTGATGAAAAAAAAAAATTTGATGAAAAAAAAATTCCCGAGTAAAAATAATTTAATATGATCTTATATACTTTTATATAGTCATATTATTTGATATATGATCATGTGTGACACTATGTATTCCAAGATAAATTTATATAATAAATTTTGATGTGGGATTTTTTTAAGATATCGCCATACATAACTATATGTTGTAACATCCGGTCCCATGCATCATTTTAAATTTCTAATTGTAAGTGTTTTATATAAAATTTTATATGCCTTCATTATTTTTTTAATTTTTTTAAAGGTTTTCCAAGAACATATTTTTGTCGTAAATATTTTCAAAGTGTTTTATATAAAATTTCATATGACTTCATATTTTTTTTATTTTTCTAAGATTTTTCCAAGCACCACTTTTTTATCGCAAATATTTTCTAAGTGTTTTTTATAAAATTTTATATAACTCCATTTTTTCGAATTTTTCTAAGTTTTTTCCAAGGACAAATTTTTTATATAAAATTTAACATGACTCCATTTTTTTAAATTTTTCTAAGTTTTTTTCAAAGAACAACTTATTTTTATTATTTTAATTTTTCACCTTTTTATTAAAAACTAAAAAAAAAATATCCGATTTATAAAATTGTATAAATTTTAATATAATTAGATGTAATTTTATATCATTGGATTAGACCAAAACTCGTATCAAAGTCGATATAAAGTTATATAAACTGATATTATTAGATATTATTCGATCAAATCTTATGAAACCATTTTTCGTATAAGATTATATCAAAATAGACACGAACCCATATTAAATTATATATTGTGTCATATCAATTTTTTTACTCGGGTTGATAAAAAAAAAAATTATAAAAAAAAAAAAAAAATTGATGAAAAAAAAAGTTTGGTGAAAAAAAAAAATGATGAAAAAAAAAAAATTTATAGAAAAAAAATTGATTAAAAAAAAATTGATGAAAAAAAAATTTTTTTTGAAAAATAATTATGTTACTTTTTATTCACTAGCTGGAGAAACACGGTTTTATTCAACACGAGGTGAATTATTATCCAAGTTAAAAACCCAAGTTATTAAAATTTTTGGTTTTAGAAAATGAAAATAGTAATTCTTGTTTTCTTTTTCGTTACTTGTTAGTTTATATAGTCAAACTGAGGTGACGTCCTGCAACTTTTTTAAAATTAGACACCAGTCTAAAAACATTATCATGTTAAAATATTTTTTACTTTACTGTACGTTTTGGAAAATCGAAAAAAATCGAAAATCGATCCGGGCTTATGAAAATTTAAATCTACCATCATAGCGTATGAGTAATATACATATTTATTAAAAATTTGAATTTACATCACTTGATAGGAATTTTTCTTTTAGACATTATTCCTCAATATGTATTGTGCAATTACTAGAATAAATTTTATATATCGTACATATCAATTTGTGAAATAAACTATTTTCAAGTTTTCCTATAGTTGAAGTACATTTATAGTTATTTACAATGTAAGTAGTAACTATTGTATATTTATTTATGAACTTATATTGCATTCAGTAGGTACTTTTCTATAATTGTGTGGTATATTTAATGATATGCAAACATTACAAGCGTTTTTTTAATGCAATAAAACTCAAGTTATAAAATAAAGTCATAAAAATTATTCTATATAAAAAATTGTTTTGGTGAAAAAGATTTATGTAAATTTGTAAATCTAAAAAATAAATGACACAAGTTTAAAATTTTAAAAAAAAAAGTTGCAATCTACGATATTTTGCATTTATTTACCGTAAAAAATCTCGCCCTAAATCCGAAAATGAAATCCAAAATTCAAAATTATAACAATTTTCAAGATAAAAATATTTTTCAAATTTTAACTTTTAAGTCGTTTTACTTAAATAAAATGTTTGTGAAATTTTTACTCTTGCCCAAACCATTGAATCATGATAATGTTTTGCTGGATAAATAGGTGTTCTTTCCAAAGCAAAATGTTTGTAAAAAAAATAACGCTATATTAATTTGTCATTCCATGCGAAACGTATCGATATCCATTTATCTTTTTGATTGTGTTTGATGAAAATTGATGAAAAAAAAAAATTATGAAAAAAAGTATTGATGAAAAAATATTCATAAAATAGAAAATATTGATGAAAAAAAATTATGATGAAAAAAAAATATTGATGGAAACAAAAATTTATGAAAAAAAAATATTGATAAAAAAAAATTGATGAAAAAAAAATTGATGAAAAAACAATATTGATAAAAAAAAAAATTTATGGAAAAAAAAAATATTGATGAAAAAAAATATCGATGAAAAAATATTTGATGAAAAAAATATTGATGAAAAAAAAAATATTGACGAAAAAAATATTGATGAAAAAAATTTTGATGAAAAAAAAATTTATGAAATAAAAATATTGGTGACAAAAAAATATTGATAAAAAAAATTTATAAAAAAAACTTGATGAAAAAAATTATTGATGAAAAAAAATGAATGAAAAAAAAATTGAAAAAAAAAAATATCGATGAAAAAAAAAATTGATGAAAAAAAAAAATATTGATGAAAAAAAAATGATGAAAAAAAATGATAAAAAAACAATATTGATGAAAAAACATATTGAAAAAAACATTTAAATGAAAAAAAATATTGATGAAAAAAAGATATTGATTAAAAAATATATTAATGAAAAAAAAAATGATGAAAAATAATTATGTTACGTTTTATTCACCAGCTGGTGAATATTTTTTTGAAAAAATATATTGAAAAAAAAAACGGTTTAAATGAAAAAAATATTGATGATAAAAAGAGATTGATTAAAAAATATATTTATGAAAAAAAAATGACGAAAAATAATTATGTTACGTATTATTCACCAGCTGGTGAATATTGTTTTTATTCACCACAAATATGAATTATTGTGCAAGTTACAAACCCAAGTTACTAAAATTTTTGGGTTTTAAGAAAATAAAAATAGTAATTCTTATTTTTTTTTTGTTAATCGTAAGCTAATATAGTCAAACTGAGGTGGCGTCTTGCAACGGTTTTAAAATTAGACACCAGCCTAAAAACATTGTCATGTTAAAAATATATCCGGATATTAAATGTTTAATCAGTTCTCCTTAAAATATTTTAACATGATAATGTTTTTAGGCTGGTGTCTAATTTTAAAAAAGTTGCAGGACGCCACCTCAGTTTGACTATATAAGCTAACAATTAACGAAAAAGAAAACAAGAACTACTATTTTCTTTTCCTTAAAACCAAAAATTTTAATAACTTGGGTTTGTAACTTGGATAATAATTCACCTCGTGGTGAATAAAAAGTAACATAATTACACAGTGATACAAAATCGAACTTTCGGAATGGGATGAAACCAAAAGCAAATGAAAGCTCATGTTTTCCATAACAAAACCCTCAAGGCCTTTTCTAGGTCAGAGCTAGATTTTATTTTACACGCATTTAAAGTTGGTGATTTTAAAGCATTTAAAGCTTTTGTGTACTAAACATGTCCTACTTTAAACGCCCCTGGTTGTGCCCTTATTGGACATGTAGGTCTAGTTTCCGAACTTAAGCTCAAAATTACTTCAGCTATGACTGGTATGCATTTTGCTGCAATCGGTCCAGTACCTATTTACTGAATAGCCACTGTACACCATTGCGTATGATTCTTATTTAAAGGTAATTATTAATATAAACCACTGGACACCGTTACGTATGATTGTTATTAAAAGGCAATTACAATATTAATCATTCGCCACTAATACAATTTTCAAGCATTTATTATTATAATTATAATAAAAGTGCACTAACTTCAAATGCGTGTAAAAAAAATCTAGCTCTGAACTAGAAAAAAGCCTTGAGGGGTTTGTTATGGAATATGTCAACTTTCATTTGCTTTTGGTTTCATCCCATTCCGATTTTGGGTGTTGCACTGTGTTATTTTTCAACAAAAAAAAATTTTTTTTCATAAAATTTTTTTTTTCCATCAATTTTTTTCCATAAAATTTTTTTTCCATCAAATTTATTTTATCCATAATTTTTTTTTTTCATTAATTTTTTTTTTCATCAAAAAATTTTTTTTTTTCATAAATTTTTTTTTTCATTAATTTTTTTCATCAAATTTTTTTTTTTCATAAATTTTTTTTTTCATCAATTTTTTTTTTCATCAATTTTTTTTTTTTTCATAATTTTTTTTTTTTTCATAAATTTTTTTTTTTTTTCATCAATTTTTTTTTTCATCAATTTTTTTTTTTTTATCAAAATTTTTATTTCATACATTTTTTTTATCATATTTTTTTTCATAATTTTTTTCATCAAAGTTTATTTTATCAAATTTTAGTTAAATTTTTAGTATTGAATACCCACGTTTTTTTTTTTTTTGTGTACTAAAACAAGTTAGAGTGTTATAATCTTTGGTGCCGAATCTTTTATACTCTCCAAAATGTAAAAACACTTTTTTGCACTTATTTTTGCACTCACTTACGAAATGTACAGCTCTATTGGTTTTTTAATGGTATCGTCGACTGATATTTAAATTCGTTTTGCATGGAATAGCAAAGTAATATAACATTATTTTTTCTAAAAAAAACTTTGCTTTGGCAAGTACACCCAAATCTTCCGCAAAACATTATCGTGATTTATTGTTTTAGGCAAGAGTACAAAATTCTCAGGCATTTTTTCAAATGCTTGTAACTTCCACAATTTTTAGCTAATTGTATAAAAAAAATTATATTTTCCTTATTATAGATCAGGCTTAAACTGCAACCAGAGAAATAAATTTTTTAAAAATTTAATGTGCTGAAATTTACAATAGGATTAACTTTTTTAATTTTGTAAAAATTGAGGTAAAATTGTTGATATTTCGACAAAAAGCATATGAGGCGATAATCGGATTGAAAAGTTTTGTATGGAGAATTAATAAAGCATAAAATCCACCGACTTGCTCAGGAAATATTTTTATTTAGGTAAACCCACTTTTTTAAAAAGTTGAAAATTGGAAAAATTAGCGATGCTAATTTACTATAACAGCAGGAACCATTTTTTTTTTTTTTATTTTATCAAAACCATAAAAAAATACATACATATTGTGTTCATATACAAATAAAAACATTTAGTTAATGTTTATTATGACATCATATAAACAACATATGGCATTATGTGATATTTTTTAAACTATTACAAGCACAAAAACGAAAATTTCTTACATACAAATGTATTCACACACAAATAAAAGTCATGTGTAAAAATGTATGTAAATACACAGAGTATATTTATGTACAATACTTTTGCATTAAAGCAATTTTTCATACTTGTACAAGTCATTTGTTATACAATATATTTTATAAATATCAATAAACATATTTGGGTGGCATTTATAATTTTGTTAAGAAATGTGTTCTTATTGTTAGAATACGAGGGTTTTTTTTATTTAAGATTTTTTTGGGAAAAATAAATTTATTGTTAAATCATTTTCCAACTTAAGCTCTATTACAGATGGGCGCTGCTCACGTGATTTGCGTGATTCACGTGAATCACGTGATTCGTGAGTAAATTTTTTTCTACTCACGTGAGCGTGCGTGAGCGTGAGTACCAAAAAAAAGTTCGTGCGTGATCGTGCGTGAGTAAAATTCTTGCGTGAATTTTTCGTGATTTTAATTGTTTCCCAGATTTTTTTGTTCGGTTACGTTTTCTTGATTTTTTCATGGTCTTTTAAAAAAATTATAAATTTAATAAGTTTTTTAAATGGCTCACTGAGGAATTTGCACCGTGCTTCCATCAGGAAATGTCTTCAAATTCTGACATATATTAGGTATTTCTTGAGGACATGTTCTTACATTGTCATCAATGAATGTTTGTTTTAAGATTGTGAAAAAATCCTCATCTATAAGGAAATGTCTTCACAATAGCAGTATATCAAACTAAACTTTTACATCTACCTGGGCAGTACCGTTTTAACCAAAAGGCAATAAATTCGGTTATACGAAAATAAAGATTTTATTTAATATCTTTTAAAAGAAAATTTCTTATTTTCTTACAGAAAAAATCTCAGAATCTAACAGACTTTTCGTATACACTGAGACTTTTTCTATAGGAGAAATTTGTAATTTATCAAAAGTCTCAAATCCATAGAAATATTTGCTACATAAAAAGTTTCAGAATGTGAACTATTTTTCGTACAGAAAAAGTTTCAGATTCTGAGATTTTAAAAGTCTAATGTTCAGAGAAGTTTTTCCAAAATAAAAAGACTCAGATTCTAAGACACTTTTCGTATTGAAAAACTCTCAGATTCAGAGACGTTTTTCGTATAAAAATATTCTCAGATTCTGAGACATTTTTCGTACAGGAAATTTTTTTTCACGAATATCATGGTTTTGATAAGTTAAGAAAAATTACCTCACTGCCCAAAATATTTTTTTTTAGTTTCTTTTTCTTAAAACAGGCAATCACATGAATTTAATTTGTACCAAAAGAATGTTTTTTTTTTTTCGTGCGACTTTTTACTTTCCAGCGGAGCCCCAAGTTCTTATGTGCCCAGCGTCATACTTTAAGACGGCCCAGAATATGGGAACTTTTTAATTTCTGAGAACAACATCGCAAAGTCGAAAAGTTATTTCTTAATATGATAAAGATAATTTATAATGAAAATGGATGGAAGAAAAACTAATGGAAATACGAAGATTTTTTGCATTTTCGTATGACCTACATATATCAGACATTTCCACAAAGACGACTTAGGGGAAATATCAACACCCCCTGCCAACTGCCGATTATGATTGAGGAAATTTTCAATTTTTTTATGAAACTGTCCTCAACTCGATAATTGGAGATGTCATGGGGATGTCAGGTGTGACTCTGACATGTCAGCAAGTCGTCACCACGGATTGCGGAGGACTTTCCCAAGTGGGTAATGCATAAAAAATATGACAAAAATTTTTTTTTGTATATTTTAATTCGTGAGTATTTCGTGATCGTGATTACGTCGTGAGCGTGACTAAATTTGTTTTCTACTCACGTGAGCGTGCGTGAGCGTGAGCAGAAAAAAAATGTTTGTGCGTGATCGTGCGTGATTACAATTTTTTTTTCGTGAGCGTGCGTGATCGTGATTGAAAAGTCTCTCACGATCCCATCTCTAATACAAATAAATGAACAAAAAAGTTCAACACTACGTATAAGTAATATACAATTACAAAAAATAAATATCACTCATACGTCTTCATACACAATTAATATTATTAAAGTTGTTCGTTGTTTGTTCAACTTTTCTCTCTGATCGAATTTTGTTACTCAGCGAAAGTGGCTCTCCCATGCATAACGGTAACTCACATGCAAAATATCACTCCGATTGGAAATTGTTTAACGGTTGTTTCAACACGCAAATTTAAGGTGAAACCAATCTGAAATTCTTGGTTTTGTTTATAATACATTTGGACAATTTTAAAATACATTTAGACAATTTTAAAATACATTTGGAAAATTTTAAACTACATTTGGACAATTTTAAAATACAGTTGGACAATTTTAAATACATTTAGAAAATTTTAAAATACATTTGGAAATTTTTAAAATACAATTGCAAGTGGGGTAGTGTTTTAAAAGTTATTAGCAAAACCGTGAATTTCAGATTGGTTTTACATTAAATTCACTTGTTGAAACAACCGTTAAACAACCCAGTTGGCAACGTCCTCGAGACATCCTCAGTGACGGAGTGGTGACATGTTAGAATCACTGCTGACATCCACAAGACATCTCTATGTACTGGGTTGAGGACAGTTTCATACAAATTTTCAAAATGTCCTCACTCAAAGTCAGCGGTGGTCAGGGCTGATCTTCTGGGGACATGTCACCTAAGACTTCTTAATACAAATACAAAAAAATTTCGTATTTCCTTTTATCCATTTTCCTTTATAAATTATCTTTCTCATATTTAGAAAAAAAATTTCTCCTTTTTTAGTCCCAACTGGATTTGAACCTGGAACCTCCAGTTTATTAGTCTCACGCCTAACTGCTTGTTCCAAGCTTTATTTTGAAAATTGTTTGTCTATTTATTACTTTTATTCTACTTGTTAGATTTTGATTTTTTTTAAATAAATCGATAATATTGCCATCTTTTTTTTTGGAAATTGAAGAGTTGCCCAGATTTAAAATTTTAATTTAATATACTGCTATTCTGAAAACATTTCCTTTCAGACGTCTTAGAGGAATTGTCCATACTCTTAAAGCAAATATTCAGTGCTTACAATGTTAGGACATTTCATCAAGGAATTGATTTGTCAGAACCTGAAGATATTTCCTCAAGGAATCACTGTGGAAATTTCCTCAGTGACACATTTTCCAACTGGGAAGTTTTAAAAACATTGGTAAGTCACAAAAATATAAAAAAAAATTTACACTTAAAAAAAATAGTTTTCAATATTTCTAATCAAAATTGTTAATTTTTTTCACTATTTTTTTTGCACTAAAAAATCGAAAATCTGCGCTTAAAATATGCGCTAAAAAATTTACAATATGCATTAAAAAACCTAAAAATAGAACACTAAATTTATTTTTCTTATTTTCAAAAAAAAAATTATTAAAATCTAAAATAAGGGCCTCTGTTCTGTTTTTCACAACTTTTCTATTCACATGAAAATTTCCGAATCACATGAAATCAAGTTTAGTGTTTTGTTGATCACGTTTTCATTCGAAGTTGAAATCGGATAATTAAAATTTAAAAAAAATATAAGGAAAAAAGTGCATTCGTTTTACTTTCACAAAATGTTATTTATTTGAAACAAAACGAAAAAAAACGGATGTGAAATATAGAACTCCAAAAAAATTCGGATATTTTAATTTTCACATTTTTTATGTGAATTACTTTTTTTGGAACAGCGCACAGTGGCCGAAACACCCAATCTAGCGGCGCTTAATTCGGAAATGTAAAATAATAAAGCCCAATGCATATTTGTGATTATAAAACTTATAAAGAATTTAATTTTTAACCATATTTATTTATTTCAGTGTTTTTATGAATTTTGGGAAATTTATGTGAATATCGGGAGGGTGGTCTGTATGAGGACTAGAAGTTAAAATGTTCCGATTCCATTAAAATTTAGAGTGATTATTTTTGGCTACAAAAAACATTTAACAATCGAATTTCAAGAGGATATTTGTTAAAATACTATTGTTAGGGCTTTTTAAGTAAAACTTGAAGGGGAAATTAACATGGGGACTATGGGATAACATGGACCGATTTTGTCAAAAATTTAATAAGTTTTGTTCTTTCAATAAAAAATCTTAAAATTCAAATTTTAGCCAAATCGATTGAAAATTTTGGTCTGTATCGCGTTTATACTGTTTATTTGGACAGGCAGATGTACCTTAAAAACCGAACAACTTGCGCGAACTAGCACGCCATACTGAAACGTCACAACAAAAATAACCCAAAATAATAAACAAAACAGGAATTGGACCGAATACTATCGAATTTCAAAAGTTGCAGTCCATGAAACTGTAGTTTATATCACAAATGTAAGCTTCTATAATGAACTAATATTAAACTAGAAACACACAGGCCACAAACATTAATTTTTTAGTTAAAACATACCTTTTACTTTCAATTAAAACATTTTGGCTCAAAATGTATAAACAATTGACTTAAAAGTGTCAAGAAAAACTCACTGAGTAATTAGGCCCCAAATTCCTTTAATACACTTGCTTCAGAAAATGTATATTTGATAGCCTACAGCTGTGCGAATATTGAAAGCAAAACAAAAGTAAAAACGTAAATTTTTTTCTGTAAAGTATAGGTAAACGATGCAGTGCAAAAACATTTATCGATCTTAATTTTTAAATTTTGACTTAAGCGCCGCTAGATCAGTGATTTCGGCCACAGTGCAGCGGCCTAAATTTTGAAACAAATAAATTTCAATTTGTGTTTTTAATAATTTATGCCAAAATATGCAATAATATGCACTTAAAAAGTTGGAAATATGCACAATATGTGCATTTAAAACCAAAATATTCAAAAACTATGCATTTTCACAAAAATATGCCACAACAAATTTTAACACGCATTTCTTGATTCGGAAAAATAACACCGTCCGACAGCCAATATAAAATATGAACCGGATGAAGTACTTCTGAAAGTAGAGATCAAATAGAGTAAAACTGCATTTACATTTTTCATTTCGTGATCCTGTTTCCTTTTAAAATTACTTCAAAGTTTTAAATGATACATTTTGTAAAATATTTGTATTTGATATATTTGTACTTTTCCCAGGATGATTCTCGTGATGGCAAATGAAAGAGGAGGATCTCCCCTAACTTTTTCATTTTTTTATTTTGCCATTTCAGGATAAAAGGATGAGAATAAAGTCATTTGAAAACTTTATCAAAATATTTTGTTGACAATTTTGAATGATATTGAAGGATACGTTTTTGAAAGGACGTAACTTATCTCCTTTTCCCTGATATGTAAAAATAATAAAATAGGAAAATTAGGGGAGATTCTCCTCATTCAGTTGCTATCACTAGTGGCATCCTAGGACAAGTACAAATATTAAAAGAAATATTTTATAAAATTTAGTCCTCTTAAACTTTAAAGTCCTTTTAAAAGGAAATGCAGTTTTACTATATTTGGTATCTAGTTTCAAATGTATATTATCCAGTTTGTGTTTAACGACTTTTTTAAATTTTTGTCGGGCGGTGTAATTGGTCGATATCGTTTTTAGACTATCGACTGGCATTTTGGAGGGTATTCATGAATTCGGCCAAGTCAAATTTAACTTTTCTACTTGTTTATATATCGTCGCTGCTCCGTCGTAATTTGGTATGTGTTTTTAATGAAGTTTTCAGGAGAGCAAAAAAACCGTTTTATTTTGTCATTTTGCCGTATTTTATAAAAGTCATGCGTCTTTTCAATACATAAAGATATTTTATAGATGTGGACCACAAAAAAAAGAATGATTTTTAAGCTAAAACGAAGATATTAACGGATTATATAAAAAACTACACATAACACATTTTGTCAGAACATTTTTGGTATTAATTTTTTTATTTTTGGACATTTTTATACACATGACCGTTTTTGTTCAAAGAACTTAAGTTATAAAATTTGATAATAGTGCAAAATATTTTAATATTCATTAAAGTGATAGTAATTACACTTTTTCGACCCATATTTTGTACAAATCTGCTTTCCAAGTCCTGCGTTATTTCAATGAATTTTGTTTTTTTGCGAAAAAATTTTACTCAAAAAAACGGTACTCAAATTTGTGCCATGAGAACTGACCATCATTTCTATATAATTGGGGCATGCTAATTTCAATGGTAAAGTCCGTTTTTGAATCAATGGAACAGTTTTCATGCAAATTATCGTTAAAGTTTTGCACATTTTGTTGCAGTTTTTTATTTAAAAAAATTCTGCTTTTACAAATGTAAATTTGTTTGGTATGGGAAATGCGGATTAGACTCATAACCAGGGAAACCAAAAATATGTTCTAAAAAACACGTTTTATGCGCTTAAAAAATGCCCTTAAAAACGGAAAATATGCTCTAAAAACAATAAAAATATGCTCCTAAAAAAATTATTTCCCCTTTTTCGAGGTGTTTTTTTACAATTTGTAGGCCCAAATATACCGTTATGTGGGGTAGTTAGAGGGTTAATATGGGTTAATGAAGCAAGAACAGGCCAAAGCATAATCAATCGTCAGAACCCCGTTATTTTGGAAAATAAAAAGAATCAAACATTTCAATCCACTTACAAAATTTTTAAAAAAAACATCCCAAAAAATTTTTAAAAATAAGTGTTGTTATAAAAAAAAATGGGGAAAACAATTCTTTAAAAATTAAAAAATGCTCTAAGAACTTAAAAATATGCTCTAAAAAGTGAAAAAATGCTCTAAAAAGTGAAAAAATGCTATAAAAATTGAAAATATGCTCTAAAAATATGCTCTTATGATAAAGTATGCTCTTAAACATAAAATATGCTCTTAAGGCTAAAATATGCAAAAATATGCTCTAACAAATCGATGCCAGATTTCTTAAAATCTTCTGAAACGGATAAATACCTTACCCATTTATCAATACAAAGCGCAGGAAAAAACATGATACTTCATATTTTTGGTTTCCCTGCTCATAACGATATATTAAGTACAAATTTGGATAAAATTGTTTGCGATTAAATGGTAAAAATCGCGATTTTTCTAATATTTTATTAATTTTGCGTTTTTTGCAACCCCATAATTAGTTTTTAGAATTGTTTTCCTGTGTATAAAAAGATGAATGTGATGAATTTCTGCAAAAAAACTGTTTAGATACATATAACTTTTTTTGGAAATCGCGAAAAATAGCTTTTTTATAATGGCAGCTTCCCTTTAAAATGTAATCTCATACTTAATTCTTTAGTATAGTATGTAAGCATGCCTAAAACCCTTATGCTAAAAATTTTAAGCAAAAATGTTCATATTTGCAAAAGTTTTCTTAACAAAAACTGGTTTTAAACTACACATACCACTTTTTTTTTTGGAACATTTACATATGGATTTCACATAGCTACTTTTGCTAATTTCTAAACCATTCAAGATTTCGCTAAACGGTTCAGTGGGCAGACGGATGACCTATAGAGGTTTCATTTTATGCAATAAAAAAAAAAAAACAAAAATGTCACATACCAAATCATGACGGAGCAGCGACGATATATTTTAAGTTTTGGGCAAATCGGTTTGCAAGGGTTGGAATAATTTCCTTGTTAGTGGAGGGTATAAATAAATGCCCACCTATTATATACACAACACATGCATATTTACAATATTTTTGTGTGTGTGCGTTTATTTTTTTTTTTTTGTTATTATTGCAGCATAAAATTTATGCAGACAAAATACTGCAGGCATAAATATATATTTTTATAAATAAAATATTTTTGTAAAATTTCCTAACAATTGTCTTTATAATTTTCAGTGTGTGCGTGTGTGAGTGCTTGTTACTTGCAAATTTGCAAGTAAAATGTATTCATATGGATAAATGTAAATATATGTGTTTGTGTGTATATGATTGTGTTTGTAACATATTGCATACACAAACTGCATTTGTATGTATGCACAAAAAAAATTAAAAAATAACAGCATAATAAATTGTTTATTGCAGTTGTTATGCATACAAAATAAATATTTATTTCTTTCCTATAAAGATGTAAACAATTTATGCAGGAAGACAATAAGTTATTCACGGTTGATTAATGTTTATGAATAAATAAATATTTATTTATAAGACAAAAAATATGCAAAACAAAAAATTAGCTTTAATGGGAAATTAATATGCAAGTTAGACTGAAATTTTTGTAAGACAAGAAATGTTTGCCTCCGATTTTTTTTTTTTCTTTTCGATGGATTTTTGAAACTAAGGCCCCTGTTCTGTCTTTCACAACTTTTCAATACACATGAAAATTTCCGAATCACATGAAATCAAGTTTAGTGTTTTGTTGATCACGTTTTCATTTGAAGTTGAAACTAAATAATTTATATTTAAAAAATAATAAAGAAAAAAGTGCATTCGTTTCACTTTCACAAAATTTTATTTATGTGAAACAAAACGAAAAAGAAATTCGGATGTGAAATCTAGAACACCAAAAAAATTCGGAAATTTTTATTTTCACATTTTTTATGTGAATTACTTTTTTTGGAACAGCGGCCTAAAAAAAATAAAAAAAAAACATGCCTTGCAATACATCATATTTATTAATTAGTAGGTATGTAATTTCCATGCAAATTCATATTTTTTGTCGCTAGTCTAGAAACGATGTCGACCAATTATCTTTCCGAACCAAGAAATTTGCGTTAAAATGGCATTTGTTTTTGCATATTTTTGGATATATTGGTGAAAATCAATGTTGGCAATCGATACCTTTTCAATACCGTTATCCGTTTCAAAACCCTTTAAATTGAATACCGGTACCAATACCAATACCGAAACTTAGTTTTGGTATCGGATACCGGTATCCAAAAACCTTTTCCTTCGATACCGGTACGTACCGGTATTGAAACGGTATTAAAACGGTTTTTCCTAAAAAACATGTTTTTTTTTACAAAAAAAATAATAGAAAATTTGTAATTTTTTTGGTTTTTGTAAATGAAAAATCGTACTCCAAATGCCTCCCCGAAGTCTCATAAAAATCAAAAAAATCCTTGGGCACCCACGTCGTGGATAAAGTAAAAATTTCCAAAAAAAAATCATACTTCAACCGCTATGCGGGAGCAGAAGAAAATTATTGATTTTCACGAATTTTTTTGATATTTATAGGACTTCGTGGTTCAAAATTATTACAAAACCGTGAATTTCAAATTGGTTTCACCTTAAGTCCACATGGTGAAAACCCCTTTAAACCAGCTTTAAACACATGGAAGAGTCATAGAAAAATATTTACCAAAGTATTTTTGTCACTCAAAAATATCTTTACAATTAAGCAAAAAAAAACTTACACTCGAAAAAAATTTTACACTCAAAAAAATTTTTTTTGTAATTTTTTTTTTTTTCAAAAATGACTAAAAAATTTTTTTATTCAAAATAAAATATTTTAAATCAAAACTATCACTTTAAAAGGGCACCGTGAATATTCATGGATTCGGCTAACAAGGAGAGTCTCCCTGGTGTCACCCTCCGATCTTCATGACATTTGGATCAGGGATGTTAAATGGGGTTTTCACTTATGTACCAACTTTCAAAAAAAGTTGTACTTTTTGGACCCTCACGGTACCATTTTTTTTAAGTAAGTAATAAAAACTTAACTAAAACAAATGAAATTGTAAATTCGGTTGTACTAAATCTTGTCTACACCCCCCCCCCCCCCTCTCCCTAAAAAAATGCAAAATCCATTCTGCAGAAAAATGTCTCATTACGATACACACAAACAAAATATAAAAAAATTGTGTACGTTTTGGGGATAATACAACCTATAAAGTGGTTTTGGATAATTTACCTTAGTTTTTTTGAGCAAAATCTTTGGTAAGTTATCCAAACCACTTTACAGGTTGTAATTAAACCAACAACTGTCACAATTTTTTAATTTTTTTTGTGTGTACTTCATCCATGGAAAAAATTCTCAGAATTCTAGAATTTTTCGACAATAAAAATGTATCTGAGTGTGTAAACACGAAAAATGTATCAAGATCTTAGAATTCTTCCAAAAATGAAAGGTGTCGAAATCTGCAATTAATAATACCTTCATTAATTGTCTATTAATATTTTTTTTTAATTTTTTCTCAAGTGTCTAATTCTGATAACTCTTCTTTTTTTTTATTTTTTTTTTTTATTTGATAACTACTTTAAACTGCTTTAAAACAACTAAAAAAAGTGTCTCATTTATGGTGTAAATCGGTCTAGCATTAGTACATTTGTAAGCATTTTTTTAAAGTAAAGAAAATGCTGGGGTCTTTTTCCCATATTTCAATGAGTTATAAAGAAATTGGAAATTTTAACATTGTACCAAATGGGTCGCGGTAGTACCACGGTACTTTTGAAGGTCAAAATGTACCAAAAAAAGTACAATTGTACCAACTTTAACATCCCTGATTTGGATATGTTGTTCAGAACGAAAATTAATTCGACACTTATTTTTTTTAGCGGCCCAAACACATTTTTAGGAGGTTCGATTTGCATGGAGGGAAATTGACCTTATTCAGTTTTTTACGATTTACGTCTATTTGCTCAAAACTAATATAGGCGTATTTGGTATTAGATTAAAGGTAATTAAAATGCCTATCTTGTGATGCTAATAACTAGAGCAAGTACTTTCATGCATCTAAAAATCGAAAATATGTGCCTATAATATGCGTCTAAAAATCCAAAATATGCACTAAAAACTTCAAAAATATGCATTTAAAAATATTTTTTTACTAAACAAATAGGTTTGTCAAGATAAATTAGGCTTGGTCAAAAACTTTTATGCCCAATTCTTACACAATTTTTAATTAGTAAAATATTGTTTTATAGACACATTTTGTGATAAAAATATTTTTAATTGAACAAATTTACATGAGAAGTTTTTTTCTTTAACTCAATAAATATTTCTGGAGTAAATAAATTTAGAAAAAAAAATTTAAGTTCAACATTGTTCTAAAACAAGTATATTTTAAAATATTTTTTCCGATTTTTTCGAATTTTCCGTTTTTCAAGTTAAAAAATTCACTCAAGGGCAAAAGACCCCACCCTGACTCTAAGCAAAATAAAAAAAATCAATTTTCCTGTCGAAAAATCTTAAATTCGAAAACAGGTTTTTCTTTACGATTAGTAAAATGTCTAAGAGCAGAAGAATTTTAAATCGGAAACATTTCTCAGAATCTAAAAATAATACTTTCAGAATCAGTTTTCTATAAGAAATACCTCAGAATATGATTTCTATAAATAATTTCTTTTTCTATAAGAAATAGGGGATAGTTTTGTATTTTTCTAGGGAAGTTTTGAAAAAAATATTGATAAAGATTAAAAAAAAGTCCAATTTATATGAAAATATGCAAAAATATGCATTTATACCAAAATATGCAAAAATATGCATCTACAAATCGATGCCATTTTACTGCAAATTTATTGATTCGGATAGATATTTAATTTATGTTATGTTTACAATGCTGAGTAAAAACATGCATTTTCATGAAAGTACTTGCCCTACTAATAACGTATAAAAAAGTAAATATTTTTCGAATTATTAACAAAAATGTCCAACAATTTTGTCATTTTACTCAATATGACGAAAAGTTGTGCATGTTTGGACCGTTCTTTGCACATGGAGATAGGTTTTCCAAAGACCTTTCATTTGGTACGTAACATGACTAGGTTTATTTGTATAATATATGAGATAAACGTAAAAAAACTGAAAAATGGCCGTTTCTTCCCCCTCATTTTCACCCCCTAAATATGAATTTGGGCCACTAAAAAAAAATACGTGTCCCTTTATTTTTTATACTCTACAAAATAAAACCAATTCCATAAAGATCGGAGGGTGACACCAGGGAGACCTTCCTTGTAAGTCGAATTTAACTCTTCTACTTGATTTCATATTTTTTTTACTTTCTGCAACAAATGAAACCTTCTTATGTCAGAATAACTTCAAAGTCCTGCACTTTGATCAAGGGGATCAGAAAATTTCAGTTTTCTCGGTCCGCCCCCTTTTGTAGGTGTGGTCCGGCAACGTCCCCGCCGACCCCCTAAGAAAACGCAATTTTAATTTTTTTTCACATTTTAAAGCGCATTTTAGCAAAAATGCTAAAAATAAATACGTAAATACGTGTTTTAGTATTAAAATTGAAAAAAAAATTAAGTTTTTATGCGTTTTTTTTATATTTTTAAAATTTTTTTCGATAATACCGGTACGTACCGGTATCGACGTTTCGGTATCGGTACTACCGTAACCGATTCAACTCAAATACCGTAACCGATACCGATACCGAAATAAATAAAAAAACGATACCAATACCGATATCGATACCGTTATTCGTTTCGATTGCCAACCTTGGTGAAAATGCATATTTTTTCATATTTTGGTTTTAAATGTATATTTTGTGCATACTTCCAACTTTAAAGTGCATATTTTTGTTTTAAAAATTATTTTAAATTTTAAAAATTTATTTGGCAAATAAGATTTTTTTTTTTCTTTTGAATTATTTTTAAAGATTATTTAATTTCGAATAAAATCTTGCTTACATAATGTTTTAAATGTTACTTCTTAAACGCGGGGGAAGTTTTTCGTATAAAAACAACATTTTTATTGCACACATTTTATTTTTTAGTGCATATTTTTATGTTTTTTAGTGCACATTTTGAATTTTTAGCGCATATTTTAATCCATATATTCGATTTTTTAGTGCATGGAAATTTCATCCCTATTAATTAGCCAATATCAAAAAAATATAACTAAAGACAAGCTTTCATTTAAATCAAACCAAATCAAAAAAGCTTAAGACGAACATTTATTTAAACTTAAATTGAGCTTATCCGATAATTTTATCTTATGGCGCCTTTCCATCAAAGTTTTAAATTTTTGCTCGAAATTTTCCAAAAAATCTAAAACTTTGATCGAAAGATCAAAGTTAAAATCATCAGATTTAGTTCGTGTCAAGCTTTGATTTGGTCTGATTTAAATGAATAAAGCTCTATGACATCAAAATATTTATATTCTTATTTAGCGCATAAAAATTAATAAATATGATTAATTTCGAAATATATCGCAAGATATATATTTATATACACTCCATTGCAGTCAGTGTTGACATATATTTTTTTGAAAAAACTTTTCATTTCTGAAAAAAAAAACTTTTTTTGTAAAAAAAAAATTTTTTTTGTAAAAAAATCTTTTTTTTCAAAAGTACTGAAATAATAAAAAAAATAATTAAAATTTATGTATTTTCAATTCAATTTTAATATCAAGTATGAAAAAACAACCCCCAGCGTTTAGAGTTCGAAAAGACTAATAACCCGTGTAAAAAAATAATTATATCAAAACATATCTCCTTTGATAAAAACATATATGGATCATATCTAAATTGATATAATCAGATCTACTCCATATATATTCATATCTGCTTCAGATATGTTTTGATCCGTAAATTGAGTCTATCTGACAAATTTACATATATGAACATATCTGAAAATGTCTGATCATATATGCCATATATGCCAGATACACTCAATTTACGGATCAAAACATATCTGAAGCAGATATGAATATATATGGAGTAGATCTGATTATATCCATTTAGATATGATCCATATATGTTTTTATCAGAGGAGATATGTTTTGATATAATTAGTTTTTTACACGGGAAAAGAGTCCTTAGACGTTCTTATTCATTTCTGAGTCTGTTTAGACTCTTTTATGAATGTTAAAAACAATATTTGAATTTTTTAAATGTCCATAATTAAGAGTCAAATATGAAACTTTCAGGACTACAAATTTCGAGCGTTCTATTAATATTTTTTAGCCCTGAAAGAGTCATAATTTATGAAGGCTCAGAAAATTGTATACAGTAAGCAAATATCCAACACTGGTGCATGCTCGATAATGGGGACCCATTATGTCCCAATATAATGGATTGGATCTTTATTTAAGAGAGCCTACACACAGAAAAAAGGCTAAAGTTTTTTTTCTAGGATTTTAAGATTTTTTTCCTTTAAAAATGGTCCAGTTTTTTACATTAAAAAGTCTTAAATTCTGAGACATATTTCAAACAGAAATAATCTCAGAACCTGAGCGCATTTTTCCTTAAAAAAAGTCTTAAATTCTGAGATATTTTTAAAACAGAAAAAATCTCAGATTCCGAGACATTTTTCCTATAAAAATGCCTGCGAATTTTGTACTCTTGCCCAAAACATTAAATCATGATAATATTTTGCGGAAGATTTGGGTGTACTTGCCAACGCAAAATATGCTATTCCATGCAAAACGAAGCAGTCGAGGACCCTATTAAGTTTATATATTATTGACCCATTTCTAAGACACTTTAGCTATATACATCCGTCCATCTGTCTTTGGAAAGCAATATGCAGTCCACATTAAAAAGCGTAACATTTGGTAAATGAGTGCAAAAAAGTTTTTTTACATTTTGGTGAGTATAAAAGATTCGGCACCGAAGAATTTAACACTCTCACTTGTTTTGTGTACATTTGATAAACAAATGGAACATTTTTATATGAAATGTTTAGACTTGTTGAAAAAGTAGTTTTGGTAAAAAAAGGGGAAAAATGATTTTTGGTGAAAAAAAAAAAATGTTTGATGAAGAAAATAAAATTTTTATAAAAAAAATGTTGATAAAAAAAAAATTGAAAAAAAAAATTTTGATGAAAAAAAAAATTTAATAAAAAATTTATGTTAAAAAAAAAATTGATGAAAAAATAAATTATGTAAAAAAAAAATTATGAAAAAAAATTTATAAAAAAAAAATTTAATCAAAAAAAAAAATTTATTTGAAAAAAAATTTAATGAAAAAAAAATTTATGAAAAAAAAATTTGATGAAAAAAAAAAATTTATGAAAAAAAAATTATGAAAAAAAAATTTTAGTTGAAAAATAATTACGTTACATTTTATTCACCAGCTGGTGAAAAACGGTTTTATTCACCACGAGGTGAATTATTATACAAGTTAGTAAAATTTTTGGTTTTAAGAAAATGAAAATAGTAACTCTCATTTTCTTTTTCGTTAATTGTTAGCTTATATAGTCAAACTGAGGTGGCGTCCTGCAACTTTTTTAAAATTAGACACCAGCCTAAAAACATTATCATGTTAAAAAAACTTTGACAAACTACTAGGAGAAGTCTCGTAATCCCATTTTACTAATATTTGACAGTTTTCCTTGTATTTTAACAAACAAATTTGGATCGAAATTTACAGGTTTTTTTGTAATTTTACAAATTTCCAATATAATTTTACAAAAAAAATCTAGTAAATTCACGAGAATTCCTTGTATTTCAATTGCGCCAAAAAACTGTAAATTTACAATTTTATTGGTAAAAATCTTGTAAAATTACAAAATTATTGGAAAAAAGCTTGCAAAATTACTAGGAATTCTCGTAAAATATGAGGTAGGAAAAAATCTTGTAAAATTACGAAACCTCCTTGTAAATTTTATCGTGTCAAAAAATTTTTAAATTTTATTGATAAAAACCTTGTAAAATTACAAAATTTTTTGTAAAAAGCTTGAAAAATTAGTAGGAATTTTTGTCAAATAGAAGGTAGCAAACAAAAAAAAAAGTTACAAGTCTTGAAATTTTACAAGGTTTTTTTGAGTGTATCACTTTAAACACAACATATATTTTTACACGGTTTATAGTAGAACACAAGTTACCTCCCGTGTAAAAAAATAATTGGATCAAAACATATCTCTTTTGATAAAAACATATATGGATCATATCTAAATGGATATAATCAGATCTACTCCATATATGTTCATATCTGCTTCAGATATGTTTTGATCCGTAAATTGAGTCTATCTGACAATTTTACATATGTATATGAACATATCTGAAAATGTCTGATCATATATGTCATATATGCCAGATAGACTCAATTTACGGATCAAAACATATCTGAAGCATATATGAGTATATATGGAGTAGATCTGATTATATCCATTTAGATATGATCCATATATGTTTTGATCAAAAGAGATATGTTTTGATACAATTATTTTTTTACACGGGCTACTATAAACAGGATAAATTTACATGAAAATTGATTACACAGTAAAAAGTTTTGGGTTAATTTTAATTCCTAGCTGGTGTGTATATATATCAAAGACAAAAAGAATTAAATTTATTCCTTTAAAAGTGTACTTTTAAAGAGATAAAAAAAAGTGAGAGAGTAGCTTTTTAACCTATTTTTTGGTGTTAAAATAATTCCCAAATAGTATTATTAATGTAAACAATTTTATACCTAAACGGGTGTTAATTTTAATCTAGGAAGGACTAAAATTAGTACCCCTTTCATAAAATTTACCCAAAAATAAAATGAAGAGGAATGTTGATGCATTTTTCACCCAAACTCAGTAAGACTACATGGATAAGTGATAATTCTTCTATATTACGAAATCATTCCTGGAGGTCTTCCAAATCAATTTCGGCACGGTTTGTTGATGTCGTTCCATCAAAAAGAAACAAAAGCAGCTGCTGGATCAGTATTGTGTAATTAATTATTTATGGAAGGTTTTTAAAGTTAATGAATGTACTGTCCGATTCCAGCCTCTGCCTTCTGCTTTAAGATTCAGCTGGTCTAAAAGTAAGGTTAAACAAAAATGAATTAAAAATGATTGCAAAACGTTTGTATTCAATACTTACTTGATAATTATATTTCGGTCGGAATCAAAACTTCACTTTCTGGATCACAAATTTTGATAACATAAAATTATCTATAAATTTTTATTTTTGCATACATTGCAAACATTTTGCCACACTTTCATTGAATGAATAATTTTTTTTTTCTCACTCAATACAACAGCTGTTTTCAATTCCTTGTTCAGTGTTTATTTTAAACTTGATGAAATACAATTGTTGATGACGTTTGACGTTTAGTTTTTTAAGAGAGAAATTTAATTATTTTTTGGCATTAAAATAAAACTAAAAGAAATAACATAAAGAAAAACAAATTTTTAATTCCTATGTGGTTTAACATATAAACCATTTCGGATTTAACTTTCAATTTAATTCCAAGGTGGTTTAAAATGTGTTCCGATAGGTTTTAAATTTAACCCAAAACTTTTTACTGTGTAGAGTGTATGACCATTTCGAATTTCATGGCTGAATTATTTCCAAAAAAAAATCCCTTTCTCCCACTGCACAGTGCAATCATTAAAAGTTAGCAAATTTATTTTTACTTGACTAACTACCTAAATAGAAATACTAATTAAAACTTTATTAGTTTTTTTTTTTTTTGCAAAATAGTTTGTTTTTAGTATAACTATTGCATTTGAGTCTGAATTATATAGTGATGCTGCATTTGTTTGCTTTTTAAATTCAAATTTTAACATTTCAAACTAATTTGTCTGTTTAACAAACAAAATACTTGACTTTGTTATTTTAAAAACACAAAATGCGACAGAAAACTTTATACAATTTTCTAAAAATGCTAATTAGAGTTTTGAGATAGTTTGAGATATGTTTGCATTATTTAAAAAGCCATTCATATAAATCAAAATCTCACTATAGGGTAGAGAGGGACACTCAAAAAAATATGTCGGTAAAATCTACTACAAAAGACAGTTGTTTTGACTACATTTTGTCGTTGAAAAGGCGTCCACTACATATAACGGTAAAAACAACTGAACATGTTGTTGTTTTTAACTATTGATTTTCAACTACAAAATGTAGTAAAAACTACTACAAAACTGTTTAATACAGTTATTTTTTCTACAATTGCCTGAAATTTTATTAAAAAAATTTCTTAAACGTTTAAATTATTGATATTTATTTATTTATTTATTTAAAAAGCAATACATTTCAGTTGGTTGTAGTGTTTATAAACCGGTTAACCGGTTAACCGAAAAACCGGTTTTTTCCCAAAATTTCGGTTTTTTTGCAAACCGGTTAACCGGAATTGAAAATTTCCGGTGCACCGAAAACCGGTTTTTTTCTGTCGGTTAACCGGTTTCTTTAAATACATGGAAAACGGATTATTTTAGCAATTATTAAGGGTTTTTACTTTGTTTTTATGACGTTTTTAAAATTTCGTTAAAAAAACCTTGAAAATCCGTGGGAAAGAAAGTCTAAAATATTTTTTATCTACAAGAAACAATTTCCCAAATAAGGATTTTATTCAGAATCTGGTAAATATTAAAAATTCACATTGTTGTAAGCAAGTTTTGGGCACTTTCATTGAAAACTTTATAAGTGACTGTTATCCAGATAGTAAAATTCCTGTTAATGGAGAGAATGCCAATAAAAGAACATCGCCATAAAATAGGGTACTGTAATTTACAACGAAGTGATGTATTTTTTAAATAAAACCAATAAAAGTTAAATTAAAGCCCCGGAGAATATGGGAAAATAAAAGCACCGTATTTAAATACCGCTATTTTGAAAAGGTATCAGTTGCCAACTTTGCTGAAAGAAACAAATATGTTAACTTAAGTTATATATTCGCTTTTGTATTTAATAAAATTTAGCTATTTTAAAGTATTTTTTGGGTTTGTCAGTTAAAGAAAAAAAAACCGGTTAACCGGTTTTTTCATTCCGGTTTAACCGAGAAAACCGGTTAACCGAAAAAGCTGATTTTCGGTTAACCGAGAAACCGGTTTTCCAAAATGTCGGTTTTTTATAAACACTAGTTGGTTGTATAGAATTTCGACATGATGACAATTTTTTGATGTATTTATCTGGAATTATAGAAGAAAAAAATTATATTAATAAAATGTTAAACAAAATAAATTGATGGTATGTATTTACCTTTGTTTTTTTAATAGTTCATTTCAAATTTTCACCGCTACTGATCAAAATTTGTCTGGAATAAAAAAAAACGAAATGCTTTGGCAAAATTGATTTATAAAAAAAAAGAATTAATTTGCAATGTTTCAAAAAAGTATGTACCTGCTCTGTTGTGTATACAAAGAAAAGAAAGATGGCGCGCTCATAAGAAAACAAAACACTGCACACATTTTATTTTGTTTTTTTTTCGATTGGTTTTTACGCACGCTTATGTGAGCGCTATATTATACACACTTGTTATCTCATTTATCCACTTATTTTCTTTCGCTCAAGAATATTTTTCCAAAAACATATTTTTTGTTATAATTAAATTTAATAAATTGTAATTTAATTTATTTAGATATTATTTATTTGGTATAAAAATAATTCCTTCCGCATCCCGCACGACCAACTCGCTCGACACATTCGTTTGCAATAAAAATTTCTAGAAAAAAACGAGTTTTAGAAAAAAAACTAAAAACAACTACATAAATCAACTATTGCTACAGTGTAGTATATTTTTTGTAGTTATTTTTTGAAACTACTACAAAAAAAGTTGTTTGAGATGTTTTCATACAAAAACGACCGAAATTGTAGTTAAAAACAACAGCTACTACTTACTACACAAACGACCGTCATGTAGTAACTGCAATAATTTTCTGAGTGGACACTTATCTCTTAAACTAAAAGAGGTATCAAATCGCGACAAATGAATCAAATGTGTATTTATCAATGATCTTTTATACTATGAACTTTGACCGTTCTACTTTACAGAATGTGAATTTCCAGCTTGCTTTAAAAATGTAAAAAATAAATAAAAGAAGCAAAACAGATAAATTTCATTTGGAGTTTATATTTTAAAGCTGAAATATGAAGCTTCTTAAATCAAAATGAATTTAGGAAAAACGTCTATTGGTTTAGGTTTTAGAGCACTTCAAAAAAAAAAGTGGCGAATGTGCCTCTCTATACCCTACAGATTTTTTCGTTACTAAAAAGCTACTATATTGGGAGATTCCGTAAAACGAACAAAAGATTTTCACCTAAAACGATTTAAAACCAATATTTCAGATACAAACTTCTGAAAACTTCAATTGGAAATGTTATGCAGTTGGAAGTTTGGTAATTAAGAGGCGAGTCACAATTGGGTCGATAAAACAATAAAGGTGTATAAAATGTTTTTAAAACGGCAATGGGAAAAAAGTAAAAAAAAAATTGTGACAATTTTTGAAAAAAATTGTTGATGAATTAAAAAAGGAATTATAAAAAAAACTTTTTTATGAAAAAAAAAATTTGATGAAAAAAAAAATTTGATGAAAAAAAAATTTTTTTGGTGAATTAAAAAAGGAATGATACAAAAAAACTTTTTTTATGAAAAAAAAAAAATTAATTAAAAAATATTTGTTGAAAAATTTTTTGATGTAAAAAAAATTTTTTAATGAAAAAAAAAAAAACTTTTGATGAAGAAAAAAAATTGATAAAAAAAAATTTTTGATGAAAAAAAAAAATTGATGAAAAATTTTTTTGTGAAAAAAAAATTTGCATAGAAATATAATTATTTTACGTTTTATTTAGTTACGTTTTATTCACCAGCTGGTGAACAACTTTTTTATTCACCAGCAAGTGAATTATTATCCAAGTTACAAATCGAAGTTGCAAACCTTTTTGATTTTAAGAAAATGAAAACATAAATTCTTATTTTCTTTTTTGTTAGTCGGTAACACTGATGCCAACTTTTTTTGACAAAAACCCGCTAAATCAGGGAAAAAATCTCCAGAAAACACCAGATTCAAAAACAGAAAATAAATTTAGCTATTTAATAGCTAAATGTCATGAAATTTGAAATGTAACGGCTTTTTGAAAAATATAACGGTTTTTTTTAAATAACGTTATAAAAATGCTATAAAACGATATGTTTTTTTAACATAGCAAGTAGAGATGAGAGCGTGACACAAATTTTTCGTGAAATTTGATTTTTCTCACGTGATCGTGAGTGCGCGTGATTAGAAAAAATATTTTCGTACGTGAGCGTGCGTGAGTAACTTTTGTTTCGTGACTTCGTGATAGTTTTGTGTTGTTTGAAACAGAAAACAAGTAAAACAAGTGAGACTGTTACATTCGGCTGTGCCGAATCTTTTATACCCTCCAAAATGTAAAAAAACAATATAAAAAAAATCCAGGGGCGTTTTTTGGGGGGGGGTTGGTGTCAGACGTTAGGGGGCACCTTCCCTTTGCCATTTTGAACATCTTCAGATATAAGAATGTAGCATTTGCTTAGCAAAAGTACAAAAAACCCTGCAAAAAATGCGGTTTTTCTTAGGTTGGTTTAGTTCTCTAAGGTGGAACTTTTTTCTCCTTGGTCCGATTTTGCCCATTTTCGAACTTAACCTGCCTAGGAATATAAAACCTATCCAAGTCTGTAAAAAACGTGTCCAAACATGGACATTTTTCATCATATTGAGGGAAATACCTAAGTTTTTGTAAATAAGTCTTTTTTGGCATGTTGTTATCACTAGAAGATAGGTATTTTAAATGCCTTTAATCTGATACAAAATATGCCTATATTAATTTTGATTAAATATGCATAAATCGTAAAAAACCGAAAAAGGTCAAATATACAAATGACGATAAAAACGGTCACCTAAACGGCTCTTTAATAAAAACAAAAAAAAATCAAAAGTGTGAAAAATTTTAAGTTTTTTTTATTAAGTTGTGGCTGGTAAAAATCGCTAGATTTCCCGCTGAATCACTTTTTTCCCGCTAGACGCAAAATGAAAACGCTAGTTTTAGCGGGAAAAACACCAAATTGGCAACAGTGGTCGGTAACTTTTATAGTCAAACTGAGGTGGCGCCCTGTATCATTTTTAAAATTAGACACCAGTCTAAAAACATTATCATTTAAAAAAAATAAAAATGTGGCTTATCAAGTTTTTACAACAGGCCCTTCATTTGGAAAATTTTCAACTACATTTGGAAAATTTTAAAATACATTTGAATAATTTTGAAATACATCCCTGCAAACAAAACGATACGACATCGAATCTCCGGTTGTATTGCCGATACGATAAATGTTATTGCGGCAATTATCGAATTCGTATCGCCGGCAATACACCTTTCGGGAGAAACTGTTACCCGACGGCAATACATCCCGGCGATACGAAAACGATTCGCCTTGGCGATAAAAGGGCAATATCGCCAGATAATCGTATAATTGAAAAATAAAAGATTTGTATGTATCGCCGGAATATCACCAAAATGATAAATCGGCGATACAGCTATATCGATTTCCTGAAGCTAAAAAAAACATTATTTTTTTCATTCATATTTTGGTCATGTTAACAGGACTTAAAACATTTGCATTCACCTGATGAATGTATCCGCAACATTCGCTGATTTTTTTATTATATCTTTGAAAGCACATTTGTGTTTTTCGGCCAAATTTGTATTCTTTCAAAGATTTCTTGTTGTGCTTGATAAAATATTTTATTTTAAATTGACAAAGAAATAAAAATTTTCAATATTTTATTTTGTTTATCGCCAAAATATCGTTCGTATGAGAAAACGGCGATATAATAAAAATACTACTTTGATTTTTTATTGAAATGATAAATTTTCGTATCGCCGCAATATCTTTTCGGCGATATATCGCCCTATTGTTTGCAGGGATGGAAAATTTGAAAATACATCTGGAAAATTTTAAATTTTACTTGGATATTTTTAAAATAGATTTGAACAATTTGAAAATGCATTTAGAAAATTTTAAAATGTATTTTGATAACTTAAAATTCATTTGGTAAACTTTATAATACATTTGGAAAATTTTAAAATATAATAGGAAATGGTGTAGTAGAATAAAATTTTTTCCCGGACACTTGGGAAAATCAAAAGTTTAAGAAAAAATGTCACTGTCACGATACAGCAAGCTTTCCAATTCGTTAGGTGAAAGTGCGATTTTGATCGTGCATTCAGCATGTTGTTGAACTTGCAGTATCGAGTATGGCATACATGGGAATTTTTAATTGGCATTGAATTTCCAACTAATGCCAATGCCAAAAAAAAAGCATTAGCATTTATTGCCAATGAAATTTTTTGGCATTGGCATTATTTGTACTAATGCCAATGAAACGCCACAAATGCCTAAAAAAACTATTTACAATTGATAAAAAAAAGCATTTTTTTAACAATAAATATATATTTTTTTAAAAAACTTAAAATGGCGATATCTCGAAAACTAAGCCAGATAGAGCAAAATGGAAGGCATTTTTGGTTCTTAGTATCTCCATACTATCGCGGGTCCTCTTCACATATGTGGACCCCAATGGGTCCTAACTTTGAATCCAAAAAATTTGGGATTCCGGAAAATTTAAAAATGCTTATATCTCGGTAAATATTGGTGACACAACAAAAAGTCCAAAAGCATTTTTGTAGCTCTTGGTTTCTAGAACTCGTCTGCCAATACTAGAAAACCCTCAGAGCAATAGTTTTTTAGTTATTAAGTTTCTAAAATTCTCAAGACCCTATTGGGCCCGTAAATTGCAGTACCTGGAAAAATAAGCAAAATAATGCTAATGTATGTGAATTTTTAAATTTTCGGGAGTGCCAATTTTTTACATTCAAAATTTGGACCTATTAGGGTCCAAACATGTGAAGAGGACCGGCGAAACTATGGAGATTCTAAGAACCAAAAAACCCCTCCATTTTGCTCTATCTGGCTTAGTTTTCGAGATATAGCCATTTTAAGTTTTAACCAAAAAAAAAAATTCACAACTCGCTGACGGAAATACGACTTTTAATATTGCTAATGCTTTATTTTCATTAAGCATTTATTAATGCCAATGAAATTTTTCATAATTGGCATTACTAATGCTACTAATTCCTTAACGGGCATTGGCATTGATTGAAACAATGCCAATGCTAAAAATTTCATTGGCATTAGTTTCAATATAATGCCAATGAAATCGTCAATTAATTAGTCCATTTATTTAAATAGTCACATGTATGGAGTATGGGTCCTTTTATATGTAAATTGCAGAACAATCGGAGTGTAAGCTATGGTATGCCTCTTTGCAAGTAGTGAGTATAAAACACTTTGTTGAGAATGTTTAAATAACATTTCCATATCGATCTCATGACGCGTCCATCAACCCAATTTATGTGTTTTTAATTTAGAGGTTATGTGGAATTGAGAAATTTTTTTAAGTTTTCTAATATGTTCGATAATCAATTCAGACCAGCTCAACTGATTTCGCTGAAATTCAATTTAGTTATTGCATTAACTAAATATCAATTTTATATTTTAATCAAACTTCACAAAAAATTTAAACCTCATTTATCCCTTGATCTTAAAAAAGTACATTTACTAAATGATCTGCCAATTAATTTAGGCCTGTTTTGTAGCATTTGGTCCATTGGCTAAGACAGTTTTAATGGAACGCATCATACTCGGTATAAGATCAACATGTTTATCCACACATTGTATGGTGCAACGTTCAAATTTATAACGATATTTTGATATATCCGATTCATGAGTATTAAATGGTGTATAAGCTTGAATATTATCATTACACTGCTATATGAGGGGAAAGGAAATTAAATGTTAAAAGGATTTCCAGATTTTTAAGTTAGTAAAAAAAACGAACCATTATACAACTTTGAAACCCAGATTGAAATTGTACCAATTCATGTTGGATATAATCTTGAGCTCTTAGCAAAGGCGTCGCACAATCTTCTATACATGATTGAACATTATCTATGCTGGGTCGAAGACTGCGATCATTACAACAGTTAGCGGCACATAAATGCATATCGGATTGCATTTTTCTTAAATGAGTCTTGTAGATATCATCAATCATATCGAAAACAGCCTTATCAATACGTTTACGTTGTTGGTCTTCGAGCATTATCCAGGTATAATCAAGGGGAAAACTTTGAATTTGGATTAAATTTTTATATTTTATAAAAATTAGAGAAAAAAAATTAATAAAAACAAAATTTGACAAAAAAAAGAATTTAAAAATTAAATTTCTGCTATAACAGAAATAAAAAGTAGTGACGGAAATGTAAGCATGAGATACGAGATAGAAACTTTTTAGAGAAAAACCATGCTATCTACACCTTTTTCTATAGAAAAAATGTGTCAGCAACTGAGAATTTTTCTATAGAAAAAATGTGTCAGAATATGAGTATTTTTCAATAGAAAAAATGTGTCAGAATCTGATAAAAAAAACTTTCCCATAATTTTTCTATTGAAAAATTCTTGGAGTCGGTAAGATTTTCTATGTTGACAAGTTCTCTTAATCTGAAACATTTTTTCTATAGAAAAATTTTCAGATTCTGAGAAATGTTTTCCATAAAAAAATTATCTGACTTTAAGAACAGTTTTCTTTAGAAAAATTATCGAATTCTGTGATTTTTTTGATATTAAAAAGGTTCAAATTTTGAGACATTTTTTCTATAGAAAAACTCTCGAATTATGAAACATTTTTTCAATAGAAACATTTTTAGATTCTGAGACGTTCTTTCTGTAGAAAAATGTTTTCTTTAGAAAACTTCTTAGATTCTGGGACATTTTTTAATTGTATTTTAAAATTTTTGAAATGTATTTTACAATTGTCCACATGTATTTTAAAATTGTCCAAATGAATGTTAAAATTGTCCAAATGCATTTTCAAATTGTCCAAATGTATTTTAAAATTGTCCAAATATATTTTAAAATTGTTGAAATTAATTTTAAAATTGTGCAAATATATTTTAAAATTGTCCAAATGCATTTGAAAATTGTCCAAATGTATTTTAAAATTATCCTAATATATTTTAAAATTGTCCAAATGCATTTGAAAATTGCCCAAATTAATTTTAAAATTGTCCAAATGAATTTTAAAATTGTCCAAATGAATTTAAAATTGTCCAAATATATTTTAAAATTGTCCAAATATATTTTAAAATTGTCCAAATGCATTTGAAAATTGTCCAAATGAATTTTAAAATTGTTCAAATGCATTTTAAAATTGTCCAAATGTATTTAAAATTGTCCAAATATATTTTAAAATTGTCCAAATGCATTTTAAAATTGTCCAAATGCTTTGGAAAATTGTCCAAATGTATTATAAAATTGTCCAAATATATTTTAAAATTGTCCAAATGCATTTGAAAATTGTCCAAATGAATTTTAAAATTGTCCAAATGCATTTTAAAATTGTCCAAATGTATTTAAAATTGTCCAAATATATTTTAAAATTGTCCAAATTAATTTCAAAATTGTCCAAATGTATTTTAAAATTGTCCAAATGTATTTCAAAATTGTCCAAATATATTTTAAAATTGTCCAAATATATTTTAAAATTGCCCAAATTAACAATCTATCTTCAAAATTACATTTGGACAATTTTAAAATATATTTGGACAATTTTAAAATACATTTGAAAAAATTTAACTACATTTGGACAATTTTAAAATACATTTGGACAATTTTAAAATTAATTTGGACAATTTTCAAATGCATTTGGACAATTTTAAAATATATTAGGACAATTTTAAAATATATTTGGACAATTTTTAAATACATTTGGACAATTTTTAAAATTAATTTGGACAATTTTAAAATATATTTGGACAATTTTATAATACATTTGGACAATTTTAAAATACATTTAGAAATTTTTAAAACACATTTGAAAAATTTTAAAATACATTTGGACAATTTTAAAATATATTTGGACAATTTTAAAATACATTTGGAACATTTTAAAATTAATTAGGACAATTTTAAAATATATTTGGACAATTTTATAATACATTCGGACAATTTTTAAATACATTTGTACAATTTTTAAATACATTTGGACAATTTTTAAAATACAATTGGAAATGGTGTAGATTTTTCGAAATGGTTTTATAAATTTTAAATGTACATTAAAATATACTAAACTATTTACAGATGTAATTCGAGAAAATCCAATTTTAATTCAAAGATTCTACTTGTAATTCGAAAATTCCATTTCTAATTAGAATATTCTACGTCCAATTAAAAAATATCAATAGAAACTCAGTTGATATTTTTTAAATTACAATTGGAGTCTTCAGATTACAATTGAAGTTTTCGAATTACAAAAAGAATATTAGAATTACAACTTGTTATTCGTAGTTCGAAAATTCTACTTGTAATTTGCAAGTAGAATATTCCAATTACAAATGAAATCTTCGAAAAACAAGTGAAATCTTCAAATTACTAGAAGAATCTTCAAATTATGGCCGCTGTTAAAAAATATAATTCACATAAAAAATGTGAAAATGAAAATTTCCGAATTTTTTTGGTGTTCTAGATTTCGCATCCGAATTTCTTTTTCGTTTTGTTTCACATAAATAAAATTTGGTGAAAGTAAAACGAATGTACTTTTTTTCTTATAATTTTTTAAATTTTAATTATTCGATTTCAACTTCGAATGAAAACGAGATCAACAAAACATTAAACTCGTTTTCATGTGCTTCGGAAATTTTCATGTGAATTGAAGTGTTCTCGCCAGAACACATCTTAATAATAAATATTTCATCCCTCATTGATTTCATTATAATATTTCAATTAATTTTGTTACAAGCCCGGCTTGTTTACTTAACTTTTAATAAACTTTAATTTACAAAGTAATAGAATTTTTCTCCAATTAGCAATAACAATTATAAAAGCAAATATTTTATATAGTTTTTTTTTCCTTTCAAATCTTCCGGCTTGTTTAAACTTGAGGTATAGCTTCCGGTCCTCTAGCCAATACAGATTTCATTGTTTTCATCATACTGGGTATTAATCCAACATGTTTATCCACACATTTTACAGCACAACGTTCAAATTGATCGGTGAATTTGGCAACATCATCTTCACTAGGATTAGCAGGCATTTTTACTTTAATATCATCATTACATTGCTAGAAATGCAAAAATATGAATATTTTTAATAAAAGTTTAAAATTTTGAAATAATTTCCGTTATCACTTACCATAACACATCTCTGTAGTCTACCTTGAAATTCCCCCAATTCATGTTGTACATAATTTTGTGCTCTGGTCAAGGGTTGTGAGCATCTGTCAACACAATTTTGGACACTATCAACGCTAGAGGTGTTATCTTGACAACATTTGGCGGCACACAAATGCATATCTGTCTGTAAAATGGATGCAAAAAAATAAAAGTTAGAAAATCATAATTTTAGAGATATTTTTGAAATTTTTCTTAAATTACTTAAAATATTTTCTAAAGCCCAATAAGCAATTTTAAAATTTAAGTGCAAATCAAGTATAAAACAAGTGTAAATCAAGCCCTAAATTCCAGCCCCTGCTTGATTTATACTTGAATTACACTTGAATTCAATAGCATTCTCCAGCAAAACGGACACTGGAATTCAAGCCCTGTTTTTACAGCCTTTTCACTGGTTTTCAAGTGTAAAAACAGCGCTTGAATTCAAGTATCCGTTTTGCTGGAGAATGCTATTGAATTCAAGTGTAATTCAAGTATAATTCAAGAATAGACTGGAAATAAGGGCTTGATTTACACTTGATTTATACTTGATTTGCACTTGAATTTTAAAAGTGCTTATTGGGAGTAAGAAAACTTTTCAGATTATATGAAAAATTCTCAGATTCCGAGAAATTTTTCCTAAAGAAAAACTCTCAGATTCAGAGATACTTTTCTTATAGAAAAATTCTCATAGATTTTTCCGATAGAAAAAGTCTCAGAGACAGATTTTGAGACATATTTCCTATAGAAAAATTCTTAAATTCTGAAAAGCTTTTCCTATAAAAAATTTATTAGAAAAATTTCCAGAGACAGATTTTGAGACATTTTTTCTATAGAAAAATTCTCAAATTCTGAAAAATGTTTCCTATTTTTAGATTCTGAAACATTTTTCCTAAAGAAAAACTCTTAAGATTCTGAGACATTGTTCCTATAGAAAATTTCTTAAATTCTGCGACATTTTTCTCCGGAAAAATTCTGAGATTCTGAGACATTTTTTCTATATTAAAATTCTCATATTCTGAGACATTTTTCTACACGAAAATTCGTATTCTAAACATTTTTCTTAAAGAAATTCTCAGATTATGAGACATTTTTCCTATAGAAAAGTTTTCAGATTCTAAGACATTTTTTATAAAGAAAAACTCTAGGATTCTGAGACATTTTTTATCTAGAAATGTTCTTAGATCGTAAAACATTTTTCCTATGGAAAATTTCTCTGATTCTGAGACAATTTTCCTATAGAAAAATTCTCAGATTCTGACACAATTTTGCCTATACAAAAATTGTCAGACTCTGAGACATTTTTCCTAAAAAAAATTCTCAAATTCTGAGACATTTTTCCTAAAGAAAAATTCTTAGATTCTTAGACATTTTTCCTATAGAAAAATATACGTTGTTCCTATAGAAAAATTCTCAGATTCTGATGCCTTTTTCCTATAGAAAAATTCTCAGATTCTGAAATTTTTTCTTAAGAAAAATTTTCAGATTCTGGGATAATTTTCCTATAGAAGAATTCTCAGATTCTGAGACATTCTTCCTATAGAAAAATTCTTAAATTCTTAAGACATTTTTTCTATAGAAAAATTCTTAGATTCTGAGACATTTTTCATCAAGAAAAGTTCTTAGATCCTATAACATTTTTCTTATAGAAAACTTCTCATATTCTGAGACATTTTTTCTATATCAAAAATTTCCAGATTCTTAGACCTTTTTCCTACAGAAAAATTCTCAGATTCTAATACCATTTTTCTCATAGAAAAATTTTTAGATTCTAGGACATTTTTCCTATAAAATTTTTTTTCAGATTTTGGGACATTTTTCTTACAGAAAAATTCTTAGATTCTGAGACATTCTTCCTATAGAAAAGTTCTCTGATTATAAGAAATTTTTCAATTAAAAAAAAATAAGAAAAATCCTTAGGAAACATCTATCAGAATAGATGTTTCGTATAGAAAAATTCTCAGATTCCAAGACATTTTTAATATAGAAAAATTCTACGATTATGACACATTTTTTCCATAGAAAAATTCTCTGATGCTTATTTTTCCCGTTGAAAAATGTTTAAATTCTGAAACATTCTAGAAAAATTCTCAGATTCTAAGACAATTTTTCTACAGAAAAATGCTTAGATTCTGAGAATTTTTTAAAAGGAAAAGCGTCCTTTTAAAAAATTCTCATATTCTGAGACATTTTTCCAATAGAAAAATTCTCAGATTCTGAAACACCTTTGGTATAGAAAATTCTTAAATTCTGGGACATTTTTTCTACGGAAAAGTTTTCAGATTGCAAAAAGTTTTTCTATAGAAAAATTCTTAGATTCTAAGACATATTTTCTTCAGAAAAATTCCAAGATTTTGATATATTTTTCCTATAGAAATATTCTAATTCTAAAATATATTTTATTTATATAATTTCTCCGATTCTAAAAAATGATTTTATAAGAAAATTTTACAAAATAGCACAATATCGGTAGTCATTAATTAATGACGTCATGCAAAGCTAAATACACAAACGTAGTCACTGGACACTAGGGATATAACCATTTGCGTTTTTTTTGCAAATATCAAAAAGGACCTATCATATTTAGAAAGTACATGAAAAATCAAGAAGATATGTGTGTTCTTTTTTTCGCGAATGTTAAAAAAGGTTCGGCACCGATCGCGATGAAGTTTTTGCTAATATTTTTTTTTATTATTCGGAAAACCCGTATTTCTAGTGTCGAAAACCATTTTATAAATTTGTTATTGTTTTATTTTTGTTGTAAAACGACAAAAAGCCATAAAACATAAAAAAAATTTAAATTTATGGTGTTTTAGAAATTGCAATCGGTGCCGAAGGTTTTTGGACCAAAATGTCCCCGGATAACGTTTTTTGTTATCAGTATAAAATTGCCCATACGATTATGATAGGTTCCGATTTTGGTTATATCCCTACTGGACACTTAAAAGGTATTGGATAATTAAAGTGGCACAATAATGACAGTGTACAATCTGTTGGAGAACACAATCTGGTAAAGACGACAAAAATACATACATTTAATACATATAATTTCGAAAATATCCTGAATGCAAAGAAAGGACACCAAAAAACATGGTGTAAGGTAGTGTATTAAAAAGCCAAAAACACCGCCGAAGCTAACGCTAAGCCGACAGGTTCTAGAAAGCAGATTACACACTTTCAGAAATACCGCTTTAAGATTAAGCGATTACAAAACATGTTCCAAATCTTTAAAAGATCTTTCACCCCTACAATAGTTACCTGCATTTTACGTAAATGTGTTTTATCCATATCATCAATCATTTCGGTAACAGCATGTTCAATGCGTTGACGTTGTTTTTGAATCATTTTGTTATAATTTCTTTGATATTTTAATACAATAAAAAAAGATTTTTTCACAAAATAATTGTGTAAGAAATGTAAAAAAAAACTCCACGAGATTAATTTTAATGATAAAAAGAACTAAACAACGGGTAATTCAAAAATGAATAAAAGTTAAAAACAGCTGTTAAATTTGTGTTAATTAAACATAGATAAGAGTAATCGTACGTTTATTGAACACAGCCAAATTAACGTCACAGTTTTACTAATTAAACACAGTTAGTTATAACAGCTGTTATAACTAAACAAATTAAACACAGCTATTGAAAAATAAAACAGCTGTTTTACATAACCTTTTTGAAGAAAAGTAGCGATTTTTATAAAAAATATTTAAAATATTGAAATAAAATGTCATTTTTATATAAATTTAATAGAATAAACTTGCAAACTTGTGTAAGACACATTGCAGTCACACAGCGTTTGTTATCATCCGATACAAAAGATGCCCAAAATCCAACTAATACCACACCAACTTTAGAAACTGTGGTGGAGGAACAAGCTGCTAAAAAAGGTTTTGCCAAAGCTTATGAAAGTCATACTGATGCCTTGAAACCTCAAGAAAAGCCAATTGATAATGAAACATTTGCTTCTTTGTTAAGAAATTCCAAGTTGGTTGATGTAAGTAAAAGTTTTTTTTTATATGTCTACTAAGCATTCCATACTACACCATTTACAATTGTATTTTAAAATTCTCTAAATACATTTTAAAATTGTCTAAATCAGCGGTTACCAACCTATGGTACGCGTACCACTAGGGGGTACGCGAAACAGTCCGCGGGGGTACGCCAAATTTAAGTAATTTGGACATTCGTTTTAGATTGACCTTTCAATGCTGGTTCCGCATCGGGCTTCCAAAGTTTTCCATAACGTTAGGTTTTTAAGAAAGTTGAGGTCAAAGTTCACAAAAAACGTATTTTGTGCAATTTAGAGAGCATTTTTTTGCTATATTTTGAGATCTGACCACTTGTTTTCGATTAACCTTTAGATGCTGATTCCGAATATGGTTCCCAAATTTTTCTATGATGTCAGGTTTTTGAGAAAATGTATGTCAAAGATATCAAAAAACGTGATTTTTGACATTTTTGAGACGGGTTGTGAGTGGAAATTTTAGTACCATCTTGTTGAGCTCAAAATGCCCCTTCATCTATATATATAAAAGAGTGTGGTGACTGACTGACTGACTGACTGACTGATTGGCAATAATCATCGCCCAGCCCAAACCGCTGAAGCTAGAGACTTGAAATTTGGAATGTAGGTTCGGCTCCCGACAAAACCACCCACTAAGAAGGGATTTTTGGAAATTCCGATTCTAAGGGGGGCAAAAGGGGGAAAATAGGGCCCTTTGGGGGATTTTGTATCTTTTGAACTAATAGTCCTAGAAACTTCAAATTTGAACTCTAGGATCCTCTCGCGGAAATAAAATTTCGAAAAAAATATTTTTGGAAAATTCCGCCTCCAAGGGGGGAAAAAGGGGAAAATAGGGCAAATTGGTACATTTTTTATATTCTAAACAAATGGTACCAGAAACTTGAAATTTGAAGTCTAGGACCCTCTCGCGGAAATAACATTTTGGAAAAAGTAATATTTTGAAAATTCCGTTTCTAAGGTGGGGGGGAGGGGGAAAATAGGGCAAGTTGGTACATTTTGTATCTTCTGAACTAATGGTCCTACAATCTTGAAATTTTGAATATAGGATACTCTCGCGGAAATAACATTTTGAAAAAAGTACTTTTTTGAAAATTACGGTTTTAAGGGGGACAAAAAGGGGGGAAATAGGGCAATTTGGTGAATTTTGAACTAATGGTCCTAGAAACTAGATATTTGAACTATAGTATCCTCTCGGGGAAAAAACATTTTTTTTACTAAAATTTTTTCACTCAAAATTTTTTTTTCACTCAAAATTTTTTTTCACTCAAAATTTTTTTTTACAATTTTTTTTTTTTACAAATTTTTTTTCACTCAAAATTTTTTTTTACTCAAAATTTTTTTTCACTCAAAATTTTTTTTTTACTCAAAATTTTTTTTCACTCCAAAATTTTTTTTTTACAAATTTTTTTTCACTCAAAATTTTTTTTCACTCAAAATTTTTTTTACTCAAAATTTTTTTTACTCAAAATTTTTTTTCACTCAATTTTTTTTTTTCTCAAAATTTTTTTTACAAATTTTTTTTCACTCAAATTTTTTTTTCACTCAAAATTTTTTTCACTCAAAAATTTTTTTTTTTACAATTTTTTTCTACTCAAAATTTTTTTTTACTCAAAATTTTTTTCACTCAATTTTTTTTAATAAAAGTTTTTTTTTACTCAATTGTATTTTATTCTTCAATTTTTTTTACTTAAATTTTTTACCTAGAAAATTTTTTTTACTAAATTTTTTTGACTCAAAATATTTTTCGCTTAATTTTTTGACTCAAATTTTTTACAAATTTTTTTTTTTCATTTATTTTTTAATTTTCACTTAAATTTAGGGGGAAATAGGAAAATTTTAAACATTCGATCTTCTGAACTAATGGCCCCAGTAACCTAAAATTTGGACTATAGGATCCTCTCGCGGAAATAATACTCTAAAGAAAGTATTTAAAAAAAATAAGAAGGGGAAATGGGGAAAAGAGGGCAATTTGGTACATGTTCTATCTTCTGACCTAATGGTCCTAGAAACTTAAAGTTTGGACTATAAGAACCTCTAACGGGAAAAACATTCTGAAACAAAGTTGTTTTTTAATTCTGATTCTAGGGGGTTGAAAGGGGGAAAGTAGGATAATTTGGTACATTTTGTATCTTCTGAACTAATGGTCCTAGAAACTTAAAAATTTGGACTATATGATCCTCTCGCGGAAATTATGTTCTGAAGAAAGTATTTTTTTTTAAATTTTTCATTCAAATTTGGGGGGGAAATAGGACGATTTTGAACATTTTCTATATTGTGAACTAATGGTCCCAAAAACCTGAAATTTGGACTATAGGATCCTCTCGCGGAAATCATATTCTGAAGAAAGTACTTTTTTAAAAAGGCACTTCTAAGAAGGGGAAAATGGGAAAAATTGGGCAATTTGGTACATTTTCTTTTTTCTGACCTAATGGTCCTAGAAACTTAAAGTTTGGACTATAAGATCCTCTCGCGGAAAAAACATTCCGAAACAAAGTTTTTTTTCAATTCCGCTTCTAGGGTGGTAAAAAGGGGGATAATAGGACAATTTGGTACACTTTGTATGTTCTGAACTAATTTTCCCAGAGACTTAAAAATTTTGACTATGGGATTCTTCGCGGAAATAACATTGTGAAGAAAGTTCTATTTTGAAAATTTCGCTTCTAAGGGGGGAAAAGGGGGAAAGTAGAGTAATTTTGTGTCTGCTGAACTAATGGTCGCAGATCCTTGAAATTTGGGCTGTACGATCCTCTCGCGGAAAAAACTTTCTGAAAGAAGTAATTTTTGAAAATTCCGGTTTGTATCTGCTAAACCAATAGGACTGCACGATCCTCTCGCGTGGACTGCACGATCCTCTCACGGAAATAACATTCTGAAAAAAGTACTTTTTTGAAAATTCCGATTTAAAGGGGGAAAAAGAGGAAGGTAGGGCAATTTCGTATCTGCTGAAAATATTCTCCTAGATACTTGAAATTTGGAGTGAACGATCCTCGCGCGGAAATAACATTCTAAAGGAAGTACTTTTTCAAAATTCTGGGGGAAATCAGGAAAGTAGGGCAATTTTGAATCTGTTGAACTAATGGTACTTAATACTTGAAATTTAAACTGTAAAGGATCTTTCGCGAAAATAACATTCTTAAAGAAGAACTTTTTCAAAAAATCCGCTTCTACGCGGAAAACGGGGAAAGTATGGCAATTTCGTCTGCTGAACTAATGGTACATGAAATTTGAACTGTACAATCCTCTCGCGGAAATAATATTCTAAAGGAAGTACTTTTTGAAAATTCCGGGGGAAAAAGGGGGTGAGTGGGGTAATTTTGAATCTGCTGAACTCATGGTCCTAGATACTTGAAATTTTAACTGTACGATCCTCGCGCGGAAATAAAATTGTTAAAGAAAAACTTTTTTAAAAATTACGCTTCTACGGGGAAAAAGGGGGAAAGTAGGGCAATTTTGTATCTGCTGAACTAATGGACCTAGATACTTAAAATTTGAACTGTACAATCCTATCCCGAAAATAACATTCTAAAAGAAGTACTTTTTTGAAAATTCGTTTTTAAAGGGGGAAAAATGGGGAAGAAGGGCAATTTCGTATTTTGAAAAATCCTTTTATAAGGGTGGGGGTGGGGGGTAGAAGGGGTTTAATAGGGCAATTTTGAATCTGGATGCTCTCGCGGAAATTATTTTTTGAAAAATATATTTTTTTGAGAATTTTGGTTTTAAGGAGGCCCAAAAGGGGAAAAATAGGGCAATTTGCTAAACTTTAAATTAATGGTCTTAGAAACATGACATTTGGAATATGGGATCATATCGCGGAAATAACATTCTAAAAGAAGTACTTTTTTTGAAAATTTCGCTTTTTAGGGGGAGAAAGGGGGAAAGTAGTGCAATTTTGTATATGCTAAAGTAATGGTCCTAGATACTTGAAAATTGGACTGTACGATCCTCCCGCGGAAATTACATTCGGAAAGGAATACTTTTTTAAAAATTCCTCTTTTAAGGGGGAAAAGAGGGGAAAATAGAGCAATTTTGAATCTGCTGAACTAATGGTCCTAGATACGTGAAAATTGGACTGTAAAATCCTCCCGCGGAAATAACATTCGGAAAGAAATACTTTTTTAAAAATTCTTCTTTTAAGGGGGGAAAGGGCCAATTTTGTATCTGCTGATCAAATAGCCCTAGATATTTGAAAATTGGACTGTACAATCCTCTCGCGGAAATAAAATTCGAATGAAGGACTTTTTGGAAAATTCCGCCTCTAATTGTAAGAGGGAAAAGGGGAAAGGTAGGCAATTTTGTATCTGCTGAACTAATGGTCGCGAAAATAACATTCTGAAAGAAGTACTTTTTTAAATATTCCGATTTTGATTGGGAAAAAGGGGAAAAGTAGGGCAATTTTATATCTGCTGAAATAATGGTCCTATATACTTGAAATTTAGACTGTACGATCCTCTCGCGGAAATAACATTTTCAAGGAAGTACTTTTTTGAAAACTCTACCTTTAAGGGGGGAAAGGGGAAGTTAGGGCAATTTTGTATCTGCTGAACTAATGGTCCTCGATACTTAAAATTTAACTGTACGATGCTCTAGCGGATATAACATTCTAAAAGAAGTACTTTTTTTTTAATTCTGCTTCTACGGGGGGAAAAGGGAGAAAGAGGGCAATTTTGAATCTACTGAACTAATAGTTCTACATACTTGACGTTTGGACTGTACGATCCTCTCGCGGAATGAACATTCTAGAAGAAGTACGTTTTGGAAAGTTCTCCTTCTAAAGGGGGAAAAGGTGGAAAGTAGGGAAATTCTGTATCTGCTAAACTAATGATCCTAGATACTTAAAATTTGAACTGTACGATCCTCTTGCGGAAAAAGTACTTTTTGTGGAAAGTTCCGCTTCTAAGGGAGAAAAGGCGGAAAGTAGGGCAATTTTGTATCTGCTGAACTAATGGTCCTAGATACTTGAAATTTAGACTGCACGTTCCTCTCTCTTGGAATTATCATTCTGAAAGAAGTACTTTTTTTGAAAATTACGATTTCAAGGGGGAAAACGGGGAAGGTAGGGCAATTTTGTATCTGCTGAACTAATAGTTCTAGATACTTGAAATTTGGCTGAACGATCCTCTCGCGGAAATAACATTCTTAAGAAAGTACTTTTCAAAATTCTGGGGGAAAAAGGGGGAAAGAAGGACAATTTTGAATCTGCTGAACTAATGGTCCTAGATTCTTGAAATTTGAACTGAACGATCCTCTCGCGAAGATAACATACTTAAAGAACTTTTTTAAAAATTCCACTTCTAAGGGGGAAAAAGGGGAAAGTAGGGCCCTTTGGGGGATTTTGTATCTTTTGAACTAATAGTTTTAGAAACTTGAAATTTGGAATCTATAATCCTTTCACGAAAAAAAACTAAAAAAATATTTTTTTGAAAAATCCGCCTCCAAGGAGGGGAAAATAGAGCAAATTGGTACATTTTTTATCTTCTGGACAAATGGTCCCAGAAACTTGAAATTTGGTCTCTAGGATCCTCTCGCAGAATTATCATGCTGAAAACAAAATTTTTTGAAAATTCCACCTCCAAGGGTGGGAAAGTAGGGAAAATCTGTGAATTTTTTATCTTCTGAACAAATGGTCCCATAAACGTGAAGTTAGTTCTTTAGGATCCTCTTGCCGAAACAACATTGCGAAAAAAATATTGTTTGAATATTCCTCCTCCACGGTGGGAAAGGGGGGGAAATAGAGAAAATCGGTGCATTATTTATCTTTTAAACAAATGGTTCCAGAAACTTGAAATTTGAACTCTAGGATGATCTCGCAAAAAAAAAAAAACATCTTAAAAAAGTAGAAGGGGGAAAATAGGGCAATTTTGTATCTTCTGAACTAAAACTTTAAGTTTTAATCCTCTCGCGGAAATAATTTTTTGAAAAATACACTTTTTGAAAATTTTGGTTTTAAGGAGGACCAAGAGGGGAAAATAGGGCAATTTGGTAAATTTTAAACTAATGGTCTTAAAAACATGACATTTGCAATATAAAATCATCTCGCGAAATAACATATTGAAAGAAGTACTTTTTTGAAAATTACTTTTTAAAGGGGGCAAGAAGGGCAATTTTGTATCTGCTGAACTAATGGTCCTAGATATTGAAGTTCCTCTCGCGGAAATAACATTCTGGAAGAAATACTTTTTTGGAAAAATCTGCTTCTATGGGGGAAAAAGAGGGAAAGTAGGGCAAATTTGAAATTTGAATCCTCTTGCGGAAACAACATTCTAATGGAAGTACTTTTTTGAAAATTTCGCTTCTACGGGGAAAAAGGGGGAAATTAGGGCAATTTTGTATCTGCTGAACTAACGGTCTTAGATACTTGAAATTTGGAGTGTACGATCCTCTCGCGAAAAAAACATTCTGAAAGATGTACTTTTTTGAAAATTTTGTTTTGTAGGTGGAAGAGGGGGAAAAGTAGGGCAATTTTGTATCTGCTGAACTAATTATCCTAGATACTTGAATTTTGAACTGTTTTGTATCTGCTGAACTAAAGGTTCTAGATACTTGAAGTTTGGACTGTGCGATCCTCTATAAATATATAATAAAATTGCTTTTTTTTTCAGCTAACCGGTAACGAAGTACCGGGCGAGTTAGCTAGTTGTATATACGAGGGTGTTTTATTCGAAGAGTCACAGAATTGTTTATCTGTCCTTAATAGAAGGAAAGAAAACATTTAAAAAAAAAAACAAAAAAATTAAAAAAACATTATATTTCCGCCCTCTGTGATGTGTTTTTAGAATTTTTTTTAAGAGTTCAGAAAAGGTTCGTTGTTTAAATTTTTGGTGTAGAAACGACTGGTAAAATCAGATTTGCAATATTTTCAGCTGTTTTTGCTCTGCAGAAAAATTAGCTCAAAATCAGCGTTTTCAGATGCATTGAGCCACCCTAAGGAGCGAAAATTTTTCCAAAACAATACCACCTTTGTTTTGATCTCCCCTAAATCCTTAAAAAAAAAAATGATAATACCCGCAGAATAAAAATTTCAAAATTAACTCTAATATTTATATGAGAAGATTTTTTAACGAAAACAAAAAACTCGTTAGGGGGTACGCGGCTGACAAAATTTAAAATTAGGGGTACGCGAGCCAAAAAGGTTGGTGACCGCTGGTCTAAATGAATTATAATATTGTCCAAATGTATTTTACAATTGTCCAAATGTATTTAAAAATGGTCCAAATAGATTTTAACATTGCCTAAATTAATTTTAAAATCGTCCAAATGTATTTTAAAATTGTCCAAATACATTTTAAAATTTTCCAAATTTATTTTTAAACTGTCCAAATGTCTTTTAAAATTGTCAAAATGTAGTTTATAATTTTCCAATTGTATTTTAAAATTGTCTAAATGTATTTTAAAATTTTTCAAATGTATTTTAAAATAGTCCAAAATATTTAAAAATTGTCCAAATATATTTTAAAACTGCCCAAATGTAGTTTTAAATTTTCCAAATGTATTTTAAAAATTTCCAAATGTATTTTTAAATTTTCCAATTGTATTTTTAAAATGTCCAAATCTATTTTCAAAATTAACCAAATGTATTTTAAAATTTTCCAAATGTATTTTAAAATATTCTATGTATAATTGTATGTAGCATATTTTAAAATACATTTGGAAAATTTTAAAATACAATTGGATAATTTTAAAATACATTTGAAAATTTTGAAAATACATATGGACAATTTTAAAATACATTTGAACAATTTTAAAATACATTTGGACAATCTGAAAATACATTTGGAAAATCTTGAGAATACATTTGGAAAATTTTAAAATACAATTGGTCAATTTTAAAACATATTTGGAAAGTTTTAAACTACATTTGGACAATTTTTAAATATATTAGGACAATTTTAAAATACATTTGGAAAATTTTAAAAAACATTAGGACAATTTTAAAATACATTTGGACAATTTTAAAATATATTTGAACAATTTTGAAATACATTTGGACAATTTTACAATTAATTTGGACATTTGTTAAATATATTTGGACAATTTTAAAATTAATTTGGACATGTTTAAAATTTATTTGGACAATTTTAAAATACATTTGGACAACATAAAATATATTTGGAAAATTTTAAAATACAGTTGAAATTTTTTTAAATACAATAACGACACATTTTCTTAATGTATTAATTTTAATTAAACTTAAATCGTGTTCTACTTTTTTATTTTCAGCTTGGTGATCCTGTTGGCAAAGTAGTTTCGGGCAAAATTTTCCATGTTGTTGGCGATGATCTGTACGTTGATTTTGGTTGGAAATTCCACTGTGTTTGCACCAGACCAGCCCGCAACGGTGAAGACTATGTACGTGGTGCTCGCGTTCGCCTGAGGATTAAAGATTTGGAATTATCTACTAAGTTTTTGGGATCATCTAAAGATTTAACAATTTTAGAGGCTGATTGCCAGCTATTAGGTTTAATATCTTCACCTGCTAGACAGGGTAATATGAGAACTACAATTTCAACATCTTAAATAAAAAATAAAGTTTTGTTTCATATTTTATTAAGAACAAGAATTGTTAACTTATATTTGATTGTTCATTTTCATAAAGAAACTGATAGACTTCATAATGATGATTTAGTTCTGCTACTTCTTGTAGTTTAAATCTAGATTTTAAGGCTCCATTTTTAGAGCCATCCAAAAAGAATACTCTTTTGACTCGACTGTGCACTAAAGCCATGCTACACATTAGACAGGGTTCTTGTGTAAGATATATATCGTATCCGGTACATAGATAAGGACCGTATTTAGATAAGTTATCGCCTTCCAAAGCACTCAAGCTTTCCAATTTTAATTTTTCTTTATCCTGAACTTTTTCCGCTCCTAGTTTTATATCTTTGTAATCATCACTGTCCTGTAAAAACTGTTTGAAGTTATTAGGAATGCCAGACAAATTAACAGGTTTTTCGGAATATTCTGCAGTTATATCTGTAAAATCAAGTACTTTATTCCATGCTCCAGACTCTTGAGACTTTGCTACAAAATCCACCAACACCATAGGGGCATGCATAACGGGACTTTGTTCAGTATAACTGCAAGCCATTGCCACTATTCTATTGTATCTAGGATCTACACAAATTCCGAAGGGTTTACAATTTACCAATATTTTAGAAGCATCTCTCATTAAAAAAGCCATTTTTAAATGAAAATCCTTTTCGTCTTGTTGAAAATTTGAGCCATCATATCTTTGTTCCATGTTCTTATCAGGATGAAATTTGCAAGGCCACTTTTGGTGAACATCTTCATATTGCCATCTTAATTTTGGTGGAGTAGCAGGTACATTAATAACTTCTTTATGACTTACTATAATTTCTATTATATCATTTGATACTGATTTTTCTTTCAATAAGTCCTCTAAATGCTTTTCCTGCTTCAAATCCTTAACCGGACAGATTATAATTTGATTTCCGTTAACTCTTTTTAAATGCTGTAGACTGTTAAGAGGAAGTTTAATGGACAGTTCATGCATTATTTTTGATATTTGTTTCTTGTCCTCCACTGCTGTTACGAAAACTTCTTCATCTTTTATACTTTCCACATATTCTTTGGATAATAAAGATTTGATTTTTGTTATATTGTCCATTTTAATGCGTTTTGTACCAGGCTGTGTCATTTTTAACTTATTTATTAAAAAAAAACAAATTTAAGTAAAATTTAAAAAGCTGTAAACAATTATTTTTTACAAACATCTGACTTTTTGTTTTCATTATACAGCGCCAACGTGTTCGAGTGGTCAGTAGTTGCACTAAAGTTTAACCAATTTTCAAGTGCTGCTAACTTAATACTAAAAGAAATGCGGCTGTTTGGAACTAAACCACTTTACCGAAATAGCGATTTCATTTTTTTTTAAACTTTTAACCTTTGACTAAAGGCCCATTTAGATTAGCACACTTTTTGAAAAGATTATCAAGATGAAAAAGTCTTTTCATTTTAAACCGCTTGTCAAAAAGTATAAAAAAACTCTCTTGAATGTCTTTTGTGTGTTTAGACGTATACGCGTAAATTAAATTGTAGAAAAAAAACAGCTGTTCATTACAAACACACACCCAAACAACATTTTGCAATTGTAAAATTTACAAATCAACCATACAATTGTGGTAAAATATTTTCTTCAATTTGCGTTCCTTAACCAAAAGATGCATAAATCTAAATCTCCACTGATTCCGACATCTCTGATTCCAACATCTCCACCGACTCCATATTCCTTGTTTGGCAGGAAGTTTGGTTAAAGTTTAGTTGGCAGACATTTCTCTGATCCAAAAAAAAAAATATCACAGGTAGAACTTTTAGTGCTGTGTCCAAAAAAGAAAAAAAAAATTGTCGGCGGCCCATGGTTTCCGAGTTATGGGCCTCCAAAGTTCGGATATCGAATTTGATATATCTTCATTAAAATTGGTCCGATCAGACCAAGATTGGTTTCATTCGAAAGCTTAATCAAATACCTTTATTTTAAAGTTTAAAAAAATTTGGTTCCATTAACTCATTGTGGCACAAAACCAAATTTTAGATTTTTAAACCAAAGTTTTTAGAGAAAATGCGTTATATTTCAAAATTGTGTGTTATTAAGGCATGTATTTATACGACGAGATTTAAAGCTTAGATATTAAGCTTTCATTTGAGCTTTTAATGGACCTTTTAACCCTTATAGAACCGGAGTTATTGACTCATAACCATTGACCCCGCTTATATATTAATAAAAAAAAACCTTATTTAGCGAAGCCGCTTAATTAATATATGAAAATTAAAATCCCTAAGCCCGTCCGAAGGCCGGCAACCCAGAAAACCTTTTAAGGCAAAAAAAAATAAACTACACAGAGGTCTGGTATATATATTCAAATATGTTTTCTAATGTTTAAACGTAAATAACTCCGGTTCCATAAGGGTTAAAAGGTCAAATGAAAGCTCAAATCAAAGCTTAATATCTAAGCTATAAGCCTAGTTATAAAAATAAATACCGTAATAGGGCATAATTTTAAAATTTTACCCCATTTCTTCAAATACTTGGGGTAGACTTGCCACCTTTTGAAATTTCCAAAACGGGACACCACTAAAAAACATAAAAAAATTAAAAAAAAAAAAATCGACGTCTCAAAAATTCTATAACGTCTCAAAAGGACTTAGATTCAGGACATCAACCTTTATTTATCATATGTTACACTTTAACACAAGTTGGACCGTTTTTCTGTAGCATCCAATAAGATGAAAATCTTATTATCTCAAAAACCCCACTAACGATTTTTTTCAAATTGGGCTTAAAATGTTTCTACGGGTGCCAACTAACATAATCTGCAATAAAATTTCATATGCAGCGAACTTTTAATTAAACTTGTTCAACCACACCGTGATCTGGTTGAAATTTGCAATACCTTTTCGTTCTATTTTCATCCTATTCCTGTGTTGCTGACGATTTAGAGAATAATCACAATTGGAGCGGGAAGCGGAAAAACGCAATTGTCCTCATAAAAATAGAATTGAATCTAGTTTGGCGGAAAAACGCGGCGGAATTTTGTTGTCATATAAAACGTATGTGAACAGTTGCGGAAAAACGCTTCCCGCTCCAATTGTGATTATTCTCTTATTTATATCTGCAGCTCTTTTTCTGTTCATTTTCCTGTGAAAAATTTAATAGTTTAATGGCGTTTTCTTTTCTGGAAAAAAATGTCGCACTTTCTGCACTTTTTTTTCTATAATGACTCTTTGTGCACAGTTATGAACAGTAAATATAGACATGTTTGGTATCAAAAGAAAGGTATTTTTAAGGCCTATCTAATCTATATATATAAAAGAGTGTGGTGACTGACTGACTGACTGACTGACTGATTGGCAATAATCATCGTCCAGCCCAAACCGCTGAAGCTAGAGACTTGAAATTTGGAATGTAGGTTCGGCTCCCGACAAAACCACCCACTAAGAAGGGATTTTTGGAAATTCCGATTCTAAGGGGGGCAAAAGGGGGAAAATAGGGCCCTTTGGGGGATTTTGTATCTTTTGAACTAATAGTCCTAGAAACTTCAAATTTGAACTCTAGGATCCTCTCGCGGAAATAAAATTTCGAAAAAAATATTTTTGGAAAATTCCGCCTCCAAGGGGGGAAAAAGGGGAAAATAGGGCAAATTGGTACATTTTTTATATTCTAAACAAATGGTACCAGAAACTTGAAATTTGAAGTCTAGGACCCTCTCGCGGAAATAACATTTTGGAAAAAGTAATATTTTGAAAATTCCGTTTCTAAGGTGGGGGGGAGGGGGAAAATAGGGCAAGTTGGTACATTTTGTATCTTCTGAACTAATGGTCCTACAATCTTGAAATTTTGAATATAGGATACTCTCGCGGAAATAACATTTTGAAAAAAGTACTTTTTTGAAAATTACGGTTTTAAGGGGGACAAAAAGGGGGGAAATAGGGCAATTTGGTGAATTTTGAACTAATGGTCCTAGAAACTAGATATTTGAACTATAGTATCCTCTCGGGGAAAAAACATTTTTTTTACTAAAATTTTTTCACTCAAAATTTTTTTTTCACTCAAAATTTTTTTTCACTCAAAATTTTTTTTTACAATTTTTTTTTTTTACAAATTTTTTTTCACTCAAAATTTTTTTTTACTCAAAATTTTTTTTCACTCAAAATTTTTTTTTTACTCAAAATTTTTTTTCACTCCAAAATTTTTTTTTTACAAATTTTTTTTCACTCAAAATTTTTTTTCACTCAAAATTTTTTTTACTCAAAATTTTTTTTACTCAAAATTTTTTTTCACTCAATTTTTTTTTTTCTCAAAATTTTTTTTACAAATTTTTTTTCACTCAAATTTTTTTTTCACTCAAAATTTTTTTCACTCAAAAATTTTTTTTTTTACAATTTTTTTCTACTCAAAATTTTTTTTTACTCAAAATTTTTTTCACTCAATTTTTTTTAATAAACGTTTTTTTTTACTCAATTGTATTTTATTCTTCAATTTTTTTTACTTAAATTTTTTACCTAGAAAATTTTTTTTACTAAATTTTTTTGACTCAAAATATTTTTCGCTTAATTTTTTGACTCAAATTTTTTACAAATTTTTTTTTTTCATTTATTTTTTAATTTTCACTTAAATTTAGGGGGAAATAGGAAAATTTTAAACATTCGATCTTCTGAACTAATGGCCCCAGTAACCTAAAATTTGGACTATAGGATCCTCTCGCGGAAATAATACTCTAAAGAAAGTATTTAAAAAAAATAAGAAGGGGAAATGGGGAAAAGAGGGCAATTTGGTACATGTTCTATCTTCTGACCTAATGGTCCTAGAAACTTAAAGTTTGGACTATAAGAACCTCTAACGGGAAAAACATTCTGAAACAAAGTTGTTTTTTAATTCTGATTCTAGGGGGTTGAAAGGGGGAAAGTAGGATAATTTGGTACATTTTGTATCTTCTGAACTAATGGTCCTAGAAACTTAAAAATTTGGACTATATGATCCTCTCGCGGAAATTATGTTCTGAAGAAAGTATTTTTTTTTAAATTTTTCATTCAAATTTGGGGGGGAAATAGGACGATTTTGAACATTTTCTATATTGTGAACTAATGGTCCCAAAAACCTGAAATTTGGACTATAGGATCCTCTCGCGGAAATCATATTCTGAAGAAAGTACTTTTTTAAAAAGGCACTTCTAAGAAGGGGAAAATGGGAAAAATTGGGCAATTTGGTACATTTTCTTTTTTCTGACCTAATGGTCCTAGAAACTTAAAGTTTGGACTATAAGATCCTCTCGCGGAAAAAACATTCCGAAACAAAGTTTTTTTTCAATTCCGCTTCTAGGGTGGTAAAAAGGGGGATAATAGGACAATTTGGTACACTTTGTATGTTCTGAACTAATTTTCCCAGAGACTTAAAAATTTTGACTATGGGATTCTTCGCGGAAATAACATTGTGAAGAAAGTTCTATTTTGAAAATTTCGCTTCTAAGGGGGGAAAAGGGGGAAAGTAGAGTAATTTTGTGTCTGCTGAACTAATGGTCGCAGATCCTTGAAATTTGGGCTGTACGATCCTCTCGCGGAAAAAACTTTCTGAAAGAAGTAATTTTTGAAAATTCCGGTTTGTATCTGCTAAACCAATAGGACTGCACGATCCTCTCGCGTGGACTGCACGATCCTCTCACGGAAATAACATTCTGAAAAAAGTACTTTTTTGAAAATTCCGATTTAAAGGGGGAAAAAGAGGAAGGTAGGGCAATTTCGTATCTGCTGAAAATATTCTCCTAGATACTTGAAATTTGGAGTGAACGATCCTCGCGCGGAAATAACATTCTAAAGGAAGTACTTTTTCAAAATTCTGGGGGAAATCAGGAAAGTAGGGCAATTTTGAATCTGTTGAACTAATGGTACTTAATACTTGAAATTTAAACTGTAAAGGATCTTTCGCGAAAATAACATTCTTAAAGAAGAACTTTTTCAAAAAATCCGCTTCTACGCGGAAAACGGGGAAAGTATGGCAATTTCGTATCTGCTGAACTAATGGTACATGAAATTTGAACTGTACAATCCTCTCGCGGAAATAATATTCTAAAGGAAGTACTTTTTGAAAATTCCGGGGGAAAAAGGGGGTGAGTGGGGTAATTTTGAATCTGCTGAACTCATGGTCCTAGATACTTGAAATTTTAACTGTACGATCCTCGCGCGGAAATAAAATTGTTAAAGAAAAACTTTTTTAAAAATTACGCTTCTACGGGGAAAAAGGGGGAAAGTAGGGCAATTTTGTATCTGCTGAACTAATGGACCTAGATACTTAAAATTTGAACTGTACAATCCTATCCCGAAAATAACATTCTAAAAGAAGTACTTTTTTGAAAATTCGTTTTTAAAGGGGGAAAAATGGGGAAGAAGGGCAATTTCGTATTTTGAAAAATCCTTTTATAAGGGTGGGGGTGGGGGGTAGAAGGGGTTTAATAGGGCAATTTTGAATCTGGATGCTCTCGCGGAAATTATTTTTTGAAAAATATATTTTTTTGAGAATTTTGGTTTTAAGGAGGCCCAAAAGGGGAAAAATAGGGCAATTTGCTAAACTTTAAATTAATGGTCTTAGAAACATGACATTTGGAATATGGGATCATATCGCGGAAATAACATTCTAAAAGAAGTACTTTTTTTGAAAATTTCGCTTTTTAGGGGGAGAAAGGGGGAAAGTAGTGCAATTTTGTATATGCTAAAGTAATGGTCCTAGATACTTGAAAATTGGACTGTACGATCCTCCCGCGGAAATTACATTCGGAAAGGAATACTTTTTTAAAAATTCCTCTTTTAAGGGGGAAAAGAGGGGAAAATAGAGCAATTTTGAATCTGCTGAACTAATGGTCCTAGATACGTGAAAATTGGACTGTAAAATCCTCCCGCGGAAATAACATTCGGAAAGAAATACTTTTTTAAAAATTCTTCTTTTAAGGGGGGAAAGGGCCAATTTTGTATCTGCTGATCAAATAGCCCTAGATATTTGAAAATTGGACTGTACAATCCTCTCGCGGAAATAAAATTCGAATGAAGGACTTTTTGGAAAATTCCGCCTCTAATTGTAAGAGGGAAAAGGGGAAAGGTAGGCAATTTTGTATCTGCTGAACTAATGGTCGCGAAAATAACATTCTGAAAGAAGTACTTTTTTAAATATTCCGATTTTGATTGGGAAAAAGGGGAAAAGTAGGGCAATTTTATATCTGCTGAAATAATGGTCCTATATACTTGAAATTTAGACTGTACGATCCTCTCGCGGAAATAACATTTTCAAGGAAGTACTTTTTTGAAAACTCTACCTTTAAGGGGGGAAAGGGGAAGTTAGGGCAATTTTGTATCTGCTGAACTAATGGTCCTCGATACTTAAAATTTAACTGTACGATGCTCTAGCGGATATAACATTCTAAAAGAAGTACTTTTTTTTTAATTCTGCTTCTACGGGGGGAAAAGGGAGAAAGAGGGCAATTTTGAATCTACTGAACTAATAGTTCTACATACTTGACGTTTGGACTGTACGATCCTCTCGCGGAATGAACATTCTAGAAGAAGTACGTTTTGGAAAGTTCTCCTTCTAAAGGGGGAAAAGGTGGAAAGTAGGGAAATTCTGTATCTGCTAAACTAATGATCCTAGATACTTAAAATTTGAACTGTACGATCCTCTTGCGGAAAAAGTACTTTTTGTGGAAAGTTCCGCTTCTAAGGGAGAAAAGGCGGAAAGTAGGGCAATTTTGTATCTGCTGAACTAATGGTCCTAGATACTTGAAATTTAGACTGCACGTTCCTCTCTCTTGGAATTATCATTCTGAAAGAAGTACTTTTTTTGAAAATTACGATTTCAAGGGGGAAAACGGGGAAGGTAGGGCAATTTTGTATCTGCTGAACTAATAGTTCTAGATACTTGAAATTTGGCTGAACGATCCTCTCGCGGAAATAACATTCTTAAGAAAGTACTTTTCAAAATTCTGGGGGAAAAAGGGGGAAAGAAGGACAATTTTGAATCTGCTGAACTAATGGTCCTAGATTCTTGAAATTTGAACTGAACGATCCTCTCGCGAAGATAACATACTTAAAGAACTTTTTTAAAAATTCCACTTCTAAGGGGGAAAAAGGGGAAAGTAGGGCCCTTTGGGGGATTTTGTATCTTTTGAACTAATAGTTTTAGAAACTTGAAATTTGGAATCTATAATCCTTTCACGAAAAAAAACTAAAAAAATATTTTTTTGAAAAATCCGCCTCCAAGGAGGGGAAAATAGAGCAAATTGGTACATTTTTTATCTTCTGGACAAATGGTCCCAGAAACTTGAAATTTGGTCTCTAGGATCCTCTCGCAGAATTATCATGCTGAAAACAAAATTTTTTGAAAATTCCACCTCCAAGGGTGGGAAAGTAGGGAAAATCTGTGAATTTTTTATCTTCTGAACAAATGGTCCCATAAACGTGAAGTTAGTTCTTTAGGATCCTCTTGCCGAAACAACATTGCGAAAAAAATATTGTTTGAATATTCCTCCTCCACGGTGGGAAAGGGGGGGAAATAGAGAAAATCGGTGCATTATTTATCTTTTAAACAAATGGTTCCAGAAACTTGAAATTTGAACTCTAGGATGATCTCGCAAAAAAAAAAAAAACATCTTAAAAAAGTAGAAGGGGGAAAATAGGGCAATTTTGTATCTTCTGAACTAAAACTTTAAGTTTTAATCCTCTCGCGGAAATAATTTTTTGAAAAATACACTTTTTGAAAATTTTGGTTTTAAGGAGGACCAAGAGGGGAAAATAGGGCAATTTGGTAAATTTTAAACTAATGGTCTTAAAAACATGACATTTGCAATATAAAATCATCTCGCGAAATAACATATTGAAAGAAGTACTTTTTTGAAAATTACTTTTTAAAGGGGGCAAGAAGGGCAATTTTGTATCTGCTGAACTAATGGTCCTAGATATTGAAGTTCCTCTCGCGGAAATAACATTCTGGAAGAAATACTTTTTTGGAAAAATCTGCTTCTATGGGGGAAAAAGAGGGAAAGTAGGGCAAATTTGAAATTTGAATCCTCTTGCGGAAACAACATTCTAATGGAAGTACTTTTTTGAAAATTTCGCTTCTACGGGGAAAAAGGGGGAAATTAGGGCAATTTTGTATCTGCTGAACTAACGGTCTTAGATACTTGAAATTTGGAGTGTACGATCCTCTCGCGAAAAAAACATTCTGAAAGATGTACTTTTTTGAAAATTTTGTTTTGTAGGTGGAAGAGGGGGAAAAGTAGGGCAATTTTGTATCTGCTGAACTAATTATCCTAGATACTTGAATTTTGAACTGTTTTGTATCTGCTGAACTAAAGGTTCTAGATACTTGAAGTTTGGACTGTGCGATCCTCTATAAATATATAATAAAATTGCTTTTTTTTTTCAGCTAACCGGTAACGAAGTACCGGGCGAGTTAGCTAGTGCTATATAAAGCATTTTAAAATAATACTCAGTTTTTGAGCCAATTCTATAAATGTAAAAATTTATGGGTTTTTGATACTTAATTGAATAAAATAATCCTGTTTCGACATTTTGTTATAAACAGTTAGAAAGAACAGGACAATACCTTTCTTTTAGTACCAAACATGTCTATACTTACTGCTCATAACTATACACAAAGAGTCATTAAAGAAAGAAAAGTGCAGAAAGTGCAACATTTTTTTCCAGAAAAGAAAACGCCATAACATTGTGCAAATTTATTGGAAAGAATATTTACTAAAATAATAAAAAAAAACCTCTGCAAAAAATCACGCTCTGTTAAAATTTTAATTCATTTGAAAGTTGACAAATGAAATAAAAAATATATTAAAAAAAATGCCAGTGTTGCTAATAAAAATAAGTACTAAGTTTACGATTTATTTTTTGTGACAATGAAAAAATTAGTTTTTTTTTTTCAAAACGGGACAAATGGCGTCCCGTTCAGGGTATCGTCGGGACACGGGACACTTCACTCTAAAACTGGTCTGTCCCGACGAAAACTGGACGGTTGGCAAGTCTAACTTGGGGTGAAAAATCTAAAATTTTTAGTTGTTTCACAATGGGTTAATGAATACAAATTTTTTAAAATGTCAAATTAAAGGTATTTGAATAAACTTTCGAATGAAACCAATCTTGGTCTGATTGGACCATTATTGATGAAGATATATTAAATTCGATATCCGAACTTTGGAGACCCACAACTCTGGAACCACGGGCCGCCGACAGTTTTGTTTTTTTGTTGAACTCAACTAAATCATCCCTATTTCAAAAAATAGAAAAAAATAAATCGGACCAATGTCTGCCAATTAGACTTGTTCCGAAAATTTAGCCCATATAAAATTTTATTTATTTTTACCACCACTTCACAACAGCTGTTGTTATTATTTGTATTTTTGTTTACATAAAAAACATCCCTGATCTAATGAAAATAGTAATTTTTTGAAATTTTTCAAAACACAAAAATTACATCCGTATGTCAACATTTTCCTCTCCGTATTGACAAAAAGTCTGTCCGTATTTGTATGTTGAGTGTTTAGACGATGAAAAAAATTCTCTCCGCATGAATTTTTGACAGGTCGTTTTACAAGTCTGCCAATCTAAATGGCCCTTAACAGAGCAAAAATGTGCAGTCAAACTGGAGGGGTCAGGCCCTCTTTCGAGTGGGCGGGCCTTCAAAGTTTAAACGTTTTTCTTAAATATCTTAAAAAGTACTTATCCGATTTGGATGAAATTAGTATCATTCGAAAGCTTAAATAAATTCCTTTCGAACATTCCTTGACATGGAGAAATTTTTTATTTATTTTAATTTCCAAATATCTCAAAAATGTTACGTATATAAGGCCATAAAGAGTATACATTGGTTTGTAGCCAAGGTTCTAAGCTTTCATTTGGACTTTTATTCGACTCTCTAACTCAGAGACTTTATAATATAGAGATAAGACAAATTTATTTCTTCTACTACCTTCTAGGGGGCGCATGTCTTAATTATATCTCAAGAATATTCTTGAGCTAATACTAAATTTTAGTAAGGGCTCAAATAACTCAGGAATTTCTGCTCAGAAAACTATGTAATTTTCAGTCGAATAAAAGTCCAAATGAAAGCTTAGAACCTTAGCTACAAACTCATATACACTCTATGGCCTTATATACGTAACATTTTTAAGATATTTGAAAATTAAAAAAAAATAAAAAATTAAAATCGCGTTTTGGCGCTTAAAGGGTTAATGAAATTTCTCCGAAAGGAATTTATTTAAGCTTTCGAATGATACTAATTTCATCCAAATCGGATAAGTACTTTTTAAGATATTTAAGAAAAACGTTTCAACTTTGAAGGCCCGCCCACTCGAAAGAGGGCGTGACCCCTCCAAAGTCAGAAGTTCACGCGACGTAGGAAACACCCCTTAGTCGATACACACACTTAGAAAATTATTGCAGTTACTACATGCCGGTCATTTGTGTAGTAAGTAGTAGTTGTTGTTTTCAACTACAATTTCAGTTGTTTTTGTGTGAAAAATCTCAAACAACTGTTTTTTGTAGTCGTTTTAAAAAATAAACACAAAAAATTACTACATTGTAGTAACAGTTGTTTTATGTAGTTGTTTTTAGTCTATAAAAAACTTATAATTTTCTAGAAATTTTTAGAAGAACGGATGTGTTGGAAGAGTCAGATAAAGCTGGAATTATTACGAAATAATGTAACCGTTTTTTACGTTTAGAAGAAAATTCAGACAATTTAAGTTGCTGTAATAATAATAATAGTTTTGATCACTTGAACAATTATTTTTATTTATGTATTCTTTCCATTTATTTACAACTCATTTTTAATAAATTCACCCTAACCGAGAATTGGTAACAATGACCGTCATCTCGTTGTAGCGAAAAAAACCAAGGGTTCTGGCGGGAATCGAACCCACGACCCCCACGTTGAAAGGCTAGCACACTACCAACTAGCCTACGGGGGCTGTAAAAACAACTGTAATTTAAAGTAGTTTTTTCCGTTTTTTGTAGTTGTTAATCAATAGTTAAAAACAACAACAACTTTTGGTTGATTTTACAGTAAAATGTAGTGGACGCCTAAACAACAACAAATGTAGTAGTTTTAACTGTTTTTTGAGTGCAAATTTTTATTATGCTGGGAGTGATTTCGGTATACTGGCCATAAGCCGGATTAACTCTATTTAGTTAAAAAATAGGTCAAATCAAGTCCTGAAAACTTTTTATAATTTTTTTCCGAATCTACACTTAACCAAAAATCATTGTATTCCCAAAGAAAATCGCTGTAAATTCAATAGAAATCAGTGTTGATTTTTACCCTACAAATATTTATGTTGATTTCAATAAAAATTATTGTCAGTTTTTGTAAATGTTGATCAACTCGTTTTTTTGTAAATCAACTCTCATTTTTTGTAAATTCAACTCATATTTTTGTTAATATAAGAAATTTTATTAATAAAAAAAACTTGTTATTTGTTAATATTCTTTTATTAAGCATAAATCACAATATTTTTGTATTATCGTCGGCTTTTTAAGCTGCAATATTTGAAGATTTTCACAAAGATTTTCACACACACTTCGTTTATTCATGTTATGCACTCATAAGCCATTCTCCAGTTTTCTGATGATACCAACCAAAATCCTTAAAAAAATAAAAAAGTTTTAATATAGTATGAATAGTATTCATACTATAAATCATAGAGAAACATAGAGGCGAAGGCGTCAAAAATTGAGTTGTCAAAGTACGACTTGTAAACATGTATTGTGTGGTGAATTCACATCGACAACGTACGTGTGAGAAATTAGAAAAAGATAGCAATATTGTTTTTTCTTTCACCTTCGCCTCTATGTTTCTCTATGCTATAAATATTCATTGAATACATAAAGTCACGAATGACATATATATGTCAACCGTGCATAAAGTAATCAATGGGTACGTTCAGCAGAGAAAGCTGCTACTCAGCCGCTCCCCAACATTCTGCTGAACGGTTTAATTTTTGACATTTCAGTCAACATGTTGAGTGAGCGCTTCTCATCACTGGTAGCGTACAAAAATTATGCTACATTTGATCACAAACTGATAAATAAGCTGTTTTATTGAAATTATTTATTTTTTTTGACGTTATTCAAGGAAATAAACAAAAAAATAATAAAAAAGTATTTTCCACAGAAAAAATAAATAAAAATAAAAAAAAATTATAATTTATTCCAATATTTTAAAACATTCATAAAAAAATGCGTTCAGCAGAGTCAACTAATCAAAACATGCTACATCTCAACTGTTGAGTAGCAGGTTTCTCTGCTGAACACGCTCAATGTATTTTTATACCCTCCACTCTAGTGATAGAGGGTATATATAAGTTTGTCATTCCGTATGTAACACATTGAAGGTACCTCAAAAATAATGGTGAATTTTACACAAAAAAATGCTATAACTTGACACCTGTTGAATGAATGAGAACGATACTTGGAATTTTATGTAATTTTATCATTCCTAACACTCACAAAAAATTTGGGCGGAATCGCACAATGGAGAGAATCACCAGAAATTTAACCCAAAATTTTAAAATGATTTATCTTGGCTCATGGTTGACATATTCAAATAAAATTTTAAATAGGTTCATATTTTATTGTTCTCAACGTTTTGCTGGTCAATTTGGTACCAATTATGGCAAAATCGGTCAAGGGGTTAAGAAGCTATGAGCAATTGAGATGAGTTTCAATATAAACATCCATGATATGACGTTGCTGCGCGCCATTTTGTAGTTGTTGATGCTTATTTGGCTTGTTAGTTGTTATTTGTATCAATAGAAGTAAAAAATACGTAGTATGTGTCATACACTTGGTTGCTTTTATATAATTTTCATACATACACATAAAATATTTTTTTTTTGTTTTTTAAATATTTACATTGCACTATGGTTCCGATCATAACTTTTCTTGGCCAAAGTTACAAAACTGGAAAAACTTCTGGTTTGAAATAGGTTTTGTTTTAAAAATTGTTATATTTTTTTTTGTTTACCATGTAGAATATTATAAGAAATTTTTTATATTTAAACTCAAAAAATAATTTAAAAAATTTAAAAAAATACGTTCTTTTATGTTGATCTAATTTTTTTTTGAACGGTAAATAAGTGTATACAAAAACAAAATATGCTTTCTGTTGTTTGTAAGTGTTTATGATTTTCTATAAAATCAATTTTGCCCAAGAAAGGTCGTCTGCGGTAAACATTGTGGAGGGTATTTTAAGATTCGGCACAGCCGAATATAGCTTTCTTGCTTGTTTTACTTGTGGTCAATCAAAATAATGATTGATTAACGAATTAATTAATTGCAAGCTTCTGAAAAATTTTGAAAGAAATGTTTCTTTTTTGTTGTCAAATATGCTGCCAATAACCAAAAAAGTAAAACCCGAATATTTTGTATTTAAATAAATTTAATACTTTGACAGTAAAAGAAAATAACAAAAATGTTGATCAAAACAATGATAATTCATTTACATTTTATTGATCAATTGATTTAATTTAACATTTTTAGCCAATAATTTTTTGTGCGTATTTCTACATAAGATGAAGCAAAGGTTCAGAATATATTGAAAAATATCGTCTGCTTTCTTTAAAAATGCACGAAAATCTGAAAGCCTTCTTTTGAACTTTTGAAAAAATATGTAATATCTGATAAGCAGGGAAACCAAAAATATGCAGTATCATGTTTTTTCCTGCCCATTTTATTGATAAATGGGTAAGGTTTATCCGTTTCTGAACATTTTAAGAATTTTTTAAATTTTTAGAGCATTTTTTCACTTTTTGGAACCCTTTTTTAAATTTTTATAGCATTTTTTAAATTTTTAGAGGATTCCTTTCCAATTGTTTTTATAACAACTCAACACAATTACATTGAATAACAATTTCAAACTTTTTCCAAAATGACTGGGTTCTGACGATTGATTCCCCTTTGGCCTGTTCTTGCTTCATATCGGTATATAAAACTATGTTTTCTTTAGATCTGAGTGTAGGGTGTATTCAAAAACTTTGTAGAAAATATTAAGGCAAATATCATGGCACAATAATACCAGGTAGTATTATTAGAATTTGTTGTCAATAACGTCCACCTATTAATTTCAAATTTTAAAAATAAAAATTCAAATAAATAAAAAAATCAAAACAAAAAAAATATAAACAACAAAATAAACAAGAAATCGTAGCAGACAATTTGAAAATATATTCCAAAAAGTGGTTATGTTTATACCCGTATACAAAACTTTAAACCACGGTTTTAAACAAATCGGTAAATATTCACAATACGAACACAGTTTTTGCAACAATAGCCATTTTTCTCCAGTGAAATGCGATTGGAAATCTTCCTTTTATTTCTTTGTTTGTTGGGTTGCTTTATTATTTGGAGTTGTTGAAGTCAAGGGGTTTTATGTTTGTTTACATATTTTTGATTACTTTTTCTAATGATAGTACCGTTATAGTTTTACAATGGGCAAATATTTTTGTAGAACATATTAACCCTCTAACTACCCAACATGGTATTTTTTGGTCTATTCTCTAACAAATTTTAAAAAGCAGCACAACAAAGGGGACATACTTTTTTTAAGAGCATATTTTTATTGTTTTTAGAGCATTTTCCGTTTTTAGGGCATTTTTTAAGCGAATAAAACGTGTTTTTTAGAGCATATTTTTTTGGTTTCCCTGGTGATAAGAATACTCCCTCGAAATTTTAACTCATTTCTATAAAAATGTTGCATTTTACAACGAAAATTAGCCGTTTTTGAACATTATTTTTTAATTTTTCAGGAAGATTACTTTTTAAAAATTATAAACTGGGATAATTCCATGAATAAAAACCATAAGCTGATAAAGTTCTTAAATTGTACCAAATGAGTCATTGGTGTACTATTGTACTTTTGAGCATTGAATTGTACCAAAAAAGTACAATTGTACCAACTTTTGCAACCCTGTTTTGAAATAAAACAGAAATAGGGTTTTGTCCACACTCAGGTTTGCCTTTGTGACTGGTTTTTTTGCCAGTCTGGTAATACTGAAAGTCTATTAAAAAGTCTAGCCTAAAACCACCTATTTATTCACAATGATTTCCGTTATTTTCAAATATCATTGTGTATATTTCAAGTTTTTTATACCCTCCACTTAGCAGACCTTAGAAGAAATAATTCAATTTGTGAACTAATTGACATTATTTTTAATTAAGTTTTTAATTAATGAATTTATTCATGCTTGAATTAATTCTTTGAATTAAATTTTAATTATTAAAAAAAAATAATTAATTTTGTGAATAATTCAGTTTTAATTCAAAGAATTAATTCAAGCATGAATTAATTATTTTTGAATTAATTCATTTTGAATTAATTCTTTTTGAATTAATTAATTTTTAATTAATTTTTTTAATTAATTAATTTTCAATTTCTTTTAAAAAAAAAAATTAATTAATTCTAAAAATTGAAAATGAAAATGAATTAATTCATGCTTGAATTAATTCTTTGAATTAAAATTGAATTATTCACAAACTGAAATAATTCTTTTTTTAAATAATTAAAATTTAATTCAAAGAATTAATTGAAGCATGAACTAATTCATTAATTAAAATTTTTGATTTGAGAAATTGAATGATGAATTAAGTTTATCGTCCACTGTAGCTGATTTCTGTAACTCTCGAATCGAAAGATTTCTCGCATGAAACATGTGAAATGAAACGAAAACATTGTAAATCGGCACAAAAAGTGACTTTTCACATTTTACTGTTTCTGTAACTTTGTTGTGCGAAAACTTTTAAACTTATTGGAAAGATACGAGAAAACTGTTTCTGTAAAGTATTTGGTCGAAAACTTTTGTATTTGAAGTGTCAAAAAAACTCACATTTTAAAACAGTGCGAGACTTCGACAAAAAGAAATAAAAACATTAAAAAAACGATAATAAATGAAAAAAATGGAGAAAAATAGTAAGAAAAATACAAATTGCTTGTTTTGTGTTTGTATAAATATCTAATTTATTATATTTTTTCACAAATTTTAGAAAAATCAAAGAATCTCTAAATGCGAAAATGCTGTTATCAATACTATACATTATTAACAACAATATATAATTTTAATTTTTTATATTTATTTTATTGCTTTTAAATGATCCGTAAACAATAATTTGAATTGCTCCGTGTTATTTTTTTTTTTTTTTGTTTTCTTACTATTTTCTCACTTTGATTACTTTTTTGACAGCTATTTTGGAATATTCCAATACAAACGCTGGCGTTTTCGCATTGACATACAGAAACAGTTTTTATTCTGTAGCCCGTTTCTGTAATTAAAGTGAGAAGTTTTCGCATCGAAAAATATGAAACAAAAAATTCCACAGTTTCTCGACTTCGGAATAAAATCTGTTTCTGTATGTCAATGCGAAAACGCCAGCGTTTATATTGGAATATTCCAAGATAGCTGTCAAAAAAGTAATCAAAGTGAGAAAATAGTAAGAGAACAAAAAAAAAATAACACGGAGCAATTTAAATTATTGTTTACGGATCATTTAAAAGCAATAAAATAAATATAAAAAAATTAAAATTATATATTGTTGTTAATAATGTAATTGTGATGTATTGATAACAGCATTTTTGCATTTAGAGATTCTTTGATTTTTCTAAAATTTGTGAAAAAATATAATAAATTAGATATTTATACAAACACAAAACAAGTAATTTGTATTTTTCTTACTATTTTTATCCATTTTTTTTTCATTTATTATGATTTTTTAATGTTTTTATTTCTTTTTGTCCAAGTCTCGCACCGTTTTAAAATGTGAGTTTTTTTGACACTTCAAATACAAAAGTTTTCGACCAATTACTTTACAGAAACAGTTTTCTCGCATCATTCCAATAAGTTTAAAAGTTTTCGCACAACAAAGTTACAGAAACAGTAAAATGTGAAAAGTCACTTTTTGTGCCGATTTACAATGTTTTCGTTTCATTTCACATGTTTCATGCGAGAAATCTTTCGATTCGAGAGTTACAGAAATCAGCTACTGGAGTCGAGAAACTGTGGAATTTTTTGTTTCGTATTTTTCGATGCGAAAACTTCTCACTTTAATTACAGAAACGGGCTACTGGTCTAGTATTGAATTTCAGATAAATATGTCTGGTAGTTCAAAAGTTATTAGCAACACTGTGAATTTCAGATTAGTTTCACCTTAAATTCACGTATTAAATAACCGAGCTTAAAAAAAAGCTTTTAAAACATTGGTAAGCCACAAAATTACTTTACAAAGTATTTTTGGCACTCAAAAATAATTGTTAATTTTTTTCATGTTAGAAATTTAGCTATCCTTTGAAAGGGCAATTAGGAGGGTACTCATAGATTCGGCCAAGTCGAATTTAACTTTTCTACTTGTTTTTTTTTTTTTAAATACACGACAGTTTTATTTTTTTTATTTTTTTAAATGGAAGTTCATTCAGTTCTCTACAAAATGTAAAATTTTTAGAGAGAATATATTTTTCGGTTTCGAGAAAAATTACTTTGAAATTTGAACGCATTTTCTCGAAAACAAAAAATAACTGCTTTTTAAAAATTTTAAATTTTTGTAGAGAATTAAAAATTATTAAAAATAAATTAAATCTGGCGTGTTTTCAAATACTAAATTTTCATTCAAAATTTAGATCCAGTTTTAAATTTTTCCAAAAAAAAAATAATACCAATCTATAGCCACTATACAACACTATTAAAGGTGTTTTGGAAAATTTTTAATACCGAGTTTTAAGAACAAATCTAATAACAATTCAACAAAAGTAAATTTCGTGCCACCCTAATGTATATCCTTCAATAAATCTTCAAATTGATAAAAATTTAGAAAATGACACATTCGTTGCCAGTGGTTGCCACCACCCCCAATATTTTTCTATAACTGACTGCCACTTGTTGATTACAATTTATTAATCGGGCCTCAGTGAATAGATAAACAGATGTAAACAGTTTTTTTTTAATTGTTGACTTCTTGTATTTGTCTTACACAAATGTTGTTGAATGATGATACAAAATGTTGTTTGTTGTTAACAGCCGCCATATGCCAATTGTAAATGTAAACACAACATGTTTGAACCAAAGGCGGAGGTAAAGAAATTTTTAAAATGAATAAAGAGGGGCTAAATGGGATTTCAAAACCCATTTCAATTACACAGAAAAAAAAAAAATTGTCAATACAATTAATTTCATTGTTAATACAATTAAACATTTAATTCAAACTGAGCCTACATTGGATTTTGTCAATACAACAATGACTTTTGTAACTTTTGAAAACAAAATATCAACTGATTTTTGTCAATTAAATTCATAGTTGTATCAAGGCAGTTTTCGAAATTTTTAAACATTTTTTAATCAAAGAACCTCAAAGGTTTAAAGGATACATTTTGTAAAATATTTCTGAAATATTTGTTCTTCTCCTAGGATGCCACTTTTGATGGCAAATGAAAGAGGGGGATCTCCCCCAATTTTTCCATTTTTTAATTTTGCCATATCAGAATAAAAGGATGTGTATAAAGTCCTTCGAAAACTTTATCAAAATATTTTGTTGAAAATTTTGAATGATATTGAAGGATAAAGTTTTGAAATCTAGTAACTTACCTCCTTTTTCCTCACTCAAAAAATTATGTTAGTAAAATCAACTGAAAATGTCAGTTAAAATAACTACTTTGTAAGTTGTTTTGGGGTCAACTACTTTTTCAGTTAAATCAACTAACAAAGTTAGTTATTTTAACAGACAAAAACACAACTGACTTATGTAGTTAAAACTACTTACATTTGTAGTCAAAACAACTAACATGTAGTAAAAATAAAATAATCAATTTTTTTTTTTCAAAAAATTTTTCAGAAAAAAATTGAAGACCAAATTTTTTGGAAGACCAAATTTTTTCCAAGTTTTTTTTTTTAAAGATGTGAAAAATAAAAAAAAAATGAAATTTATTTTTATGTTTTGGAAAAAAACTTCGAGATACTGTTACTACATTACAGTACTTTTTTGTTAGTTATTCAAAAAAACGACTTAAAATAACTAACAGAAATAGTTGTTTGATATTTTTCATACAAAACCAACTGACTTTGTAGTTGACAACATTTAACTACTGCAAAATATATAAACAACTAACATGTAGTAACTTACATAATTTTCTGAGTGCTGATATGTAAAAGAAATAAAATAGGAACATTAGGGGAGATCCTTCTATTTCATTTGCTATCAGTAGTGGCATTCCAGGACAAGTATAATTATTAAAAAAATATTTTATAAAATTTAATCTTCTAAAATTTTGAAGTCCTTTTAAAAGAAAACAGGATCACGAAATGAAAAACTGTAAATGCAGTTTTACTACATTTAGTCTCTAGTTTCAAACGTTCGTGTTCAACGAAATTTTTTTCATTTTTGTCGGAAGGTGTTATGAGCCATTTTGTCTATAAAAAAAGTCTAAGTTTCTGAGCCATTTTTGCTAAAAAAAAATCTCAGATTCTGAGACATTTTTCCTATACAAAAAGTCTCAGATTCTGAGCTACTTTTCCTATAAAAAAAGTTTCCGATTCTACTACATTTTTTAATAACAAAAATTTTCAAATTTTGGGATATTTTTTCTTATAGAAAAATTCTTAGATTTTTTCTATAGAAAAATTCTTAGATTTTTTCTATAGAAAAATTCTTAGATTTTTTCTATAGAAAAATTCTTAGATTTTTTCTATAGAAAAATTCTTAGATTTTTTCTATAGAAAAATTCTTAGATTTTTTCTATAGAAAAATTCTTAGATTTTTTCTATAGAAAAATTCTTAGATTTTTTCTATAGAAAAATTCTTAGATTTTTTCTATAGAAAAATTCTTAGATTTTTTCTATAGAAAAATTCTTAGATTTTTTCTATAGAAAAATTCTTATATTTTTTCTATAGAAAAATTCTTAGATATTTTCTATAGAAAAATTCTTAGATTTTTTCTATAGAAAAATTCTTAGATTTTTTCTATAGAAAAATTCTTAGATTTTTTCTATAGAAAAATTCTTAGATTTTTTCTATAGAAAAATTCTTAAATTGTTTCTATAGAAAAATTCTTAGATTTTTTCTATAGAAAAATTCTTAGATTTTTTCTATAGAAAAATTCTTAAATTGTTTCTATAGAAAAATTCTTAGATTTTTTCTATTGAAAAAATCTCAAACTTTTTCTATAAAAAAAATAAAATCTGTGAATTTTTTATAGCAAAATTCTCTAATTTTTTCTATAGAAAAATTCTTAGATATAGAAAAATTTTCAGATTTTTTCTACAGAAAAATTTCTCAGATTTTTTCTTTAGAAAAATTTTCAGATTTTTTCTATAGAAAAATTTTCTGATTTTTTCTATAGAAGTTATAGTTTTTTTCTATAGAAAAATTCTTAGATTTTTTCTATAGAAAATAAAATTCTTAGATTTTTTCTATAGAAAAATTATTATATATTTTTCTATAGAAAAATTCTTAAATATTTTCTAAAGAAAAATTCTTAAATTATTTCTATAGAAAAATTCTTAGATTTTTTCTATAGAAAAAGTCTTAGATTTTTTCTATAGAAAAAGTCTTAGATTTTTTCAATAGAAAAATTCTTAGATTTTTTCTATAGAAAAATTGTTAGATGTTTTCTATAGAACAATTCTTAGATTTTTTCTATAGAAAAATTCTTAGATTTTTTCTATAGAAAAATTCTCAAATTTTTTCTATGGAAAAATTCTTAGATTTTTTCTATGGAAAAATTCTTAGAGTTTTTCTATAAAAAATTTCTTAGATTTTTTCTATACAAAAATTCTTAGATTTTTTCTATAGAAAAATTCTTAGATTTTTTCTATAGAAAAATTCTTAGATTTTTTCTATAGAGAAATTCTTAGATTTTTTCTATAGAAAAATTCTTAGATTTTTTCTGTAGAAAAATTCTTAGATTTTTTCAGTAGAAAAATTCTTAGATTTTTTCTATAGAAAAATTCTTAGATTTTTTCTATAGAAAAATTCATAGATTTTTTCTATAGAAAAATTCTTAGATTTTTTCTATAGAAAAATTCTTAGATTTTTTCTATAGAAAAATTCTTAGATTTTTTCTATAGAAAAATTCTTAGATTTTTTCTATAGAAAAATTCTTAGATTTTTTCTATAGAAAAATTCTTAGACTTTTTCTGTAGAAAATTTCTTAGATATTTTCTATAGAAAAATTTATAGATTTTTTCTATAGAAAAATTCTTAGATTTTTTCTATAGAAAAATTCTTAGAAATTTTCAGATTTTTTCTATAGAAAAATTCTGAAATTTTTTCTATAGAAAAATTCTTAGATTTTTTCTACAAAAAAATTCTTAAATTTTTCATAATAAAAAATTCTTATGTTTTTCTATAGAAAAATTTTAGAATTTTTCCATATTATAATTTTCAAACTTTAGAAAAATTGATACATTTTTCTCCTCTTCATGTATACGCTATTTCACTTTATACATCTTGCAACTCAAACCAAAACAATAGTTACATACCCCCCCAAATAGAAATTACATTCTTTTCTACAATTTGTTTGGAGCTTAACTTAAGGGAACAATGTTGCTAAAGGTGGAGACACAACAACAACAACACAACGCAACAATATGTTGCAAGCAACAACGTTGTTTTCACAATGTGAATGAAAAAATTGCACGCATCAAAAATCTTCTTCAAACAATACAGATGGGCAAAATCAGTCGTTGCCAAACTGCCGGTTATTTAAATTCTAAAAAGCGGATAAACGGAAGAAAGCAAAAAAATCGTAAAAATAATTAAATCCGTAAATTTAAATAATAAAAAAATACAATAAAAATTAAATTATGATAAAGTGTTAATAAAATTAATGGAAAATTGAAAAAAAAAGTAAAAAAAAATTCTTGTTATTAAAGCAAAAATAAACAAAAATTTAAAATATTAAAAAAAAAAAAAAAATTATTGAAAATTTAAGAATAAAAAAATAAATAAACAAAATAAGAGTGAGGGTGTTTGTTGTTATGATAAAAAAATATATTCAACAAATTTATAATAAAAATTTATTACAAAAAAAAAATAATAAAAAATATCTAAAAAAATATCTTCAAAAAGAAAAATAAATTTTTTAAATGTTTCAAGTGGTAATTTAGTGTTTTTAATTCTTATTAATCTATAAAGTGTAAATATTTATTTTTTTGTTATTAAATGTTCATCTATAATTAAATATTTTCATCTATAATCCAAATTTAGGATAAACAAAACTTATTATTGTCGTAAGTAAAACAAAACTTTTATTTTCGAATATGTCAAAATATATAAATATAAATGTCAAGTTTTTGTAATATAATTTATAAGGGATTCCGTAACATTTGAACATTGTAACATTTGCGTTATGAAACATTTTCCCCTCGCGATATATTTAAAAGGTAGAAAGATTTTTTTTCATCAATTTTTTTTTTTTTCTTCAATATTTTTTTTCATCCATATTTTTTTTTCAATATTTTTTTTGATCAACTTTCACTTTTCACCAACATTTCTTTTCAGCGGCTGTAGGCAAAATCGCCCAAAGAAAAAACGCGCAAAAAAGAAAATTACATTTCGCCCAAAACTTTTCATACAAATTTGGGCCATATTTCATATGAAAATTTACCCAACATTTTTGGGCACATTTTCATAGTTTTTGGGCGAAATTTCAAAATAAAAAATTGGGTGATTTTTCATTACGAAAAATTGCCCAAAAATAAAATATGAAAAATTGCCCATTTTTAATTTTGTTGGAATTTTAGTCAAAATCTTAAAATGTCAAAACCGAAATAAGTTGCAATGAAACAGCCAATTGAAAAAATTAATATCCTACATAGTGGAACAACCTTAAACAAATAGTTTATTAATATTTTAGAAACAATACAACGAATTGTTTTGTTTTTTATAAATAATATAATTAACTAACCAAGAAAAAGTTGATGAACATCCTTCCCGTTGTGGAGTAACAGACTAAGGTTCTGGTGGGAATCGAACTGACAACCCCTGCACTTAACTTCACATTATCAGATTTCATAGTAATCTACCGCTTCCAGTAGAAAATCAAAAGTAATGAATTTAAAAACAGCGTTGAGGAGCGTTGAAAGCGCCGCTTTCGTGCGATTTTTTGTTAAAATTTGTTGTTAAAATGTTTAGCCTGCGGCGCTTTCATCGCACCTCCATACATTTTTTTTATTTCTTCATAACTTATGTTACACACTTAATATTTTTTACATCAATTACCTACTTATAGCTTTTTCAGACCATATTATCAAGAATGTCAAAAATATTAATAGGGATACGTAAAAAAAAGTCATGTCTTAAAATTTGTTATTTTTTCTTAAAAGTTTTTCTGCATAGCCGGCCTTCGGCCGGGCTTAGGGATTACAAACTTCATGCCTTAAACCAGTGATCGGCACCCATTGCACGCTGGAGCCGAACACAATCGGTAATTCACATGTATACAACACGAATGTCAACAAAAAATCAACAAAGAGCATAAAAAAAACAAATATTTTATTCAGTAGCAAGCTGACTTTCTTCAAAGCAGGTTGATGTCGCTTTGTTGAAGAAATACACCAACACATGCATATTTTTATTAAAACACTAATACTTTCATATGCCTCTTTGTGCGGACCACTGCCTTAAACCCACCCTCTCCGCAAAATAAAACTTTTTTGGGTAATATGTGTTGTGGGGAAAACGTGCTTTCGGAAAAATCTTTTTTTTATTTTTTTTTTTGGGTCATTTCTCATTTCTTTCTTGGGCTTTTTTTTTCGTAAATTTTGGTCTAAATTTCATATTTTTCTTTTTTGGGCGATTTTGCATTTGGGCGATTTTTCATAAAACTTTTTGGCGATTTTTCTTTGGGCGATTTTGCCTACAGCCCTGTTCATTTTTTTCGTCAATATTTTTTGTTACTAATATTTTTTTTTCATCAATATTTTTTTCGTCAATATTTTTTTTACAATTTTTTTTTAATTAAATAATTTTTTATCAATAATCTTTTTTCATTAAAAACTTTTCTTCATCAAAAATCATCAATTTAAATTTGTCGCCATATTGGATCCGCTATTTTAAATTTTAAAAGTCTGAGGTCATATTCGTTATTAACAAGCCCAAATATATCGACAATGATTATATTAAATAAAATAAGAATTAAAAAATCATGTCCGCCATTTTGGATCTGCCATTTTATTTTTTTTTTTCAGAATCGTGATCAGCGATCCTTTAACACCCATATGTAATACTTTTTTGACATATAGGTTCAGCGGTCTATTTACGGCCAAAATTCAGGAATGCTGGTCCTCAGTGAGCTGGTGCAAAATTGGGTTCACAGAAAAAATTTGAAATTTCAATCAACAAAAACGCGGATTCAATCAATTTTTTGATTAAAATTCCTCCAATTAAAAAAATTGTTATAGATGATTGATTGAAAATTTTTTGAATCAAACTTTTTTTCGATTTTGATCAAAAGGTTGATCAATTTTTTAATAATGATTGATCAAAATAATGATTGATTTAACAAATGAATTGTAAGCTTATGAAAAAATTATCAAAAAATTCATATTTTTTGCTTTCTAATATGTTGCTAACAATAAAAAAAGTAAAACCCGATTTTTTGTATATTTTTGAATTAATCTATTCAAATAAATTAAAGCTAAAAAAAATCTGAAATGTTAAAAATTTGAAATTCGACAGTTAAAGAAAATAGCAAAAATTTTAATCAAAACATTGATTGACTCATTTGAATTTTGTTGAGCAATAGTTTTAATTGAAAATTGTAAGCCAATAATTTTTTGTGTAAAAATGACAAAATTATTGGTAAAAGGCTTATAAAATTACTAGGAATTCTTGTCAAATAGGAGTTAGCAGAAAAAAAGTAACAAACTTTTCTTGTAATTTTACAAAGTTTTTTGTTTGAGTATAATTAATAAAATTTTTTAAAATTTTTACATTTCACAATCATATTCTTAATTCTATTTCGGGTCATTTGTTATAAACTCACTGATATACATATCATTTACTATAACAGTGACATAACTTAAAAAACATGATTTTAAGTTAAAAATGCAGAATCTTATATACTCACCGCTTGGGAAGATAATGTGACATTATTACATTTTATATTTTACGGCCTTTTTCAATAGAAAACCCTGTTCAATTGAAAACTTTTAATACGATTTCTGGAAAATTTTGTTTTTAAGTTATGTCACTATTGTAGTAAATTAACGATATGTATATACTATTTGACTGACATTTACTAAACACGAATTATTAATTATTGATGAGCCTAAAAACAAAAATGATTTTGATTGATTTCTTAAAATCATTAGGTCATTAACAAAACATTAACTTTGATTTGCTAAGTGTTTTTTTGCCTGTATGGGCGTTGAAATTGTACACGGCATGAGATGAGCAGGATCATTAATAATAACGTTTGTTTGCATAATGAATTCATAAAATCCAATGGGATTTACATATTTCAGTAAAAACAAATGCACAACAAATTAACAAATTGTCAAAATCAAAAAAACATTTGTCAGTTGTAAAATGAGTTGAGAACAGGGGGAAGGAAGTATTTATTATAGATAACTCTACTTTTGAGCACTTTAAAATGTTTTTAATATGATAAATTTACTTTTGGTTTTATCTTTATTGAAAGGACGACAGAAACCATTACACAAAATCCCCGTCATATTTGTTACATCAATAATATTTTTAAAAACAGATCTCTTGAATATTATTTTCTTTTTCCAATTTATTTGTGTTAAACCGTCACGTTTTATGGGTGTTTTAAACATCACCTGTTCCCCAAAGTAATGTGGGATTTAAAAAATGAACAATACCATAATACTGGTAAAAAATTGGTCTTTTTACATTTGTGTTTTAAGTGATGACAGTAAATCCTTTACAGTTTTTATACCCATCATTGCACAGAAAATAATATTGAGAAAAAAAATTTGAATAATCACTTGTTTAAATTTTTAAAACAAATTTGAATAATTTTTTAATTAACGCAATTAAAAATTTACTCAAAAATTGAAAATAAAATTTGAGTAAATAATTTAACACAAATTTAATATTTTTTTTATTCTCTTGGTGTTTTGAATTCTCATTTAGTTTATAGTTTTTTGTATATGAAAGTTTGAAATCATCTTTATAAGGGTCGAACCAGAATCAAATGCGTAGCGCAAGACTTAAAAAAAAGTTTGAAATCATCTTTATAAGGGTCGAACCAGAATCAAATGCGTAGCGCAAGACGTAAAAAAAAAACAAAAACAAACACATCAAATTTGAAATTTTTACGTCCGTTTGATTTAGGTAACTCACATTTAAATATTAGAAACGAAAAATTATTGGGCGTTACGCCTTACGCGGCGTAATTTGATTCAGGTTGGACGCTAAAATTTTCCTTTGTCTTGAAGACATAAGTATATTTGGTAAAGTTTGAAAAAACATTTTTTTTTTTGAAAAAAAAATTCGAAACTTTTTAAACTTTTTTAAAAAATAAATTGATACATTTTGAGTAAATTTTTACATGACACAATTAAAAAGTTACTTAAAAATATTGAAAAATTTTACACAGAAAGAAATAAAAAAAAAATTTGAGTAAATTTTTAATACTATTGAGTAAAAAATTACTCAATTTTCCACCAGTAAACGATTTAATAGTATTGAGTAAATTTTTAATAAAAATTTATTAAATGTTTGCCAAAAAAATTTGAGTAAATTTTTAATTGACACTATTAAGTGCAGGAACAGAACAAGAAGCACCACCTTTTAAAAACAGAACAAGTTTTATTTCACATCGGCGCCGGCCACCGGTTTAATCTGCCAAACCGTATGGAAAAAGTCGTGCCGGGCTTATTCTGTTTCTACTCTAAAAAAAACAAAGTTTAAAAAAATTTCATATTTTTTTACAAAGAAAAAAAAACATGTTTTTTCAAACTTTACCAAATATATTTTTGTCTTAAAGACATAAAAAAATTTTATAAATATGATTACAAACTTTCATGTATATATACAAAAAACTATAAACTAAACGAGAATTAAAAAAACTAAGAAAATTCCAAAAAAAATTAAAAAAGCTATTAAATTCTTATTAAATTATTTACTCAATTTGTTTTTAAATTTTTGAGTAAATTTTTAATTGCGTCAATTAAAAAATTACTCAAAACTTTTTTTAAATTTAAACAAGTGATTACTCAAATTGTTTTTCCCCATATTTTTTTCTGTGTAAGTAAAGTTTTAATTGTGTGAATTAATAATTTACTCAAATTTTTTATTAAGCATTTATTAATTTTTTATTAAAAGTTTACTCAATACTATTAAATCGTTTACTAGTGTAAAATTGAGTAATTTTTAGTGTCCGACCGAACAGTTCGCCCAAAAAACGTCATTTAATCAAAAATTTGGTATTCGGGAGTATTTTTAACAACTTTTTTGTATGGGGTAGAATTGTTGAGGTGATGGAAGACGATTCTGAGTGTAAAATATAAGAACGGGTACGAAGTTAAGCCACAATTTCGAAGTTCGGTAACCGAACTTTTTTCAATTTGGCCGAACTTTCGGTTACCGAATATCTAAATTGGTGCTTAACTTCGTCCTCGCCATTAAATTTGAAAGTCAGAATAGTCTTCTATCGCCTAAACAAACAAACGGCCATCTGAAAAAGCTCTTAAAAATGCTTGCAAATATTAATTTTTGGCCTATACCATTTTTTGGCCGAACTGTTCGGTCGGACACTAGTAATTTTTTACTCAATAGTATTAAAAATTTACTCAAATTTTTTTAATTTTTTTTTCTGTGTGTATGATAGAGGGTAAATATAAGTTTATCATTCCGTTTGTTATTCATCGAAATGTCGTACTGTGACCCCTAAACGTATACACAGTAGGGTGGCACGAATAATGATTTTTTTCGAATGTCGTCGATCGCCGGTCAAATTATGGTTCGTTTTTCAAATTTGTCAAAATATCAAAATATCGATAAATAGCGGTAATCATATTAAAAAATAGGCGATAATCAGGTTGAAAAATTAAATCCACTGATTTGGTCTGAAGATATTTATATTTAAGTAAAACCACTTTTTTAAAAATTTAAAAAGTTAACAAAATTCCAAAAACTGGTTTACTTTTAAACCTTTGGACTTCATTTTCAGATTGATTGTAAGAGTTTACATGGAAAATAAATGCAAAATGTCGTAAATCGCAAAATAAAAAATTTCAGAACTTGTTCTTAAAAAATTCACTATTATAATTAAAATTTTTATTTTTTTGCTTTAAAAAATTTTGGGTTTATGAGACTTTTTTGAATAGAAAAACTTTGAGCCTTTAACATTTTTTTTAAAGTCAAAATATTTTTCCCTAAGAAAATGTTTGAGGTGCTCAAACAAATACCAGAAAATTTTTTAGATTCTGAAATTTTTTTCTCTTCTTTTTCCTACTTTTTTTCATTTTCGAAATTGGTTTGGGTTCTTTTTTTCGCTTCTTTTACTTTTTCCTTTTTTTTCGAAATCGGTTTGGGGAAATGCCCCCCCCCCCCTTGGATCCGCGCCTGCTTAAAGGGAACGTTTGTAAGGGGGCTAGGTGGAAACATGCATCTATTTTTTCCATTTTCAATAGAGTTCGTCCTTGGGTCAAAAGAAGCTTCTGTTTAATTTTTTTCATTTTCAATAGAGTTCGTCCTTGGGTCAAAAGAAGCTTCAGTTTCAAATTTCAGACAAATCGGTTGAAAATTGCGACCTGTATCGTGCGCACAATGTTTACTTGGACGGACTGACGGATATCGCTAAATCGACTCAAAAAGTGATTCTGAGTCGATCGGTATGCTTGAAGGTGGGTCTATGACCAATATTTCGGGTAGTTACATACATCAGCACAAACTCATTATACCCTGTACCACAAATTGGTGTAGGGTATAAACACTAATCACAAACATTAAAAATGAATGATTTCGTATATTATTTTTACAATTTTTCTATTGAATTATATTTTAAAAAATTTCAAATAATATTTTGGGGAATCGATATCGCAATCAACATTCTGGCCAGACACTCTACCCATCGTGCCCCTTAGTACAAACATGTTTTTATATTTGAAGGGCTTATTGTAAAAACTCGATAAGCAACATTTCATTTTGTGGTGGTTTTTGCCTTAAAACTTTAAAAATAATGTAGAAAACAGAACTTTTGCAGTACTTTTATTCTCAATATACTTGTACGAAGGGTTAAAGCAAGACTTCTGCCAAAAATCTGTCAATGGAACATCAGCAGAAGGCGAAAAACACAAAAAAATTTTGCTTATCAAGTTCTTGCAGTAAGCCCTTCATTTCTAGAAATAATATTTTGATTTTTTTTTTCTACCAAAAAATAACCCACACAAGTAGGTAAAAACTAATGATTTCTCTTAAAAAATGTTAACGATATAAAAAAAATAACATACACAAATCATTAAAAATTAAAGAGAATCACTTATTTTTACTTACAGAACAAAAATAAATGACTTTAAAAATTGAATGCTAATGAAAGTCTTTATTTTTTATGTTGTTATTTTTAAAACAAAGAACAGAAATAGTCATTTGAAAAAACTGAACATTAAACAAATGATTTTTCTTTTAAAAACGACAAAACATACAACTTTTTAAATAAACTACAAACAGTTAATGACATAGTTTTTTGAGTGTAGTTGTCAGGGGATGCTGAACTCCCATGATATATCCCTTAAGTCGTCTTTGGGATAATGTCTGATATAGGTCTTAAAAATCATTCCATTCAAAATTACATTTTTATGAAATTTGCTCCAACTGTTATTTGTATGGGAGCCTACTTAGGGAGTGGAGATAGGGCATAGGTATGTTTTAAAAAAATGTTGTAGGGTAAAAATAAATGGGGGTTGGTATTACTAATGACCCCTCTCGGACGCACCATTGGACCGGTAGAAGCTGATTAAATAAAACAAATTTACAAAAAATAAAAAAAATGTATGGGGACCGCCTTAACAGTTAAAGATAGAGGGTAGGTGTGTTCAGAAAAAATGTTTGGACTAAAAAAATATGGTGGGTCGGTCATACATTTTGTTGCTCTAAGGGCACTATTCGGGCAGTTAGAGCGGTTGGAGCAAATTTTAAAAAATGTCGTTTTGTGTGGGAGCCCCCTTAGAAATTGGAGATAGGGTATTAGTTTGTTTCAAAAAAATTTTAAGACGTAAAAATTAATGGGGGTCGGCCTTATAAATGACCCCCCTATGACGCACCATTGCACGGTGGTCAATTCCGGCCAAAAATCAATTACTTCTTTATTTCTGCGTGTAAATAGTTTAAATTTAATATTCGAATTAAGAATAACATATTTGATGCCTTGCCCAAATGTTGTACCTATAAATACAGTGGTTGGCCAAATAATCATGGACGTCCCAAATGTATCAAACATGTCTGCACATAAACAGCAATAATTTAATATCCGAATTAAGAATAATATATCTGATCTCTTTTCAAAACGTTGGACATACAAATATAGTGGTTGGCCAACTAAGCATGGACGTGTCAAATGTATCAAACTAATTAGGGTGGGGGTTGGAACTAAAAGAAACAGCCTTAGTGTTAGCAATTTTTTAAAAAAATAGATACGCAGTACTTTTTAATTCTGTTTTTTTATTTAAAATATTAACAATCGTAATATTTTTAAAAGTTTAAAAGACAAAGAATTGACAGGGCTTCCAGTTAATTGTGGGATGTTTTTTTTAAAGGACAAAATGGCCGCAGTTGTACAGGAAAAACTACTGAACTGATTTTGATGAAATTTTTTTGATTTGTAGATTATTTAATTTTCTAATACTTATCGTGACCATTTTTTAAAATTTGACCTAATTAATATTTGAATGAAAGAAGAAATTCATCAAAATCGGTTTAGTAGTTTTGCTGTAAAAATGCCGCCAATTTTCCCCTTTAAAAAAAAACAACACGCGATTGACTGGCAACCCTGAAAATTCTAGTTGACAAAATTTGTGTTATGAAATTTTTAAAAACACTAAAATGTTCTATCTTTGAAATGAAAAAAAAACAGAATTAAATAATATTACGTATTTATTTTTTTAGCTGTTTAAAAATTGCTAACATTAAGGCGGTTTTTTAGTTCCAACCCCCCTTGAACCACATTTTTTTTTATTTCGTCTTTTTTTAAGTTTTTTTTTAACGCAAATCTGTGGGTTTTAAGTTAGTATCTCTTCACATTCCATATTTTGGTGAAGTTTGTAGGCTTAAAAAAATCCACCATTTGTAAAAAATGAGTCCACTAAAAATGCTCTGGCTTAAAGAATCGGTAAAAGTAGGGGCTGAAATTTAAAACGCTTACTTTTAATAGTTAAAAGTACAAACTGCTTTTTATAGCTAACCTCTAATAGCCTCTAATTGATTTTTATGGTCTTTCAAAATTTATTTATTTTAGAGTTTTATTTTTAATTTTTATCTAATTTTCATACACATCACTTTAAGACAAAAACGCACACAAAATCTGTAAAAACCACATGGAATGATTATTTACTATAGGAATTAAAAATCCATGTGCGAACTTACAAAAATAATGTGAAGAAAAATGCATAGCCAACTTTAATTGAAAACTAAAATATACATTTTAAAAAAAGCTGAAATGAGAAGCAAAAATTACTCCACTTTGCATCACTATGGACAATAATATAGTGTTACAAGGCCCAAAAAAAGATTTAAGTTGAATGTTTTAAAGTATTAGCTATAATATAGCATCAAAATTTCATCAAGATTTAATAAAAAAATAAAATGATTTTTGGCCGGAATTGACCACCGTGCATTGGAGCAGTAGAAATGATTTTAAGATTGGAAAATTACAATAAAATTTTTTAAAAAATTTTTAAAAAATAGTAATAATCGTTATTTCACGATCCTCCTGGGCAAAAAATTTGTAGAATCGATAGAAGTTTTACACGAAAAAATTTCAAAAAAATCGAAGAGTACGAACATTTTCAAAAATGAGATTTAAATTTTAAAATTAAAAAAATCGCATACTAGAGCGCTTTTATGAATTTTTTGGGATTTTTTTTAAAAGTACGTAAAAAAACAAAAATTTTGAAAAAAAAATTTAAATTTGAACCATTATAAAAGAAGTTATGAGTAAAAGAAATTTGAGTAAAGGAACAAACTACCAATTTTTTAAAATTCGATATCTTTTGAACGGGTAATTAAAAAAATCTGAAAATTTACCACGAAGGAGTTTTCGAGGGGTACTAAAAACTGTAAACAAATTGGGAAAATCTAAAAAAAAAATTTCAAAGTGTCCGATTTGACATGGAATGCCCCATATATATATTTATGATCAGTGATCGATTCTAAGACATTCTAGCGATGTCCGTCCGTCTGTCCGTCTGTAGTTAACAAGATGCAGTCCAAAAAAAAAAGAGCAAGACTCCCGAAATTTGGCACGAATATATTTTAGGCAGTTTGAAAATAAGCAAAATCGGACTAGGAGGAAGAAAGTTCCCCCTTGAAGAACTAAACATTTTTTATATGATTTTTTGTGTTTTGTTGGAATATTTATGGTTTTGGCAACCGGATTTTAAAATTTTTTTTAAAAAAATATATTTTTTTATGCCCTCCACTCTAGTGATAGATGGTATATAAAAATTTGTCATTCCGTTTGTAACACCTCGAAATATTGGACCATAAAGTACATATATTCATGATCCTCGATCGACTATCTAGCGATGTCCGTCCGTCTGTCTGTTGAAAACACGCCAACTTTTGAAGGACTTTACTGAGGCTACTGAAGTTTGTCATATATGTTGGTCATTTACCTGATCAGGTTTGTGTTGTAATTCAGCGAAATCGATCCAGTGGTCCAAAAGTTATAAGCAAATAAGTTAATTTGAACAAGAGTTTACGAGATAAAAAACACGCTAACTTTTGAAAGACATGCTGTCTTTCACACAAAAAATTATTGGCTAAAAATTTTCAATTAAATTTATTGATCAACAAAACTTTAATGAGTCAATCAATGTTTTGATTGAAATTTTTGTTATTTTCTTTAACTGCCGAATTACAAATTTTCAACATACCAGATTTTTTTTCGATTCAATTTATTTGAATACATTAGTTCAAAAATATACTCTTTACTACACAGAAAAAATTTGAAACGAATTTCAATCAACAAAAACGCGGATTCAATCAATTTTTTGATTGAAATTCCTCCAATTAAAAAAATTGTTATACCAATCATCAAATTGTAGGCGATTGATTGAAATTTTTTTCAATCAAACATTTTTTCGATTTTGATCAATTTTTTGTTTTAAGTCAATCAAAATAATGATTGATTTAACAAATGAATTGTAATCTTATGACAAAATTATCAAAAAATTCATCTTTTTTGCTTTCCAATATGTTGCCAACAATAAAAAAAAGTAAAGCCCGATTATTTTGTATATTTTTGAATTAATCTATTCAAATAAATTAAAGCGAAAAAAGTCTGGTATGTTGAAAATTTGTAACAAAAAATAACAAAAATTTTAATCAAAACATTGATTGACTCATTTAAATTTTGTTGATCAATCCATTTAATTGAAAGTTTTTAACCAATAATTTTTTGTGTGTACGGTTTTACTTTTTTTTTATTGTCGGCAACATATTGGAAAGCAAAAAATATGAATTTTTTCATAATTTTTCCATAAGCGTAAAATTCATTTGTTAAATCAATAATTATTTAAATTGACTTTAAATAAAAAAATCAATCAAATTTTTAATCAAAATCGAAAAAATGATTAATTGAAATAAAAATCAATTAATCACCTACAATTTGATGATTGATATAACAATTTTCTTTATCGGATGAGTTTCAATTAAAAAATTAATTGAATCCGCGTTTTTGTTGATTGACTTTCGTTTTTAATTCTTTCTGTGTTCGTGAATTTCAGATTGGTTTTACCTTAAATTCACGTGTTGAAACAACCGTTAAACAAGTTTTAAAAACATTGGTAAGCCACAAAAATATTTAACAACGTTTTTTGTAACTTGAAAATATTATTACACAAACAAAAAAAAATACACTCGAAAAAAGTTTTACACTAAAAAAAAAATTTTTCACTCAAACAAAAAAAAATTATAAAATTTTTTTCAAAAATTACTAAAAAAAAGTTTTTTACTATTACTTAAAAAGGGCACTGTGGAGAGTATTCATAGATTCGGCTAAGTCGAATTTAACTTTTCCACTTGTTTTATATTATGGAGGGTATCGCCAAGACCGTATAAAACTTTTTTTACTTGTTATTTTTTTTTTTGTAATTTCTTTGACTGGTGTGTTTAAGAGCGATAAAAAAAGTATGCAAAACCATGCGTAAATAAACTCCTTTTAAAGGACTTTTTTCGCGTTTCGTTTTTTTATGTTTTGTTATTACAGAATTTGTTTTATGAAGGCTATATGCAAATTTTTTTGGCATCAAACAAAAAGGTAACACAAAATATTTAACACCCACAAATATGAAATACTACTGCGGCGAAAAAAAGAAAATAAATTTATTTGTATTTTTTTACAGTTTTTATTACATTTATTTTTTGACACAAACATTTTTATAAAATAAGATAAATATGTATTAAATTGATATAAGGGATCTGTTACAACGAATCTATTTAATAAACTTTAAATCAGATAAATATTTTGTAAAAAATTAAAAAAAAAAAAATCTATAGGGAAACTTCCCTGAGGCTGAACCGGAAGGACAATGCATCATATTTCGTCAAGCGTACAACAAAACAAAAAAAAAAAAAACAAGTAGAAAAGTTAAATTCGACTTGGCCGAATCTATGAATACCCTCCACTATGCTTTTTTAAGTGATGGTAAATTTTCTAACGTAAAAAAAAAAACATTTTTGATTAGAAATATTTTATTTTGTGTAAAAAAAACTTTTTTTTAAGTAATTTTTGAAAAATAAAAAAAAAAAAATTTACATTTTGAGGATGTTTATTCTGGCTCGAGGTCATTATTTTCTTTACTAATTAAAACCATGATATTCTCATAGCATAATTTTCAAGAAAATTATTTTTTGTTTTAAATTTATTTATGTTGGTCATTTTTGCAAGACTTAATCGACACGTGTTTCGGAATTTGTCAAGATTCCATTGTCAAGATTATTTTGCAAAAATAGAAACGATTAAACTACAAAGTAGCAAACTAGTCTAATGACAAATCGTTTGTGCACAAACTAGAATATTAATACATATTCGCCTCTATTCACAATGACAATTAGAAAGACGAAGAAATTGTACCATACTAATAAGGCAACGATTGTCAATAACCAACAAAAATATTTAAAACAATTTTACATACGATAGTCCATTGGACTTAGGGTGTTCAGTCGATTAATTCTTGTTCGATTAATCGAACAATTTTAGACGAATAATTGTTCGATTATTTTAAAAATGCTAATTTCGATTAATGGATTAATCGAAGAATTTATGCCGATTAATCGAATAATATTAATATATGGGTTTTCTGGAAATATGTATAATTTTTTAAAAGTTTTAAGTCCAATAAACAAACCAAATGTATGTTACCGTTGGAATTAAAAAAAACACGGTCATGTTTACTTAAGTGGTCCTTATTTTAAATTTGTTTTCGGATTTTCGCTGTTCCTGAAGCTTGGATTTGTTAAACTTATGTCTTTAAGTACCTGATAGGTCCTTAAGTACCTGATAAAATTTTAGGTCAAATCGGTTAACTGTATGACAGCGCCAAAATTGGTCAAAGTTTCGAGTTTTGGGCAAAAACGCACTAATTTATAAAAAAAAAAAAAAATCAAATTTAAGATTTTGCCAAATGTAGTCAGATTATAAATTTATTTTTATATCCTACACCACACTGTCGTACAGGGTATAATGAGTTTTTGCTGATGTTTGTAACTACCCGAAATATTTGTACTTGACCCGTTTTTAAGTATACCGATCGACTCAGAATCACTTTTTGATTCGATTTAGCGATGTCCGACCGTCCGTCTGTCTGTCTTACTGTCCATGCAAACGTTGTAAACACGATACAGGTCGTAATTTTTTTTTGGCCCAAGGACGAAGCCTATTGAAATTGGAAAAAATCGGTTCATATTTAGACCTAGCCCCCATACAAAGGTCCTCTTTAGTTTTGGCTCAAACGACTCTAATAACCGCATTATAATAGTTTTTTTTTTTAAATTTTGCAGGTAATCATGTTTTATCTACACAAGCCACCATTCCGAATTTTAAAGAAATCTGATCGGTTCTTCTTGTAGCCCCCATACAAACCACCTTCCCGATTTTAACATAAATCTCTCAAATTTCATGAAAATAGAAAATATTTAATTAAAATTCTGTTTGTTTATGTTAAACGCATACATTAACAACCTTATGAAATCTGATTATCATCGGACCGTTTTTGGACTTAGGCCCGCCCCATTTGAAAATTTTGGCCGATATTTAGTTTGTCAACAGAAAGAATATTTCACTCAAATTTGATTTAGGGTGTTTTTTACACTTATTAAAGATTTGACAAAATATAGATCTAATCATTCCATGTTTGAACTTGGGACCCATTTTCCGGAGAAACTCTGGTGTAGGGTATTATATGGCCGGTCTTGACCGACTATAATTTTCTTACTTGTTTTTTTTTGTGATATTAGTAATCCAAAAAATTTGTAAAAAAATTGTTTTTGAATTCTACACATTTTACAAATCTCCAATATGTTTTTTTTTTTAATTTTCTCAAACAAATTAGCAGAAAACTTAAATTTTGATACATTTTGAAATAATATTAATTTTGTTTTCTGTTGTTAATAAAATGTTAAAATACAAGTATTTACAAGTATTTTAACATTTTATTAACAACAGAAATATTGTTTATTTACTCAAGTACCAATTTTTTCTAAAATTGTCGAAAAAAATCTTGTAATTTAGAAAATTTCTGAATTTGTAATTATTCGATTAATCGAACAATTTTAAGATTTTATTCGTTTAATCGAATAATTTAAAAATGGCAAATATCGATTAATCGTTTAATCGAACAATTAAAAAACCCGATTAATTGAACACCCTAATTGGACTACAACAATATGTTTTTTGTGTTGTTGTTGTGAGAAATAAGTACAATTTCTTCGTCTTTCTAATTCTCATTGTGAAAAGAGGCGAATATGTATTAATATTTTAGTTTGTGCACAAACGATTTGTCATTAGACTCGTTTGCTACTTTGTAGTAAATCGTTCCTATTTTTTGCTAAATAATCTTGACAATGGAATTTGACAAATTCCGAAACACGTGTCGATTAAGTCCAACATAAAAATGACCAACATAAATAAATTTAAAACAAAAACTTATTTTATTGAAAATTATCATGGTTTTAATTAGTAAAGAAAATAATGACCTCGAGCCAGAATAAACATCATCAAAATATAATATTTTAAAGGTCGAATAAAACAATTTTTATTTTTTAATAAAAATTAATCAGAATTTAAATAAAAAGAATACTTTTTTGATTGTATTTTTGATGAAAAAAGTTTTTGATGAAGAAAAAAAAATTTTGACTAAAAACAAAATTAATGAAAAAAAAAATTTGACGAAATAAAAATATATTGATGAAAAAAAAATTATAAGAAAAAATTTTTGATGAAAAAAAAAATTTTATGAAAGTTTTTGGAAAAAAAATTGATGAAAAAAAATTGAAGAAAAAAAAATTATGAAAAAAAAAAATTAAAAAAAATTTGATGGAAAAAATGATTTTATAAAAAAAACAAGTAGAAAAGTAAAATTCGACTTTGCCGAATCTATGAATACCCTCCACAATGCCTTTTTTTAAGGATAGCACATTTTTAACGAGAAAAAAATTAACAATTTTGATTAGAATTATTTTATTTTGAGTAAAAGACTCTTTTTTGTCATTTAAAAAAAAGAAAAATTACTATTTTTTTGAGTGTAAAACTTTTTTCAAGTGTAATTTTTTTTTTTTACTGTAAAACTACACTCAAAAAAAAAAACTGTAATGTTAGCAAAAAAAGATTGTAAACCTACAAGAAAATTTGCTGATTTTGAACCCACAATTTTTTTGCTAAAGTTAGCAAAAATGTTTTGCCAATAATTAGTTAACAAAAAAAATGTTTTTTTTTGACACATTTGAGGACCCCATTGGGTTCGGACCGGATAGGTCCAGACCCCGATGTGCCCAGACCTAGTTGGGTTCCTTAAAAATCGTCATAGTTTTTGATCCAAAATTTGTGTCCGTTTCACTCTACCTTGCTTAGTTTTTGAGATACGTGATTATAGGGGACCACTGGGGTCTTGAGAATTAAAAAACTCGATAACTTCAAAAATATTACTCGGAGAGCTTTTGACTATTTTGCGGTCTTGTTCTACGTATTGAGGGCTACAAAAATGCTTTTGGACTTTTTGTTGTGTCGGCAATATTTACCGAGATATGAGCATTTTAAAATTTTCGGGAATGCTAACTTTTTTGGATCCAAAGTTAGGGCCCATTAAGGTCCACACATGTGAAGAGGACCCGCGAAAGCATGGAGATTCTAAGAACCAAAAATGCCCTCCATTTTGCTCTATCTGGCTTAGTTTCCGAGATAGAGCCATTTTAAGTTTTCTGAAAATAAAAAAAAATTTACCATTATTTTTGCTAATGTTAGCAAAAAATCTTGTAAAAATGTTGTCAACACAATTTCAAATCTTAGCAAAAGAAATTAGTTCAACGTTTGTTTAAAATTGCTAATGTGCTAAATGAAGTTAACAAGAATTTTTTGCTAACATGCTAATCTCAACTAAAAATTTGCTAAAAGTTAGCTAACTAGCATTAGCAAAAAAAAATTAGTAAATCTACTAACGTATTTTTTTGAGTGTATTTCTGGGTTAATGCACGTACGTATGTACACAAAATAATGAAATTTTTGTAAAAAAAACAAACTTTTTTGAGTGTAAAATTTTTTTGAGTGTAAATTTTAGGTTATCAGTGCTTTTAAAACTAAACAAGTTTAAAAAGCATTGCTTTAAAACTAAACAAGTTTGAAAAGCATTGCTAAAAAACTTGTTTACCACGTGTCATTTAAGATGAACCCAATCTGAAATTCGGGGTTTTGCTTATAACTTTTGAACCACTGCACCGATTGAGCTGAAATTCAAAATCAAACAGACCTGGGGAACGGCAAAGATACATGTTACGTTTCAGGAGTCTCATTATTGTCTTTCGAAAGTTATCATGTTTTTTATCTCGCAAATTCGCTAAACACCCTTGCCGAAATTTACTCTTTTGCTCATAACTTTTGAACCACTGGACCGATTTGGCTGGATTGCAATACCAACCTGACCAGGTAAATGACAAACATATATGCCAAACTTCAGTAGCCTCTGTAAAGTCTTTCAAAAGTTAGCGTGTTTTCTACGGACGGACAGACAGACGGACGGACGGACGGACATCGCTAGATCGACTTAAAATCGATCGAGGATCATAAATATATATACTTTATGGGGTCCTAGACCAATATTTCGAGGTGTTACAAACGGAATGACAAACTTATATATACCCCCTATCACTAGAGTGGAGGGTATAAGAAAAACAAATGTGGATGGATTTTTTTTTTTTTATGAAAAAAAGTTTTTGATGAAGAAAAACATTTTTTATGAAAAACAAAAAAATGTTGATGAAAACAAAAATTTTGATGAAAAAAAATTATGAAAAAAAGTTATTGACGAAAAAAAAAAAATTGAAGAAAAAATAAAATTTGATGAAAATAAACATTGATAAATGTTTTTTTTATGAAAAGAAAAATTTAATGAAAAAATTGTTGATGAAAGAAAAAAAATTAAAAAAAATCGATCTGTACTTACAGAAAAAAGCAAATAAAATAACTGACAAAATATTTAGCCACTAGGCACGTCTCCAAAACAGAAAATACAAATTCCTTCATTTGTGTCTGCAATTCCAGATCATGTTGGCAACCCTTGCAAAATGATGTAAGAGACAAAAAAGCTGAAAGAAAGTATAAGGTGAGGTTAATATTGCTAGAAATAGAATTGTAGGGTTAGAAACTGTCAAAATTTATTCTGTAGAAAATATAAATATTCACATATATAAAAGACAATTTCCATTAACAAGACAAACCGACATTTAAAATCCTACTAACTGGAGTGTTTGAAACCGGTATGGGAATACCAGAAATGTCTATAATTTTTAGAAATTCAATTTTCCTGCTGCATTTTTTCAACTTGAACCCTTATAACAAATATAAGCCCTGTTTTCGCATGTTAACATTAACCGAAAACGCATGCACGTCTTACAAAATTTACTTGGCACCACTTCTATGAAAAAGGTTTGTGTATTTGCTATTAACAAAGAAAAAGGTTTGTATCTTTGACATTTCAATAAAAATGTGAACTTGGCATCACTTTTTATCTACACTTCATTTTAACGCCGATAATTATACAATTTAAAAATAAGCGTGGATAATTTAAAATTTGTGTGGGTAAGCGTATATACTAGGGCGTTTCATCAAAAACTTTTTTTTGGATTTTTGCAACTCTTGAAGCGGAATATGAATTCTTATGGCCTAAAAAATTTTTGAGATTTTTTTCAGATTTTTGGAATGTCGGGATCAACTCGCTCAAATCGATTTTATCAAAAAAATGAGGTTATGAAACATAATTTTTTTTATTTTTTGTTCTCTGGTGCCTTTTTTTAACAAAACCGGATATAATACTTCTTAATGTTGCTAGCCTCCTAAAAAAATATTCGCGGTCAAAATAATAACTTCAAGGGTCACTAAGATGACCTTTAAAGTAAAAATTCAGAATTTCCCGTGTTCCAACCTTAATAATTTGAGAAATATGCAATATATCAACGTAATGATGAATCCGTTTGATAGGTCTTTTTAATACCTTTAATTTAAAACCAAAATGACATTTGTCACTTTAGTAGAAATATTAAAAAACTAAAGCCCTGTTTTCGCATAACCGTATATACGCTTACCCATACAAATTTTAAATTATCCACGCTTATTTTTAACTTGTATAATTATCGGCGTTAAAATGAAGCGTTGATAAAAAGTGATGCCAAGTTCACATTTTTATTGAAATATCAAAGACACAACCCGTTTTCTTTGTTAATAGCAAATACACAAACCTTTTTCACAGAAGTGATGCCAAGTAAATTTTGTTAAACGTGGATGCGTTTTCGGTTAATCGGTTAACGTTAACATGTATAGGGTTATGCGAAAACAGGGCTTAAGATAAACTCATTTTTTCCCCCATTTTACAGAAAATCGAAGGGAATCCATTAGTAGTTTTTTTGTAAAATTGAAATAATAAACTTAAAGAAGTTTTTTTGATTGCAATTAGTGTTTCCAAACCGGAAACCCGGGTTTTTGTCAAACCGGTTTTTTGGTTAACCGGCTTGGAAACACTAACTACAATCTATAAAAAGCCTTTAAAAGTTATTATTTTAACTTTACAAAAAAAAACTACCTAATGCACCAGTTCAATTTTCGATAAAATGGGGGAGAAAATGAGTTTTTCCCAGTTTTTTATTTTTTTTAACATTTCTACAAAAGTGGCAATAGTCAGATTGGTTTTAAATGAAAGGTGTTTTAAAGACCTATCTAACGGATTCAACATGACGTTCATACAAAGCTTATTTCTCGAATTATTGAGGTTAAAACACGGAAAATTCTGAATTTTTACTTTTAAGGTCATCTTAGTGACCCTTAAACTTATAATTTTGACCGCGAATATTTTTTTTTAGGAGGCTAGCAACATTAAGAAGTATTATATCCGGTTTTGTTAAAAAAAGGCACCAGAGAACAAAAAATAAAAAAAATTATGTTTCATAACCTCATTTTTTTGATAAAATCGATTTGAGCAAGTTGATCCCGACATTCCAAAAATCTGAAAAAATCTCAAAAATCTTTTAGGCCATAAGAATTCATATTCCGCTTCAAGAGTTGCAAAAATCCAAAAAAAAGTTTTTGATGAAACGCCCTAGTATATACACTCAAAAAAATAAACTGGTAAAACGCCTGGTAAAATGCCTTGTAATCCCGTTCTACCAATATTTAACAATTTTCCTTGTTTTTTAACAAAAAATCTTGTACTTTGCTCAAACGAGAACTACAGTTTTATTGGTAATTTTACAAGTTTATTTTCGTAATTGTATTCTACCATTTTGAAAGGTTAATTTACAAAAAAAACTGTAATTTTACAACAAAGTTTTTATTACGAGGATTCTAGTTGAATTACAAAAAAAAACTGTTATTTTACAAAAATTTTGTTATAAGAGGATTTATATTGTTGTATTTTTTTTTTTATTGAAAAATATTAAAAAAAAAAGTTGACAATATTTTGAAAAATTTATTACGAGGATTCTAGTTAATTTACAAAAATAAACAGTTATTTTACAAAAATGATTTTATTTCGAGGATTTATGTTGTTTAACAATTTTTTTTTTTGTAAACTTACCATTTTGGTTTGTAAATTTACCATTTTTTTAAACATAACTACCATTTTTTCTTGTAAGTTTACCATTTTTTTTTTATTTTTCCGGTTTTAAACCAATATTTTTACCAATAAAATTGGTTATTTTACCAAATTTTGGCGCATTCAAAATTACGAGGAAATCTTCGTAATTTTACGAGAATTTTACCTACGTCATATTTTACGAGAATAGCCTTGTAAAATCACGAGACTTTTTGTTAACTTTACAAGGTTTTTTTTTTGAGTGTACGGTTATGCGAAAACAGGGCTATAATTAAAGCTCGAGCTCGATCTTTCAGAAAAAAGCAAAGACAAAAACATTTTTGATAAAAAAAAATTTATGAAAAAAATGTGATGAAACAAAAAAAAAAATTGATAAAAAAAAAAAAATTTAATGAAAAAATTGATGAAAAGTTTTTTTTTTTTGAAAAATAACTATGTTACGTTTTATTCACCATCCGGTGAAAAAACGCCTTTATTCACCAGCAGGTAAGTTATTATCCAAGTTACAAATCAAAGTTACAAACCTTTTTGGTTTAAAGAAAATGAAAACAGTAATTCTTATTTTCTTTTTTGTTAGTCGTTACCTTATATAGTGAAACTGAGGTGGCATCCTGCATTATTTTTAAAATTAGACACCAGCCAAAAAACATTATCATGTTAAAAACAAGTAGAAAAGTTAAATTCGACTTTGCCGAATCTATGAATACCCTCCACAATGCATTTTTTTAAAGGGTACTACATTTTTTAACGTGAAATAATTAACAATTTTGGTTAGAAATATTTTATTTTGAGTAAAAAATTCTTTTTTTATAATTAAAAAAAAAAAATATGAAAAAATACTATTTTTTTTTTGAGTGTAAAATTTTTTTCGAGTGTAATGTTTTCTTACTGTACAAATATTTCTGAGTGAATGCACGAATGTACACATAATATTGTAATTTTTGTAAAAAAAAAACTAAATTTTTTTTTGAGTGTAAAATTTTTTTGAGTGTAAAATTTTTTTTGAGTGTAAAATATTTTTCGAGTGTAATTTTTAAGTTACCAATGCTTTTAAAACTAAACAAGTTTAAAAAGCATTGCTTTAAAATTAAACAAATTTGAAAAGCATTGTTTAGTTACCACCAATGCCTTTAAAACTTGTTAAAACACGTGGCATTTTAGATGAAACTTATCTGAAATTCAGGGTTTTGCTGATAACTTTTGAACCACTGGACCGATTGAGCTGAAATTTAATACCAAATAGACCCCGGGAACGGCAAAGATATATGCCAAGCTTCAGTAGTCTCATTATTGTCTTTCGAAAGTTATCGTGTTTTTTATCTTGGAAATTCGGGAAACACCCTTGCCGAAATTTACTCTTTTGCTCATAACTTTTGAACCACTGGACCGATTTGGCTGGATTACAATACCAACCTGACCAGTTAAATGACCAACATATATGCCAAACTTCTGTAGCCTCTGTGAAGTCTTTCAAAAGTACACTAAGAAAATTATGTCATTAACTGTTTGTAGGTTATTTTAAAAAGTAATCAGTAAAGTAATTTTAAAAGAAAAATCATTAATTTTAATAAGGACTTCTTATTTTTTACTGTTTCTGTAGTTTAAAAAAAGTAATTTACTGTCTAAAAAAACGAATTTTCTGTAACATTCAATTTCGGCAGTAAAAAATTTCTTCTATAGTTTTACTGTTTTTCAATACAAAATAAGTGAATATTCACTAGTTTTTTAATGTTTTGGTTTGTCATTAAATTAACATTTAAAATTGACTGTAATATGTTTTTATTTTAAATGAAAAAAGAGTGGAACGGTTTTTAAATAAAATTTCATTTGTTTTAAGTGAATATTTACTGGAATTCACCTACATAATTTTTTGAGTGTAAGCGTGTTTTCTACGGACGGACAGACGGACGGACGGACATCGCTAGATCGTCTTAAAATCGATCGAGGATCATGAATATATATACTTTATGGGGTCCTAGACCAATATTTCGAGGTGTTACAAACGGAATGACAAACTTATATATACCCTCTATCACTAGAGTGGAGGGTATAAAAATATGAAAGTTATTGTTTAAAAAAAAATTTATGAATAAAAAAAAATTGATGAAAAAAAAAATTGATGAGAAAAAGATATGATTAAAAAAAAATTTTTTGTTGAAAAATAATTCTAATAACAATTCGACACCCTGCACTATGGTTCCAAACCCATTTTTTTTTGCAATATATTCCAAAATTAAGCAAAGTCGCTAGTTTTGAATGTTATATGCTTTTTTATCCCTTACCGCAAGTAAAAATCAATTTTCCGAAAAAAAAAATTTTTTTGAAAAAATTGTTGAAATTTTTTTTTTTTTAAAATTTTTTATTTTTTTTTTGGAAAAAAAATTATTGACAAAAATATATTTCTCGTAGTCATTTCGCTCGGCCGAAGGCAAAAAATTATATAAAAAAAAAAATGAAAATGTGTCATGCAAGTTCGTGCCAAACACAACTTTTTGTCCATGAAAGAGATAGGCTATTTTGTCTTAAAAACCCTCAAAATCTTAGCCTCCAAAAATAACACCAAAGATGCATGGAATTTTATTTTTTCCCATTTGCTGTTAGTATAATTGTAATATTGTTTTGATCCCGATTTAATAATACGTCTTAAAACTTTCAACTTTGAAACCCTGGCAGACTGACAGTATTGCCACCAAATTTTTTTCATTATACTTTCTTAATGACTTTGAGCAACGGCGTATGCAGGAAAAAACAGGGCCCAACAACAACAACAAAAAAAAATTTGTTGTTTTTTTTCGTGAGATTCGTGTTTTCCAATACATATAAAAAAAATATTTTTTTGTTGTTGTTGTTGGGCCCCCCCCCCCTGTATACGCCAATGACTAGGAGTATTTTCAATGAGGAACTGTATAAGTTTTTAAAAATGTGTTTTTTTTTGTTTAATTTCTGCCAAAAAAACTGGATTTTAAAACATAGTGCCCTGTTCGAAATTCAACAGGTTTTTTTGTAATCATTTTTTTTACCATATTTTTAGAATATTTAATTTTAAACTTTACACCCTTAAACAAACCCTGATTGAAAACATATCTGACCATTTTTATATGTGCAAACTCAATTTACATGATAGTAAAGTTTGTGTAAAATGTAATTATATTGTATGTTTTTTACGATATTGTTGTGAAATGAAAAAAATAAAACTTTTATGTTGTTAAAACAGCAAATTTAAACATTAAAATTATTTTTTTGTTTGTGGAAAGCAATTTTAAAGAAAATTCTTAAGGGCGTTAAAGAGAAGCTTGGAAAATTGATCAGGTGGAGGGGTACAAAGATTGATTATTTCTAAAATTTGGTCGGGTTTCGAATTAATTTGAAACTATTTAATTTTTGTGTCCGATCTGTAATTGTATATTCTACAATCTCTGGATCTGATTAGATACAATCAGTTCAATTTAAGCAGATCAGACCCAGCAAAAATAAATCGAGATTTTGGCAGCGCAGCTTCTACCACCGCCCATCTAGTGCTCTAAACTGTGACACCGCCCAACTAGTGCTCTAAACTGTGACATAGCTTACAAGAATCTTGCAAGAACTCAGGTGGTTTGTATGCGCTCCTTGTCTCCGGGTTCATTTCCTAAAGCTGCTGCCAGTTCAATAAAATTTCTGCTGGGGATCTAATGAATTTTTATTACTTGGACATTTCAGTCTAAGCAATTTTTTTTTGTTCCGCTTGTATTTTTTTTGCAAATCTCTAACTATCTTACCACGTCAAGTTTTATTTATAATCTTGTTTTTTTTTGTGTTGTCTATTTCAATTTTTTGCTGCAAATTTTATCTTTAGAATTGTTCGTTTATTTTTTGTGTAAAGATGATATTATGTTTCTTATAAATAATCGCATTATCGCATACGTAGATTACAACAAGTAAATATTTAAAACTATAAAGTGCAAAAAAACAAACTAACCAAATAAAGTAGTACATGAAAGATTTAAGGTGCTATATTAAGAGGAAAATAACTAATGATGTTGCTTTTGCACATCTTTGAAAATGTTGTTTAAATCTTTTTTTTCCAGTTTAATCAACTTGAGATTAAATCCAAAGCTTTGGATTAATTTTTTTTAGCTTCAATGATTAAGCTACACATCAATTTTAGTTAAATTAATATAAATAAATAGAACGCCTGAATAAATGTCCACCCTCTTCTTTAGCATATAATCTACTATAATGCCACCCTCCTCCCACCAAAACAAATAAAATGTTTCTTTTTATGGTCTGAATTGGTTGAGGAGGAGTGTGTTTTATGGTATGTCTATGAATGAATACACTAAAAAAAAATATGGCAATAGCCTCAGTAAATGCAATATCAAGTGCATTAGCATTAGCAATATCAGTAGCAATAGCAATAGCCAAAGCAATAGCAATAGAAATAGCTATAGAAATAGCAATAGCAATAGCTATAGCTACAGTAATAACAATAGCACTAGCAACAGCAATAGTATTATCAATAGCATTAGCAATAGCATTAGTTATAGCAATAGCATAAGCAACAGCAATATCAATAGCAATAGCAATAGCAATAGCAATAGCAATAGCAATAGCAATAGCAATAGCAATAGCAATAGCAATAGCAATAGCAATAGCAATAGCAATAGCAATAGCAATAGCAATAGCAATAGCAATAGCAATAGCAATAGCAATAGCAACAGCAATAGCAATAGCAATAGCATAAGCAATAGCAGTAGCAATTGAATTAGGAATAGCATTAGCAATAGCATTAGCAATAGCAATAGCAATTGCAATAGCATTAGCAATAGCATTAACATTAGCAATAGCATGTTAGTCTTTTTCTATAGGAAAAAGGACTCAGAATCTGACACTTTTTCTCTAGGAAAATATCTCAGAATCTGAGAAGAGTTCTTTATATAAAAAGGTCTCAGAATCTGCGATTTTTTCTATAAGAAAATGGTCTCAGAAACTGAGACTTTTTTTAAGGAAAAACTCTTCAGAATCTGAGACTTTTTCTAAAGGAAAAAGATGTCAGAATCTGAGATATTTTCTATAGGAAAAAGGTCTTATAATCTGAGACCTGAGATGTCAGAATCTGAGATATTTTCTATAGGAAAAAGGTCTTATAATCTGAGACTTTTCCTATAGGAAAAAGGTCTAAGAATCTGAGACTATTTCTGTAGGAAAAAAGTCTCATAACGTTTGAGACTTTTTCTATGGGAAAAAGGTCTCAGAATCTGAGACTTTTTCTATAGGAAAAAGGTTTCAGAATCAGAGTCTTTTTTTTATAGGAAAAAGGTTTCTGAATCAAAGACTTTTTTTATGCGAAAAAGGTCTCAAAATCTGAGACTTTTTCTATAAGAGAAAGGTCTCAGAATCTTAGACTTTTTCTATAGGAAAAAGGTTTTAGAATCTGAGATTTTGTCTATAGGAAAAAGGCCTCAGAATCTGACACTTTTTCTATACGAAAAAGGTCTTAGAATCTGAAATTTTTTTTTATAGGAAAAAGGTTTCAGAATCTGAGATTTTGTCTATAGGAAAAAGGTCTCAGAATCTCACACTTTTTCTATACGAAAAAGGTCTCAGAATCTGAAATTTTTTTTATAGGAAAAAGGTCTCAGGATCTGAGATTTTTATAGGAAAAAGGTTTCAGAATCAGAGACTTTTTTTTATAGGAAAAAGGTTTCAGAATCAAAGACTTTTTTATGCGAAAAAGATCTCAGAATCTGAGACTTTTTCTATAGGAAAAAGGTCTCAGAATCTGAGACTTTTTCTGTAGGGAAATGGTCTCAGAATCTGGGACTTTTTCTATAGGAAAAAGGTCTCAGAATCTGAGACTTTTTCTATAGGAAAAAGGTCTCAGAATCTGAGGCTTTTTCTATAGGAAAAAGGTTTCAGAATCTGAGACTTTTTCTATAGGAAAAAGGTCTCAGAATCTAAGACTTTTTCTATAGGAAAAAGGTCTCAGAATCTGAGACTTTTTCTACAGGAAAAAGGTCTCAGAATCTGAGACTTTTTCTATAGGAAAAAGGTCTCAGAATCTGGGAAAAAGGTCTCAGAATCTGAGACTTTTTCTATAGGAAAAAGGTCTCAGAATCTGAGACTTTTTCTATAGGAAAAAGGTCTCAGAATCTGAGACTTTTTCTATAGGAAAAAGGTCTCAGAATCTGAGACTTTTTCTATAGGAAAAAGGTCTCAGAATCTGAGACTTTTTCTATAGGAAAAAGGTCTCCGAATCTGAGACTTTTTCTATAGGAAAAAGGTCTCAGAATCTGAGACTTTTTCTATAGGAAAAAGGTCTCAGAATCTGAGACTTTTTCTATAGGAAAAGGTCTCAGAATCTGAGACTTTTTCTATAGGAAAAAGGTCTCAGAATCTGAGACTTTTTCTATAGGAAAAAGATCTCAGAATCTGAGACTTTTTCTGTAGAAAAAAGGTCTCCGAATCTGAGACTTTTTCTGTAGAAAAAAGGTCTCCGAATCTGAGAATTTTTCTATAAAAAAAGGTCTCAGATTCTGAGACTTTTTCTATAGAAAAGGGGTCTCAGAATCTGAGACTTTTTCTAAAGAACCAGGTTTTAGAGTCTGAGACTTCTAAGTCTAAGTCTTAGACTTTTTCTATAGAAAAAAGATCTCAGAATCTGAGACTTGGTAAAGTTAATGTTAATGTTAATGTTAATGTTAATGTTAATGTTAATGTTAATGTTAATGTTAATGTTAATGTTAATGTTAATGTTAATGTTAATGTTAATGTTAATGTTAATGTTAATGTTAATGTTAATGTTAATGTTAATGTTAATGTTAATGTTAATGTTAATGTTAATGTTAATGTTAATGTTAATGTTAATGTTAATGTTAATGTTAATGTTAATGTTAATGTTAATGTTAATGTTAATGTTAATGTTAATGTTAATGTTAATGTTAATGTTAATGTTAATGTTAATGTTAATGTTAATGTTAATGTTAATGTTAATGTTAATGTTAATGTTAATGTTAATGTTAATGTTAATGTTAATGTTAATGTTAATGTTAATGTTAATGTTAATGTTAATGTTAATGTTAATGTTAATGTTAATGTTAATGTTAATGTTAATGTTAATGTTAATGTTAATGTTAATGTTAATGTTAATGTTAATGTTAATGTTAATGTTAATGTTAATGTTAATGTTAATGTTAATGTTAATGTTAATGTTAATGTTAATGTTAATGTTAATGTTAATGTTAATGTTAATGTTAATGTTAATGTTAATGTTAATGTTAATGTTAATGTTAATGTTAATGTTAATGTTAATGTTAATGTTAATGTTAATGTTAATGTTAATGTTAATGTTAATGTTAATGTTAATGTTAATGTTAATGTTAATGTTAATGTTAATGTTAATGTTAATGTTAATGTTAATGTTAATGTTAATGTTAATGTTAATGTTAATGTTAATGTTAATGTTAATGTTAATGTTAATGTTAATGTTAATGTTAATGTTAATGTTAATGTTAATGTTAATGTTAATGTTAATGTTAATGTTAATGTTAATGTTAATGTTAATGTTAATGTTAATGTTAATGTTAATGTTAATGTTAAGTGCTGATGATGGAAGCGTGTCATCTTCCGAAATCTGTTGACATCTCCACTTAGTAAATTTTTTTCTTTCAGTGTACCTACCAATTTAAAAAATTAATTTGTATATTTTTTTTGTGTCCATAATAAATTACACCCCTACTATTTAGCTTCAAAGAAAATCAGTTTTTTTTTTATTTTTTGTCTTGACTGCCAAAAAATACAACAAATTGCGATGGCTTTTACCAGACGTTTAGTATTAAAATAAACACAATTTGATTGGCCTGGCATACTTATTACCTTAAATATACAAAATAAATTGTTTTTAAAACAATACGATATCAATTGTTTTAACAATCTTGTATATTGACATGAAAATTAATTGCACTACTTTTAATGATTCATTAAAAAACGTTAAAAAACACCAACAGCAACGATATTATCAGTAGAAGTTTAAATTAAAATATGTAAAATAGCTAAATTCTGGGGGAGAATCTGTAAATACATACTCTACATCAGAGCTTCTCACTAAATTTTGCTATGCGACCCCTTTTCAATATTTCAAATTTTTCTCGACCCCCACATAAAAAAAAAATATTAACGTGAACTTTGACCTCGGTTTTTTCAAAAACCTAGAGTAATGGAAAAATTTGGAAACCAAATTCAGAAGCAGCATTGAAAGACTAATGGAAACAGTGTGGTCAGATCACAGGAGCATACCAAAAATTTCAAGTAAAAAATTTCCAAAAAATGAAAATAAAACACAATTTTTGTGAACTTTGACCTCAGTTTTCTCAAAATTAAGAAATGTTTACCAAGAAAGCATTTAAAGTCCAATTTGGAGTAATGATTGTTCTTTTTACAAAATTATGTACCAATGTTTGGTAGTGATTGAAATTTTATTCGATCACGAATCTAGATCCGTTATTCTGATCCTGATTTGGAATCAGCATTAAAAAGTAAATAAAAAAAATTAGTCAGATCCAGACGCATCCAAAATTTTCACACACAAAGCTCTTTAAAATGCACAAGAACACGGTTTTGTGAACTTTGCCTTTAATTTTCTCAAAAACCACGTACTAGGAAAATTTGGGACCCAGATTAGGAATCGGCATCGAAAAGTTAATAGAAAACGAACTGTCAGATCCCAGACTCAATCAAAACACTTCACAAATAAGTGTTGACCATCCCGCGAAATTAACAACTGCACAGTGATTGCGGAGCGACCTCAAGTGATGGAAAAAAAAATTTTCTTTAGTAAAACTATTTGTATTTTTTTAAAACACTGCAATAAAAAGAATGTTTTTTAAATTTACCAAAACTCAAGGTTTTAACAAATTTGTTCGCGACCCCCCTGAAACTCTTCCGCGACCCCCTAGGGGGTCGCGACCCACCGTTTGAGAACCATTGCTCTACATTATGTCTGTTCGATTAACCAAATTTCAAACTATTTTTACAACTGGAAAGTTTTTTTTGTTATATTAAAAATTTCCGGCTGTGGTAAAAATAGTAAAAAATAGTAGATTGTAAGGTAATCAAACGGGCCTATTATGTCCAAAATATTTTGGGTAAAAATTTGATTTAAAGGCAACATTTTTTTTCAATGATTCTTATGAATTAGTTTGGAGGAATTTTTTCATAAATTTTAGTTATATTTTGTTTTGATTGTTAAGCGCTGCTCTGATCAGCTGTTTTCAGAATTGACTAAACCGAATCTATGATAAACTTATATGACCAGAATCAGCAACCTCCAAATTGTCTTTCGAAATTGAGCATTTAACAAATATCCGGACGGATATCGCTTTTTCCCAAATCTAGATCGTCTTAGAATCTATCCGGCATCTTGACTTATATTTCGATTTGTTACACACGTAATGCTAAAGTTTATATACCTCTTCTTTTCGATGTAGATTGTAAAAAAATCTTTAAAAAAAACAGAAACCCATCAACTTTATATAAAACAGTAATAAATAAAATTGGCTATTTGTAATATTGAATTTTAAACAAATAATTTGTTTTTTAAAACATCAACACACAGTTACTCTTAAAATTAAGCGAACACCTTTAACTAGAGATGAGCACAGAATTTAAACGAGAGTTTAAACGAGAACAATAAATGCGTGTTTGATAGTGAGTGGGTAAGATAATTTTTTAATTAGTTTCACCACGAATTCGCGTGTTAAAAAACATACTAAATTCCTTAAAACCAAAAAGAAATATATTCCACTGTTTTTTACGTACATCAATCTCTTTTATATTCGCTCGAGTTTTGTGGGTGTAAGTGAATATGAAGTTTGCGTAAGTCGCACGTGAGTGTGAGAGTATTTACATATTTTTTACGTGATTAAGAATGTGAGTAGAAATAAATAAGCTCTTTAATGTGTGAGCTTGATTAGGTAACTTCTGCCGTGAGTGAGTCAAAAGTCACTCACACCCCCTTTTCTACATTTAACCCTTCAATAGACAATATCAGCGAGTGTTAATTACTTAACCGGTTCAGTATACATTTTCTAAACCTACTTTATATAACAATTAAGTACTTTCATTTAATTAAACTAACTAATTTTAAAGTACCTACTTCATGGTTAATTAAAATCATATTGTAATGATCCCCATGGTGAAGCTTATTTTGAATGCGTGCGGGTGTAAACACATTAATCTTAAGAACATTATTTTGGTAATATTTTTTTGTAATAACTTTTTAAATTCTGAAACTTTTAAGTGAAAAATCCCTTAAAACCAGACAATGTAGGTATACGTGTATCAATAATTTCTTTGAAAAACAAACAGGATTTGCATAACAACATTTTTAAATTTATCAAGGATAATTTAAAGAAGGTTTCCTTATGAATATAAATATGCAAAGTTTCGTCGGAAATGACTTTAACCTCAAGTTGTGAAAACTGTAAATGTCTTTCTTGATTATGTATATGGTGTACCCCACTTATGTCCATCGACAAAAATCAAAATCTTTGCCAGAGCCAGAGTCATAGAGTAGTACAACAAATGGCGTTTGAAAAAGTAGTAAACAAAAACCATATGGTATTGTTTACGAAATTTTATCACAAATCGAAATGTGAGCAAAATGGAAGATACCAGTTTTACAGTGAGAATGCAGATTGTTTTTTTGTCTCTCTTTGCTTTACGTTTGAACTTTAGTGTGGCATTGCCAAAATTTTCCAATTATCTTTGGTGATGCCAGCTTTACAAAACGGTCGATGGATTACTATGTCACTATGGCCAGAGCCGTCAAAAAATTTACATTTCAACTCGACTTTATTCATAAACATAGTATTCTTCAAGAGCGATAAAATCACTCCAACGCCTTTCAAATATTTTGATTTCATTCGAATCATTCACTCGACTTGTCACACCGCTATTTGCCTTACAATTAGTGAAAGATTAAACGCGGCACCCATGCCGAAAACAGCTTTTTCTTGGACAAATGTTCATGTAAAATAAAGCCGACACGTTTCTAAGATATCTTTAAGCTATCAGCTATCTCATGCAACTTATTTTAACGCGATTTTTTTTAACTTTTTGGATGTTTTAGGCTACCAAAGCTTTCTGCGTCATCGGTGTTTATACACTTAAAATAATAACTCTGTTAAATTACAAAAAAAACTCTGCTAATTTAACAGAGTAAACCATACTTTTCCAGCTAACAACATTTCTTGGTAATTTAACTAAAAAACTTTGTAAAATGATTTTGACAAATAAAACTGTTAATTTACAGAGTTTGTAGTAAAATATTGGTTAAATATGAAAGCTTTTTGACAGAGAAAACTCTATAATTTTACTTTAAAACTCTGTAAAATGATTTTGACAAAAGAAAACTGTTAATTTACAGATTTTCTAGTAAAATATTGGTTAAATAAAACAAAATTTAACAAAGAAAAACTCTGTAAATTTACATATATTTGTAAAATGCATTTGATGAAAAAAAAAAATTACAGGAAAAACTCTGTACATTTACAGAGTTTAGTTAAATGTATGTTATTTTGTAAAATTTTTATAAGATTTCTGAAAAGATTTTTTTTATAACTTTTTTTGCTACTTTTCAACTTTTTCTCAAAAAAAAAAAAAAAAAATATACAGATAAAATTTTGATGCTTGGTAACAAAAACTACTGAAAACTTTTTTGGTTATAAAAAAATACGAAGTAATTTGCTTAAATCTGTTTTTCAGCAGAAAAATCTTGTTAATTATCTGTAAAATTAAGATTACAAAGTAAAAAGTAATATAACAGAGGAAACTTTGATTTTTTGTCACAACAAAATACAAAGTATTTTCTTTAAATCTGTATTTTGACAGAAACTCTGTCAAATATCTGTTGAATTGAGATTACAGTCATTTTACAGAGTATTTGACAGAGTTATTATTTTGAGTGTATGACCACGTTTAAGGTCAGCAAACCACATCTCTACCATTTGTCTCAATGGAGCAAAGTCCAATAACACTTATACCTTTGGCTAGATCGGTGTTTTTCCCCATTAAAAATCAATGATAAATCATGACGCAAAGTTGCTTTGAATTCATTGTTTTCAAAATCGCAAAAGTAGCGTCACTTAAACAGCTGTAACTTGTTCACTAATGAATGAATTGTCTTTAAATTTTGACAGATATCATCTGAAGGTTGGTATTTAAAAAAAAATCATATGTGTCATCCTACGGACTCCTACTTATAGAGGCAGACGTACGCACAGGACTTCATAGTAACAAATTAAGGTGTGTGCCAGCCAGCATTTCCCTAGGAGTTCCTTCCCTTTTAATGTTTTTTCCATTTCGGAATAATTTTCAAATAACAACACCAAAAACAATGGATTATTGTAATACTTACTGAAAATCTTGGAAATCATATTAATACTTGTTATTAAGTTATTAGAAAATACTTTCAACAACAAGATGTGCGTTTCAATATATTTTTTTTTTGGGTTTTTATTTCTTGTTGATCTTTAATACCCACAGATATAACAAGTAGATACGTGTGCCATGGATACCACAAAAAGTCAAATGTTTAATATTACAACATACATAACTTATTAATAATACGTTTAGACGGCACTTGAAAAAAATATTTATGAGTAGACGAGGACTCCCACCAAAAAATACTGCTTGCCTATAAGCAGGTTTGTAAGGGAGTGATTTTTGTTGTCTGCTTACAAACCTGCTTACGTATGGCATGATATTTGTTCGCAATGTCCCACTTTAGAGCATTTCTTTCGAGCGCTTTTATCTGCGCAATGAATATCCCAGCAAAACTTTGGTAATGGGTAGTGATTATATAACACATTACCAGGTAATGTATATACCTTATTTGTAGCATTATCTTAGGATGTCTTACCAAACATTTGTTCCACAACGTATTATTTTCAAGTGAAAAATAATGCATTACTAATGATTTGCTACGTAATGCATGATTATTGGAAAAAATGTTTTTCATATTTATTATTTCTAAACATTAAATCATGGATGACTTATATTTGGTTACATTATGTATTATTTGAAAGTTTGAAATAATGCATTATTTATAATTAAATGCATAATGCATTACAATAACATAAAAAATAATTATTTTATAAAAATGCACAAGTTTAAACTAGAGATGGGCTCACGACAAGAAATTTCTAACGACATACACTCACTAGCATATTATATCTACTTACACTCACTTACAATCACGTGAGTAAATTTAATACAAAATTACTTTTTCACTACTCGTAACACCTTATATATTACGTTCTGGTATGCTATATTATATACCTTACTCGTAACCTATAAAATATCATATATTTTACACCTTACTGGTATTCTTTGTTATAAATTTATGACTTATTTTATACCTTACTGGTATTCTATGTGATAATGTGGATGCATTACTTTGAGTCTCATCGCCTGTTAAAATCATCAATGCTGCAATGTATAAAATAAGAGATCATATACCTTATTTTATACCTTATTTGGTAATCTAAGTTTTGCTGGGATGAATTGAAATCATTCCTTTTCTTAAATATTTTTAGTATTTATTTAAGTCACTGCCATACTTTACTGCAACAGGTATGCAGGTTAGTATGCCAATAAAATCTCTCCCTTATACTACTGCATACGGTATGCAGCTGTGTAAGCGAATGTCATAAAAAAACAACAACATCAAAAATCATTCGCTTACACAAGTGCATTCTTGTATGCACTGCTTCCAAAATCTCGATTATTTTTTGCTGGGCTGGTATGCATATTTACTGAAATAATTGGATACTTGTGTGAGACTACACGAAATTAGAAGACTAGACGAAAGATTTGGTCTTCTGTTAATTAGAAGCGCACAAGTATCTGATATCGCTTCCAAGAGGAGATATATTGCAGTGGAAGCTGTAATTACCAGTGGCCGGCAGTAATAGGCAGTGTCCGTATGAAAGGAAAGCACGCTGAGCTGTTAAATGTGTCGTTTAATGATTTTGACTGACATGGAGAGTCTCCGTGGTGTCACCCTTCAATCATCATGAAATTTGGATTTATTTATTTAGCGGCCCAAACTCAGTTTTACGGGGGGTCGATTTGTATGGGGGAAATTTACCTTTTTAAGTTTTTTTACGATTTGTGCCTATTTCGTGGTGCTAACAACTTATTATTTTTCGACTTATTAATAAAAATGTCCTTAAATTTTGGTATTTTAATCAATATGACAAAAAGTTGTGCATGTCTGGACATGTGCTTTACACACATAGTTAGGTTCTCCAAAGACCTTTTATTTGGTTTGTAACTTGACCAAGTTTCTTTTCATAAGAAAGGAGATAAACGAAAAAAACTGATAAATGGCATTTTCTTCCCCCATCATTTGCCCCCCCCCCCCCCTAAATATGAATTTGGGCCGCTATTAAAAAATAGGTGTCCCTTTATTTTTCCTGCTCAACAAAATAAAAGCAATTCCATAAAGATCGATGGTTGACACCAGGGAGACTTCCCTTGTGGTTGCATGGATGAGGAAAAGGTGAAAACTGTAAGTAAAACACTTTATCTGCCATTGGTCGGCACTTTCTGATCAGAGACTTGTTTTACAGGGAATATCTGAGAAGTTTATAAGGAGCTCAAATTTATTTAACGGCAGCGACTAGTAGGGGAACCCCATTACCGTCCCGTGGTATCACCACGTATCTCAAAGCCAGCTACAAAGTACTTAACAGTACGTTTACACTGATCTCGAAACCTCAGAAGAAATAACAAAGATCTAGTGATCTCCGTCTGTCTGCTTGTCTGTGGAAAAGTTTTTCTAGAGAAAAAGTAAATTTCAAATAAATTTTCTCACCATAACCTCAAAATATGTGCATAACAAAAAATTAAGAATTATACAAAAAATACGTAAAAAACTTTAAGAAATTTAAAACAATTTAATTAAAACTAATTTTTTTAAATTTCAACCAAACCGAGAACTGCGGGCAATGTTCGTCGTATCGTTGCAACGAAAATAACCAAGGATTCGAACCCTTAACCTCTGATTTATATGCTAGCAAACTACCAACAAACCTACAGAGCCTCCAAGATTATTGCTGTATTATCTTTAAGCGCAGAACGTACACTTAAAATAATAACTCTGTTAAATTACAGAAAAACTCTGCTAATTTAACAGAGAACATCATACTTTTCCAGCTAACAACATTTCTTTGTAATTTTACTAAAAAACTCTGTAAAATGATTTTAACAGAAAAAAACTGTTAATTTACAGAGATTATTGTAAAATATTGGTTAAATATGAAAGCTTTTTTACAGAGAAAACTCTTTAATTTTACTATAAAACTCTGTAAAATGATTTGGACACAAAAAAAACTGTTAATTTACAGAGTTTCTAGTAAAATATTAGTTAAATAAACCACCATTTAGCAAAGAAAACGATGTAAATTTACATATATTTGTATAATACATTTGATGCAAAAAAAAAAAATTACAGAAAAAACTCTGTAAATTTACAGAGTTTAGTTAAATGCATGTTATTTTGTAAAATTTTTATAAGATTCCTGAAAAAAAAAATTTATAGCTTTTTTTTGCTATTTTTTCAACTTCTTCTCAAAAAAAAAATACAGATAAAATTTTGATGTTTGGTAACAAAAACAAAAGCTTCTCAAAACTGAAAACTTTTTTGTTTATAAAAATATACGAAGTATTTTGCTTAAATCTGTATTTTAGCAGAAAACTCTGTTAATTATCTGTAAAATTAAGATTACAAAGTAAAAAGTAATATAACAGAGGAAACTTTGTTTTTTGTCACAACAAAATACAAATTATTTTCTTTAAATTTGTATTTTGACAGAAAACTCTGTCAAATATTTTCAGTAGAAAAGAACTACTCCTTGGAAGTAGTTGGAAGTTGTTTGAAAGCTCGGAGTACTTCTTATCTACTGAATATCTACTTACTTTTGTATGGGAGTGTCGCGGAAGGTAATGAGTTAAGTGCTGAATAACAACTTTTCATGGAGTAGAAAAAACTGTTTGTGTGTTTTTTCTTGTGTTTTTTGTTATTTTTGTTGTATTTCATACCATTTGTTATAGTTTTAAAGCACTCCAAATAGAAGTACTCCACACTTTTTTTGCTGGGAATGTTTAAAAATTCAAAAAAAAAAATATAATGTTTTAAAATTCAAATAAGAATATGGCAGGAAAATTAAAAAATTATTATGAAAATATGAAGAAATCATAAAAATTTTAACAAATTCGAAAAGCTCTAGAAAAAGTTAAGGAAATTTTAGATAATTTTGGACATAAAATTCAGAAAAATTTGGAAAATCTCAGAAAAATTTTACAAAAACTTAAAGTAATCAGGAAATTAAAAAAAAGTGTGTATAGGGTATTTCTGATTTGAAACAGACCAAGAGCATTATCACTTGTTTCTACTCCATTTGTTATGATTTTTAAATATATTGCCAATCTAAACGCTTTACAACAAAATAGGAAAAATACCCAACTTTTTTTTTCATTTCCTCTTCGCTTGTAGTTGTTGATGATGTTATTGTGGTAAAAATGGTTTTAAGAACTTGGTTTACATTTATCTATTTAATCAACACCAAACACACCCATATTTTCGTTTTTATTATTATTATTTTCATTTCTGAATGGTAACTAAACCCTTAAATAAATACCATTAACGCTTTTTTTCTCTTCCTGTTCTTCATCACACAATTGGGCTAGTATTACTCTGTGCTGACTGCCCGTAATACAAAGAAAATGTTTTTAGGAATATAAGTTTCAAATAGGATACAAACAAAATATATCTAACGACCTTTATTTATGGCCTTTAACATCATCTAGTTGTATTTGAGTTTATAATCATTAAAATAGAGCAGAAAAGCTGGAGAAGGATTTTAAGAGGAAATTGTTACAATTCATTTATGGAGCAAAACAATATATAAAACCCAAATTTAAAATTAGGTTCATTACTACATTCACAAATCTTTTAAAAACTAAACAAAAGTTACAGTATTAAAAATTTATTAACTTAAATTTGATTTTATTGGGTTAAAGCAGTAAAAAATATTTTTTTTAACTTAAAAATAAATCATTTTTCTTAAAACAAAAAACTTCAGATTTAGAAAAAGTCTCAGATTCTAAAACATTTTTCCTGTAGAAAAAATATCAGATTCTGAGACGTTTTTCCTATAGAAAAAGTTTCAGGCTCTGAGACATTTTTCTTATAGAAAAAGTCTCAGATTCTGAGACAGTTTTCCTATAGAAAAAGTGTCAGATTCTGAGACATTTTTCCTGTAGAAAAATCTCAGATTTTGAGACATTTTTCCTGTAGAAAAATCTCAGATTCTGGGACATTTTTCCTATAGAAAAAGTCTCAGATTCTAAGGCATTTTTCCTATAGAAAAAATCTAAGATTCTGAGATACAGAAAAACTCTCAGATTCTCAAACAATTTTCTTTTAGGAAAAGTCGCAGACTCTGAGACATTTCCCTCAGAAAACTCTCTTTTTCCTGCGAAAAATCTCTCAGATTCTAAAATATTTTTCCTATAGATAAACTCTTAGATTCTGAGACATTTTTCCTATAGAAAAAGTCTCAGATGCTGAGGCGTTTTTCCAATAGAAAAAAATCTCAGATTCTGACACATTTTGCCTATAGAAAAAGTCTCAGATTCTGAGATATGTTTCTTATAGAATAAGTCTCTAAATCTGAGACATTTTTTATTAAAAAAAGTCTCAAATTCTGAGACATTTTTTATTTTGAAAAAGTCTCAAATTCTGAGGCATTTTTCCTATTGAAAAAGTCTCAGATTCTGAGACATTTTTCCTATAAAAAAAGTCTCAGATTCTGAGACATTTTTCCTATCAAAAAAGTCTCAGATTCTGAGACATTTTTCCTATAAAAAAAGTCTCAGATTCTGAGACATTTTTCCTATAGAAAAAAGTCTCAGATTATGAGACATTTTTCCAATAGAAAAAGTATCAGATTCTGAGACCTTTTTTCTATAGAAAAAGTCTCAGATTCTGAGACGTTTTTCCTATAGAAAAAGTCTCAGATTCTGAGACATTTTTCCTATAGAAAAAGTCTCAGATTCTGAAATAATTTCTCCTATAGAAATAGTCTCTGATTCTACGACATTTTTCCTATAGAAAAAGTCTCAGATTCTGAGACATTTTTCCTATAGAAAAAGTCTCAGATTCTGAGACATTTTTCCTATAGAAAAAGTCTCAGATTCTGAGATATTTTTCCTATGGAAAAAGTCTTAGATTGTTAGACATTTTTCTATAAGAAAAATTCTTAGGTTGTGAGATATTTTTCCTATAGAAAAAGTCTCAGATTCTGAGACATTTTTCTTTTATAAAAAGTCTAAGGTTCTAAGACATTTTTCAGATTCTGAGACATTTTTCTTATAGAAAAAGTCTCAGATTTTGAGACATTTTTCATATAGAAAAAGTCTCAGATTCTAAGACAATTTTCTTATAGAAAAAGTCTCAGATTCTGAGACATTTTTCTTATAGAAAATGTCTCAGATTCTGAGATATTTTTCTTATAGAAAAAGTTTCAGATTCTGAGACATTTTTCTTATAGAAAAAGTCTCAGATTCTGAGACATTTTTCTTATAGAAAAAGTCTCAGATTCTGAGACAGTTTTCTTATAGAAAATGTCTCAGATTCTGAGACAGTTTTCTTATAGAAAATGTCTCAGATTCTGAGACATTTTTCTTATAGAAAATGTCTCAGATTCTGAGACATTTTTCTTATAGAAAAAGTCACAGATTCTGAAACATTTTTCTAATAGAAAAAGACTCAGATTCTGAGACATTTTTCTTATAGAAAAAGTCACAGATTCTGAGACAGTTTTCTTATAGAAAATGTCTCAGATCCTGAGACATTTTTCTTATAGAAAATGTCTCGGATTCTGAGACATTTTTCTTATAGAAAAAGTCTCAGATTCTGAGACATTTTTCTTATAGAAAAAGTCTCAGATTCTGAGACATTTTTCTTATAGCGTCCATTCCATGAGACATTTTAAAAAATCTGACCGAGGGTCTTCCGATTTTTGTTATATTTTTCATACAGATTCTCTATGGAGCCAATTTCAAATTTCATCCATCAGATCGAAAATATTCGAAAAACTCGCGATTTTATTCACGATTTTCGTTTTTAAAAAAGTCAAAAAAATGCAAAATCTGTGTTACTTTGAGCTGCTGTATTTCCTAAACTACTTATCGCATTTGAACAATCTATAGCGCATACGAATGGTTTGTTAGTCTATTTTAATATCTTATAAACTGAAAAAATATCGATGTTTAAAAGTGCATTTTATATGCAAATGCAGTTTTGAAGTGCATTTTGCGAAACTTTTACCCCATTTATTTTTTTTTTAATTAGCATATTTGGAAAATTTAGAATTTTTGCTACAAAAAAATGTTTTCATTACAATGGACCGAGAATGTGTGCTATTTTTAATATTTTTTTTAAAAAATACTTCCTTAAGTTTCCCTTATAAAAATTTTTATTTTTTAAATTATTCCAAAATCATGTAAAAGGACATGTTTTTAAACCGTTATATTTTTAAAAGTACTAATCGTATTTTATTGTTTTTATGCACATTAGAAAGGTATTTTTGTCCATTTCTTGAATATAATAACCCAAAAAATGTTGGTGTTTCACAAATGCATTTTAATGCAAATGCAGTTTTGAAGTGCATTTTTCAAAACTTTTACCCCTTTGAATTTTTTTTTAATTATCATATTCGAAAAGTATACAATTTTTACTATAAAATAATGTCCTCCCAATAATGGACCCACAGTGTGTGCTATTTTTTAAAATTTTTTTTAAAAATCATGTGATTTCAGATTTTTTTGGTTTAATTTAAATTTTATTAAAATTTGTTTTAAGGAAATTTTTAAAATTTCTTTAAAAATAGCACACACTGTGGGTCCATTATTAGGAGGACATTATTTTGTAGTAAAATTTGTGAACTTTTCGAATATGATAATTAAAAAAAAAATCAAAATTGAAAAAGTTTTGAAAAATGCACTTCAAAACTGCATTTGCATTTAAAATGCATTTGTGAAACACAAACATTTTTGGGGTCATTATATGCAAGAAATGGACAAAAATACCTTTCTAATGTGCATAAAAATAGTAAGATACGATTCTTACTTTTGAAAATATAACGGTTTAAAAACATGTCTTTTTACATGATTTTGGAATAATTTAAAAAATAAACATTATTATAAGGGAAACTTAAGGAAGTATTTAAAAAAAAAAATTTAAAAATAGCATACATTCTCGGTCCATTGTAATGAAAACATTTTTTTGTAGTAAAAATTCTAAATTTTCCAAATATGCTAATTAAAAAAAAATTAAAAGGGGTGAAAGTTTCGCAAAATGCACTTCAAAACTGCATTTGCATAAAAAAATGCATTTTTAAACCACCAATATTTTTTCAGTTTATTAGAAATTAAATAGACTTACATACCATTCGTATGCGCTATAGATTGTTAAAGTGCGATGAGTAGTTTAGAAAATACAGCTGCTCAAATTTACACAGATTTTGCATTTTTTTGACTTTTTTAAAAACGAAAATCGTGAATAAAATCGCGAGTTTTTCGAATATTTTCGATCTGATGGATGAAATTTGAAACTGGCTCCATAGAGTATCTGTATGAAAAAAATAACAAAAATCGGAAGACCCTCGCACAGTGGTCAATTTCGCGAGATAGCGGTCAAAACTCTATAACTTTTGACCGGATTGGTATTTTTTTACGCAATTTGTTTTGTTCAATAGGAGGGACTTTAAGCTTCAATTTGTGTGTTCAAACGTAAAAATCGACTGATAGGAACGTAAGTAATGTGGAGTTAAAAATGCATTTTAATTTTTTTGTTGAGTTTCCATGTAAAAGTTGAATATTTTGACATTTTAAATAGGTATTTTTTTTATAATTTCTTATTTTCTTCAATCGTATTTTACAACCAATACTTATTTATTATTCCTAAACTTAATTTTGGTCAGAAAATGCCAACATTTGGCCCCTGACATTTATTTAGTCTCAATATTCACAGGGGCCAAAGGTTGGTTTTTTTTTGGAAGAAAGCTAATTCTTGTGAGGATTAAACTGAAAAATAACACTGAAATTCCCAACAATATCAAAACACTAAAAAAAAAAAAAAACTAGCAAAAAAAATGGTTAAAATTAGCAAAAAAATTAATTTCAATTGGGCTTTTCTGAATTTCAATTACAACTTCTGAACTTCAATTGGGCTTTTCTGAATTTCAATTGTGATTTTCTGAATTTCAATTGGGCTTTTCTGAATTTCAATTGTGCTTTTCTGAATTTCAACTATGATTTTCTGAATTGCAGTTGTGATTTTCTGAATTTCAATTGGGCTTTTCTGAATTTCAATTGTGATTTTCTAAATTTCAAATGTGATTTTCTGAATTTCAATTGGGGTTTTCTGAATTTCAATTAGGATTTCTGAATTTCAATTGTGCTTTTATGAATTTCAATTGGTCTTCTCTGAATTTCAATTGTGCTTTTCTGAATTTTAATTGTGCTTTTCTGAATTTCAATTGTGCTTTTCTGAATTTCAATTGTGCATTTCTGAATTTCAATTGGGCTTTTCTGAATTTCAATTGTGATTTTCTGAATTTCAATTGTGATTTTCTAAATTTCAATTGGGCTTTTCTGAATTTCAATTACGATTTCTGAATTTCAATTGGGCTTTTCTGAATTTCAATTACGATTACTGAATTTCAATTATGCTTTTCTGAATTTCAATTGCGCTTTTCTGAATTTCAATTGTGCTTTTCTGAATTTCAATTGGGCTTTTCTGAATTTCAATTACGATTTCTGAATTTCAATTGGGCTTTTCTGAATTTCAATTGTGATTTTCTGAATTTCAATTGTGCTTTTCTGAATTTCAATTGGGCTTTTCTGAATTTCAATTGTGCTTTTCTGAATTTCAATTGATCTTTTCTGAATTTCAATTGGGCTTTTCTGAATTTCATTGTTATTTCTGAATTTCAATTGGGTTTTACTATTGCTCGAAGTTTCAACATGATCTTTTTTACCTCTTTGAAACATAATATAACAGGTACTTGGTTTTACCAGTTATTTTCATTGGTTTTAAATTTATTTGAAATTTTCAGGTATTTAAGTTATGTAATATTAGATGGCAATAAAATATTTTTTTACCTTTTCCAAATGAATTGCCAGATACCACATAATTTGAGAGTTCTATTGTCATTTTTGTCAAAATTTTGATACACCCTTCTATGTGGACTAGGTCCAAATATGGGCCAACTTCTCCTAATTTCAACAGAATTATTTTTTGGGTCAATAAGAACTCTTGTACAAAATTTCATCAAAATATTTGCATAATAGCCACTTTCACATACAAAAAACTTCTCAAAAATTTGTACCGAATATCTTACCTTGGGTCAGAAAAATTGCTGTAGCTCAAAAAGTGCAGTCCCGATGCATGGACATGTATATATAGGAATGTTGGGGACAGTTAGGACTACAAAATAGTAAATTTGTGTTTTGACTCAGCTTGACTCACAGGAGTTGTGCTCTATGAAGTAGGAAATTTCCGAGATATTTGACCTTTTTTAAAAAAAATATTTAAATTGTTCTGAAAACAGAAGAGCTTCAATTTTTTTACCAGTAATAGAAAATAAGTTAAGTTACAACACAAAATTTATTTCGTCCAAAAATCTTGAAAAACAAAAAAGTTATGATCATTTAAACTTTAAAAATTAACTAAAAATATCATAAATTTACTAAATTCTGAAAAAGCCCATTTTGGACCACCCTGTTCTTAGTGAAATAGTTGAAATAGAGGTCTAATTTTTTGGCTCCCGAGGTTTACTACTGTCTACTTTCATATGAGTCTAATAACTTTAAAATCGGAGAACAAAAACCAAAAGGAGTTTTGGCCGCTATCTCAAAATATTGACCACAGTGCCTCGGTCAAAAAATGCCTAAAATTACCAAATGTCTGGTGGAATGAACGATAGAAAAAGTCTCAGATTCTGAGACATTTTTCTTATAGAAAAAGTCTCAGATTCTGAGACATTTTTCTTATAGAAAAAGTCTCAGATTCTGAGACATTTTTCTTATAGAAAAAGTCTCAGATTATGAGACATTTTTCTTATAGAAAAAGTCTCAGATTCTGAGACATTTTTCTTAGAGAAAAAGTCTCAGATTCTGAGACATTTTTCTTAGAGAAAAAGTCTCAGATTCTGAGACAATTTTCTTATAGAAAAAGTCTCAGATTCTGAGACATTTTTCTTATAGAAAAAGTCTCAGATTCTGAGACATTTTTCTTATAGAAAAAGTCTCAGATTCTGAGACATTATTCTTATAGAAAAAGTCTCAGATTCTGAGATATTTTTCTTATAGAAAAAGTCTCAGATTCTGAGACATTTTTCTTATAGAAAAAGTCTCAGATTCTGAGACATTTTTCTTATAGAAAAAGTCTCAGATTCTGAGACATTTTTCTTATAGAAAAAGTCTCAGATTCTGAGACATTTTTCTTATAGAAAAAGTCTCAGATTCTGAGACATTTTTCTTATAGAAAAAGTCTCAGATTCTGAGACATTTTTCTTATAGAAAAAGTCTCAGATTCTGAGACATTTTTCTTATAGAAAAAGTCTCAGATTCTGAGACATTTTTCTTATAGAAAAAGTCTCGAATTCTGAGACATTTTTCTTATAGAAAAAGTCTCAGATTCTGAGACATTTTTCTTATAGAAAAAGTCTCAGATTCTGAGACATTTTTCTTATAGAAAAAGTCTCAGATTCTGAGACATTTTTCTTATAGAAAAAGTCTCAGATTCTGAGACATTTTTCTTATAGAAAAAGTCTCAGATTCTGAGACATTTTTCTTATAGAAAAAGTCTCAGATTCTGAGACATTTTTCTTATAGAAAAAGTCTCAGATTCTGAGACATTTTTCTTATAGAAAAAGTCTCAGATTCTGAGACATTTTTCTTATAGAAAAAGTCTCAGATTCTGAGACTTTTTCTATAAGAAAGTCTCAGATTCTGATTCTGAGACATTTTTCTTATAGAAAAAGTCTCAGATTCTGAGACATTTTTCTTATAGAAAAAGTCTCAGATTCTGAGACATTTTTCTTATAGAAAAAGTCTCAGATTCTGAGACATTTTTCTTATAGAAAAAGTCTCAGATTCTGAGACATTTTTCTTATAGAAATAGTCTCAGATTCTGAGACATTTTTCTAATAAAAAAAGTCTCAGATTTTGAGACATTTTTCTTATAGAAAAAGTCTCAGATTCTGAGACATTTTTCTTATAGAAAAAGTCTCAGATTCTGAGACATTTTTCTTAGAGAAAAAGTCTCAGATTCTGAGACATTTTTCTTATAGAAAAAGTCTCAGATTCTGAGACATTTTTCTTATAGAGAAAGTCTCAGACTCTGAGACATTTTTCTTATAGAAAAAGTCTCAGATTCTGAGACAATTTTCTTATAGAAAAAGTCTCAGATTCTGAGACATTTTTCTTAGAGAAAAAGTCTCAGATTCTGAGACATTTTTCTTATAGAAAAAGTCTCAGATTCTGAGACATTTTTCTTAGAGAAAAAGTCTCAGATTCTGAGACATTTTGTTTTATAGAAAAAGTCTCAGATTCTAAGACATTTTTCTTATAGAAAAAGTCTCAGATTCTGATACATTTTTCATATAGAATAAGTCTCAGATTCTGAGACATTTTTCTTATAGAAAAAGTATCAGATTTTGAGACATTTTTCTTATAGAAAAAGTCTCAGATTCTGAGACATTTTTCTTATAGAAAAAGTCTCAGATTCTGAGACATTTTTCTTATAGAAAAAGTCTCAGATTCTGAGACATTTTTCTTATAGAAAAAGTCTCAGATTCTGAGACATTTTTCTTATAGAAAAAGTCTCAGATTCTGAGACATTTTTCTTATAGAAAAAGTCTCAGATTCTGAGACATTTTTCTTATAGAAAAAGTCTCAGATTCTGAGACATTTTTCTTATAGAAAAAGTCTCAGATTCTGAGACATTTTTCTTATAGAAAAAGTCTCAGATTCTGAGACATTTTTCTTATAGAAAAAGTCTCAGATTCTGAGACATTTTTCTTATAGAAAATGTCTCAGATTCTGAGACATTTTTCTTATAGAAAAAGTCTCAGATTCTGAGACATTTTTCTTATAGAAAAAGTCTCAGATTCTGAAACATTTTTCTTATAGAAAAAGTCTCAGATTCTGAGACATTTTTCTTATAGAAATAGTCTCAGATTCTGAGACATTTTTCTTATAGAAAAAGTCTCAGATTCTGAGACATTTTTCTTATAGAAAAAGTCTCAGATTCTGAGACATTTTTCTTATAGAAAAAGTCTCAGATTCTGAGACATTTTTCTTATAGAAAAAGTCTCAGATTCTGAGACATTTTTCTTATAGAAAAAGTCTCAGATTCTGAGACATTTTTCTTATAGAAAAAGTCTCAGATTCTGAGACATTTTTCTTATAGAAAAAGTCTCAGATTCTGAGACATTTTTCTTATAGAAAAAGTCTCAGATTCTGAGACATTTTTCTTATAGAAAAAGTCTCAGATTCTGAGACATTTTTCTTGTAGAAAAAGTCTCAGATTCTGAGACATTTTTCTTATAGAAAAAGTCTCAGATTCTGAGACATTTTTCTTATAGAAAAAGTCTCAGGTTCTAAGACATTTTTCTTATATAAAAAGTCTCAGATTTTGAGACATTTTTCTTATAGAAAAAGTCTCAGATTCTGAGACATTTTTCTTATAGAAAAAGTCTCAGATTCTGAGACATTTTTCTTATAGAAATAGTCTCAGATTCTGAGACATTTTTCTAATAAAAAAAGTCTCAGATTCTGAGACATTTTTCTTATAGAAAAAGTCTCAGATTCTGAGACATTTTTCTTATAGAAAAAGTCTCAGATTCTGAGACATTTTTCTTATAGAAAAAGTCTCAGATTCTGAGACATTTTTCTTATAGAAATAGTCTCAGATTCTGAGACATTTTTCTAATAAAAAAAGTCTCAGATTCTGAGACATTTTTCTTATAGAAAAAGTCTCAGATTCTGAGACATTTTTCTTATAGAAAAAGTCTCAGATTCTGAGACATTTTTCTTAGAGAAAAAGTCTCAGATTCTGAGACATTTTTCTTAGAGAAAAAGTCTCAGATTCTGAGACATTTTTCTTATAGAAAAAGTCTCAGATTCTGAGACATTTTTCTTATAGAAAAAGTCTCAGATTCTGAGACATTTTTCTTAGAGAAAAAGTCTCAGATTCTGAGACATTTTGTTTTATAGAAAAAGTCTCAGATTCTAAGACATTTTTCTTATAGAAAAAGTCTCAGATTCTGATACATTTTTCTTATAGAATAAGTCTCAGATTCTGAGACATTTTTCTTATAGAAAAAGTCTCAGATTCTGAGACATTTTTCTTATAGAAAAAGTCTCAGATTCTGAGACATTTTTCTTATAGAAAAAGTCTCAGATTCTGAGACATTTTTCTTATAGAAAAAGTCTCAGATTCTGAGACATTTTTCTTATAGAAAAAGTCTCAGATTCTGAGACATTTTTCTTATAGAAAAAGTCTCAGATTCTGAGACATTTTTCTTATAGAAAAAGTCTCAGATTCTGAGACATTTTTCTTATAGAAAAAGTCTCAGATTCTGAGACATTTTTCTTATAGAAAAAGTCTCAGATTCTGAGACATTTTTCTTATAGAAAAAGTCTCAGATTCTGAGACATTTTTCTTATAGAAAAAGTCTCAGATTCTGAGACACTTTTCTTATAGAAAAAGTCTCAGATTCTGAGACATTTTTCTTATAGAAAAAGTCTCAGATTCTGAGACATTTTTCTTATAGAAAAAGTCTCAGATTCTGAGACATTTTTCTTATAGAAAAAGTCTCAGATTCTGAGACATTTTTCTTATAGAAAAAGTCTCAGATTCTGAGACATTTTTCTTATAGAAAAAGTCTCAGATTCTGAGACATTTTTCTTATAGAAAAAGTCTCAGATTCTGAAACATTTTTCCTACAGAAAAAGACTCAAATTCTGAAACATTTTTCTATAGAAAAAGTCTTAGATTCTGCAATATTTTTCCTATAGAAAAAAATCTTAGCTTCTGAAACATTTTTTTTGATAAAACATTTTTTGTTTCTAAATAAAGTTGAAAAACTTGCAAATTAAGAAAAAACTCCCATTAATAATTCTCTTAATGTTTTCTTTTATCGCCAAATTTTGGTGTTCTGTGTTCCAAAACCCTAATTTGACCCCTTTTTTAAATTTATGTATTACCATAAATGTATGTCATCAGTTTAGATAAAGAAAAACCAAAATTGACAATTGTAATGATTGTCCTTTGTTTTTTTTTTTTGTGGTAAGTCTTATGGGTATTAAAGGAATTTTATTTTTTAAGAATTTTTGAAAAAGGGTTAATTTCTATGGAGTTTATAACAACAAAGAATCGTGTTAGTAGAACACTCAAAAAATTCTTTAGTTATTTTATTTCAAAACAAATAACAAATCAGAAATTACCAGCAAACAAATTTTAGGACCTTTCAAAGATGTTCAATTTTAGTCCGTCTGTTGTCAGATCCAGAGAGGAGTTTTATTATTTCTGAAAATAGAAAAAAGTGGCAAAGTACAAATTTTAACCCCATTAAAATCTGAATTTCGAAATGTTACTATTTTCAGAAGGTGCTTTGTTTCGGCTGGAGGTTACCAGATTTTAATTTTAAAGTTTTCAGAAGCTAAAAAAAGTACCAAGTTACACAAATTTATACCTTTTGATCCCGTAAGAATTTGTATTTTCCAAAAAGTACTTTATTAGAATGTTTTTATTTTGTTGGAGGACTCTCTATATAAGGACCATTATTTAAGGATATACTCCTTTCAATCCCCTTTGAATCGAAATTTCCAAAAACCCGCCCTTAAAGGATCTATTTTTCAGGAGGTAATAAAAACTTTAAAAATTTCACTCAACTTTTTTATATTTATAGATTAACTCATAAAATTCTTTAAGTGCTTTGTATGTTTATGAAAGTATTTTAAAAATATTCCAGGAGGAATTTTTTATGAATAATAAAGTTAAAGGGTTAAAGAGTGTTAATGTGAATAAATTTTAGAAATATTTTCTTTGCAAAAATAAACAATGATTAATTCATAATTTTACTTGTTTGTCTGAATTTTTAAATGTATATTTTTGTTGCTTTAAAAAATGTACAAAAAAAAATTTGAAATGTTGTTTAAAGGCATTTGTTTTAAATTTGAATAAATTCTAAATATTTATGTATGCATGTTTATTTTAAAATAATTATTTATTATGTTAATATTTATGGCATACATTAAATAAAAATATGATTTTTTTTGAACCACCATTTAAAAAAATTATTGTACTCACAATCAATTTGTTTTGCCGTGTGTTACACATCAAAATATCGGTTTATTTAGGAGCCACCACTGAGAAAACATACAAGTTGGGTCAGCCGAAGTTAAAGTCATCCAAATGGTTCGATATCAACAACCGATTTTTTCGGAAGCGATTAACGAAAGGCTAAGAATCTGAGCCGTTTTTTTAGGAAAATGTCTCAGAATCTAAGAATTTTTCTATAGGAACTTTTTCTATAGGAAAATTGTCTCAGAATCTAAGTCTTTTTTGCAAGAAAAATGTCTCAGAATCTGAGACATTTTCTATAGGAAAATTGTGTCAGAATCTGAAACTTTTTCTATAGGAAAAATGTGTTAGGAAACATGTCTCAGAATCCAAGACTTTTCTATATCAAAATGTCTCAGAAATGTCTTAGAATCTGAGAGATTTTCTATAGGAACGTTTTTTCAGAATCTGAAACTTTTTCTATAGGAAAAATGTACCTATTATTTGAAACCCGAATTAGACTGAGAATCTGAGACTATTCTTAAAAAATTTTTTTCAGAATCTGAAACTTTTTCTATAGAAAAAAAATGTACCTATAATTTAAAACCTGAATTAGGCTGAGATTCTGAGACTTTTTCTATACGAAAAATGTCTCAGAATCGATGACATTTTTCTTTACGAAAAATGTCTCAGAATCTGAGACACAAAAAATGTCTCAGAATCTAAGATTTGTCTCAGAATCTAAGATTTTTCCTATACGAAAAATGTCTCATAATCTAAGATTTTTTTCTATAGGAAAAATGTCTCAGAACCTGAGGACATTTTCCTATAGAAAATGTCTCAGAATCTTAAAGTTTTTCTATAGAAAAAATTATAGAATAAATGTTTAGAATCTGACAATTTTCTATAGAGACATTTTCTATAGACAAAATATCTCAGAATCTAAAAATATTTTTATAGGAAAAATGTTTCAGATTCTGAGGCTTTTTCTCTGACAAGGGAAGTATCTCAACCCTTAAGAACCGATTTGCCCAAAACTTAATAAATATATATAAAAGAAACGATTTTAAGGCTGGGGTGTCTCGGCTTATCGGCCATATCAGTGTTTCAAAATTTCATTGTCCTCTTATGAAACAAGGTGGACCTACGGGAAAATTTCGATTACTCCCGAACTAACAGGAATATCATCTAGACCAAAAATTAAATTTAAATTTAATAAAGATTATTTCGTATTCATATGGACATCGTAGCTCTATTTCTTCATATAAATACCCCCCAAAATTTACACGTTTTCATGAAAAAAGTATTTAACGAAGCCAAACTTTAAGAAGGTTTTGCAACCGTTGGATAGGCATTAAAAAAAACTTTCTTCTCATACACTCAAAAAAATAAACTGGTAAAACGCCTGGTAAAATGCCTTGTAATCCCGTTCTACCAATATTTAACAATTTTCCTTGTTTTTTAACAAAAAATCTTGTACTTTGCTCAAACGAGAACTACAGTTTTATTGGTAATTTTACAAGTTTATTTTCGTAATTGTATTCTACCATTTTGAAAGGTTATTTTACAAAAAAAAAACTGTAATTTTACAACAAAGTTTTTATTACGAGGATTCTAGTTGAATTACAAAAAAACTTTATTTTACAAAAATTACGTTATACGACGATTTATGTTGTTTAACAAAAAAACTTTTTTTTTTGTATTTTTTTTTTTTTGAAAAATATTTTAAAAAAAAGGTGACAAAATTTTGAAAAATTTATTACGAGGACTAATTTAAGGAGGAGTAGTTAATTTACCAAAAAAACAGTCATTTTACAAAAAATGATTTTATTACGAGGATTTATGTTGTTAACAAAATTTTTTTTTTTGTAAATTTACCATTTTGGTTTGTAAATTTACCATTTTTTTAAACATATTTACCATTTTTTCTTGTAAGTTTACCAGTTTTTTTTGTGTTTTTCCGGTTTTAAAACAATATTTTTACCAATAAAATTGGTTATTTTACCAATTTTTGGTGCATTTAAAATTACGAGGAAATCCTCGTAATTTTACGAGAATTTTACCTACGTCATATTTTACGAGAATAGCCTCGTAAAATCACGAGATTTATTGGTAACTTTACAAGTTTTTTTTTTTTGAGTGTATGTAAACATCATACAGTTTCTTAGACAGAAATGGCTGAAAAATCCAAAAAAGGATTTTTCGCCATTTTTTGACCCATCCCAGCAAAACTTTGGTAATGGGTAGTGATTATATAACACATTACCAGGTAATGTATATACCTTATTTGTAGCATTATTTTAGGATGTCTTAAAAAAAACATTTGTTCCACAACGTATTATTTTCAAGAGAAAAATAATGCATTACTAATAATTTGCTACGTAATGCATGATTATTAGAAAAAATTTATTTCATATTAATTATTTCTAAACATTAAATCATGGATGACTTATATTTGGTTACATTATGTATTATTTGAAAGTTTGAAATAATGCATTATTTATAATTGGATGCATAATGCATTACAATAACATAAAAAATAATTATTTTATAAAAAAATGCATAAGTTTAAATTAAAAATGGGCTCACGACAGGAAATTTCTAACGACACACACTCACGAGCATATTTTATCTACTTACACTCACTTACAATCACGTGAGTAAATTTAATACAAAATTACTTTTCCACTACTCGTAACACCTTACACTCAAAAAAAAAAACTTGTAAAGTTACCAATAAATCTCGTGATTTTACGAGGCTATTCTCGTAAAATAGGACGTAGGTAAAATTCTCGTAAAATTACGAGGATTTCCTCGTAATTTTGAATGCACCGAAAATTGGTAAAATAACCAATTTTATTGGTAAAAATATTGTTTTAAAACCGAAAAAATACAAAAAAAATGGTAAACTTACAAGAAAAATTGGTAAATATGTTTTAAAAAATGGTAAATTTACAAACCAAAATGGTAAATTTACAAACCAAAATGGTAAATTTACAAAAAAAAATTTTTGGTAAACTTACAAGAATAAATGGTAAATATGTTTAAAAAAATGGTAAATTTACAAACCAAAATGGTAAATTTACAAAAATAAAAATTTGTTAACAACATAAATCCTCGTAATAAAATCATTTTTTGTAAAATAACTGTTTTTTTTTTGTAAATTAACTACTCCTCCTTAAATTAATCCTCGTAATAAATTTTTCAAAATTTTGTCAACTTTTTTTTTAAATATTTTTCCATATAAAAAAAAAATACAAAAAAAAATTGCTTTTTTGTTAAACAACATAAATCGTCGTATAACATAATTTTTGTAAAATAAAGTTTTTTTTGTAATTCAACTAGAATCCTCGTAATAAAAACTTTGTTGTAAAATTACAGTTTTTTTTGTAAAATAACCTTTCAAAATGGTAGAATACAATTACGAAAATAAACTTGTAAAATTACCAATAAAACTGTAGTTCTCGTTTGAGCAAAGTACAAGATTTTTTGTTAAAAAACAAGGAAAATTGTTAAATATTGGTAGAACGGGATTACAAGGCATTTTACCAGGCGTTTTACCAGTTTATTTTTTTGAGTGTATATATTATCTTCTGGTATGCTATATTATTTCATTTCTCGTAACCTATAAAATATCATATATTTTACACCTTACTCGTATCCTTCGTTACAAATTTATGACTTATTTTATACCTTACTGGTATTCTTTGTGATAATGTGGATGCATTACTTTGAGTCTCATCGCCTGTTAAAATCGTCAATGCTGCAATGTATAATATAAGAGATCCTTATTTTATACCTTATTTGGTAATTTAAGTTTTGCTGGGATGTTTTGAACTCCTAAATCCCCGATATGCCCGATAAGCCGAGGCACTCCAACCTTAGAATTGTCTCTTTTATATATATTTTACGTTTCATGCAAATCGGTTCATAAGGGTTGAGATACTTCCCTTGTGAGGCCTGTTTTCTAGGAAAGACTTTTTAACATGATAATGTTTTTAGGCTGTTGTCTAATTTTAAAAAATGTTCCAGGACGCCACCTCAGTTTGACTTATGACTGGTTCCATTTAGAATAGCATAGGCAATCAGCCGATGGTGGTTCAATTTATCCAAAAATTAACATATCCATTCTTCTGATTTTTATTGAATTTCGGTTTTTGCTATTTAGTCGAAATTGTGAATGGTTCGCGTTTTATCGCTGTTCAAAGTTGGTATTTTGCAACAATTTTATGAAAAATACATAATGTTTAAATGATCGTATCTTTGGAACGCATCATCCGATTGTCACGAAATAAAAAGCAAAATAATGGTTATGTCCTGTTCTTAAAATAGAATTTCAAAAAAGGATAGGATGCTTTGCAAAAAGGATATTGAAATAAAAAAAATGTCCTTAATTTGCAAATATCTCAAAATGCGTACACTCAAAAAAAAAAGTTTGTAAAATGACATAAAATCCCCGTGATTTTACGGGGCAGGTTTTGTAAAATATGTACTAGCAAGAATCCCCGTAATGTTACGGGGATAATTTGTAAATTGATTTAACAAAAAAATTACGGGGAGAAAGTGTTAATTTACAATTTTTTTTGTAAAATATTATTGTAGACTTACAAAAAAAGTTGTAAATTTACGAAATAAAGTAGAAAATCAAAAAATAAAATTGTAAATTTACAAATTGTTTGGTTTAACTACAGCTTTTTATGGCAAAAAACTTGTATATTTACAGTAAAAAGTGGTAAATTTACAATTTTTATTGTAAATATACCATTTTTTCTTATTTTTTTGCCGTAAAAACAGTAGTTTAACCAAATAATTTGTAAATTTACAATATTGTTTTTGTATTTTCTACTTCATTTTTGTAAAATTACAACTTTTTCTGTAAGTATACAATTTTGTTTTCTAAACTTTCATATTTGTTTTCTAAATTTACAAAAAATTTGGTATATTTACATATTGGTTTTGTAAATTTAAAGGTTTTTTCCATTGGTGCATCTTATTTTTCCTTCTTCGGCAGCTGGAGTAGCACTTTAACAACCTGAAATAATTTTTTTTTTTCACTTGAACACTTTTAACAAACTTTTTAGAGTATAACACTGCACTTTTTTATTTTTTTTTTCGGAATTTCGTTTTTCTTATGTAGAACATATGAGAATTGCGAAGGAGGCTACACAAGAAATTTCTTATATTTTCAAGAAAAACTAGTCAAAAAATCACCTTTTTTTTGAATTTTTAATTAAGTATTTTAGCAAGTATTTTTAAAAAATTATAAAAAAAAACTTTGGATATTGTAGATTGGACGTTTAAGTACCTGATAAAATAAGAAAAAACTTAATTTTTCATAATTGACAGCTTTTGATTAACATTTTAGTGCCAGATTTAAAAAAAAAAGTACCAAAAAAATATGGTAAAATTACCAAAAAATGGTAAAAATACAAACAAAAAAACTAGAACAATAATATAGTAAAAACATATAAAAATTGTGGTATTTTACTTTAAGCAAGTTACCAAAAAATGTCTTGATATTCAATTTTTTTGATAAAGCTACTAATTGAAAAATGTTTGTATCCGGAACTTAAAAAATTTTCAAAATTTTTTTATGAAAGTTTTTATTTATAAAAAATAATTTTTAACAAAATATGGACTTAGAAAATTTTTGCATCTCCTCTTGTTGCATAATTATTTTTCAATACAAATTTTTGTTTAATTACATTTTTTTGTGTCAAAATACTGAAAACCTTGTAAACTAAAAAATCTTGAAAAAAAATTGTTTGTAATAAAACATTTTTTGGTAGAAAGACTAAATACTATCAAATAAAATGTTGTTGTACAATTACAATTTTCTTGTGTAAAACAACTAAACACCTTGTAATTTTTTTTTAATTTGTAAAATAATTATTTTTTTTGTTAATTTACCTAAAAAAATTGTTAAATAAATTTGCCAACATATTATAGTAAAATTACAAAGCGCACGGTAGTTTTTGTTTTATTAAAAATACAAGAATTTTTGTAAATAGACAAAAATATTAGTAAAATAGAATTACAAGACCTTTTGCTTGTAATTTTACAAACTTTTTTTTTTGAGTGTATCTTTAATTTTCCTATATTTTTTTGCACATATAGTCAAAATATACTTAACAACATATGCAAATTCCAAATTGGGGTGATGAGCGGTTTTATTATTAACGTGGTTTCCTGAAATGACTTATTGATTTTTGTTAATAACTTTTGTTTACAAATGAAAAACAATTTCTGCGCAGTAACCGCGAATATGTTTTTATATGTATTTTGGACCGCTAAGCTCAAAAATTTCATTAAAAGAACAATCCGCTACTACGTTTTTGTTTAATGAATTTTTTAGCGTTTTTTGGAGGTATTTTGACTATTGTTCTTATATCCTAAGTTCTGTTTATCTGATCTTCTCGCACTAAAAACCAAATTAAAGACAATCAAATTTCCAACAAATCCTACATTCACCATTTTCCCATCAGTTCATAGCTTTACACGCAAATAAATTTTTTAGCGTTATTTGGAGGTATTTTGACTATTTTTCTTATATCTTGAGTTCCGTTCATCTGATCTTTTCGCAATAAGAACCAAATTAAAGACAATCAAATTTCCAACAAATCCTACATTCATAATTTTTCCATCAGTTCAAAGCTTTCCGCTCAATATTCAAACATATGACTAAAATAAGTTTTTTGATTAACAAATCATTTAAAACAGGTCAAGAAATAGAAATCTTTGCAATTAATTACGTTTTTTTTATTTATCTGCAAAGCCTGAACATTTAGAAATATGATAAAGTTGATTTGACGAAAATCTAAAGGTTTACTCCGAATTTATCACAAATTATATGAACATACATAATAAAATAAAAAAAAAAATTGTAATTTTTATTGATTTCTGTTTTTTAAAATTTTTTAAAAATGAGCTTTGTTAATAAAAAAATAGTTTTTCCTTGTTTGCCTATTGCGCGTAAAGTTAAAAACTGATATAAAAATAATGAATGAAGGATTTGTTGGAAATTTGATTTTCTTTAATTTGGTTCTTATGGCGAAAAGATCAGATGAACGGAACTCAAGATATAAGAAAAATAGTCAAAATACCTCCAAATAACGGTTAAAAAAAATTATTTGCGTGTAAAGCTATGAACTGATGGAAAAATGATGAATGTAGGATTTGTTGGAAACTTTTTTGTCTTTAATTTGTTTTTTATTGCGAGAAGATCAGATAAACAGAACTTAAGATATAAGAAAAATAGTCAAAATACCTCCAAAAAACGCTAAAAAATTCATTAAACAAAAATGTATTTGCGAAATGTTGTTTTAATGAAATTTTTGAGTTTAGCGATCAAAAATTCATATAAAAAAATTATTCGCGGTTAGTGCGCAGAAATTGTTTTTCATTTGTAAACGAGAGTTATTAACAAAAATCAATAAGGCGTTTCATGAAACCGCGTTTACAATTAAACCGCTTATCACCCCAATTTGGGATTTGCATATATTGTTAGGTACATTTTGGGCTATATGTGCAAAAAAATACAGGAAAATTAAAGATACGCATTTTGAGATATTTGCAAATTAAGGACATTTTTTTAATTTCAATATCCTTTTTGCAAAGCATCCCATCCTTTTTCAAAATTCTGTTTTAAGTACAGGACATAACCAATATTTTGCGCTTTATTTCGTGGCAATCGGACGATGCGTTCCAAAGATATGATTATTTAAACATTGTGTATTTATCATACAAAAGTTGCAAAATACCAACTTTGAACAGCGATAAAACGCGAACCATTAACAATTTTGACTAAATAACAAAAATCGAAATTCAACAAAAATCAGAAGAATATATTTACCAATTTTTAAGACAATTGAAATAGGTAAGGCCGAAAAACTGTTTTTTTTGTAGTCAAAAATTTTGGAATTCTTCTTATATACTAACGATTTACTGTTTTCATATTCTTAAAACCAAAAATTTTAGTAGCTTGGGTTTGTAACTTGGATAATAATTCACCTCGTAATGAAAAAAGAAAATATTATTTTTTCATCAATATTCTTTTTTTATCAATATTTTTTTTTTTCATCAATATTTTTTTTTCAGCAATATTTTTTTCTCATCAATATTTTTTTTTTTGTTTCATCAATTTTTTTTTCATCAATTTTTTTTTTATCAAAAATTTTTTTTCATCAATATTTTTTTTTCAATAATTGTTTTTTTTATGTCAATATTTTTTTTTTTCATCAATATTTGTTTTTTTATCAACATTTTTTTTCATCAATATTTTTTTTCGTCTATATTTTTTTTCATCAATATTTTTTTTTCCTATCAATATTTTTTTTCATCAATATTTGTTTTTTGCATCAATAATTTTTTTCAAATTTTTTTTTTTTTAAATTTTTTTCATCAATATTTTTTTTTTCATCATAATTTTTTTTCAAAAATTTTTTTTTTATCCATGATTTTTTTTCGTCAATATTTTTTTTCATCAATATTTTTTTTCCATCAATTTTTTTTTGTCAATATTTTTTATTCATCAATATTTTTTTTCCATCAACATTTTTTTGTTATCAATAATCTTTTTTCATTAAAAACTTTTTTTCATCAAAATTTTTTTATCGACAAACAGAGACAAACAAATAGATGTATATCACTATCAGTTGAATATTGAAAATATCTGGTCTATCATTGAAATATCTGGTCCTCGACCGATATTTCAATGCGTTTAGCATGGAATGACAAATTAATATAACATTCTTTTTTCAAGAAATATTTTGTTTTAGAAAGAACACCTATTTTTAGAGCAAAACATTATCATGATTCAATGGTTTGGGCAAGAGTACAAACTTCGCAGACATTTTTTATCATAGATGGGCCGTTAGTGATTTTTGACTCACACTCACTCACGCTCACGACAGGAATTTTTTAATCACGCACAAACACTCACATACATATTTTTTCTACTCACACTTACTCACAATTACGTGAGTAAATTTAATACAACTCACACTCACGTGCACTCACGCAAGCTTCACTCACACTCACGTTGACTCACACTCACGAAACTGTTATTTATACAAAAAAAATCAAAAACTAAAATTTCAAAAATCTTTCAAAATTTTCAGCAAAATTTAAAGTTTAGCGAAATTTTACATTTTTTTTAAATTTAAAAATTTTGTTGTTGCTTTTTTTGGTATGAAAGGAAATATAAAGAGAAAATAAATCACGCAAAAAAAACGACTCACGCACACTCACTCACGCAAAAAACTTACTCACGGAATTTTTTTCTTCACTCACACTCACTCACAATCACGTGAGTAAAATTGAATTTAGTCACACTCACGCGTGATCACGCGTGAATCACGCTCTAATCTGCTCATGTGCTTATCTATACTTCCGATTACACCGTCCGACAAATTTTAAATTTCGGCTGTACACATGAACCGGACTAAAGTCAACAAATAGTTTTTGTGTTTGTTGAATTTCTTTGTTGAAAAAAAAATAAAATTGTTTACGTTTGTCAGATTAACAAATTGTGTTTGTTGAATTTCTTTGTTGAAAAAAAAAAATTAAGATTTTGTACGTTTGTCAATACAAATAAAAATTTTAGAGAACTATTACAAACTCGTTTATCAATTTTTTTTACATTTTTTTTCAACAATCAATATTTACAAACGTTAGTTGATATCACAAATTTCCGTATAGGAGCACTTTCAGTGAAAAAGTTAATTGTATTCACAAATATGGGGGTCAATATAACAATCCGTTTTTTTCTGTGAACGGTGAGTATTTAAAATTTTTATCAGTTTCGGAATAAAATTTCTATTCAAAAAATTGTTTCTTGAAGACAAAACATATTTTAGACATTCTTTCTCGTGGGTTTTTAATGTGTCTTCAACGAAATTTTGAAAATATCATAAGAAAATAAGTGTAAACCCTTAATATTTGCGAAAATATTCCGTTTTGAATGTATTTAAAAAACCGGTTAACCGACAGAAAAAAACGGTTTTCGGTGCACCGGAAATTTTCAATTTCGGTTAACCGGTTAGCAAAAAAACCGAGACACGTGTATTTTATTTTTAGCCCTACTTTCAGAACTCTTCGGTCTGGTCCATGTATACAAAAGTGTGTCGGACGGTGTTATAACACTTCTAACTTGTTTTGATATGGATTATCCGATTTAAAGCAAAAAATAAAATAAATTTTTGTAACACAAAAATAATATTTTTTTAAATAGAATAATAACACCGCTCAACAGTCATTTTCCGGTTTGAATTCTGGTTATCAATTTAAGTAGACTTTTATCTCATGATTCCAAATCTGTACTCAAAATTTTTCCATCACGTCCAGATTTTTAGTTTTTCACGGTTACAAAGGCGAAAAATGACGATTTTTGCATTATTTGAAAGCCTACACAGTAGCCATTGAGTGGAATACAAATCTGGTATAAAGCGCAAAAGTATAATTTGTCTTTGGTCTCCAACATAGAAAACAATTTTTTTCCAATTATTGCGTTTGGTTGGGTTAGAATTGCGATTTAAAATGACTCTGTTAAAATTATCATTTTTGTAAAAAAGATAAGGTAGGTAGGTACCTTAGTTTTTTTTGATATTTTTCAAAGAAAAACTAAAAAAAAAAATATTTTACAAATTTAAGTTTTCTGTGTTATTTTTCGTATAAACCGGAAGATATCTTTAATGGGTTTAAAAGTCTATAAGAAAGAATGAGATTTTGTCTAAATTTTGAGCTCATCACACTAAAGATTGATCATCTGGTTTTTGTTTTAGAGCCTTTTAAAAATTGGTGCTTTTTCTAATTTTTTTCACAGTGTTTTTTTAAAATACGTGTTTGGCCAATAATAGTGCAACAACTTGAAATTTTTTTGATCATATATTTGAGATCATAGTTCAATTCAACTCTAACGCTTTATACCAGATTTTTATTCCACCCAGTGGCAGATGTGCAAGCTTTCAAAAAAGGCAAAAATCGCGTTTTTTCGCATTTTCAACCGCGAATAATTTAAATTCTAGACGTGATGGAAAAATTTGGAGCACAGATTGGGAATCAGCGAGTCAAAATCTTTAAAAATTTTGTATCAAACTTCAAACCGGAGTCAAAAACCTTTGATTTGTTGAGCGGTGTAATTAAATATATTTTCTCTTTGATTTTTTAATAATAAATAAAAAATATTAAATACGGTTATAGATTCTTTTTAAAATTTTTCTAACACTAAAACTAATAAACAAAAACAGATGCTTGTTAAATAAAGTTTTATTTTTTTAAAAATATCGAAACTGATACAAACAATAATTGAAATTTACAAAAAAAAACTTGAAACATTATTCAAATAAATTAAACAATTAAAAAATAATTTGTTTTGTATATTTTGTATGATGATTTTCTTTTAAATGCGTGTTTTTTTTTTATTGTTGTGGTAAAACAATTTGTTTTCTTCAAACTTATTGTTTGTATTTATAGATAGAATGCCAGAAGTAGTGTAAAAACCAATAAGTCAGATTGTTATATTTAACTGTGTCGAATCAAAAATATCCAACACAAAACTTCGAAATTTTATAAAAACAATTTTTGAGTTTTTGCAAAAAAGCTAATTTTAACAACGGTTTTGCCAAGAATTTGCTTATTCGTTAAAAAACAAGTAAAAAAGTTAAATTCGGCCTTGCCGAATGTAGTGATACCCTCCACAATTTAAAAAAGATTATTGCAAAAAACTTTATTTAAAAGGAAATTACTTTTGAAAAAAAAAAATTTTTTTGAAAAAAAAAATTTCCGCGAAAAAAAATTTTGGTAAAAAAAATCCGCTATTTTTTTGTCAAAAAATATGTTCGTACTTGGTTAAATACCATTTGGTGTTCAATTATGTTCACATATGTCAACCAGAAGCCGAATTAAAGCATTTTGTATTTTTAGGTTATGTTGAATGTACTGACATTTTTGAGGTGTGCTTACATTTTCGTTCATAACTTTTGAACCGCTGAACCGATATCGCTCATATGCAATACCAAACTTCTCGGGAGAACTTCCAATAAATATGTTAAGTTTCAGTCATCTCTGTGCAATATTTTGTCCGCGACAGCATTTTCCACAGACAGACGGACAGACGGACAGACGGACATCGCTAAAATGTCTTAAAATCGATCGGGCATCATGAATATATATACTTTATGGGGTCCCAGATCGATATTTCGATGAGTTACAAACGGAATGACAAACTTATATATACCCTCTATCACTAAGTGGAGGGTATAAAAATAAATAATTAGCAATTCCTCTAGATTTACAATTCTTCTGTGCTATATATTACGTTTTTTTTTTATTGTAATACAATATTTCGATGAGTAACAAACGTAATGACAAACCTATGTGTTTGACTTGACCTAAAACATAGAGTAGGGTGTACAAATATTGAGTGAAGAAAATTAAAAAAAAAAAAACATTAATTTATAGTAAAATGATTTTTTCCCTAATTTTTTTAAACTTGAAATATAAAAAAAATGCTATCAACATCAATGTTTATAAGTGTTAAGAAAATGTAAGACAAAATATTTTCAAACACGTTTTGCTGATTGGAAACTGTACAAGAAAAAGAAAATCTAATAAATTAAAACTTTAATTAATGGGTGTATTTAATTTAATTAAATGGTGTGAACATATTGAAAGGTATTCCCAAATAAAGCAAAAAAGTCGTTGGAGTAAAAACTTTTTAAGACGGAGTTGTGCAAGCTGTTGCGAGAGATAAAAAATATTAAACTTTTTCTAGAGGAAAAATGTCTCAGAATCTAAGAAGCTTTTCCTATAAAAACAGACTAAAAAATCTAAATTTTTCCTATAAAAAACAAATTCTAAAAAATTTTTGCTAAGAAAAAGATTTAGATACTGAGACATTTTTCTTATCAGGGGCGTATCCAGGATTTTATTTCAGTGGGGGCCCAACATTTGTTTTTTAATTTTTTTTTACAAAAAATTTACATAACAGAACATGTTTTACAATTTTTCTCGATCTTTTCCTTGAACTGAATGTAACACAATCAGATTCTTCATTTTTGTGTAAGTTCAAAACTGTTGGGGAAAAAAGTTAAAAATTTTTAATTTATTTATTATTTTAAAAATTTTTGAGAGACTTAAGCCTTTTTTTAAAGTGTGAATTGTATCAGATGCTGATACATTTTTACAAAGAATATCAGAATCTGAATATTTTTTCAAAGAAAAGTCGAAGATTCTATGACAATTTCCAGTTAAGACAGTTTTTGTTATAGAAAAAGTGAAAGACTCTTAATCATATTTCCAATGGAAAATGTTTTTAGGGAAAAAGTTACTTTAGAAAATGATTCAATAAACATATTCATAAAATACTGTTCCAAAAGAAAAGACTCAAATTGTGAGACATTTTCCTAGAATCTGAGATATTTCTAGTCCATCACATTTTCTCAGATTCTGAAACATTCTACACAAAAAGTTTTAGATTCTGAGAAAATCTTCGCTTTTTCTATAAGAAAAATAATTTAGATTCTGAGACCTTTTTAAAAAGAAAACAGTATAAAAAAGTATTAGATTCTAAAACCTTTTTCCTAAAGGAAAACTCTCGGATTCTGAGAAAATTTTCCTACAGAAAAAGTCTAAGATATTTTTCCTATAGAGAAAGTCTTAGATTCTTAAACATTTTTCCTATAGAAAAAGTTTCAAATTCTTCGGCATTTTTCCTATAGAAAGTCTCAGATTCTTATAGAAAACGTCTCAGATTCTTCGACTTTTTTCCTATAGAAAAAGTCTCAGATTCTTCGACATTTTTCCTATAGAAAATGCCTCAGATTCTCAGACATTTTTTCTACAGAAAATTTCCTATCGAAAAAGTCTCACAATCAGATGCTTAAACACTTTTCCTATAGAAAAAGTCTAAAATTCTTAGACATTTTCCTATAGAACAGTCTCAGATTCTGAGACATTTGTCTATAGGAAATTGTCAGATTCTAAAACATTTTTCATATAGAAAAAGCCTCAGACTTTTTTCGTAAAGAAAAAGTCTCAGATTCAGAAATATTTTTCCCTCAGAAAAATACTCAGATTCTGAGCTATTATTCTTATAGAAAAGGATATTTTTACAATAGAAAAAGTCTCAGATTATGAGCATTTTTCTATACAAAAAGTCTCAGCTTGTGTCTCTGAGACATTTTTTCTTTACACAAAATCTTAGATTTTGAGATAATTTTCCTTAAGGAAAATTAGTTGATTCTGAGACATTTTCCGTAAAAAAAGTATAAGGTCGACTTTATAAGGATGTGCAGAACTCAAAAGTGGGAACATCAGAAAGTTATGCTGCAAAAATGAAAAACAATTATGCTGCAAAAAATAAGATTATGCTGCAAAAAAAATAAAAATTATGCTGCAAAAAACAAGAATTTTTGAAAAAAAAAGTTTAATGAAAAAATTTTTTAAAAATGCCAAAATTTAAAGAATTTTAAGACAAAAATTACAAAATTAACTAACAAAATAAATAAATTTGCCAAAAATGGTTAAAAATTTTTTTAAAAAAATTTCGATTGAAAAAAACTGTTCACCATTTTTAAATTTGAAAACAATTAAAATCTTAATTAAAATAAAGTTAAAAATTTAATTAAACAATTAATTTAAAATTTAATTAATATTAAATTAAAAAACAATTAAAATTTGAATTAAGGCATTTTTTTAGATTGTAAGAAAAATTCGCAGATTCAGAGACATTATTCCAATAGAAAGTTCTCAGATTCTGCAACATTTTTTATATAGAAATTCCTTAGAATTTTTTATAGAAAAAGTTTCAGATTCTGAGACATTTTTTCTATTGAAAAAGTCTTAGATTCTGATAAAAATGACAATATTTTAAGACATTATTCCTATAGAATCAGACATTTTTCTTATAGAAAGTTTTAGATTCTGAGACATTTTTTTTAGAAAAGTGTAAGATTCTGAGACATTTTTTTTTAAGAAATAGTCTCGTTCTGAGGCATTTTTCTAAAAGACAAAGTCGCATTTTAAGATTTGACTACATATTACAATTAAGTCCATTTTTTGTGTACATAAAACTTTTGGTTCCAGGATATTTTTTCATTAGAATCTTTAGTTGAAAAGTTTCAAATTCTAAGAAAAAATTTTCAAATTTTGAGATTTTTTTTAACAGAAAAATTTTCAGTTTCAAAACATTTTTCTTCAAAAAATTTTAGATTATTAATGTTTTTAAAAATTTTTTTAATATTGTACTTGTTATTTGATACCAAATCCTGAAATTTGTGAAATCATTTCGGGGGGGGGGGGGGGCCCGGGGGCCCTGTATACGCCACTGTTTCTTATAGAAAAAATTTAAGATTCTTAGACATTTTTCCTATAGAAAAAGTCTCAGATTCTAAGACAGTTTTCCTGTAGAAAAAATCTCAGATAGTGAGACATTTTCCTACAGAAAAAATTTCAGAGTTTTTCTCTCAGATTCTGAGAGATTTTTCCTATATAAAAAGTTTCAGATTCCGAGACATTTTTGCTACAGAAAAAGCCTCCGAATCTGAGACGTTATTCCTCTAGAAAAGGTCTCCGATTCTATGAAATTTTTTTTTCGAAAATTTTTCAGATTCGGAGACATTTTTAAAGAAATTAGTCTCAGATTCTGAGACAATTTTCTTATAGAAAAAGTCTCAGATCAGACGTTTTTCCTATAGAAAAAGTCTCAGATTCTGAACAATTTTTCATTTATAAAGTTTTAGATTCTGAGACATTTTGTATATAGAAAAAGTCTCAGATTCTGAAACATTTTTCCTATTGAAAAAGTTTAAAATTCTGAGAAATTTTTCATTTAGAAAAGTCTCACATTCTGAAAAAATTTTCCTATAGAAAAGGTTTCAGATTCTGAGACATTTTTTTATAGAAAAATTCTCAGATTCTAAGATATTTTTCCTATAGAATAAATCTCAGATTCTGAGAGATTTTTCCTATACAAAATGTCTCAGATTCTGAGACATTATTCCAATAAAAAAGGTCTTAGATTCTGAAACATTTTTTTTTTTTTATAGGAAAAGTTTCAGATTCTGAGACATTTTGCTTACAGGAAGTCTCTGGTGGGAATCGAACCCCAACCCTCCAGACTTAGGTTAGCATGCTACCAACTAGACTACAGGGGCGTCTGATTCTGATACTTTTTCCTATAGAGAAAGTTTCTGATTCTGAGACATTTTTCCCATAGAAAAAGTTTTAGATTCCTACAGAAAAAGTTTTGGATTCTGAGACATTTTTCCTACAGAAAAAGTGTCAGATTCTGAGATATATTTCCTTAGATTATAAAACATTTTGTCTATAGAAAAACAATCAGATTTTGAGAAATTTTTCTTATAGAAAAAGTATCAAATTCAGAGATATTTTTCTTATAGACAAATTCTCAGATTCTGAGACATTTTTCCTATAGAAAAAGTCTCAGATTCTGAGAAATTTTTCCTACAGTAAAAGTATCAGATTCTGAGAAATTTTTCCTATAGAAAAAGTCTCAGATTCTGAAACATTTTTCCTATAGAAAAAGTCTCATATTCTGAGGCATTTTTTCTATAGAAAAAGTCTCGTATTCTGAGACATTTTTCCTATAGGAAAAGTCTCAGATTTTGAGACATGTTTTCTATAGTAAAAGTCTCTGATACTGAGACATTTTTCCTATAAAAAAGTCTCAGATTTTGAGACATTTTTCCTATAGAAAAAGTTTCAGATTCTGAAATATTGCTGCCATTGAGACTATCTAAATATTTTTTTTTTAATGTGCAAAAACTGTCCCCCAGTTTTTAAGAATTTTGTCTTTTAAAACGTGAATTTTTTTTTTTTTAAATCTTCTGCTTTTTAGTGGGTGTGGTGCATCATGTTGGTTAGATCAGTATCTTTAGAGTTCATTAAAACAAACACCCAGGAGTGTATTTTAAAATGAAACATGATTTCTTGTTTGTTTTTTTTTACTTCTTTAGCTTTAATTCGTTACTGGATTTAATTTGAACTTTTTAAGGTAAGCAACGACTCATCTTGCTTTTGATTAACCAGAGAGTGTAGGAATGTTTGTACAAAATGTTGCAAAATCTTGTTGCAATAGCAGCAGTGCTGCCATATAATGTGTAATGCAAAAAATTATTGGACACTCATGTGTAGTTGTATTTTTATGCGATGTTTATAAAAAAAAAATTGAATTGTCCCTAAAAATGCAATTTAGAGAATTGCGAAATGTTGGAAGATTTTTTAAAAATATAAAAAAAACATTTAAACAACTAACAAGGAAAGTATCTCAACCCTTATGAACCGATTTGCCTGAAACTTAAAATATATGTAAAAGAGACGATTTTAAGGTTGGGGTGTCTCGGCTTATCGGCCATATTAGTATTTCGCTGTCCCCTTATGAAACAATGTGGACCTCCGGGAAAATTTCGATAACTCCCGAACTAATAACAATATCCTCTAGAGAAAAAATACGTGTCGACTTAAATTTAATAAAGATTATTTCGTATTCATATGGACATCGTAGGTTTATGTCTTCATATAATACCCCCCAAAATTTACACATTTTCATGAAAAAAGTATTTAACGAAGCCAAACTTTTACAAGGTTATGCCACCATTGAATAGGCATTAAAAAAACCTTTCTTCTCATATGTAAACATCATATAGTTTCTTAGAAAGAAATGGCAGAAAAATCCAAAAAACGATTTTTCGAAATTTTTTGACCAATGTTTTGAACCCCTAAATCCCTGATATGGCCGATAAGCCGAGACACCCTAACCTTAGAATTGTCTCTTTTATATATATTTTACGTTTCATGCAAATCGGTTCATAACGGTTGAGATACTTCCCTTGTAAGACCTCGAGCTTGAAAATGTATTGCTTTTAATTTAACATATACTAAAGGAAGGTATAAAACCACATTTAATTTATTAAAATCGATATTTTGTAAAAAAATAACATCTGATTTATATCAAAGTTATGAAAAATGTTCAATAAATACAAAATATGTTTTCTCTGAAGATATTCATTATGTTCATGAAACTTTTCATAGCTTTTAAATTCCATGATACATATTTCATTGATTTAATGAAACCCGTTTCTTTTTAACGTAATTTTTCATAACCCTAATAGATTTTTCATTATTTTCACTGTTTCGCTGCCGATTAACTGGTGACAATTAAATATTAAAAATTGTGAAAGTAAAAAATTTAAGTTCGACCTATCTGAGCGGAATCGAATTCAGGTCAAAATACATAAAGAATCGATTTAGAATTTTTAACATGATAATGTTTTTGAGGCTGGTGTCTAATTTTAAAAAAGTTGCAGGATGCCACCTCAGTTTGACTACACTGATAGAAATTTGTACATGACAATAATGAAAATCTACATTAATGTTGTAAAAAATTGCGTTAAAAAGGAACCTACGTAGGGTTTCATTGAATTAATGAAAAAGGTATTATAAAATGTAATTGTATATATAAGTTAACAATTAACGAAAAAGAAAATGAGAATTACTATTTTTTTTTTTCTTAAAACCAATTTTAATAACTTGTGTTTGTAACTTGGATAATAATTTACCTCGTGGTGAATAAAACCCTTTTTCACCAGCTGTTGAATAAAAAGTAACATAATTATTTTTCAACAAAAAAAAATTTTTTTTCGTCAGTTTTTTCCTTCAAATTCAATTTTCCATCAAATTTTTTTTTATTCATCAATTTTTTTTTTTTTTTCATAAAATTTTTTTTTAATCATTTTTTTTATCAATTTTTTTTTTCATAAATTTTTTTTTTTCATCAAATTTTTTTTTTCATCATTTTTTTTTTATAAAAATTTTTTTTTTCATCAATTTTTTTTTCATCAAATTTTTTTTTTTCATCAATTTTTTTTTTTTCATAAATTTTTTTTTTTTCATTAAACTTTTTTTTCATAATTTTTTTTTTTCAAACTTTTTTTTTTCATCATTTTTTTATCAATTTTTTTTTTCATCAAATTTTTATTTTCATCAAATTTTTATTTTCATCAAATTTTTTTTTCATCAATTTTTTTTTCATTATTTTTTTTTTTTCATAAATTTTTTTTCATAATTTTTTTTTATCATATTTTTTTTGATCAATTTTTTTTCATTAAATTTTTTTTTCAAATTTTTTATTATCCATTTTTTTCTCACCAAAAATTTTTTTCCATATTTTTTTCATCATTTTTTTTTTACAACAAAAAATTTTTCTTTTCATCAAAAACTTTTTTTCATCAAAATTATTTTCATCAAAAATTTTTGGTTCATTAAATTTTTTTTACCATAATTTTGTTTTTCGTGAAAAAAATCAATTTTTTTTTACCAAAACTACTTTGTCACCAAGTCTAAGCTTTTCGCATAAAAATTTTCCATTTGTTTATCAAATGTACGTAAAACAAGTGAGAGCAGTGTTGCCATTTTTTTAAAAGAAAAAAACCTACACATATTAAAAAAAAATCCCTTTTCTCCCTACATTTTTCAAAAAAAAATCCCTACATTTATCCCTACGTTTTAGCAGCTAAAATTTTTAAAACAAAACAAAATTTTATTCACTTATTTTACATTTAATTTTAAATAAAAGTTTAAATACTAAGGCTGGATTACTCAATGCTCCGTTATAAAATAACTCTCCGTTAAATTTAACTTTTTCATACAAATTTTGACATAAGGCTCCGTTAAATCGGCAGTTAGCAGCTAACTTTTCATTGAGTAATCCGCCCTAAAGCGAGTTTTTGATAAGTCAATTATATTTGTTTTAAATTTAAACGAAGTTAATACTACAAATTTTGTTCAAATTCTGATTAATTTTTATTAAAAAATAAAAGTTGTTCTATTCGAACATTTAAATATTAGATTATGAGTAGGCTTATTCTAGCTCGAGGACATTTTTGCTTTTCTAATTAACATAGAATTATTTTCAAATAATAATACATAATAAACCTCAACTACTTAAGGAAAGTAAATTGTTCGGTTTTGATATGAACATCTGTCAAACTCTGTTAAAAAAACATCAAATTTAAACTGGCTTTACAAAAACGTAAAAAATTCTCTAATGAGGTATTCTGTTCAGAACAGAATTTAAAGTTATTGACACAGCATGTAAACATTTATTATTTCAGATAAAAATACAGAAAAAGCTAAATTCAAGTTATTTTTAACAGCTGAAGATCAAAACATAACCAAACATGTGACACTCAAATTTTCGCTACAAATTTATATTTTGAAACATTTTTTCACCGGTGAACAACTTACAGGTCTTAAATAATGTTGCCAATTTTAAAAACAAAATTTTTGGTAATATTTTTTTTTTTGTCAAAACGTTTAATATTTAAAAATATCATTTCTTTTTTAAAAAGTACCTAAATCATTTAAAATACCTACATTTTGATCAAAAAAGAAAATCTGTCCCTTTTTCCCTACGCTATCGTTTTTTATGAAAAAAAACCCTATTTGTAGGGATTTTCCCCTACTATTGGCAACACTGAGTGAGAGTGTTATATTCTTTGGTGCCGAATCTTTTATACTCTCCAAAATGTAAAAACACTTTTTTGCACTTACTTAAGAAATGTAGAGCTCTTTTGGATTTTTAATGGGGTCCTCGACTGATATTTCAATTCGGTGTGCATGGTATAGCAAAGTAATATAACATTATTTTTTCTAAAAAAACTTTGCTTTGCCAAGTACACCCCAATCTTTCGCAAAACATTATCATGATTTAATGTTTTACGCAAGAGTACAAAATTCGCAGGCATTTTTCTCTATTTTGTGTATAAATTTTAAAGATATCAGGAATGGTCACTTTGGGAAGTTTCCTGTAATATTGCAGGAAAATCCAACGATTTTCCTGCAATATTACTGGAGCTTGTTGGTCTAGTTTCTGGGTCTGAACCATTTTTTTGTGGGGCTGTGTTATTTTTGAGAAATTTTTAAGGTTTATGCGTAAATGTGACAATCTTTTACTTACTTAATCCATACCCCGTCTACCTTTCAGTGTGGGGATTTTTATAGCGTTGTGTAGATTGATGTTTCGTCTTTGGAATACTGGATGAAAAGAGTTTTCCCATGCCAGTCGTTTTCTTCTTCTTGGTTTGTTTCCTTCGCATCTAGCTTCAAATACTTGTCTTGGAACACGTTCTTGCGACAATCTCCATGTGTAATTTAAAATTTCATTGTTGGCAACACTGAAGAACAGTCATTAAATGTGGGGGTTCAATTAAGGCTTTTAACCACATGCCAATTACGACAAAACAGTAATGGTAGAAGTAGTAGTAGTAGTAGTCGGTTACGAAGAAAACTGTAATGATGATGATGACAACAACAATGATATAGTAAATATAAAAGCGAAACATCTTTAGGACTTTGTCAATTGCACAAAACAACTGATATTAGATATTGGAAATGGAGACCAAATAAACAAACCTTAAATGGATTTAAAGACCACAAACTAACGAGCAGATGGGTGCTGTTTTAAGACCAAAACTATAATGTGCTACAGTATGGGTACACTTAAAAAAAAAGTGATAAAAAATAATAATAATAAAGTTAACCGTAAATTCCGTTATTCTGTGGGAAGAAAACTGCAGTTAAAACTAAAAGAGCTAGACTCCCGAAGTTAAGCACTCATTTTTATTATGGCCATAGGCTGGTTAAGTTTTTAAATGGGAAAAAATTGGACCATAGGGTCCGAAGTTAAGAACCAGGGGGTCAGAGGTCATGGGTTCGATTTAAGCTAAAAAAAATTTTATTTAGATATACCAAAAACACAACTTTTTTCAGTGTACCTTTGTAAATGAGATTTTAAAAACTAAATTAACGGTTTTGTTTTCTGTTTTTAGCATTTCTAACTACACCAATGTCTTTGAAATTAAAAAAAAAAAAAAAAGAAAAACCCGCCAACTTCTTTAGGTCGTTTTAGTATTGGAAGCAAACTTCTACTATATTTGGCCATCGATTTTTCCTGCAAAAATTGTCATTGACAAGCAGAGTTGTTAATTGGAATTTAACAAGCTTCAAAATTTGCAACTAATGAGATTGTATGTACATGACGCATAACGCAAAGTTCCACTTAAACAAAAACATAAAAGAAGAAGAAAAATATTAATAAGTTGAACATGTAGCTTAACTTCGTGTAATTTCTTGCAAAGCGTATATGACAGGTTTTCGATTACGGTTGTTGCTGTAGCTGGGAATAAGTTGTATAGAGTTATCAAAAGATTTTTTGTTTTACTGGTTTACCTACGCTCCTTGGTGGAAACTTTTTTTTTTTTTTTGTTAATGTTATAAAACTATTTGTCATTTTATACAAATAAAAACATGATGCACAAATGTTGTTCTTTATATTTCATGATAAATGGGGAGGCAACAATAAAACAGAAGATAACGATAGTTAACCCTTAAAGGGGGATAATATAGTTTTTCAACAAATTTTCAGTTTTCTAAAAGTCATACGAAACTACTATATGGGTAAAAACCAATTACTCCTGACATACTGCTGACGATTCCTTTACGAAATTCCTGACACCCAGTTGGCACCGTCCATTGACCATCCTAGGGGATGGCTCGCTGACATGTTAGAGTCACACCTGACATCCCCAAAGAATTTTCACGAAAGACCTCACATAAATTATCAAAATGTCCTCAACCAATACCAACAGGAGGTACTAATATTCCCATGACATTTCCCTAACTAGGGAAGTCTTTCAGAGAGCACCCACCGATTGTCCTGGAACTTGCATATGGGAAAGTGGGGAGAAAAATCCGAGTTACCTATTTTTTCTTAGCTGTCCAATTTCGCATTTTGCGGGTAATTTTTTACATTTCTTCAAAAGAAACTGTATGAAGATTTTATACAGATCGAAAGGTTTTTTGAAGGCCTATCCAATGGTGTATCGCGTCCAAATTCGTTTTAGTTAAGTCCTTATTTTCGAAAATGTAAAAACTTGTGGTTAGTTAACATGGAGAGGTATATACGTACGACTGTCATAATCACATATAATTATCTCTATTAAAATTAAGCTGACCAGTATTTTTGCGTTCTGAGAAATTCCTGCTAGTTCGGATTTTATTCGGATTGTCACGAAAGACCTAATTTTTTCATAAGGTGGCAACCCTTTTTATACCCTTCAACCACAGTATGGAGGTATACTCACTTTGTCATTCCGTTTGTAACTGAACATTTTTTTTTTTAATTTTTTTACGATTTGGAGGGTGTATAACATTCGGCACTGCCGAATTTAACACTCTCACTTGTTAAATTTGTGATTGGGCAGCTAAAAAACTGGTAACTCTTATTTTTCTCCATTTATTACCATATGCAAGTTTCTGGACAATGAATCCAAATTTTTAATAAAAATTTTCCGAAATGTTTGATCGAAGGCGGCAATGATTGGATTTGTCTCAAATTAAATTTGAATGAAAGATTGTCTCAAGCTCTATACATTTTTTTTTGTTTAAAAATTCTTGAACGAAGGAAAAACCTGTAATGTGCTCGCAACTTAAGGTTAAAATTTGTTCGGACGAAGCGTGAGCGATATCTCGGAAAACGACTTACCGATTTTGATTTTTTTTTACATTCCCGAGTAAAAATAATTTAATATGATCTTATATACTTTTATATAGTCATATTATTTCATATATGATCATGTGTGACACTATGTATTGCAAGATAAATTTATATAATAAATTTTGATGTGGGATTTTTTTAAGATATCGCCATACATAAATATATGTTGTAACATCTGGTCCCATGCATCATTTTAAATTTCTAAAATTTTTATATGAAATTTTATATGCCTCCATTATTTTTTAATTTTTTTAAGTTTTTTCCAAGAACATATTTTTATCGCAAATATTTTCAAAGTGTTTTATATAAAATTTCATATGACTTCATATTTTTTTATTTTTCTAAGATTTTTCCAAGCACCACTTTTTTATCACGAATATTTTCTAAGTGTTTTATATAAAATTTTATATGACTTAATTTTTTTAATTTTTTCTAAGTTTTTTTCAAGGAACATTTTTTTATCGCAAATATTTTCAAAGTGTTTTATATAAAATTTCATATGACTTCATATTTTTTTATTTTTCTAGGATTTTTCCAAGCACCACTTTTTTATCACGAATATTTTCTAAGTGTTTTATATAAAATTTTATATGAATCCATTTTTTAAAATTTTTCTAAGTTTTTCCAAGGACAAATTTTTTGAAAATATTTTCTAAGTGTTTTAAATAAAATTTAACATGACTGCATTTTTTGAAATTTTTCTAAGTTTTTTTCAAGAACAACTTATTTTTATTATTTTAATTTTTCAACTTTTTATTAAAAACTAAAAAAAACATCCGGTTTATAAAATTGTATAAATTTTAATATAATTGGATATAATTTTATATCATTGGATTAGACCAAAACTCGTATCAAAGGCGATATAAAGTTATATAAACTGATATTATTAGATATTATTCGATCAAATCTTATGAAACCATTTTTCGTATAAGATTATATCAAAATAGACACGAACCCATATTAAATTATATATTGTGTCATATAAATTTTTTTACTCGGGTTAATAAATATTATTTGTCTCAAGACATATTCTTTCTAATTTTCAAAAATCTAAAACTTTGATCGCCAAGCGCCACGGGTTATTATACCCTCCAACTAAGTATGAAGGAAATATCGGTCAGGGACCCCATAAAGTATATATATTATTGATCAGTGATCGATTTTAAGACATTATAGTGATGTCCGTCTGTCCGTCTATCCGTCTGTTAATTTTTTAGTTCCATTTTCACTCCTCTAGTTCATTTAAGTGTTAACATTCTCACGAAGTGTTTAAAACATAAACAACAATTTAAACAGGTCCTTTTTGTCATTAAGTTATTTGTGGCTTACTACTCGTACAAACCTGTAATTATATTCATGATCATAATATGTTATGCATTCGGAAAAAAAAAAAATTTTATAATTTTGACGTGTTATTTAAAAGATATTTTTTTTTTGGTCAGAATTTATATTATCTTAAATACTGCTTGCATTTTTTAAAATGTAACCAAAGATTTTTTGTAAAAAAAAACTTTTTACTCATTTCTAATAAAAAAACTTATAAAAAAGGTACTTTTATAAACTGGTACTTTTCATAAAGTACCAAATAAGGAAATTACCAATCAATTTTTGTATATAATCTACATTAATTTTTATATAATCTACATTAATTTTTTTTATAAAGTTCTATAAAAATAAAGTTTCAGAAGCTAAAAATTTTTATACCAAAAAAAAATGTTTAAAAATATATTTTTTTTAAAACCACAAAATGTTGCCTTTTTTACATCGTTTTATGGTAAAGGGTACAAAAATATTTTCCAATGCTGGATATAACACCTTTATGTTACTTGTTATACCCTACACCACACTGTGGTACGGGGTATAATGAGTTTGTGCTGATGTTTCTAACTACCCGAAATATTGGTCCTAGACCAACCTTTAAGTATACCGATCGACTCAGAATCACTTTTTGAGTCGATTTAGCGATGTCCGTCCGTCCGTCTGTCCATGTAAACGGTGTAAACACGATACAGGTCGCAATTTTTAATCAATTGACTTGAAATTTGAAACTTAAGCCTCTCTTGGTCCAAGGACGAAACCTATTGAAAATCGGTCCATATTTAGACCTAGCCCCCATACAAAGGTCCTCTTTAGTTTTGGCTCAAATGACTCTAATAACCGTATTATAATAGGTATCTTTTTGAAATTTGGATGGTAAACATGTTTTGTCTTCACAAATCAACATTCCGAATTTCAAAGAAATCGGACCAGTTTTTCTTGTAGCCCCCATAAAAACCACCTTCCCGATTGTAACATAAATGTCTCAAATTTCATGAAAATAGAAAATATTTAATTAAAATTTTGTATGTTAAACGCGTACTTAAGTAACCTTATCAAACTTGATAATCATCGGACCAGTTTTGGACTCAGGCCCCTTGTGAAAATTTCGCCCGATATTCAGTTAAAGCGGTTTATTGTCAACAAATAGAAGCCTATTTCACTCAACTTTGATTTGTGAGTGTTTTTACACTTATTAAAGATTTGACAACATATAGATCTAATCGGTCCATGGGACCCATTTTTCGGGAAACTTTGGTGTAGGGTATTCTATGGTAGGTCTTGGCCGAATATAATTTTCTTACTTGTTTTTTTGTTTATTTGCAGCAACATTGCGTGTTTAAGATGTGTTTAAATTAATGTAAGTTGTTCAGTAAGTCACGTGTTAAGCCAAACCAACATGTGTCGCAAGTGGCCAGTAACCTTAATCGTTGACAAACAAAAGCAAGTAAAAATCAATATGAAATTTTTAATCGGTAAAGATCTACCTTGAGAGATACTACCTTAAACAAAAAAGGGAGAAAATAAAAGTCGGTTAAGACCGCTCTTCCAAATTTTGAACAGCCAGTCAAGTTTTTAGTCTTCTAGGCTGAAAAATTATATGGTACAAATTTAAGGCCAATGAAATTAAATTAACCCGTGGTTTAACTAGCGAATCGGTCTAACGGTTTTCGAGATATCGCTATCTAAAATTGGCCTAATGAGGGACTTTTCCAATGTTAAAGAAATAAAAAAAAATCTCAAAATTTCTTTCCCCTGACCTTTTCAAAGAGCTTGACACAATATTTCACTTAAATTTAAAACTTAATCATAGGAGTTAAATCCGGGTTAAAGTCCGTAAAACTCGTAAAACTCGAACAAAGTTTTGGAAAATTTCCACCAAAAATTTTGATTTTTGAACAATTAAAAATAAAAGAAATATTTTGCTATATTAATTTATTAGTTTTGGCATGGTGAACATGAATATAAAAAAAAATTGAATCTGTCGAACAGTTATCGAGATATCGCCATTTGAAATTTGCCAAAAACTTCGAAAATTTACGTTTTCCAACGTTCAAGATTTTTTTTTTTTTTAATCTCAAACTTTTTTTCATTGACGCTTTTATAAAGCTGGAGAAAAACTTAAATTATACTTAATTTTAGCCAAATAATTTTAATCCGTACAGCCTTTTGATCGAAATTTTAAATTTTTCAAAAGTTTTCCAAATGTCCAAAATTTTGATCAAAAGGTGCCTCGGGTTAAAATGAGATAATTTGGCTCATATTAAGTTTAAATGAAAAAATTGTCTCAAGCTCCTTGGCAGAGTCCAGGGCAAAGAAAATTTGGGATTGTTAAAAAACAAATTCTTGTATTTCAAAATTTCAAAAAGCGAAAATCGTTCAACCGATTTTGAATTTTCATGTATTTGGAGAGATTGTGTGAATATGGGAAGGGTGATTTGGAACTTAAAGTAACAAAGTTTCAATTGAAATATGATAACAAACATTCATTAACTCTCAGAATACCCTTCACCTTTTACTGTAGGGTATTATAAAGTATGCGTACTATAAATGTATGTGATGTATGGATGAACACAGGTTTCCAAGAGCTTACAAACATAAAAAAGTACCCAGTTTAATAATGATTAATGTCACATGCAGGCGAATATTAAATTTTTTTTTGTCATTTACTTATTCTTGTTTTATCTTACTTTATTGTATATTTAAAAAAAAAATCTTTAAATTTACAAAACTTGATTAATTAAGAAATATTTGTATTCAAATAATTGAATATGAATGACGACATTTTTAAAGATTTTTTAAAAAATATACATTGTATGGAAAAATTTACAAAGATGGCTATTAAATATGGTAAATTTTCAAAAATTAACCTAATACATTGAAGCGTCATTAAACGGTCACTTGTTATTGCAGCTATCAAATTTAAAAATTCACTGCATGAACATTTTTAACCGGATTTTTAAGAACTTTTGTATCCTACACCACTCTGTGGTTCTGGTTTGGTATTTAAAAATTCACTGCATGAACATTTTTAACCGGATTTTTAAGAATTTTTGTACCCTACACCACTCTGTGGTTCAGGTTAAAATGAGTTTCTGCTAATGTTTATAACTACCCGAAATATAGGTCCCAGATTTACCTTCCAGTGTACCGATCAACTCAGAATCACTTTTTAGCCGATTTTTAAGGGAAGAATCTGAGATTTTTTTACTGGAAAAACCTCAGATCGTTCCTATAAAAACAATTTTTTTATAGGAACGATCTGAGAAATTTTTTTAAGAAAAATTAAAGAATTTTCTATAAAAAAAAATTTTTTAGAATCTGTGACTTTTTTTATAGAAAAATTGTCTCACAATCTGAGACTTTTTCTATAGGAGAAATGTCTCTGAGACTTTTCTATAGGAAAAATGTCTCAGAATCTGAGACTTTTTCTATAGGAAAAATTTCTGAGAATCTGAAACTTTTTCTATAGGAAAAATGTCTCAAAACCTGAGACTTTTTCTATTGGAGAAATGTCTCAGAATCCAAGACGTTTTCTAGAGGAAAAATGTCTCAGAATCTGAGAATTTTTCTATAGGAAAAATCTCAGAATCGGAGACTTTTTCTATAAGAAAAATGTCTCAGAATCTGAGACTTTTTCTATAGGAAAAATGTCTCAGAATCTGAGACTTTTCTATAGGAAAAATGTCTCAGAATCTGAGACTTTTTCTATTGGAAAAATGTCTCAGAATCTGAGACTTTTTCTATAGGAAAAATGTCTCAGAATCTGAGACTTTTTCTATAGGAAAAATGTCTCAGAATCTGAGACTTTTTCTATAGGAAAAATGTCTCAGAATCTGAGACTTTTTCTATAGGAAAAAAGTCTCAGAATCTGAGACTTTTTCTATAGGAAAAATGTCTCAGAATCTGAGACTTTTTCTATAGGAAAAATGTCTCAGAATCTGAGACTTTTTCTATAGGAAAAATGTCTCAGAATCTGAGACTTTTTCTATAGGAAAAATGTCTCAGAATCTGAGACTTTTTCTATAGGAAAAATGTCTCAGAATCTGAGACTTTTTCTATAGGAAAAATGTCTCAGAATCTGAGACTTTTTCTATAGGAAAAATGTCTCAGAATCTGAGACTTTTTCTATAGGAAAAATGTCTCAGAATCTGAGACTTTTTCTATAGGAAAAATGTCTCAGAATCTGAGACTTTTTCTATAGGAAAAATGTCTCAGAATCTGAGACTTTTTCTATATGAAAAATTTCTCAGAATCTGAGACTTTTGCTATAGGAAAAATGTCTCAGAATCTGAGACTTTTTCTATAGGAAAAATGTCTCAGAATCTGAGACTTTTTCTATGTCTCAGAATCTGAGACTTTTTCTATAGGAAAAATGTCTCAGAATCTAAGACTTTTTCTATAGGAAAAATGTCTCAGAATCTAAGACTTTTTCTATAGGAAAAATGTCTCAGAATCTAAGACTTTTTCTATAGGAAAAATGTCTCAGAATCTGAGACTTTTCCTATAGGAAAAATGTCTCAGAATCTGAGACTTTTTCTATAGGAAAAATGTCTCAGAATCTGAGACTTTTTCTATAGGACAATTTTCTCAGAATCTGAAACTTTTTCTATAGGAAAAATGTCTCAGAATGTCTCAGAATCTGAGACTTTTTCTATAGGAAAAATGTCTCAAAACCTGAGACTTTTTCTATCGGAGAAATGTCTCAGAATCCAAGACATTTTCTAGAGGAAAAATGTCTCAGAATCTGAGAATTTTTCTATAGGAAAAATGACTCAGAATCTGAGACTTTTTCTATAGGAAAAATTACTCAGAATCTGAAATTTTTTTCTATAGGAAAAATGTCTCAGAATGTGAGACTTCTTCTATAGGAAAAATGTTTCAGAATCTCAGACTTTGTATAAGAAATATGTCTCAGAATCTGAGACTTTTTCTATAGAAAAAATGTTACAGAATCTGAGACTTTTTCTATAGGATAAATGTTTCAGAATCTAAGAGCTTCTGATTTTTTCTACTGGAAAGATGTCACAGAATCTTTAAATTTGTCACTAAAAGCTTTCAAAACCATAAAATCTTAAATTTTTTTATATCGGGGATCGGTCATAAATTTTACTTCTCTAGGGGCACCCTATGGACAGTTAGAGCGGTAGGTCAAATTTTATAAAAATGTCATTTTGTATGGGAGCCCCCTTAGGAATTGGAAATAGGGGTTAGGTATGTTCAAGAATAATGTTGGGGGCAGAAAATTATTGGTGGTTCGTCTCTCATTGCACCCCTCCAGGGGCGTTTATTGGGCAGTTGTGGGGTTTTTTAACTATTTACGCTCAAATTTGACCCCGATGAGGGGCCATATGGCCCCACCCCACCGCCCTCATTTTTTTTGGCTCATGCTTTCTTTTTCGAACCTATAAAAATTAGATGATATCGCGAATGAAAATCGAAAACTGGTTAGCTTTCCCACGCCTAATAGTGCAAATTTAAGAACCGTTTTTTGTGTTTCAAAGTAAAAAATTTTTTTTTTTTATAAATATCCCACTCGCATTCCACTAAGCGACCCCATAGCTCTTTACGGAAATGACCTAAGCGTGTTTTTTGAGTCAAAAAAAAGGGCCCAATTTGAGGAAAAAGTCAAAAAAGTTTTGGATTTAAAAAAAAAATCAATTTTTTTTTTTTTTAATTTTTTTTTTTCAAAATACTGAAGAAATAGCTATCTATACTATTTGGGACACATTTTGCTAAAAACAATAGGTAAGAAGTTACATGGATGAGAATAAACACCTCTTTGGCCAAAACGTAAAATTTCGACCCCCTCTAACTCAGAGAGTCCTGGACCGATCTTGTTGAATTGTATCTGAAATTGTATCTGAACTACTATCCAATAGGGCTAACCTTGGGGCAAATTTCATCCCGATCGGAAGACATCGGTTTCAAAAGTTGTGTCAGTTGACACGAAAACCCCCATATATATGCCGTAAAGGCATAGTCAGTGAGACAATTTTATAAAGTTGATTATTAACATTTTATATACATTAAGGGTGGGATAGTGTCGTGTGAGATTTTAAGCAGCAATATTTGGAAGCGCTAGAACCGCTCATTTTGTGAGGTTGGTAAAAAAAGTGTATGAGCCAAAAAATGGGGGAGGTCGGATAGGATCTAGGGGTCGCTCATCGGGGTCAAAGTTGGGCGTAGAGGGGAAAAAATCCACAAAAAGCCCCAAAACTCCCCTGGTTTTGCTCCTAGAGGGGTCAAATGTGAGACCGGCCCCCATTATTTTTTCTCCCTGAACACTTTTGCCAAACATACCTAAGCCCTATCTCCAATCCCTAAGGGGGGTCCCATACAAAGGTTCAATTTTTAAAAATTCTTTCTTCTACCGCTCTAGTTGTACTAAAAGTCACCCTAGAGGAATCAAATGTATGACCGACCCCCAATATTTTTTCAACCCCAACATTTTCTTAGAACATACCTACCCCCTATCTTCAATCCTTAGGGTGGTCCCCATACATTTTTTTATTTTTTCTTAAATTGTCATATTAAATCAGCTCCTACCGGTCCAATGGTGCCTCCTAGAGGGGTCATTATCAAGACCAACCCCCATTAGTTTTTAGCCCCCAATACTTCTTCTGAACATACCAATTCCATATCTCCAATTCCTAAGGGGTCTCCCACACAAAATTACATTTTTGTAAAACTTGCTCTCACCGCTCTAACTATCGCAGGGGTGACCCTAGAGAAATTAAATGTGTGACCGACCCCCAATATTTTTTCAGCCCCAACATTTTCCACAAACAAACCTACCCTCTATTTTAAAGCCTTAAGGGTGTCCCCACACATTTTTTTTTATTTTTTATTTTTTTTTATAAAATCTGCGCCTACCGCTCCCATTCTGCCTTTTAGGAACGGTAAATGCAGACTGACCCCCATTAATTTTTGCCGCCTACATTTTTTCTGAACATACCTACGCCGTATTTCCACTTTGTAGGGGTGCTCCCCTGGGGAAAACTAAATAAGTAATGTATGTAGAGAAGTCAAATGTATGACCTGCCCATATATTTTTTTAGCCAAAACATTTTCTTCAAACATACCTACCCTCTATCTTCAAGGTGTTCGAGAAATCCGAGGTCTTTAATTTGTAATTTAATAGTAACTTTTGTTAAGCGTAAAAAAATATTTTTTTTAACTTGAAAATAATAAGAAATGATAAATAATATAACTAAAAATCAAATTAATTTATTTTTATCGTGTGATGGATATTGTTTCCGATTTTCGGCCACGACCTGAAGCAAAACTATTTTTTCCTCCTCGCTACTGCACAACACGTTGTTATAGTCTTCTATTAATTTTACGCCTCTTTCGGCAGCGTCGTTGACAACATGTAATTTACGTAATATTTGCAGCGCTCGCTGGTAGTCCTGACGATTTTCCCAAGTATTTGGATCGGAAGCAATGAAATTTGTTGTTATTCCGAAGCGTGCAAAAAATTTTGGAGTCTCAGGTGTGACGTAGTGGCTTAAATCAGTTTTCATGAGTTCTTGATTCACTTGTTTCGATGCCATGTTAATTCCTTTCACACCTTCGAATCCAACAACATATACTGGAGGATTACAATCCTTGTTGCCACTGTCGCCGCTATCCTCTGAGTCATCTTCTTCCCCGATATCATCGTCTTTTTATTCCTCGCTGTCTTCGTTAGACGATTCGTCCATCTCATCGTCAGATAACTCTTCCTCCAATTCCTCTTTCTCTTCTTCAAATATACGAATTGCATTCGATTTTTATCGTTTTATTTCACAAGAGATATTCGGATCAAATAGTGAGAGAGCAACAGCTTCGCCACTGAGATACCAGAGATGTCCACAGAATCTCTTGACCAATCGTTGCGACAGAATCTTATCAATTGAAGCATAATTGGCAATCGCTTTCAAAAAATTCAAATCATTATTTGGAGCTTCTATTGCTTTGGTAGCGCTAAACCAAGCTTTTACGTAAATTATTATGATGAAAACGGTCACATCAAGAAGTGCATTTAATTCTTTTTTGGCCAAACCGATATATTTTCGGAACAAAAACATTTTAGGCAATATATGCCTTTTGCCATCCATCGAGCATGACTGATGGGTCCTGGTGGGCTAAATAAATTATTAGGAATATTTTCGCCAAGGTATAATAAAACAATTTCAAGAAACTCCTTGTAGTCGTCTCTGGGTTGCTTTTCTTTTATTTGAGCCCAACAAAACAACTTGAGGTCAGTTTGGACTTGAGCTGGTATGTTGCCTGCTACTTCCTCATCTTATATGCCAAGACTGTACGGTTTGTCTTTTATATTTTCCCACTGCTCTTTAAAACGCGCAAACATTAGCACTCCTGGTCCAGACGTTTTGCCGCATTTGGTTTCAAACACTTAGTTTTCCCCAAGGGAGCACCCCTACAAAACGGAAATACGGCGTAGGTATGTTCAGAAAAAATGTAGGGGGCAAAAATTAATGGGGGTCAGTCTGCATTTTCCGTCCCTAAAAGGCACAGTGGGAGCGGTAGGCGCAAATTTTATAAAAAAAAATTAAAAAAAAATAAATTGTGTGGGGACACCCTTAAGGCTTAAAAATAGAGGGTAGGTTTGTTTGGGGAAAATGTTGGGGCTGAAAAAATATTGGGGGTCGGTCACACATATAACTTCTCTAGGGTCACCCCTGCGATAGTTAGAGCGGTGGGAGCAATATTTACAAAAATGTCGTTTTGTGTGGGAGACCCCTTAGGAATTGGAGATATGGAATTGGTATGTTCAGAAGAAGTGTTGGGGGCTAAAAATTAATGGGGGTTGGTCTTGATAATGACCCCTCTAGGAGGCACCATTGGACCGGTAGGAGCTGATTTAATATGACAATTTAAGAAAAAATAAAAATAAATGTATGGGGACCACCCTAAGGATTGAAGATAGGGGGTAGGTATGTTCCAAGAAAATGTTGGGGTTGAAAAAATATTGGGGGTCGGTCATACATTTGATTCCTCTAGGGTGACTTTTGGGACAACTAGAGCGGTAGAAGGAAGATTTTTTAAAAATTGAACCTTTGTATGGGACCCCCCTTAGAGATTGGAGATAGGGCTTAGGTATGTTTGGCAAAAGTGTTCAGGGAGAAAAAATAATGGGGGCCGATCTCACATTTGACCCCTCTAGGAGCAAAACCAGGGGAGTTTTGGGCCTTTTTGTGGATTTTTTCCCCTCTACGCCCAACTTTGACCCCGATGAGCGACCCCTAGATCCTATCCGATCTGCCCCATTTTTTGGCCCATGCATTTTTTTTGCGAACCTCACAAAATAAGCGGTTCTAGCGTGTCGAAATCGAAAACTCGTGCACTATCCCACCCCTAATATACATAAATAAAATGAGAATTCAAATCACTATAAGAGAAATAAAAAAAAAACTTTCAACACACTTTTTATACTAATGAATTATACTTTGTGCGTAAAACACTGCAAGAGAAAACCACATACTCGCACACACACGGAAAACAAGACAAAAAATAACTAAAGCTAAAAATACAATTAAACAACTAATTGAAGGGCTTATTGTAAAAACTCGATAAGCAACATTTCATTTTATGGTGGTTTTTGCCTTAAAACTTTTGAAATAATGTAGAAAATATAGTGCTCGATTCTCGAATACGATTTCACCATTCACCTAATTTTTGAAAAAATTATATTTTTTCGAATTTTAAGATTTTTAAATTTGTTCTTGTAATAATTAAAGATATTAACTAAATCTTCAATTGTTACAAGAAAAAAATTTTAAAATCTTAAAATTCGAAAGAATATCAATTTTTTAAAAATTAGGTGAATGGTGAAATCGTATTCGAGAATCGAGCACATAAATTTAGTAAACTTACATACTTAAGATACTTGTACAAAGGGTTTCAGCTAGTCTTCTGCCAAAAATCTGTCTGTGGAACATCAGTAGAAAGCGAAGAAACCCAAAAAATAAAAAGTTGCTTATCAAGTTTTTGCAGTAAGCCCTTCAATTATATTAATTAACAATTTTATTGATATTAAATAAAAAAACAATAAAAATTTTAATTAAAATAAAATATACGATTTTATTTTCTGTGTACTAACAGATGGACGAACTCTCATAGAATGTCTTACAACCAATTAACGAGAGAGCGGACAAGCTCGCGAAACAAGGTGCTGATGGTATTGGTATTTCTGTGCATATTGATCCACCAATCCAGCACTTCAGATCGTTACGCGACATTCAAAACACTGCAATGGCTAATAGAAAGTGGAGAGAGCTAACAACAAGTGCGATTAGTAGAAGGTTGTGGGCATGCTAAAATCTAAGAAAAACTGAACACTTGCTCTCACTCACTAGATGGAACTGCCGTGTACTTACTGGAGCGATCACCGGGCACTGCCTAATAGGTTATCATAGAAAGAAGATGGGACTTATTTCTGATGCAAGCTGTAGAAGGTGCGATGAACCTAACACTGAAGAAACGGTCGAACATATTCTTTGCCAATGTAATGCTTTGGCCAGAACCCGACTGCACATTTTAGGCAGACATGACTTCGAGAGCTTGGAAACGGTTTCGAATGTCGACCTAAGGCAAATAGTACAATTCGCGATGAAGACAAATGCGTTCTATCAGCGTCGCGGAGGAATTATTGTGGTTTCGCTATGGACCATCCGGTCTATGTGAGGAGTCTTTGACTCCGTCACCTCTAACCTAACCTAACCTTACAACCAATTATGAATCAATACGTATGGATTCGAACCCAAGACCTTCAAATTACAAACTCGATCATATAAACAACATTTTTGATATTTCATTTTAAAAAATATTTTTATTCAAACTTAAATTATTACCTCAGCCCATTCAATGTATCATATGTAAACATTAATAAAATAATGACGTCTTTAGAAAAAAATTATTATTTCTTTCTTTTTTTTTTTTTAAAATAACCAGTAAAATTATCGTAAAATTTTATGAATGAACACAGAAGACCAATTGAAATAATGTATGAATGTTGATGATTGACGACTTGGATGGTGCCGGCGTTATAATCATAAAAACAAAATCACAAACAATAAATATTTACTTAAAAGCATTTGATTGGTGTGGCGTTTTAATTAGAAAAAAAAATAAAAATTTTACAAAAAAAATTGGACAAAAGTCAATTAAATTATAATCAAGTGAAGCAGAAATAAGCAGCAAACTACTGAATAGATTCTTTAGAAATAATGACGACAATGCTAACAATTTGATTACAAATTGCCAATAATAAGGCTTAAAACAAAATTGATTGCTATTTTATGTTGCCTCTGCTTTATTAGCAAAAGTACAGTAAAAACTCTTCTAACAAGACTAGATATGGTAGCAATAATGTAATTGATCACATGTCCGCATTTAAGAGTTTTTAAATATTAATGGAAATTTAAAATTGATTTTCAATTGAAATTTCCGATTAAAACAAATTCGTTTACGTTTATTTTTTGAAATTTTTTTTTTCAATAAAAATTAGATAAATAGTAGCAACATATTGACAAATAGAAAGTTTAAAAGATTTAAAAACGATTTATCAATGGATGACAGCCTTAAAACGATTTATATGTTGGAAAAAATGACAAGACAGGTCAGATAGATACACAGAAAAAAATATCGTAAAATCAAGAGTAACAAAACAAATTGTTACCAACGAAATACTAGTTCAACAACGTTTTTAATTGTATCAACAATGTGTATTGTTAATGTGACAAAAATCCGGTTTTATTTCCAATTAAACGCATGAATTAAAATCATTGTTAAAGATTCCACAAAATTCACATTAATAACACAAACAATTTATAAACTCATTTAATCAAACACAAATATATGCGACGATAGCACGGTGGTAGTGTGCTAAACTCGAATCATGAAGGTTTCGGGTTCGCTGCCAGTTGGCGGAACAGTTTTTTATTTTTGTTTTTTTTTTTATTTGAGATTATTATTTATTTTTAAAAACGCAAAAAGTGCATATTGAAATCACAGACACCTTATGTACGCATTTAGTCAACTTTAATTATACATGAGGAATAGCACGGTGGTAGTGTGCTAGCTTCGAATCATGAAGGTTGCGGGTTCGCCGCCAGTTGGCGGAACTTTTTTTTTTAATTACCAATTTTAGTTTTTTTTTTATCATTCTAATTGTAGACTGTTATAAATATGACGTTTAGTCAAATACAAATATGTACAAGGATAGCACAGTGGTAGTGTGCTAGACGCGTAGCACGAAGGTTGCGGGTTCGATGCCAGATGGCGGTAGACATTTTTTTTTTTTATTTTATTTTTTTTTTTCTATTTTTAGATTATTTTTTATTCTATTTTTAGATTTCAGATTATTTTTTAATCTATTTTTAGATTTTACAAATTTTTCAATTAATTTCATTGTTAATGTAACAATGAATGATGTTGATTTTTTTTTCAAAAGTTACAAATGCCATTGTTGTATTGACAAAATCCAATGTAGGCTCAGTTTCAATTAAATGTTTAATTGTATTAACAATGAAATTAATTGTATTGACAAATTTTTTTTTTCTGTGTAAAGATTTTTTGTTTCTGTCAACAATGGTAGAATATGATTAAAGAATACATAATTGTGATGTGTGCTTAAAAATTCCTAATTGAAATTTAGAAAAGTTGTATTAAAATGTAAAAATTTCAATTTTAGAAAATTAATTTATCAAAGCCAATTGAAATTATTAAAAGCATAATTGTAAAACAAAAAGCTGTTAAAAAGCCCACTAGAAATTCAGAAACCAAATCGCCCAATTAAATTTCAGACATCGAAATTGAATATCTTAAATGCAAATGAGAAAAACACAATTAAAATTCAGAAAAACACAAATTGAAAGTCAGTAAATCCCAATTGAAGTCTTGAAACGCCTGACTGAGATTAAGAAAACACCAATTAAAATTAGGGAAAACCAATAAAAACTCTGAGAGATTAAAGGGAAATCGTTAAAAAATTTATTGACTTATGTATTTTTTAAAAAGTATTTTCGTAAAATCTGTATTTTGGCAAATAAATTTGTCAAATATCTGTCGAATTGAGATTACAGTCATTTTACAGAGTTTTAACAGAGTAATTATTTTGAGTGTAGAATATTTAAAAATACCTTATTAACGGCAAAAAAGCTCATTTCGATCGGACAAGTTTTTAAATTCCAAAATGGACTTCGAAAAAAAATTGAGGCTGGTTGGGTGCTTACTCTAAAATTTTTTTTTAGTTTTGACAAGCATACATTAAAGATCTGTTGTTGCTCTTGAAAATAGATTTTATTTTTTTTCTTTAATAAACAAAGAAACCCTATTATATTGTGCGACAAACAATCTTTAATGTATGCTTGTCAAAACTAAAACAAAATATTTTTTTGAAAAATTTTAAGGAATTGAAAAACTTGTCCAATCGTAATGAACTTTTTTGCCGTTAATAAGTTAATAAAGCTCACTAACATTCAAAAATAAAAAAATAAAAAATCTAAAAAAAAAATTTTGTTGTAAAAAATTTGATGAAAAAAAAAAAATTTAGATGAAAACAAGTAGAAAAGTTAAATTGGACTTTGCCGAATCTATCAATACCCTCCACAATGCATTTTTTAAGGGATAGTACATTTTTTAACGTGAAAAAAATTAACAATTTTGATTAGAAATATTTTATTTTGAGTTAAAAACTCTCTTTTTGTCATTAAAAAATAAAAAATTATTTTTTTTTTTTTTGAGTGTAAAATTTTTTTTACTGTAAAAATATTTCTGAGTGAATGCACGTACGTATGTACACAAAATATTGTCCCTTTTGTAAAAAAAACTAAATTTTTTCTTGAGTGTAAAATATTTTTTGAGTGTAAAATTTTTTTGAGTGTAAAATTTTTTTTGAGTGTAATTTTTAAGTTACCAATGCTTTTAAAACTAAACAGGTTTAAAAAGCATTGCTTTAAAACTAAACCAATTTGAAAAGCATTGTTAAGTTACCACCAATACTTTTAAAACTTGCTTAAACACATGGCATTTAAGATGAAACTAATTTGAAATTCAGGGTTTTGCTAATAACTTTTGAACCACTAGATTGAGCTGAAATTCCATACCAAACAGGGAACGGCAAAGATACATGGCAAGCTTCAGCAGTCTAATTATTGTCTTTCGAAAGTTGTCGTGTTTTTTATTTCGTAAATTCGCGAAACACCCTTGCCGAAATTTACTCTTTTGCTCATTACTTTTGAACCACTGGACCGATTTGGCTGGATTGCAATAACAACCTGACCAGGTAAATGACCAACATATATGCCAAACTTCAGTATCCTCTGTAAAGTCTTTCAAAAGTTAGCGTGTTTTCTACGGACGGACAGACAGACGGACGGACGGACATCGCTAGACCGACTTAAAATCGATCGAGGATCTTGAATATATATACTTTATGGTAGAGCTTCTCACTAACTTTTGCCTTGCGACCCCTTTTCCATATTTAAAATTTCTCGCGACCCCCCCCCCCCCATACATAAAAAAAACAAGTGAGAAAATTTAAATCGGTTAGGACCGACCATTTTATACTCTACACCAGGTTTTCCCAAAAAATGTTTCTCAAGTCCAAACATGGACTCATTAGATCCCTAGTTTTTGAGATCTTTAATTAGTGTAGAAACACACAGAAGCGAAAATTGAGGAAAGTAGGCCTTTTTACTGTCAATAGATCGATTTTACTGAATATCGAGGGAAATTTTTATATAAGAACTAATTGTAAGTCTAAAAATGGTCCAATTATGATCGGATTAGATAAAGTTACCAAAGTACACGTTTAACAAAACCACCAAAATTTTTTTCAAATGTTTCTTTTTCATGAGTTTTGAGATATTTTTACGAACATCGGAAGGGTGGTTTGTATGGGGACTACAAGAAGAACTGGTCCGATTTTTTAAAATTTAGAATTATTCTTTGCAAATACTTTTACCTGCTAAATTTCGAAAGCATAATTATTATAATTCGGTTTTAAGAGTAGTTTTTGCCAAATTTAAAGGGGACGTTTGTATATGGGCTATATCTAAACATGGACCGATTTTTTAACACAGTTTTTTAACATTTTAGCTGTTTTCAAAATCCCTAATTAAGCAATGATGCTGATAGCATGTAGTCCTGACGATCATATCCTGAAGTAGTCAGATTTAAAAATTGTGCTTTTTAAATATGTATATTAGATAATTTTGAAGCCCTTACAAGCTATGAAGCTTAAAATGGCGCATACCCTAAAGTTGTCGGATTTAAAATTGTTGGATTTTGAAAGGAAAAATAATATGAATTATGGTAAGGGTGGAAAGACGAAAGGAAAAAGGGGGTAAATTTAATTCTGTTTTTTCCAAAGTCTGATAAGCTGAAAAGCTAAAAATAGGCAGATCCTAACGTAGCCGTATGGAAGTGTCAAGCTGTGTAATAAAAGATTGTTTTTAAATCATCGAAAAGGAAAAAGTGATGAATTTATCGAATTAAGCTTTTGGAAGATTTAAAAAAGCTTTTTTGAATTAATGCTTTTCAGCATTAAATTTTAATTGGTCTTATTTCGATTAAATTGGGCATTTCTATTTTAATTGAAGTTTTCTGGCTTTCTATCAAAAAATCTGATTTTTATTTAGTTTTTGGGATTTAAAGTGTTGTTTTCTACTAAAAAGTGTGGGTAAAAGCTCGGTACCTTCAAATGCAATCACTTTTTATCTTTTTAATTTTTAAATATTTAAATACAAAATGCCAGAAATAGAAAATTTAAAGAAAGGAAACTACTTGTCACTGTGTTATTTTTTTTAGCGTCATATTATTGTGTCTTTTGTTGTCTAACCCCCATAAGCACTTCCTTGATGCCTCTGAGTGACAATTGAAATTCTTAAAGTAAGCATTTTGTTGGATATGAAATGGAATTGTTATACCAGACGACTATGGTATCACTTTATTGCAACAAGACCAACACAATAATTCAGAAATACAAAGGAAAAGTAAAAACAAATTTAAAACGACGCCAACACTACATAGTATGACTACTGCAAATAACAGTTTGAATGAATATAATTAAAACTGAACTATTCAAAAAAAAACATAGTGTACAAACACTTAACCCCCGCTCTTTAAGAAATTGTAAGAAAATTTAACAAAAGTACACAATTAAATAATTATTTAAAAATTTGATTAGGTAATTTCAAGTAATTTTTTAATTGTGTCAAATAAAAATTTACTCAAAATTTATCAATTTCGTTTTTTGAAAAGTTTAAAATTTTTTTTTACAAAAAAAAAAAAATAATTTTTATACTTAACCAAAAAAATATCCATAAAGATGATTATAAACTTTCATATACAATAAACTATAAACAAAATGAGAATCCAAAAATTAAAAAAAAAAAAAATTTAATTTTTATTCAATTATTTACTTAAATTTTTTTTATTTTTGAGTACCTACATTTTGAATTAGCGTCAAATAAAAAATTGCTCGATTTTGTTTGTATTTAAACAAGTGAGTACTCAGTTTTTCCACTTATATATTTTTCTGTGTAAAAGCGAGGGTAAGGTGTGCTATAAAATTTCCTGCAGTTTGTTTAAATTTTTCTAAACCAGAAATAGAACTCATAACTTTAACATTAATTTGAAATGATTTCAAAGAATTTTATTTGTTGTGGTTAAAGTTATATGTCACACTTTTTACGAAAAGATTTAAAAAATTTTAATTAATTTTCAAAACGCGATCTAGGACAGTTTTTTTTAGTAAAAATTTTACATTTATATATATTGGGGTTTTCGTGTCAACTGACACAACTTTTAAAACCGATGTCTTCCGATCGGGATGAAATTTGGACAAATTTTAGTCCTATTGGATAGTAGTTCAGACACAATTTTTCAGCGAGATCGGTCAAGGACTCTCTGAGTTAGAGGGGGTCGAAATTTGACATTTTGGCCAAAGAGGTGTTTATTCTCATCCATGTAACTTCTTACCTATTGTTTTTAGCAAAATGTGTCCCAAAGAGTTTAGATAGCTATTTCTTCAGTCTTTCGAAAAAAAATTATAAAAAAAATAAAAAAAAAATTTTGATTTTTTTTCTTAAAAACCTAAAACCAACTTTTTTGACTTTTTCCTCAAATTGGGCCCTTTTTTTTTTTTGATCAAAAGAAAGCTTAGGTGATTTCCTTTAAGAGCTATGGGGTCGCTTAGTGGGATGCGAGTGGGATATCTATGAAATTTTTTTTTTTTTACTTTGGAAGACAAAAAACGGTTCTTCAATTTGCACTATTAGGCGTGGGATAGCTCACCAGTTTTCGATTTCGATCCGGGACACCCTCTAATTTTGATAGGTTCGAAAAAGAAAGCATAAGCCAAAAAATAAGGGCGGTGGGGTGGGGCCATATGGCTCCTCATCGGGGTCAAAATTGGGCGTAAGGAGGTTAAAATCCTCAAAAAGCCCTACAACTGCCCTAGAACTGCCCACGGAGGGGTGCGATGTGAGACCGACCTCTAATAATTTTCTGCCCCCAACATTTTTCTTGAATATACCTAACCTCTATTTCCACTTCCTAAGGGGGCTCCCATACAAAATGACATTTTTATAAAATTTGCTCCAACCGCTCTAACTGTCCATGGGGTGCCCCTAGAGAAGAAAAAATTATGACCGACCCCCAATATTTTTTCAACTCCAACATTTTCTCTGAATATACCTACCCTTTATTTTAAACTCTTAAGGGGGTCCCCATACATTTTTTTTTTATTTTTTTATTAGTTTTAAAAAATACATGTTTTTATAATGTATGGGAGTCCCTTAAGGAGTGGAGATAGGGTGTTATTATGTTCGGACAAAATGTTGGTAACCAAAAAATAATGGGGGTTGGTCGTAATTTTTGCCTCTCTAGGAGGCACGGTAGGGGCGGTTGGAGCTGGTTTAATAAAACAAATTTATAAAAAATAAAAGAAATGTATCGTCACCTAAAATGCAAAACGCCCTAACTAACATTTTATTAATTTTACAGGAGAAGCAAAAAACATGTTTAAAGAAAAAGTATAAAAGTGTTAATCACAAAATCTTCATATATTATTAAAAAAACACGGACAAATTGATTTCTGGTAAAAAAAAGTAATTATTTTTATTATTTAAAGAGTTATGTCAGTTACGCCCTTTTGTCTCGTATATTTCTGAAACAAAAAAAGCCCTAACTGCATCAAATATCAATTGACATACATTAGAGTGTCCCTTATTTTGGAAATGTTGAGACGGTACCCACTAATTTTTTTCCTTTTGACTTAAAAATAACTGAAAAAAAATTGTACGCCCCTACGACCACGCCTACCCTACGCGACGGGGCCTTAAAGAGCGGGGCCGCAAAAATAATTTTCCCATACAAACCAAAAATTTATTTTTGTATTTTTAATTTTTTTGTTATTAATTATTATATTTCTTGGTTAGCTTATTCACGACAAAAAATTTGATTTTGGTGGGATTAGGCTTTCAGCTCTAAAAAAATTTTTCAAAAAAAAAAATTTTTCAGCCGCAGGGGTCCTACGGTAAAAAATTTTTAAAAAATATTTTTTTTAGTTTTGACAAGCAACGGTTTTAGCTGCTATGTTGCTTTAAATGATGTATATTCATAAAAAAATATTTTTTGTATCTGTGACATCTTTATGGTGTTCTAAAAAAGGGTAAAAAATGCATTGTTATTTTTTTTCGATACACGATAAAGATGTCACAGATATGAATAATATTTTTTTTTTAATATATATCATTAAAAACAACATAACAACTAAAACAGTTGCTTGTCAAAACTAAAAAAAAATATTTTTTAAAAATTTTTTACCCTAGGACAACAACGGCTCTAAATTTTTTTTTGTGAAAAGTTTTTTAGAGCTGAAAGCCTTATCCCACCAAAAAAAAAAAAAAAAAAATCAAAAAAAAATTTTTTGGTTTGTATGGAAAAATGATTTTTAAGGCCCCGCTCTTTAAGGCCCCGTCGCGTAGGGAAGGCGTGGTCCTAGGGGCGTAAAATTTTTCCTGAGTTATTTTTAAGTCAAATGGAAAAAAATGAGCGGGTACCGTCTCAACATTTTCAACATTTCCAAAATAAGGGACACTCTAACATACATACAGTAGAACTGTAAAATTAATGTTTTGTTATTATTTTTTGGTTTTATTTATTTAAAGTTTATTTTTATTTAAATTATTATTAATATCACATTAGTTAATTAATTTTATTGATATTTTATGGAAAAAAAAACAAATAATATATTTGATTAATTCAAGATAAAAATAGTTAATTTTGGGATATAGAATTATAAATGAGAATATTTATTAAAAATAGAAACTAATTTTCGAAGGGGATGTTGTCATAAAAATCATGACAATCTGCTGGCAGCAATGGTTTTAAATCTTGGAGATGCTGCCATTTTGTCGGTCAACATGTCTTAAAAACGTCCTGGACTAGTAACATTTGTAATACAGGTCAAATGGCACAATATTCAATTGAACTTTAGTTTTTTTCCCCCAAAATGTTGGTCAAAGCAAAAAAATAATCAATAATGGTTGAAAAAACGCATTTTCTTGAAAATCGCTAAAATTAAATCGCTACATGTGCTAAATGGAAAGAGCGAAAAATACCCAAAATTGAACATTGATTCTCCAAGATGTATTTAATAAAATTGAGCAATAAAACTTGGAGATTTTTAAGTTTATGGGAATAAAATTTTTAAAACCATGAAATTGTGTCTTTGGGCATGATCTTAAAAAAAAGAACATTTTTTTTGACCTTACGTAGTAAAGGGTTACCTATGTTCGAAAAATCTATACATTTTTAATTAAATACTTAGGGTCAATTGTTAAACAAAACCGGCTTCATAATGATTTATTTAATTTTTTTTTACAAATTTTTTTTTTAAAGTATATTTTGCTCCAGGGCCCGAACTTCAAGAGCCCGGTTCGACCTTAAGAACATTTTCGAAAATTTTAAAAATATTTTAGTATAACTTTTTCATGAATCTTAATAAACTGAGGGGGCGTCCCGTGCAGAAATCCAACTTTTTGTTTTTAAGAACCACCCTATTGTACACACAAGCTGTTAGTTAGGGCTTTTAGCGTTTTACTTATAATTGATCATGCAGTTAGGGCGTTTTTAATTTTGTAAATAAAATTGTGATTTTTGATCCAATGAGGCTAAATTTTTTTTTGGACATGTATTTTGATGCAATACATCCGAATCAATAAAAAACACGATTTTGGATTTTGTGTTAGTTAGGGCCTTTTGCATTTTAGGTGACGGTATGGGGACCACCTTAAGGGTTAAAGATACATTGTAGGTGTGTTTGCAAAAAATGTTGGAATTAATAAAATAATGGAGGTCGGTCATACATTTGGCTCCACTTAGGGCAATTTATTTTTAAAAAAGTTTTGTATGGTAGCCCCCTTAGGAAGTGGAAATAGGGGTAAGGTATGTCCAAGAAAAATTTTGGGGGCAGAAAATTATTGGAGGTTCGTCTCACATTGCACCAATCCAGGGGCGTTTCTAGGGCAGTTTTGGGGCTTTTTGAAGATTTTACCTCTTTACGCCCCACTTTGAATGGCCCCACCCCACCGCCCTCTATTTTTGGCTCGTGCTTTCTTTTTCGAACCTATAAAAATTAGGGGGTATCGCGGATCGAAATTGAAAACTGGTTAGCTATTCCACGCCTAATAGTGCAAATTGAAGAACCGTTTTTTGTGTTCGAAAGTTAACATTTTTTTTTTTCATAGATATCCCATTCGCATCCCAATAAGCCACCCAAAGCTCTTAAAGGAAATCACCTAAGCTTTCCTTTGAATAAAAAAAAAAGGGCCCAATTTGAGGAAAAAGTCAAAAAAGTTTTAGATTTTTAAGAAAAAAAATCAAAAAAATTTTTTTTATTTTTTTTATAATTTTTTTCCGAAAGATTTCCGTTTCAAAACCCTTTAAATTGAATACCGGTACCAATACCAATACCGAAACTTAGTTTTGGTATCGGATACCTGTATCCAAAAACCTTTTCCTTCGATACCGGTACGTACCGGTATTGAAACGGTATTAAAACGGTTTTTCCTAAAAAACATGTTTTTTTTACAAAAAAAAAATAATAGAAAATTTGTAATTTTTTTGGTTTTTGTAAATGAAAAATCGTACTCCAAATGCCTCCCCGAAGTCTCATAAAAATCAAAAAAATCTTTGGGCACCCACATCGTGGATTAAGTAAAAATTTCCAAAAAAAAAAATCATACTTCAACCGCTATGCGGGAGCAGAAGAAAATTATTGATTTTCACGAAATTTTTTTGAAATCATTAAGACTCTCAATAGAAACTTTCCGCAACCCTAAGTATAGTTAAGTTTTTTTAAGGATTTTTATTTAATCCGCGATGTGGGTCCAAGGATTTTTTTTGATATTTATAGGACTTCGTGGTTCAAAAATTATTACAAAACCGTGAATTTCAAATTGGTTTCACCTTAAGTCCACATGTTGAAAACCCCGTTAAACCAGCTTTAAAAACATGGAAGAGTCCTAGAAAAATATTTAACAAAGTATTTTTGTCACTCAAAAATATTTTTACAATTAAGCAAAAAAAACTTACACTCAAAAAAAATATTTTTTTTTTTTTCAAAAATGATTAAAAAAAAGTTTTTTACTCAAAATAAAATATTTCTAATCAAAATTGAAATTTTTTTTTTAAAAAGTTAGAAAACTAACTATCACTTTAAAAGGGCACCGTGGATACTCATGGATTCGGCTAACAAGGAGAGTCTCCCTGGTGTCACCCTCCGATCTTCATGACATTTGGATATGTTGTTCAGAACGAAAATTAATTCGACACTTATTTTTTTTAGCGGCCCAAACTCATTTTTAGGAGGTTCGATTTGCATGGAGGGAAATTGACCTTTTTCAGTTTTTTACGATTTACGTCTATTTGCTCAAAACTAATATAGGCGTATTTGATATTAGATTAAATGTAATTAAAATACCTATCTTGTGATGCTAATAACGTGTAAAAAAAGTAAATATTTTTCGACTTATTAACAAAAATGTCCAACAATTTTGTCATTTTACTCAATATGATGAAAAGTTGTGCATGTTTAGACCGTTCTTTGCACATGGAGATAGGTTTTCCAAAGACCTTTCATTTGGTATGTAACATGACTAGGTTTATTTGTATAATATATGAGATAAACGCAAAAAAACTAAAAAATGACCGTTTCTTCCCCCTCATTTTCACCCCCTAAATATGAATTTGGGCCACTAAAAAAAATACGTGTCCCTTTATTTTTTATACTCTACAAAATAAAACGAATTCCATAAAGATCGGCGGGTGACACCAGGGAGACCTTCCTTGTAAGTCGAATTTAACTCTTCTACTTTTTTATATATTTTTTTAACATTTTGCAACATATTTTTTTTACATATTTTACATATTTTTTTTACTTTGTGCAACAAATGAAACCTTTTTATGTCAGAATAACTTCAAAGTACTGCACTTTGAAGTTTCCCCGCCGACCCCCTAAGAAAACGCAATTTTAATTTTTGTTCACATTTTAAAGCGCATTTTAGCAAAAATTCTAAAAATAGATACGTAAATCCCAGCAAAACTTAGATTACCAAATAAGGTATAAAATAAGGTATATGATCTCTTATTTTATACATTGCAGCATTGATGATTTTAACAGGCGATGAGACTCAAAGTAATGCATCCACATTATCACAAAGAATACCAGTAAGGTATAAAATAAGTCATAAATTTATAACGAAGAATACGAGTAAGGTGTAAAATATATGATATTTTATAGGTTACGAGAAATAAAAGAATATAGCATACCAGAAGATAAAATATAAGGTGTTACGAGTAGTGAAAAAGTAATTTTGTATTAAAATTTACTCACGTGATTGCAAGTGAGTGTAAGTAGATAAAATATGCTCGTGTGTGTGCGTCGTTAGAAATTTCCTGTCGTGAGCCCATCTCTAGTTTAAACTTATGCATTTTTTTATAAAATAATTATTTTTTATGTTATTGTAATGCATTATGCATCCAATTATAAATAATGCATTATTTCAAACTTTCAAATAATACATAATGTAACCAAATATAAGTCATCCATGATTTAATGTTTAGAAATAATAAATATGAAATACATTTTTTCCAATAATCATGCATTACGTAGCAAATTATTAGTTATGCATTATTTTTCACTTGAAAATAATACGTTGTGGAACAAATGTTTGGTAAGACATCATAAAATAATGCTACAAATAAGTTATATACATTACATGGTAATGTGTTATATAATCACTACACATTACCAAAGTTTTGCTGGGATACGTGAAAAAAATTGAAAAATATTTAAGTTTTTATGCGTTTTTTATAATTTTAAATTTTTTTTCGATAATACCGGTACGTACCGGTATCGACGTTTCGGTATCGGTAATACCGTAACCGATTCAACTCAAATACCGTTACCGATACCGATACCGAAATAAATAAAAAAACGATACCAATACCGATATCGATACCGTTATTCGTTTAGATTGCCAACCTTGGAATAAACACCTCTTTGGCCAAAATGTCAAATTTCGACCCCCTCTAACTCAGGGAGTCCTTGACCGATCTCGCTGAAAAATTGTGTATAAACTGCTATCCAATAGGACTAACCTTGGTGCAAATTTCATCCCGATCGGAAGACATCGGTTTCAAAAGTTGTGTCAGTTGACACGAAAACCCCCATATATATATTTTTTTTTTTAATTTTAACATGATAATGTTTTAAGGCTAGTGTCTTATTTTTAAAAAGTTGCAGGACGCCACCTCAGTTTCACTATATAATAGGGTTTCTTTTCGTGAAAAAATTCCCGGGAATTCCCAGGAAATTTTTTTCTCAAAATCACCGGATTTTTTCATCGGGAAATTTCGGGAATTTGTCAATAACTTTTTTTTAAAAAAGTTAATCATATTACCCATTATTAATACAATTTTATTTAATTTATTAAAATAAAATTAAAACTTGAATGAAATTTAAATTATTGCAGAAGAAATAGTTAGGACACGCTTCAGGTTGCATAAAAGTATTTTAAACAAACCAGCATTCTGGCCTAAAATTTCACAAAAGTTCCATTTTTTATGATGAATATTTAAATTTAAAGACTAATATTTTGTCACGGATGTCTTGAAACGATCTTTAAAATAAAATCCCGATTATGATTGGTCAGGTTCATTCGAATTTACCACAAAGCTTTTACAAACACAAACATTTTAAAAATCATAAATTCATGAATAAAACCCATTCTGTATGGAGTGAAAAAACGCCAAGGCAATTACGAGAATCCTTAAAGGTTCAATACTTCCACAAAAATTTGATTTTTGGGAGTTTTCTTCGTTTAAAATAGAAGTAAAGAAAACTATTTTACAAAAAAAGACATCTGGTGGTGTTTTAAGTCGAAAAATGTGGCCATATTTCGAAAAATACTATTCGATACATGATAAGATTCAGACTTTGTTTTTATCAAAAATTCCCGGGAATTCCCGGGAATAAAATTTTTTTAAAAAGCTTTTCCGGGAATTGGAAAAGTCAGGGAATTTAGAAACCCTACTATATAAGCTAACAAAAAACGAAAAAGAAAATAAGAATTACTATTTTCATTTTCTTAAAACCAAAAATTTTAGTAACTTGAGTTTGTGACTTGTAGTGATAAAACTGTTTTTCACCAGATGGTGAATAAAAAGTAACAATTATTTTTCAACAAAAAAAAAAATTTTCATTAATTTTTTTTTCATCAATTTTTTTTTAATCAAATCTTTTTTTCCATCAATTTTTTTTTTATAAATTTTGTTGTTTTCAACATTTTTTTTTTTTTCATCAAAAAAAAATTTTTTTTAATCACAATTTTTTTTATAAATATTTTTGTTTTTTCATAAAATTTTCCATAATTTTTTTTTTATAAATTTTATTTCATCAAATTTTTTATTCCATCAAATTTTTTCATCAATTTTTTTTAGATCAACAAATTTTTCTTTTTTGTTTTGTTGTTTTCAGCATTTTCTTTTCATCAAAAATTTTTTTTAATCAAATTTTTTTTTCATAAATATTTTTGTCTTTTCATTATTTTTTTTCATAAAATTTTTTTTTTCATCAAATTTCTCATAATTTTTTTTTCATCATTTTCTTTTTTCATCAATTTTTTTTGTTATTATCAAATTTTTCATAAATATTCTTTTGGTCATTTTTTTATCCATTTTGTTCTCATCAACTTTTTTTTATCAAATTTTTTATTAACAATTTTTTTTTCTCATCAAATTTTTTTTTTTCATAGATTTTCTTTTCAACAATTTTTTTACATCAATAAATTTTTCTTTTCATTAATTTTTTTTTTCTTTGCATCAATTGTTTTTCTCAATCTCAAAAGATTTTGTTTTCATCACTTTTTTTTTTATAAAATTTTTTTTCTTCATCAAAAACTTTTTTTCATCAAAATTTTTTTTTCATCCAAAATTTTTTTATCATTATTTTATTTTTCGTGAAAAAAAAAAACCTTTTTTTCCATTTTTTTACCAAAACTACTTTTTTACCAAGTCTTAACTTTTCACATAAAAATGTTCCATTTGTTAATCAAATGTACATAAAACAAGTGAGAGTGTTAAGTTCTTCGGTGCAGAATCTTTAATAATCTCCAAAATGTAAAAACACATTTTTGCACTTATTTTTGCACTCATTTACCAAATGTACAGCTCTTTTGATTTGGAGTGCATCTTTTTTTCCACAGACAGATGGGCGGATAGCTTAGAAAATATCTATGAATAAAAAAATTTTCACCAGATGGTGAATAAAACGTAACATAATTATTTTTCATCATTTTGTTTCATCAAATTTTTGTTTTCATCAACATTTTTTGTTCCATTAAAATATTTTTTCCATCATTTTCGTTTTGTTTGTCATCATTTTTTTTATCAATTTTTTTTATCATCAAATTTTTGTTTATCAAATTTTTTATTATCAATTTTTTTTCTCATCAAAAAATTTTTTTTTTTCATAGATTTTCTTTTCAACAATTTTTTTACATCAATGAATTTTTCTTTTCATTAAATTTTTTTTCTTTGCATCAATTGTTTTTCTCATTTTTTTTTCAAAAAAAAAAAGATTTTGTTTTCATCAATTTTTTTTTTCTAAAATTTTTTTTCTGCATCAAAAATTGTTTTTCATCCAAAAGTTTTTTTTCATAATTTTATTTTTCGTGAAAAAAAAAAAATCATTTTTTTCATTTTTTTACCAAAACAACTTTTTTACCAAGTGTTAACTTTTCACATAAAAATGTTCCATTTATTAATCAAATGTACATAAAACAAGTGAGAGTGTTAAATTCTTCGGTGCAGAATCTTTAATACTCTCCAAAATGTAAAAACACATTTTTGCGCTTATTTTTGCACTCACTTACCAATCTTTTGGTTTGGAGTGCATCTTGTTTTCCACAGACAGATGGACGGATAGCTTAGAAAATAACTATGAATAAAAAAAATTCACCAGATGGTGAATAAAAGGTAACATAAATATTTATTATTTATATTTTTCACCATTTTGTTTTCATCAACATTTTTTTTCCATTAAAATATTTTTTCCATCATTTTCGTTTTGTTTAATCAATTTTTTTTTGTTCCATAAATTTTTTTTTATTAAAAATATTTTTTTATTTCTTTTTTTTTTTGTTTCAAGATTTTTTTTTTCATTAATTTTCAGCGTATAAGTAACATTTTTAGAAATATTTAATACTCATTCGCCATGTTACAACAAGAAAATACAAGAAAATTAAAAAATTGTTATGAAATTTAATATTCAAATGCGATTTTCTCAAACAAAAAAACGGAGCTTATAATGCATTAAGTAAACTATTATTCAAATAAAAAATGTTGCTGGGTATGGGTGACAAATGCTGAAGTACTTAAATAAGTGTACGTACTAAATTTTCTATGGTTTATGACACCAAATAAATTTTTTAGTGACATGCTGTTTAAACGATTTCATAAATGCACATAGAATTTTCCATTAATGAACATTTTATCAAATACTTTAAGTTTAATATTCATTTCACTTTTTTTTATATTCTTGTAGAATATAAAATTTTATAACATGTGGTTAACATGGAAAAGTTATAAACAGGAAAATTGATTTAGAAGAAATTATGAGTGGGAAAATTTATTAAAGTTGTAATTTTTAAGGACTTATAAACTCACATCATAAATGCAAAAAATTACAACCGCAAATATTTCTATTTCATTTTAAAAGTTAATGCAATTGGTCATTCGGCGGCGAAGTTTAAAATTCTGTGGACTTTTGACAAAAGCACTTCTTAAAAAAAAAAATTGTAAGAGATTTTTTCAGAGACTGTAATGGTAAGAACTGCACGATTTTTTTTACATTTTTCAAGAGATCTGATAACCTGATATTTTAAATTGTTGAGATCTTTAATAAAAATCATAGAAAAAGTATTTTTATAGCCGAAAACTCTATTTTAATATCTTTTTGACAAAAGAACTTAAATCGAATTAAATGCTTTTTGTCAAAACTCCACATAATTACAATTCGTCGATTGTAATTCGAATTGTAATCGACTCATGCTCGTAATTTCAATAAGATATCTTTACCTAGCCGGTAAAATAACATTGAAAATTTTATTTACCTACGAGTTAAATTTACGAAATTTTACATAAACGTGATTCTGGGTGAATCGATATACTTTAAGGTGGGTGGGTCTTAAACCAATATATCAGGTAACAAACACATTTTGAGTGCACAAATATGGGGGATAAATTGAGTAATCATTTGTTCAAATTAAAAAAAACAAGTGATAGTGTTAAATTCGGCTGTGCCGAATCTTTTATACCCTCCAAAATGTAAAAAAAAAATTAAAACAAAAATTTGTCAGGGGCGTATCTTTTTTTTTGGGGGGGGGGGGTTGATAAGGTCAGTGGGGGACGTTGAGAGCACCTTCCCATCGCGATAAATAACAAAAATACAAAAAAACATGTAAAAAAGTGTATTTTTTTAGAGGTTGGTTTAGTTCTTCAAGGGTGAACTTTTTTCCCCCTGGTCCGATTTGGCCAATTTCCGAACTTAACCTGCCTAGGAACACAAGACATATTTGTGCCAAACTTGAGGGATCTAGCTCTTTTATTTTGGACTGCATCGTGTTAACTACAGACGGACGGACGGACGGACGGACGGACGGACGGACGGACAGACAGACGGACGGACGGACGGACATCGCTAGAATGTCTTAGAATCGATCACTGATCAATAATATATATACTTTATGGGGTCCCCGACCGATATTTCGATGCGTTACACACGGAATGACAAAGTGAGTATACCCCCATACTGTAGTTGGAGGGTATAAAAATTGATTATTTTTTTAATAACGCAATTAAAAATGTACACAAAAATTAAAAAAAAAATTCACCTGCTGGTGACTAAGATCCATTTTCATCAACTGGTGAGTAAAACTTAAAATGTTTTTTTCCATCATTTTTCTTTGTCATACATTTTTTTGATAAAATTTTTTTTTCAGCAATTTTTTTTTTCATCAATATTTCTTTCTTTAATGAAAACACAGGTCTCTAAATTGAACCAAAATTATTCTAAAACCAAAATTTATAAAAACAACATTTAAAAAGAAAAAAAAAAAATTAGTGGTGTGAATTAAATTTACGTTTTTGGAAGAAATAATATAAAAATATAATTTGTATAAACATTAGACCGCCTCACCTTATATGGGCAAAAAAAAAGTTAAAGTTGTACCCCCCTCAAAATTAACTTTGACATGTTTTATGAAGATTCCCAAAATATTTGGGCTCTAGCGATAATCTCCCGTGAGCTAAACCGCTTCAAAAAAGGGTCCAAAAATGGAATTTTTCATGAATAAAAAAATCAGTAAATTTTTTTTTGTCCAATGAATGACCAAATATAATAGATATTTAGAAATTCTTTGATTCTGCATTAAAACATTTTAAAAATCTAACCACAGACTGGAGATAACGAGATGTTTATGTCAGTTTTTTGATGCTTTTCAATTCGATTTTAATGAAAACTTAAATAACTTTGGTATTTTTTGTCCGATTTTCACTTATAATACATCGTTAGAAAGTTGTTGACCACCGCTTGGGATTTTAGTCAAAAATTAACCCTTAACTGCACTGTCTAACTTTTTTATAACATTTACTTTGACATCATTAAAAACCGTTGTATAACCACAAAAAGCATATCTTTGTGCAGGAAACACGTTTAATTAATATATTTGTCCACAATTAATTTAACCCATGCATGATCAAAATATTTTGGCAAACATTTTTAAAAAATTTTTTGCGGAAATTATTGAAAGCTAGTTTTAATAATTTAAAAAAAAAAATAAATAACGTTTTGTTTATTTTAGTCAAAAATTAACCCTTAACTGCCCTGTCTTACTTTTTTATAACATTTACTTCGACATCATTAAAAACCCATTTAATAACCACAAAAAGCATATCTTTGTGCAGGAAACACGTTTAATTATTATATTTGGCCACAACTAATTTAACCCATGCATGACCAAAATATTTTGGCAAACATTTTTAAAAAAGTTTTTGCGGAAATTATTGAAAGTTAGATGCGTTTTTTGCACGAATATATGTGATTAAGAGAAAATTGGTTTATATTTTATTTCTAAAATTTATTTGCACATACAAACTCCGAAAAAAAAATTTCACCGGGAAAGTGTTACACGTAATAATTATTTGATATTAATATGCACTTCTAGATAAACAAAAACCTTTTTTATTTTATTTTTTTAAAGTATTTCAACTAGCTTTCAATAATTTCCGCAAAAACTTTTTTAAAAATGTTTGCCAAAATATTTTGATCATGCATGGGTTAAATTAATTGTGGCCAAATATATTAATTAAACGTGTTTTCTGCACAAAGATACGATTTTTGTGGTTATAAAACGGTTTTTAATGATGTCGAAGTAAATGGTATAAAAAAAGTAAGACAGTGCAGTTAAGGGTTAATTTTTGACTAAAATCCGAAGCGGTGGTCAACACCTTTCTATCGATGTATTATAAGTGAAAATCGGACAAAAAATACCAAAGTTATTTAAGTTTTCAGTAAAATCGAATTGAAAAGCATCAAAAAACTGACATAAACATCTCGTTATCTCGAGCCTGTGGTTAGATTTTTAAAATGTTTTAATGCAGAATCAAAGAATTCCTAAATATCTATTATATTTGGTCATTCATTGGACAAAAAAAAATTTACTGAATTTTATATTCATGAAAAATACCATTTTTGGGCCCTTTTTTGACGCGGTTTAGCTCACGGGAGATTATCGCTAGAGCCCAAATATTTTGGAAATCTTCATAAAACATGTCAAAGTTCATTTTGAGGGGGGTACATCATCAACTTTTTTTTTGAGTCACTCTAATAAACATGTTTTATTTCAACTAAATATACGTACATTTTCTCTAAATAAAAAAAAAATATCAAAAATTTAAAAAAAATAATGTGCTCGATTCGGGAGTACTTTTTCACCATTCACCAAATTTTAAAAAAATTGATATTCTTTTGAATTTTAAGATTTTAAAATTTTTGTTCTTATTAAAATAAAATTTCTAGTTAATATCTTCAATAATTTCAAGCAAAAATTTAAAATTCTTTAATTCGAAAGGATATCAAATTTTTAAGAAGTAGGTGAATGGTGAAAGAGTACTGCCGAATCGTGCACAATAATTCACCAGCTGGTGAATAAGATCGTTTTTTCACCAACTGGTGAATAAGACGTAAAACGTTTTTTTTCATCAAATTGTTTTTTCACCAACATTTTTTTTCCATCAATTTTTTTTTCATCAATTTTTATTCCGCAATTATTTTTTTTCACCTATACATATTTTTTTATCAAACATTTTTTTCAGCAATATTTTTATACCCTCCAACTACAGTATGGGGGTATACTCACTTTGTCATTCCGTGTGTAACGCATCGAAATATCGGTCGGGGACCCCATAAAGTATATATATTATTGATCAGTGATCGATTTTAAGACATTTTAGCGATGTCCGTCCGTCTGTCTGTCCGTCCGTCTGTAGTTAACACGATGCAGTCCAAAATAAAAGAGCTAGACCCCTCAAGTTTGGCATAAATATGTATTATGGTCCTAGGCAGGTTAAGTTCGGAAATGGGCCAAATCGGACTAGGGGGAAAATATCTCCCCCTTGAAGAACTAAACCAACCTCTTAAAAATGCAATTTTTTTTTAAGTTTTTTTGTATTTTTGTGAACCAAATGAGACATTTTTATGTTCGTAGAAGTTTATAGTCCTGCGCTGGGACCCTGGGGATTAAAAAATGTGTTTTTTTTGCCCCGCCTCTCTTTTAAGGGCGTGGATAAAAAATAACTTAAATAATTATAAAACTATTATACTTAAGTGCACAAAGCCGGCAAAAATTAACTTGTCAGCATATACCGTGAGGGCCAAGGAGTCACCCCAGCTCACCGACCCCTCTCCCTACCTTGCCCCCCCCCTTAAAACAACGCCCTTGTCAAAAATTTATTTTTATTTTTTTTACGTGTTGGAGGATATAATAGATTCGGCACAGCCGAATTTAACACTCTCACTTGTTTTTCATTAAAGTATTATTCGTATCAAAATTTACTTTCTTTCAGCAATATTTTTTTTTTCATTCTCAGTTGTTTTTTAAATCAGTTGTTTTTCATCAATATTTTTATTTTTTCATCAACATTTTTTTTTTATCAAAATTTTTTTTTTTTTATCAAAAATTTTGTTTTTAATAATTTTTTTTTCATAAAATTGTTTTTTTCGTATTTTTTTCATATTTTCTTTTTTCATCAAAAACTTCTTTTGCGTCAAATTATTTTTTCGCAAATATTTTTTTTCCTTCAACAGTTTGTTTTTTAATTTTTTTTTATCAAGTCTTCTTTTCTACCAAGTCTAATCTTCTGACATAAAAATGTTCCATTTGCTTAACAAATGTACAAAAAACAAGTGAAAGTGTTAAATTTTTCAGTGCCGATTCTTTTATAATCGAAAATTTAAAAACACTTTTTTGCACTTAAGTACTTAATAGGGCCATTCCATGTCAAACCGCACAGAAAACTATCATTTTCGGATTTGTCATCTCAGATTTTAATGTAATTCGCCATAAATATTGTAAATGGGTAGTTTTCATAAAATCATTAAATTTCCGACCCCAAAACATTTTGGTTTTCGAAATATGACGTCTTGAAAATTGGCAAAACCTTCAAAATTTCAAAAAGGTGACCATACAAAGTCGATCTTTAAAAGTATACAACACAAAATTTTCTTATCGGTACCATTTTAAAGGTGAGAACGTTACCTTCAAAATGACGTCCTGAATTTTATATTGCATTAAAAGGTCAAAGGTAATTTTTTTAAGTTTAATGTTCCAAGGCCCATATCTCAAAATCCATATTTTTTAAAATTCTGAAAAAAATATATGTTAATAATTAAGGCTTCCCCTACATTTGTATACAAATTTTATGGTGAACACTTATTTGGTTCCAAAGTTATGGAGAAAAACGTTGTAGTAGGCAAAATATTCTCGTTTAGTTCATATGCAAAAGCTTACATCCCCCCAGAATTAAAGATTAGATGACGATTACAGGGGCGTGGCACACATTTTTTTTTAATTGACTTTAACTTAATATTAATCCTAGGGGGTGACCAGTTCAAGTTTTGTTGTGTGTGTGTGAAGTTTGAACCAATTTAGTTGTAATTAGTCAAATTTGACGCATGATGATCATTTTGATTTTTTTAAATCCCTGTAACTTTTTTGTTTATGCATGAAAGTGAAAATTTTAAATGCTAAAATAGTGACCGGTAGGTGGGTAAAAAATCGAAATACCGAAAGTCACAACTAAAAATTGACGTCGGAGTCAAACATGATCAAGGTCAAAAATGTAGCTGTTGTCAAACCATGAACAACGACATGCATAATGTTAAGATCGGATGTTAATGTGGCGAAGCAGTGAATAAAAAACTAAAAGGGCGACGGCCAGGGGCATAGAAAAAAAATATTTTTTTTTTGGAATCGTCTTTAGCTAGTCTTTAATTGTAGGGGGTAACTGACAAAAAATTTTTTAACGACCCACCCTCATGTATAGCATAGATGGGAATTTTTCATTACCTTTGAAATTTAATTACCATTGGTTGATATCAATGGTAATGAAAAAATTTTCATTACCATTTAATGGTAATTAAATTTTTTTAATTGAAAAAATAATTACTAATGGTAATGAAATGCACCAATTGTTGAAAAACACCAATTATAATTGGTTTCAAAACCATTGGTTTGCACATTTTTGTTTTTTTGAAAAGTTAAAAATTTAAACATCAAAGTATGTTTTTACAAAAAAAATATGAAAATGTTAAAGACAAAAAACAAAACGCAAATAAAAATTTCAAATATTGTGTTATACAAAGGCAATCAACGTGTGTTTGGTTTATAAAATTTGAAAAACTAAAACACCATATAACAAAAAACAACAGATATTTCCAAATATTAACGATTTTGACAATATTGTGACGACGTTTACTAATGGTAATTATTTTTTTTAAGTGATGCCATACCAATGGTAATTATTTTTTTTTTAATTTTCATTAGTAATTAAATAGATAAGTAATTTAATTGGTACAATTGATACAACCAATTGTAATGAAAAAAATTTCATTACCATTGACATCAATTAAATGGTAATTAAACCATCAATTAATTAGTCCCATTAATTAATTAGTCCCATCTATGATGTATAGTATACATTTTGTTTTTCGCATATGAACTCCACGAGAAAAATTTGCCTATGACCACGTTTTTCTCCATAACTTTGGGACCAAATGAGTGTCCACCATAAAATTTGGATACAAATGTAGGGGAAGCCATAATTATTAACACATATTTTTTCAGAATTTTAAAAAATACGGATTTTGAGATATGGGTCTTAGAACAGGTAACTTTTAAAATTGACCTTTGATCAAGGTAATATTCTCACCTTTAAAATTGTACCAATATGAAAGTTTTATGTTGTATACTTTAAAAGTTATGAGCGACTTTGTGTGGTAATTTTTTTTGGAAATTTTGACGTTTTTGCCAATTTTCAAGACGTCATATTTCGAAAACCGAAAGGTTTTGAGGTCGGAAGGTTAATGATTTTTAGTTTCCGACCGAACAGTTCGGCCAAAAAATTTTATTGGCCAAAAATTTATTTTTGCAAACATTGTTAACAGATTTTTCAGATGGCCGTTTGTTTAGGCGATATAAGACTATTCTGACTTTCAAATTTAATGGCGAGGACGAAGTTAAGCACCAATTTAGATGTTCGGTAACCGAACGTTCGACCAAATTGAAAAAAGTTCGGTTACCAAACTTTGAAATTGTGGCTTAACTTGGTACTCGTTCTAAAATTTTACACTCAGAATCGTCTTCTATCGCTTCAACAATTCTACCCCATATAAAAAAGTTGTTAAAAGTACTCCCAAATACCAAATTTTTGATTAAATGACGTTTTTTGGCCGAACTGTTCGGTCGGACACTAATGATTTTAGACGCACTACCCATTAACAATATTTTTGTCGAATTTCATTAAAATCGGAGATGACAAATCCGAATGCTGTGTGGTTTGACCTGGATTTGCCCAATACACTCATTTACCAAATTTACAGCTCTTTTGGCGTGAACAGCATCTTGCTTACCACAGACCAATGGACGGATCCCAGCAAAAACATGGTAATGAGTTGTGAAAAGTAATCATTACCAAGTACATTATTTATAATGAGTACCCATTACCATTAACATTATTTTAAGCCCAAAAGTAACTACTTCTCAGTAATATGTTATAAAAGCACCTCTAAGTAATAATATCTTCTTGCACTTGCAGTTTTTAACCTTTACAATTCAATTAACTTAAAAAATACTTAAAAACTTAATAAAAATTACGCAATTTTTAAGTTTTAGTAAAAACAAGTTAAATTTTAAATGTTTTAATTAACTAATTATTTTACTTCTTATTGGTAATGGGTTTTTACTCCTTATTTGTAATCCGAGGCACTAACTACTTATTTATCTCCATACTCTTCACTAGTTATTTTTGTCTCACGCCCTTGTTAAAATAATTAGTGTTTCATTCAATAAGTAACTACTGATTAACATCTGTTTCGGATTACAAAACCCATTACTAGTAATGCCAATTTTTGCTGGGATGTATATAGCTAGAGGGTGTTGGAAATGGATCAATAATATAAAAACTTAAGTGGGTCTTCGACCGATATTTTAATTCGTTTTTCATGGAATGCCAAATGATTATAATATTTTTTTTTTCTAAAAAAACCCAAATCTTCAGTAAAAATTATCATGATTTAATGTTTTGGGCAAGAGCACAAAATTCGCGGGCATTTTTTCAGTTTAATTACGAATTTTTATACCCTCCAACTACAGTATGGGGGTATACTCACTTTGTCATTCCGTGTGTAACGCATCGAAATTTCGGTCAAGGACCCTATAAAGTATATATATTATTGATCAGTGATTGATTCTAAGACATTCTAGCGATGTCCGTCTGTCCGTCCTTCCGTCCGTCCGTCCGTCTGTGGAAGACACGATACAGTCCAAAATAAAAGTGATGTTCATAGCCTGGGCATTCGGAGATGGGCAAAATCTGACAAGGAGGGAAAAAGTTCCCCCTTGACGAAGTAAACCAACCCATGAAAAACTGTAACTTTTTATAGGTTTTTTTGTATTTTTGTTAAACAAATGAAATATTTTTATGCTTTGACCCAGGCTCTTTAAAAATAACTTTTTTTTGGTCCGCCTCCTTTTGTGGGCGTGGATATTAGCAAATAATTTATATAATGATGAAATTGTATATCTTTTGTACAAAAAGCATAGTAATTAAATTTGTAAACATTTTTGACCAGAGAGAAGGTGTCGTCAAGGCCCCCCGACAAGCCCCCCTAACCAAAAAAAAAAGCCCCTGCAATTTTTTTTTTTTATTTTTTTTTTTAAACGTTGGAGGGCACGGGGGACGGTTGCCGTTGCCGGAGAATATAGGCCCAAAACAATGACGGGGGACGGCGACGGCAAAAAATGTCATTTGTTTGTTCAGTGGTGCCAACTTTTAATAAAATTAGAGTAATTTAACGGAAAAAAATCGCTTATCACATAGTCAATGTGATTAAGTTGGCACTACTGTACGTTTGTTACACCATTGTGAATGAAAAAATTAAAAATTGTTGTGAAAGTGCGGCAACCCTGGAGTGTGAGAGGGAGGGAAATTGAGAGAACCCGGAGATAAAATAAAATAAGTTTTAATTGTTTGTCGTGCCGGTCACGGTTTTTAACTGTCAAATCGTATGGAAAAAGTCGTGCCGGGCTTGTTCTGTTCCTACCATTACTTGTTTTTTTTTCATTTTGAAGTATATAAATGATTTGGCACATCTAAACTTGTTTTTTGTACTTTTGTTAAAAAAATGAAACATTTTTACATTAGAAGAAGTTCCTACTTGATAAAACAAATGTTTGTAAAAAATTTGTTGAATAAAGATTTTGACGAAAACATTTTTTTTACTAAAAAATTTGATCAAAAATAACGTTTGATGAACAAAATTTTTAATGCAAAAAAAATTATTCATGAAAAAAAAATTGTTGGTGAAAAAAAATATTTTTAATGACAAAAAAATATTTCTAATGAAACAAAATTTTCTTTTTAGGAAAAACAAAATTTTATGTTACGTTTTATTAACCAGCTGGTGAGAAAGTTTTTATTCACCAATAGGTGAATCTTAAATTATTATTATTATTAACTAGCTATACCCGGTCCGCGTTGCTGGCCCTAAGAAAAAAATGTTTTATATTGCATCCTAATTTAAATAAAGTGTCCAAGGATCCAGCTAGTAACCTTTGGTTCCACCCTCGGTTAGCACTATCTATAGAGAAATCTCAACAAAATCGGTTCAGCCGTTTTTGCGTGATTCGAAAGGGGCGGGTCATTTAACGCATTTTTATCGAATCGTGATAGTCTAAAGTTCCATGGTGTATCCTCGATTAGTACTATCGGTTACGCAAATTTTATTGACATCAGTTTTGCCGTTTTTGTGTGATTGCGAAAAAGGAGGAAATAACTTTATATATATTAAAAACGGTAGTGACAGATTCGGCTTATCCGTTTTTGCGTGATTTCAAAACAGGCACATATAAAGTTCAGTATAAAACAAAGGAGCGTGGCAATTTACACCTCTTTATTCAATCGTGGTCAGTATAGTACAAAGGGTGTTGCAATTTTGATCCGTTTTTCCAATAACGATCTTATATGGCCTACATATGCACTTGGTTAGCACTGTATGCAGTGAAAATGTCAAGAGAATCGGTTCAGCTGTTTTTGAGTGATTGTGAAACTGGCAGACAACGGCCAGTATAGTACAAAGGGTCGTGTCATTTTACGCCCCTTTTTCCAATCGTAGTATAATATGGCCTATATTTCCGCACTCGGTTAACACGATCAGTGCTGAAAATTTAATTAAAATCGAATCAACAGTTTTTGTGTTATTGCGGAGCATGGAGAAATAACATTCAATTAAATACAAAGGGGCATGACATTTAACGCCCATTTGCCCGATCACGCTATAATTTGGCACATAGTTAGTACTTGGTTAGTACTATCGTTGGTTTAAATTTCATCAAAATCTCTCCATCCGTTTTTATATATAGATGTCATTAGTGGTGCAATGTAAAAATTAGATTTTGCCCACCCCTTCGCCCACAGGCATAAAAGCATGGCATTTAACGCGCAATTGTCCGATCACGCTCTAATTTGTCATATAGTTAGTACTCGGTAAGTACTATCTTTGGTTTAAATTTCATCAAAATCGGTTCATCCGTTTTTTATATAACGGGCTATTCTGAATATTCCCTGAAAATTTCATCAAGATCGGTCCAGCCGTTTTCGAGTCCATACGGAACATACATACATACATACATACATACATACATACATACATACATACATACATACATACATACCCACATTAGAGTGGCACTTAAAAATTAAATTTTCGAATTTCAAAATGCGCGGGTCGGAATATTGTGTAATTGCGTCTAAAAATGATTGTGTAAAAATTTCAGGAAAATCGAATAACTTTAACCCGTGCCGCTTTGAGGTCAAAGTTTCGGGTTTTTGGGGAAAAAGGACGATGATTTGAAAAAAAAAATAAAAAAATGGTTTTATAAAATTAATTGAAATAATTTTTTTTTATTTAGCTTTTACTCAAAACTGCTTGGAAAAAATTATGTCAACTTTGTATGACATCATTAACCCGTTCAAATTTTTAAGCTAAAAATTACCATGATTTTAGGGGGGTACTTCAAATGAGTATTTTCGATTTTTTAAAAATTTTATTAAACAAAATTTTTAAATTCAACATTTCTATACAAGTCACTTATAAAAAACATCCTAAAGATTAAATATTAAAAAAATTGGGGATATACACCGACTCAATTTGTTTTTGGAGCCGTTTGATTTTTGTGGATTTCAAGGAAATTAGAATTTTGTGTAAATTTTTTTTTATGAAAATCGATTTTCGAATAAACTGACCAAATTTAAATTTTTTGTTGCTTCTTTTGATCAAATTAATTCAGTTAAGAACTATTAACTTTATTAGACATCGTTAACCCATATTGGCAGGGGGCAAATATGACCCAAGCAGCAAATTTAAAGTTTGTTTCTAGAATTTTAAGAATTTTATTGTTTCAAAATCATTTTGGTGGTCTATTACATACTAATTTATAGTGTCCGACCGAATATTTGGCTTCGGCATTGGCCAAAGAGCTGCACTCGGCCAGTATTCGGCTTCGGCTACTTTTTTGGCCAAATATGGCCTTATACCGAATAATTATATAAAACTTGTACGAACGTGTTAAAAAATGTTTCTGTGAAAAAACAAACACTAAAAAAAGTCTTGCACTCAAAAAAAAATTTTTACTCATAACAGGTTTTACACTCGAAAAAATGTACACTCAAAAAAATTATTTTTACAAAAATTACTAAAAAAAAACATTTATGGATTCGGTCAAATTTAACTTTTTTATTTGTTTATATTATTTAAAAATATATTTTGACCGAATCCATGAATGTTTTTTTTTTATTAATTTTTGTAAAAATAATTTTTTTTTTGAGTGCACATTTTTTCGAGTGTGAAACCTGTTTTCAGTAAAAATTTTTTTTTTGAGTGCAAGATTTTTTTTTAGAGTTTGTTTTTTCCACAAAAACATTTTTTAACACGTTCGTACAAGTTTTATATAATTATTCGGTATAAGGCCATATTTGGCCAAAAATGTAGCCGAAGCCGAATACTGGCCGAGTGCTGCTCTTTGGACAATGCCGAAGCCAAATATTCGGTCGGACACTATAAATTAGTATGTAATAGACCACCAAAATGATTTTGAAACAATAAAATTCTTAAAATTCTAGAAACAAACTTTGAATTTGCTGCTTGGGTCATATTTGCCCCCTGCCAATATGGGTTAACGATGTCTAATAAAGTTAATAGTTCTTAACTGAATTAATTTGATCAAAAGAAGCAACAAAAAATTTAAATTTGGTCAGTTTATTCGAAAATCGATTTTCATAAAAAAAAAAATTACACAAAATTCTAATTTCCTTGAAATCCACAAAAATCAAACGGCTCCAAAAACAAATTGAGTCGGTGTATATCCCCAATTTTTTTAATATTTAATCTTTAGGATGTTTTTTATAAGTGACTTGTATAGAAATGTTGAATTTAAAAATTTTGTTTAATAAAATTTTTAAAAAATCGAAAATACTCATTTGAGTTACCCCCTTAAATTCATGGTAATTTTTTGCTTAAAATTTTGAACGGGTTAATGATGTCATACAAAGTTGACATAATTTTTTCCAAGCAGTTTTGAGTAAAAGCTAAATAAAAAAAATTATTTCAATTAATTTCATAAAACCATTTTTTTATTTTTTTTTTTTTCAAATCATCGTCCTTTTTCCCCAAAAACCCGAAACTTTGACCTCAAAGCGGCACGGGTTAAAGTTATTCGATTTTCCTGAAATTTTTACACAATCATTTTTAGACGCAATTGCACAATATTCCGACCCGCGCATTTTGAAATTCGAAAATTTAATTTTTAAGTGCCACTAGGGTTACCAGATTTGAAATATGGAATAACAGTACATTTGGTCTCAAAAAACAGTACATTGCAAATAAAAACAGTACTTTTTTAAAAGTCTTTTTTTATATCAAACTACAAAAACTTAGCCCTTTTACCCTGATTTCAAACAGATCTCAGCCAAAACGAGCATAAAAGGTTGTTAACAGAGCGGTGGAACATTTCTCAAATTTATTCTATTTTTTTATCATATCTTACTTGAAAAGCTTTTGTAGTCTATGCTTTCGCTTAACTAAAACACGGATCTTCCTATCAAAAACATATGACAAAATCCATAAAACAGTGTTTTAATTAAAACACGACTTTAAAAAACAAACGCGAAAACGGTAGTATTACACTCAAACAAAGGCCTGACTAAATTTTGGGAAAATGTTTTTTTTTCACAATTTAGTAAAATTTAATAAAAATTTTTAAATTTCTTTGACATAATTTGCAACCAATAAGTTCACCATATTTATCTTCTTAGAATTGATAAAATTTTTTCTTCAGGTTTAGTAAATTTTATGCAATTTAAGGAACATTTTTTTTTTCAAAAAATGTTTCAAAAATTTCAAAACTAAGCCAGAAAGGGCAAAAAAGTGTTTATTTTCGATTCTAAAAATCTCTAAAGAATCTCCGGTCCTCTTTCAATGTATGGACTCCTCAAATTTGGGCGTTCCTCATTTCTCAGAAAATATTGCCGAAACAAAAAAAATGTCAAATACATTTTTTTAGTTCTTTACACGACCGTCTTAATCCCTCTGTGTAATAGTTTTTTAGTTATCCCGTTAAGATTCTAAAGACCCTTTTGGGCCCTTGAATTCCCGTATCCTAAAAACTAAGTAAGGTAGAGCGAAAAGGACAAAGATGTTGAATCAAAATCTATGACGATCCTTAATAGACCCAATGGGACTGGGCCTAAGGTGGTCTGGACCCATGGTTTCCGAACCTAATGGGGTCTGCCCGCAATCGGAACTTTAAATGAGATGTACTCAATAAAATAAATTTTTTTTCCATTTTCTTCTTCTTATTTTTCCGAAAAATTTAGATAAAAAGAAGGAAAACATGTCAATGGAGCTAAATCATTATTGAATTTAGTTAATTTGTCCACTTTTTAAATAATTTTTCTTTTTATACCCTCCACTCTAGTGATAGAGGGTATATATAAGTTTGTCATTCCGTTTGTAACACCTCGAAATATTGGTCTAGGACCCCATAAAGTATATATATTCATGATCCTCGATCGATTTTAAGACGATCTAGCGATGTCCGTCCGTCCGTCCGTCCGTCCGTCCGTCTGTCCGTCTGTCTGTCTGTTGAAAAAACGCTAACTTTTGAAAGACTTTACGGAGGCTCCTGAAGTTTGGCATATATGTTGGGCATTTACCTGGTCAGTTTGGTATTGCAATCCAGCAAAATCGGTCCAGTGGTTCAAAAGTTATAAGTAAATGAGTGAATTTCGGCAAGGGTTTTTCTGGAATTTACGAGATAAAACACACAGTAACTTTCGAACGGCAATTCGGAGGGTGCTGAAGTGTGGCATACATATTTGCCGTTCCTCTGGTTCGGTTCGTTTTAAATTTCAGCTAAATCGGTCCAGTGGTTCAAAAGTTATTAGCAAAACCGTAAATTTCAGATTCGCCTCACCTGTTGAAACCCCGTTAAACAGGTTTTAAAAACATTGGTAAGTCACAAAAATATTTTACAACGCATTTTTGTCACTCAAATATATTTTTACACTAAAAGAAAAAAAAAATACACTCGAAAAAAATTTTACACTCAAAAAAAAATTTTACACCCAAAAAAAAATTTAGTAAATTTTTTTTTTTTTTCCAAACTTAGTTACAAAAAAAGTTTTTTTAAAAAAAATAAAATATTTCTAATCAAAAATGTTATTTTTTCACACTAGAAAATTTACTATAACTGAAAAAGGGCATTGTGGAGGGTATTCATAGATTCGGCCAAGTCGAATTTAACTTTTCTACTTGTTTAAATTAAATTGCATTTAGCTTCTTTTTGAAAATTGAATTAAAATTTTGTCAAATATAAACCTTTTTCGAAAAATGTTACATTTTGGTGATAAGTATAAAAAAACAGTACAAAAACAGTACACGCTTTAAAAAACAGTACTTTTGCGTACTGTTTTAGGTGTTGTGCATAAAACAGTACTTTTTATAAAAAACAGTACATGTACTGTTTAAAACAGTACGAATGGCAACCCTAAGTGCCACTCTAACCCACATACATACACACATCCATTTTTATATATATAGATGTTTAAGAAATATTATCCAAGTTACAAATCCAAGTTTCAAATCTTTTTGGTATAAGTAATGCAAACAGTAATTCTTATTTTCTTTTTTAGTAGTCAGCTTATAAAGTCAAACTTAGGTATAGTCCTGCGCCAATTTTAACATTTTAATTAATAATAAAAATTTAGAGATTAAGCATAGTTTAATTATTTTTTTTTTATTCATAAATTTTTTTATTAATATTTGTTGTTTTCACGTAAATTTTATTCAGATCTAAAACTATGAAAACATTTTTTCTGAAATACTGATTTGCTTGTCCCATAGTTTGTTATCGTAATATGTACTTATGCATTAAAAATGCCTGTAGTTTCATAAATAATGACTATTTGCATTAAATGTGTCTTCTTTCTTATCTTTTTACTAATTGTATATGAAAAATCAAAAAAATTGCTAGTTTTTAAACCTTAGCACAATAACTGGCAGTTTTAAATAAATATTTAAGTTTGTTGCACTTTATTTTTTTATACCCTCCACTTAGTGATAGAGGGTATATATAAGTTTGTCATTCCGTTTGTAACTCATCGAAATATCGGTCTGGGACCCCATAAAGTATATATATTCATGATGCCCGATCGATTTTAAGACATTCTAGCGATGTCCGTCTGTCCGTCTGTCCGTCTGTCTGTCTGTTGAAAATGCTGTAAGGGACAAAATATTACACAGAGATGACTGAAACTTAACATATTTGTTGGAAGTTCTCCCGAGAAGTTTGGTATTGCATTTGAGCGAAATCGGCCCAGCCGATCAAAAGTTATGAGTGAAAGTTTAATGACACCTCTTAAATTTTGAAAATACAAAATGCGTTTACACAGCTTCTACTTTACAGATTAAAATAAAATTTGGTACAGAATAATATTATACCATGTACAATGTCTGTGTAAAATTTTAGAAGAATTGGACAAAGGGGAGTGGCACCTCCCACATTAGCTTAGCATGCAAAATGCAATAACTCGGCTTCTGTTTAACAGATTCGAATGAAATTTGGTATAGAATGATATTTTAGCATGTCTGATATCTATGTAAAATTTGGGCGGAATAGAAAAAAGGGGTGTAACACCACCCATACAAACCTAGCATGTAAAATACTATAACTCAAATTCTGATTAACGTATGTAAACAAATTTTAACATGGAGTGTAAATATGGTCTTTGTGGCCTATATAGAAAATATGAGCAAATTTGGAGCAAAATTGGCACATTTAGAAGATGATTTATCTTGGCCTTTAATAAACATATTTAAATACATTTGAAAAATGTTGTTAATATTTGATTTTTTAAGAGTTATAACTCCAGTTTACTTAAATGCTTTTTTTTAATTTATCTGTTTTGGTTCTCGTTCTTTTAACATACCCGCTAAATTGTAAAACTTTTAATCAGTCTATGGTATGATGGCTAGAGTGTTGGCTTTTCATTCATATGGTCGCAGGTTTAAGTCATGGTCGGGATGAATTTTTTTTTTTTTTATTTATTTTTTAGCTTCAATATTTAGGGAATTCACATGGGTATCGTATTTGGTGTTGTATGTCCTATCTAAAAACAGGGTTGGTTAAACTTTAAATTAATAATACGACACTTACACGATATGACGATACAACATTTATACCTATGTTTTGTGTGCTATTTTCAAGTATGCTAACAAGAAGAGAATCTAAGAGAAAATTATCAAACGAGCGATAAATAATTTTTACCAACCCTGTTTTTGGATAGGACATACAACATATACAACAAATACGATACCCATGTGAATTCCCTAATTGTTTATAAAATTACAATTTATTAAAATCCCCTTAATAATTTATATTCGGCCTAACAATCTTTTGTATTCTTTGTCATTGGGTAAATGAAATAATTTTTGGAAAAAAAATTTATTTTCTACATTTTTTTTTATACCATCCACTCTTTATTTGTGTTTTGATTGTTCTTTTTTTTATAATTTCTTGGATAAGTTCAATATCAAACACATTCAATATATTTATATTTTGCGTCCAATTCTTACAAACGGACAGACGATTTCATTGACGATTTCTGGCAACACTAATTTATCTGTTTTGGTTCTCGTTCTTTTAACATACCCGCAAAATTGTAAAACTTTTAACCGGTCTGTGGTATGATGGCTAGAGTGTTGGCTTTTCATACATGGAGTCCCGGGTTCGAATCATGTTAGGTCTCAAGATTTTTTTTTTTTGTTAATATTGTTTATTATTATAATTTTATTTAAATCACCTAAATCTATACCCTTCATTATATTTATCGAGTCATTGATTTTTCTCAGTTTTTGCAAATATATAAATGTGCTGTAATTAATTATTAATTAAATGTCGTTTTGTTTTTCTTTAAAAGCGAAATTGAATTTTGGTGGAAAAAATATGGTATATTCAACAAAACTTCTTTTATACACAACAGTAGAGGGTTTGTTGTAATTTGCCCGGTTTTGTTTATCTCTTTTAAGATAGTCGTTAAATTGCTAATGAAATAATTTTTGAAAAAAAATTTATATTTTCTACATTTTTTTTTTTATACCATCCACTCTTTATTTGTGTTTTGATTGTTTTTTTTTTTTTGATAATTTCTTGGATAAGATCAATATCAAACACATTCAATATATTTATATTTTGCGTCCAATTCTTACAAACGGACAGACGATTTTTGCCTATTGACGATTTCTGGCAACACTGTTAGTAACGGTTAATTTTGTTAGCTTATAGTATATGTAGTATGATCCCTATAAAAAACTAGGAATATATTTTTAAACCTACCACTGGGTATACCTACCACTGGGTATACTTACCACTGGGTATACCTACCACTAGGTAAGTTATTTTAAGCATTGCTGTGTTATAATCAAACAAAATTGCGAATTTGACATGCATTTTTAATGCACTAATGGTAGTGTCGTCGGATATTAATTTGGGGGCACCAGGTTCGTCTCCCGGTTTGGCCGAGAGTATAATTTTTTTTTTTTTTTTTTTTTTCATTTGTTGCTTTTTTTTAATTTTACCATTAATAAGTTTTTATTTTGAGTTACTTGATTTTTTTAATTTAAAAATTTGAAATAAAATAAGTTAATTAATTTTTTTTTTTAAATAAATTTTATTCATTAAGAATAAATTTTATAAATATTATTTTTACAAATCAAATCGATTTCAGTATTTTTATGTATGCCAATTGTGGGAAAACGTCAAAAATATTGTGCATAATATAATATAATAAGCTAATTTTATCAATATTTCATCGAAAATGTGTAATATTTTACAAAACTATTCCAAACGATGCTAAATTAAATTGAGAAATTAATGGAAGTTAACATTTCGTTTCGTTTTTTTTTTTTTTTTTTGTTTTGATGAATGTTAACAAATTGGAGCGGAAAGCGTTTTTCCGCAATTGTCCTCATAAAAATGGAATTGAATTAAAAACTTAAAAAATGCCTTGTCTTCCCCCTCCTTTTTACCCCCTAAATATGAATTTGGGCCGCTAAAAAAAATATGTGTCCCTTTATTTTTTCTGATCTACAAAATAAAACCAATTCCATAAAGATCCGCGGGTGACAATAGGGAGACGTTTTAATTAATAGTTAAAAACAACAACGTAGACGTCTAAACAACAACAAATGTAGTTGTTTTAACTGTCTTTTGTAGTGGAATCTACCGTTATAATTTTTTGAGTGTAGCAACTTTGATATACATATTCATATAAATTTAAAAAAAAAACACGCTATTTTAACAGAAACGGTGTTTAGAGATTTTCCAGCCCTGGTAATGGGCAAAAAAAATATTTTCTAAACACCATAGACACAGACTATATACAGACTAGACAGTAGAGTTGTAAAACAAAAATGGGTAAAAACTTAGCGATTTTAGAAGATACATATCGGTTTTTAGCTGGTTTAAAGCATGGCAACACTTTCTACTAGTTAGAAGTGAGTAAAACAATAAAAGCCGTTCTACCTTTTTTTTCGTATGGCGTGTTAGAGAATAATCACAATTGGAGCGGGAAGCGGAAAAACGCAATTGTCCTCATAAAAATAGAATTGAATCTAGTTTGGCGGAAAAACTCGGCTGAATTTTGTTGTCATATAAAACGTATGTGAACAGTTGCGGAAAAACGCTTCCCGCTCCAATTGTGATTATTATCTTATATTGGTTTTCTCTCTCTAACCTAATTAGTAGAATAATTTTAAAAAAATAACCATATGGTTAAAGACTACTTTTTTGACACTTGTTATAATTGTCGAGTCTGTATTAATCTGTGCCATTGATATTAAATTTTTAAAGAACGTGCATTAGAAAATCGTATTAATTTATAAATACTGGGATACAGATGGAGGGTATTTAAAATTCGGCACGGCCGAATTTAACTTTTTTACTTGTTTTTTTTAGTTTTTTATTATATTAAGAATAAACAAAAAAAATTATGGCAAACAATTCTTGAGCCAAAAATTATTTATGAAAATGTATGTATGGAAATAAGTCTACAGTTTTTGTATATAAAACTGCAGTCATTAAATCATTACAAAGTCATCATCATGAACATCAATGGGTAAATAATTTTAAGTGTTAATTATGTGAAAATTGTAGCGATAATTACACTAAATTGTTTTTAATGTTATTTTATGTTTTCAATTTTTAATTAAAATTGAAAGACATTTTAAATTGATTTTAATGGGAAAAAATAATGTGAAATATTTTCTTTTCTTTGCAGATACTGGCAGTGAATATTTTTTATGAAGAAAGGTAAGATTTTAGATATTTTTTTAAAAAATTGTTCCAGATCGAGGTTATTTTTTTTTGCTAATAACACAGTGCAACAACCAAAATCGGAATGGAATAAAACCAAAAACAAATGAAAATTGTTACTCAAGGCTTTGTTTTTTAGATTGCTAGATTTTTTTTACACGTATGTGATATTGGTGAAATTTTATTGTAATTTTAATAATAATTACTTTAAAACTGTATAAGTGGCGTATACTTAATTTTGTAATTGCTGTTAAATAACAATCATACGCATATGATTGCATTTTTGAACCCCTTTCAGCTCAAACAAAAAATAAAACTAAAAATCGAAACGGCCTATTGACCAATTATAATTTTCTTACTTTTTTAATTGTAATTTCGCACGTGCGATAGGAATTCAAATCATTTGCTATTCTGCTAGCCATCAACCAGTTAGCAATTCATACAATTCTGCAAAATTGGAAAATTATTAAAATCTTCACAGAACTTCATTATCATTAAAAATTATTGAATACAATCAAAAATTATTGTCAACCATCAGTTTACTGTAATAACCTGAATAATTTTTCCTACTAAATAAACATAATACAAATAATGTAGACAATGTTTACAAATTTCCAACATTTTAGTGACAGACACAATAAATTCACTTGTTGCAGCGCGCCCAACATAAACGTACAACTTGCTAATAGTTAAAAAAAAACTAAAAATCAACGTCCCAACAACCTGAGGTAGCTTTTCAGCACATGTGGCATATGTCCAATAAATTTGTTTAATATATTTGACCATATTTTTAAAACTAAAGCCGCTATGCCACCAAAAATATTAGGTGGTACTTATTTTGAAGAAAAAAATTGACTTATTGTTAGTTTCAGCACAAACTTATAACAAGTATCAGTTTAACTAATTTTAAAAAATACCTTTTTCAGCATATTTTTGCCGCTGGCGGATGCCAAATTCAAAATTTCTAAAAAATTCACCAAATGCCAAATTAAAAATTTCTTCAAAGTCAAAATTTCTAAAAAATTCACGGTAAATCGCGAATACGAGCGCTAACTTCGAAAAACGGCTAGCACTATTGAATTCACCGTACCTGAATTAACTTTACTAGTAGGGTGCCCAGCTTGTTAAAAAAAGTGTCAAATTCGAGCACAGTTTAATTAATTTAAGTACAATTAGATAAGAATTACAAAAGCATATCCACCATATTGGATCCGCCATTTTGAGTTTCAAATCTTTAATTCCAAAATCATTTTTAAAATCCGAAAAACCATCAAAACGAAGTTTTTGGCAAAAACAGACAACATATAAAAAATCTTAAACTAAAATTTGTCGCCATATTGGATCCGCCATTTTGAATTTTAAAAGGCTAAGCTCATAGTCGTTATTAACGACCCCAAATACATCGACAATGATTATATTAAATCAAAATCCTCGCATCTCTCTCACAAACCTTTGCAACATTTTTACAGAAGGTACGAAAACTGTTAGACGAGGAAAATACGATTATGTTACAAACAATGCAAATTTTTATATCGAAAAAGCGCTTAATAAATTTTGAAAAAATGTATCAATTTCTAATTACTATGGTAATATTATTTAAGAAACACCTTTCAAAGTGTTTAAAACAAATTCTTAGCAAATAAAAAGTCATTGGATTTCCCGATAATCAACAAAAAAAAAACTTTTTTTTATCGCTAAATGCAAAAAAAAAACGCTCATTTAAGTCGGAAAAACGGCCAATTGCAATATTTTTTTTTCAATTCGTCCTCTGTAATAGCATAGTTAGCCAGAGAGGGTTTAACAGGAGTCGAGTGACTTCAGATATCTTTATCTATTGAGAGTCTTTGATTATACAATAAGAAAAGAATTAAAAAATCATGTCCGCCATTTTGAATTTGAATTTTTTTTTTCATGAATCGTGACCAGCGATCCTTTAATACCCATATGCAATACTTTTTTTACATATAGGTTTAGCGGTCTATTTATGGCCAAAAATTCAGGGATGGTGGCCCACGTGTGTTGGTGAAAAAAAGTTTTTCACAATTAAACGTGTTTTTTTTTATCAATGTTTATTTCATCAAATTTTTTTCTTTCGTCAAATTTTTTTTTACTAATTTTTTTTGCTAATCCTGGTTAGCTAACTTTAAGCAAATTTTTAGTTGAGATTAGCATGTTAGCAAAAATATCTTGTAAACTTCATTTAGCGCATTAGAAATTTTAAACAAAATTTGAACTAATTTTTTTTTGTCCTGACTTTGGACCCAAAAAAGTTAGCATTCCCGAAAATTTTAAAATGCTCATATCTTGGTAAATATTGCCTACACAACAAAAAGTCCAAAAGCATTTTTGTAGCTCTCAACACGTACCGCAAAAAGCTCTCCGGGTAATATTTTTGAAGTTATCGAGTTTTGTAATTCTCAAAACCCCGGTGGTCCCCTAAAATCACGTATCTCAAAAACTAAGCAAGGTAGAGCGAAACGGACACAAATTTTGGATCAAAAACTATAACGATTTTTAAGGAACCCAACTAGGTCTAGGCCCATCGGGGTCTGAACCTATCGGGTCCGTACCCAATAGGGTCCTCAAATGTGCATGAACTAAGTTGAAATAAAAAAAATTTCAGTCAACTAATTTTTGGCAAAACATTTTTGCTAACTTTTCCAAAAAAATTGTGGGTTCAAAATCAGCAAATTTTCTTGTAGGTTTACATGCTTTTTTTTGCTAACATTACACTTTTTTTTTTTTTGAGTGTATCAGATAATACATATCAGCGCACGATTGGGCAAAGGGTCGTCAAAAGCCGCACGGACAATGGTTTTGGATTCCTTTTTTGAAAATCGAAAAGTTTCGAGTAAAGTGATTTTTTTTAACTTTTTATTTAAAACAAGTAAAAAAGTTAAATTCGGCCGTGCCGAATTTTAAATACCCTCCATCTGTATCCCAGTATTTATAAATTAATACGATTTTCTAATGCACGTTCTTTAAAAATTTAATATCAATGGCACAGATTAATACAGACTCGACAATTATAACAAGTGTCAAAAAAGTAGTCTTTAACCATATGGTTATTTTTTTTAAATTATTCTACTAATTAGGTTAGAGAGAGAAAACCAATATAAGATAATAATCACAATTGGAGCGGGAAGCGTTTTTCCGCAACTGTTCACATACGTTTTATATGACAACAAAATTCAGCCGAGTTTTTCCGCCAAACTAGATTCAATTCTATTTTTATGAGGACAATTGCGTTTTTCCGCTTCCCGCTCCAATTGTGATTATTCTCTAACACGCCATACGAAAAAAAAGGTAGAACGGCTTTTATTGTTTTACTCACTTCTAACTAGTAGAAAGTGTTGCCATGCTTTAAACCAGCTAAAAACCGATATGTATCTTCTAAAATCGCTAAGTTTTTACCCATTTTTGTTTTACAACTCTACTGTCTAGTCTGTATATAGTCTGTGTCTATGGTGTTTAGAAAATATTTTTTTTGCCCATTACCAGGGCTGGAAAATCTCTAAACACCGTTTCTGTTAAAATAGCGTGTTTTTTTTTTAAATTTATATGAATATGTATATCAAAGTTGCTACACTCAAAAAATTATAACGGTAGATTCCACTACAAAAGACAGTTAAAACAACTACATTTGTAAAACGTAAAACGTCTCCCTATTGTCACCCGCGGATCTTTATGGAATTGGTTTTATTTTGTAGATCAGAAAAAATAAAGGGACACATATTTTTTTTAGCGGCCCAAATTCATATTTAGGGGGTAAAAAGGAGGGGGAAGACAAGGCATTTTTTAAGTTTTTAATTCAATTCCATTTTTATGAGGACAATTGCGGAAAAACGCTTTCCGCTCCAATTTGTTAACATTCATCAAAACAAAAAAAAAAAAAAAAAACGAAACGAAATGTTAACTTCCATTAATTTCTCAATTTAATTTAGCATCGTTTGGAATAGTTTTGTAAAATATTACACATTTTCGATGAAATATTGATAAAATTAGCTTATTATATTATATTATGCACAATATTTTTGACGTTTTCCCACAATTGGCATACATAAAAATACTGAAATCGATTTGATTTGTAAAAATAATATTTATAAAATTTATTCTTAATGAATAAAATTTATTTAAAAAAAAAAATTAATTAACTTATTTTATTTCAAATTTTTAAATTAAAAAAATCAAGTAACTCAAAATAAAAACTTATTAATGGTAAAATTAAAAAAAAGCAACAAATGAAAAAAAAAAAAAAAAAAAAAATTATACTCTCGGCCAAACCGGGAGACGAACCTGGTGCCCCCAAATTAATATCCGACGACACTACCATTAGTGCATTAAAAATGCATGTCAAATTCGCAATTTTGTTTGATTATAACACAGCAATGCTTAAAATAACTTACCTAGTGGTAGGTATACCCAGTGGTAAGTATACCCAGTGGTAGGTATACCCAGTGGTAGGTTTAAAAATATATTCCTAGTTTTTTATAGGGATCATACTACATATACTATAAGCTAACAAAATTAACCGTTACTAACAGTGTTGCCAGAAATCGTCAATAGGCAAAAATCGTCTGTCCGTTTGTAAGAATTGGACGCAAAATATAAATATATTGAATGTGTTTGATATTGATCTTATCCAAGAAATTATCAAAAAAAAAAAACAATCAAAACACAAATAAAGAGTGGATGGTATAAAAAAAAAAATGTAGAAAATATAAATTTTTTTTCAAAAATTATTTCATTAGCAATTTAACGACTATCTTAAAAGAGATAAACAAAACCGGGCAAATTACAACAAACCCTCTACTGTTGTGTATAAAAGAAGTTTTGTTGAATATACCATATTTTTTCCACCAAAATTCAATTTCGCTTTTAAAGAAAAACAAAACGACATTTAATTAATAATTAATTACAGCACATTTATATATTTGCAAAAACTGAGAAAAATCAATGACTCGATAAATATAATGAAGGGTATAGATTTAGGTGATTTAAATAAAATTATAATAATAAACAATATTAACAAAAAAAAAAAATCTTGAGACCTAACATGATTCGAACCCGGGACTCCATGTATGAAAAGCCAACACTCTAGCCATCATACCACAGACCGGTTAAAAGTTTTACAATTTTGCGGGTATGTTAAAAGAACGAGAACCAAAACAGATAAATTAGTGTTGCCAGAAATCGTCAATGAAATCGTCTGTCCGTTTGTAAGAATTGGACGCAAAATATAAATATATTGAATGTGTTTGATATTGAACTTATCCAAGAAATTATAAAAAAAAAGAACAATCAAAACACAAATAAAGAGTGGATGGTATAAAAAAAAATGTAGAAAATAAATTTTTTTTCCAAAAATTATTTCATTTACCCAATGACAAAGAATACAAAAGATTGTTAGGCCGAATATAAATTATTAAGGGGATTTTAATAAATTGTAATTTTATAAACAATTAGGGAATTCACATGGGTATCGTATTTGTTGTATATGTTGTATGTCCTATCCAAAAACAGGGTTGGTAAAAATTATTTATCGCTCGTTTGATAATTTTCTCTTAGATTCTCTTCTTGTTAGCATACTTGAAAATAGCACACAAAACATAGGTATAAATGTTGTATCGTCATATCGTGTAAGTGTCGTATTATTAATTTAAAGTTTAACCAACCCTGTTTTTAGATAGGACATACAACACCAAATACGATACCCATGTGAACTCCCTAAATATTGAAGCTAAAAAATAAATAAAAAAAAAAAAAACTTCATCCCGACCATGACTCAAACCTGCGACCATATGAATGAAAAGCCAACACTCTAGCCATCATACCATAGACTGATTAAAAGTTTTACAATTTAGCGGGTATGTTAAAAGAACGAGAACCAAAACAGATAAATTAAAAAAAAGCATTTAAGTAAACTGGAGTTATAACTCTTAAAAAATAAAATATTAACAACATTTTTCAAATGTATTTAAATATGTTTATTAAAGGCCAAGATAAATCATCTTCTAAATGTGCCAATTTTGCTCCAAATTTGCTCATATTTTCTATATAGGCCACAAAGACCATATTTACACTCCATGTTAAAATTTGTTTACATACGTTAATCAGAATTTGAGTTATAGTATTTTACATGCTAGGTTTGTATGGGTGGTGTTACACCCCTTTTTTCTATTCCGCCCAAATTTTACATAGATATCAGACATGCTAAAATATCATTCTATACCAAATTTCATTCGAATCTGTTAAACAGAAGCCGAGTTATTGCATTTTGCATGCTAAGCTAATGTGGGAGGTGCCACTCCCCTTTGTCCAATTCTTCTAAAATTTTACACAGACATTGTACATGGTATAATATTATTCTGTACCAAATTTTATTTTAATCTGTAAAGTAGAAGCTGTGTAAACGCATTTTGTATTTTCAAAATTTAAGAGGTGTCATTAAACTTTCACTCATAACTTTTGATCGGCTGGACCGATTTCGCTCAAATGCAATACCAAACTTCTCGGGAGAACTTCCAACAAATATGTTAAGTTTCAGTCATCTCTGTGTAATATTTTGTCCCTTACAGCATTTTCAACAGACAGACAGACGGACAGACGGACAGACGGACATCGCTAGAATGTCTTAAAATCGATCGGGCATCATGAATATATATACTTTATGGGGTCCCAGACCGATATTTCGATGAGTTACAAACGGAATGACAAACTTATATATACCCTCTATCACTAAGTGGAGGGTATAAAAAATGTAGAAAATATAAATTTTTTTTCAAAAATTATTTCATTAGCAATTTAACGACTATCTTAAAAGAGATAAACAAAACCGGGCAAATTACAACAAACCCTCTACTGTTGTGTATAAAAGAAGTTTTGTTGAATATACCATATTTTTTCCACCAAAATTCAATTTCGCTTTTAAAGAAAAACAAAACGACATTTAATTAATAATTAATTACAGCACATTTATATATTTGCAAAAACTGAGAAAAATCAATGACTCGATAAATATAATGAAGGGTATAGATTTAGGTGATTTAAATAAAATTATAATAATAAACAATATTAACAAAAAAAAAAAAAAATCTTGAGTCCTAACATGATTCGAACCCGGGACTCCATGTATGAAAAGCCAACACTCTAGCCATCATACCACAGACCGGTTAAAAGTTTTACAATTTTGCGGGTATGTTAAAAGAACGAGAACCAAAACAGATAAATTAGTGTTGCCAGAAATCGTCAATGAAATCGTCTGTCCGTTTGTAAGAATTGGACGCAAAATATAAATATATTGAATGTGTTTGATATTGAACTTATCCAAGAAATTATAAAAAAAAAGAACAATCAAAACACAAATAAAGAGTGGATGGTATAAAAAAAAAATGTAGAAAATAAATTTTTTTTCCAAAAATTATTTCATTTACCCAATGACAAAGAATACAAAAGATTGTTAGGCCGAATATAAATTATTAAGGGGATTTTAATAAATTGTAATTTTATAAACAATTAGGGAATTCACATGGGTATCGTATTTGTTGTATATGTTGTATGTCCTATCCAAAAACAGGGTTGGTAAAAATTATTTATCGCTCGTTTGATAATTTTCTCTTAGATTCTCTTCTTGTTAGCATACTTGAAAATAGCACACAAAACATAGGTATAAATGTTGTATCGTCATATCGTGTAAGTGTCGTATTATTAATTTAAAGTTTAACCAACCCTGTTTTTAGATAGGACATACAACACCAAATACGATACCCATGTGAATTCCCTAAATATTGAAGCTAAAAAATAAATAAAAAAAAAAAAAACTTCATCCCGACCATGACTCAAACCTGCGACCATATGAATGAAAAGCCAACACTCTAGCCATCATACCATAGACTGATTAAAAGTTTTACAATTTAGCGGGTATGTTAAAAGAACGAGAACCAAAACAGATAAATTAAAAAAAAGCATTTAAGTAAACTGGAGTTATAACTCTTAAAAAATAAAATATTAACAACATTTTTCAAATGTATTTAAATATGTTTATTAAAGGCCAAGATAAATCATCTTCTAAATGTGCCAATTTTGCTCCAAATTTGCTCATATTTTCTATATAGGCCACAAAGACCATATTTACACTCCATGTTAAAATTTGTTTACATACGTTAATCAGAATTTGAGTTATAGTATTTTACATGCTAGGTTTGTATGGGTGGTGTTACACCCCTTTTTTCTATTCCGCCCAAATTTTACATAGATATCAGACATGCTAAAATATCATTCTATACCAAATTTCATTCGAATCTGTTAAACAGAAGCCGAGTTATTGCATTTTGCATGCTAAGCTAATGTGGGAGGTGCCACTCCCCTTTGTCCAATTCTTCTAAAATTTTACACAGACATTGTACATGGTATAATATTATTCTGTACCAAATTTTATTTTAATCTGTAAAGTAGAAGCTGTGTAAACGCATTTTGTATTTTCAAAATTTAAGAGGTGTCATTAAACTTTCACTCATAACTTTTGATCGGCTGGGCCGATTTCGCTCAAATGCAATACCAAACTTCTCGGGAGAACTTCCAACAAATATGTTAAGTTTCAGTCATCTCTGTGTAATATTTTGTCCCTTACAGCATTTTCAACAGACAGACAGACGGACAGACGGACAGACGGACATCGCTAGAATGTCTTAAAATCGATCGGGCATCATGAATATATATACTTTATGGGGTCCCAGACCGATATTTCGATGAGTTACAAACGGAATGACAAACTTATATATACCCTCTATCACTAAGTGGAGGGTATAAAAAATGTAGAAAATATAAATTTTTTTTCAAAAATTATTTCATTAGCAATTTAACGACTATCTTAAAAGAGATAAACAAAACCGGGCAAATTACAACAAACCCTCTACTGTTGTGTATAAAAGAAGTTTTGTTGAATATACCATATTTTTTCCACCAAAATTCAATTTCGCTTTTAAAGAAAAACAAAACGACATTTAATTAATAATTAATTACAGCACATTTATATATTTGCAAAAACTGAGAAAAATCAATGACTCGATAAATATAATGAAGGGTATAGATTTAGGTGATTTAAATAAAATTATAATAATAAACAATATTAACAAAAAAAAAAAAAAATCTTGAGTCCTAACATGATTCGAACCCGGGACTCCATGTATGAAAAGCCAACACTCTAGCCATCATACCACAGACCGGTTAAAAGTTTTACAATTTTGCGGGTATGTTAAAAGAACGAGAACCAAAACAGATAAATTAGTGTTGCCAGAAATCGTCAATGAAATCGTCTGTCCGTTTGTAAGAATTGGACGCAAAATATAAATATATTGAATGTGTTTGATATTGAACTTATCCAAGAAATTATAAAAAAAAAGAACAATCAAAACACAAATAAAGAGTGGATGGTATAAAAAAAAAATGTAGAAAATAAATTTTTTTTCCAAAAATTATTTCATTTACCCAATGACAAAGAATACAAAAGATTGTTAGGCCGAATATAAATTATTAAGGGGATTTTAATAAATTGTAATTTTATAAACAATTAGGGAATTCACATGGGTATCGTATTTGTTGTATATGTTGTATGTCCTATCCAAAAACAGGGTTGGTAAAAATTATTTATCGCTCGTTTGATAATTTTCTCTTAGATTCTCTTCTTGTTAGCATACTTGAAAATAGCACACAAAACATAGGTATAAATGTTGTATCGTCATATCGTGTAAGTGTCGTATTATTAATTTAAAGTTTAACCAACCCTGTTTTTAGATAGGACATACAACACCAAATACGATACCCATGTGAATTCCCTAAATATTGAAGCTAAAAAATAAATAAAAAAAAAAAAAACTTCATCCCGACCATGACTCAAACCTGCGACCATATGAATGAAAAGCCAACACTCTAGCCATCATACCATAGACTGATTAAAAGTTTTACAATTTAGCGGGTATGTTAAAAGAACGAGAACCAAAACAGATAAATTAAAAAAAAGCATTTAAGTAAACTGGAGTTATAACTCTTAAAAAATAAAATATTAAAAACATTTTTCAAATGTATTTAAATATGTTTATTAAAGGCCAAGATAAATCATCTTCTAAATGTGCCAATTTTGCTCCAAATTTGCTCATATTTTCTATATAGGCCACAAAGACCATATTTACACTCCATGTTAAAATTTGTTTACATACGTTAATCAGAATTTGAGTTATAGTATTTTACATGCTAGGTTTGTATGGGTGGTGTTACACCCCTTTTTTCTATTCCGCCCAAATTTTACATAGATATCAGACATGCTAAAATATCATTCTATACCAAATTTCATTCGAATCTGTTAAACAGAAGCCGAGTTATTGCATTTTGCATGCTAAGCTAATGTGGGAGGTGCCACTCCCCTTTGTCCAATTCTTCTAAAATTTTACACAGACATTGTACATGGTATAATATTATTCTGTACCAAATTTTATTTTAATCTGTAAAGTAGAAGCTGTGTAAACGCATTTTGTATTTTCAAAATTTAAGAGGTGTCATTAAACTTTCACTCATAACTTTTGATCGGCTGGGCCGATTTCGCTCAAATGCAATACCAAACTTCTCGGGAGAACTTCCAACAAATATGTTAAGTTTCAGTCTGTGTAATATTTTGTCCCTTACAGCATTTTCAACAGACAGACAGACGGACAGACGGACAGACGGACAGACGGACAGACGGACATCGCTAGAATGTCTTAAAATCGATCGGGCATCATGAATATATATACTTTATGGGGTCCCAGACCGATATTTCGATGAGTTACAAACGGAATGACAAACTTATATATACCCTCTATCACTAAGTGGAGGGTATAAAAACTTATTAAAAATATTTTTTTTGCAAAAACTTTTTTTTCACTTTGTTCAGAACTTTCCGATCTTCTAGTCAAAAAACGAACCCAAAGACGTTGTCATACAGGTCCAATATTTGTGTGTGCTAATATCGACTCTAAAAAAAATACAAATTCATTATACCCTGTACGGTACACGCTGTACCACTGACAAGGGAAATCTCCCTAGTGTCACCCGCGGATCTTTATGGAATTGGTTTTATTTTGTAGTTCAGAAAAAATAAAGGGACACGTATTCATATTTCATATTTAGGGGGTAAAAAGGACAAGGTCATTATTCGGTTTTTTTCGTTTACCTCCTATATTATGCAAAGAAGCATACACTCAAAAAAATACGTTAGTAGATTTACTAATTTTTTTTTGCCAATGCTAGTTAGCTAACTTTTAGCAAATTTTTAGTTGAGATTAGCATGTTAGCAAAAAATTCTTGTAAACTTCATTAAGCACATTAGCAATTTTAAACAAACTTTGAACTAATTTCTTTTGGTAAATTTGTAACGTGCCGTTACAAGGCAAACACTTTTACATATACCTCATCACTCTACTTATACCCATACCCAATATCAAGTTGTTTGATAGTTAATAATAGCAAATAGTACTATCTCGCAATTCTCGTTGAGTTGGTCAAATTGTTATTTATAATGACAAAGTTTGGCTGACTAAAACAACGAGAATCCAGTTGGAGTTCGTGCTATATTTCGTACTACATACGTTGTATAACCGTAAGCCGACAAGATTCCTGTTCCCGACTCCGCCGTATGCCGTAGTTGGTCCGTAGATTATACAAACGCCGATTATTGTTCGTATATAAGTTGTAGTTTGAAAGTATCTTACTAACCCGAACGCCGATTATTGTACGTAGTAGCCATAGTTTTTACTTACACGAACACCGTTTATTGTTCGTATTTACTTTGTAGTTTTTGAATGCATCTTACTAACCCGAACGCCGATTATTGTTCGTATTAGCCATCGTATTTACTAACCCGAACGCCGTTTATTGTTCGTATTTACTTTGTAGTTTTGAATGCATCTTACCAACCCGAACGCCGATTATTGTTCGTATTAGCCGCCGTATTTACTTACACGAACGCCGATTATTGTTCGTATTAGCCATCGTATTTACTAACCCGAACGCCGTTTATTGTTCGTATTTACTTTGTAGTTTTGAGTGCATCTTACCAACCCGAACGCCGATTATTGTTCGTATTAGCCGCCGTATTTACTTACACGAACGCCGTTTATTGTTCGTATTTACTTTGTAGTTTTGAATGCATCTTACTAACCCGAACGCCGATTATTGTTCGTAGTAGCCATAGTATTGACTTACACGAACACCGTTTATTGTTCGTATTTACTTTATAGTTTGAATACACCTTATTAACCCGAACGCCGATTATTGTTCGTATTAGCCATCGTATTTACTTACCCGAACGCCGTTTATTGTTCGCCTTTACTTTGTAGTTTGAAAGTATCTTACTAACCCGAACGTCAATTATTGTTCGCATTAGCCACCGTATTTACTTTCACGAACGCCGTTTATTGTTCGTATATATTTTACTAACACGAACGCCGTTTATCGTTCGTGTTCACTTCGTAGCTTTGCATTACTTAAGTAACCCGAACGCCGTTTATCGTTCGTATTTGTTCAGTGGCATTACATCAACCTTTTCAACCGAAGCGCCTGTTATTGTTCGTATTGGTAATCTTATAAACATACACGAACGACGTGTTTTGTTCGTGTCTTCTTTATAATATTGGACAAATCCTTGAGAGCCTGCAACCAACGCCGGGGTTGCCGACGACCTTGAAGCAAATCGTCATTGCCGAAGACGATCGAAGAGCCGATTGAATTTATATTAGCTTAAGTAGTATAAGACAACTAGGTTAAGATCTTGGTAATAAAGTTGTGTGCGAGATAAGATCGTACTTTTGTAGTTAAACCACAAAAGCATTCGTCTTTTATTTATTCAAAGGAAGCAGACCTTTGTCGAACCTGGACAGACTGAGCTCTATCCTAGCTGGAAAATAAAACTGCATCACAAATTTGAAATTGAGTTGACAACATTTTTACAAGATTTTTTGCTAACATTAGCAAAAATAAATGGTAATTTTTTTTTTATTTTCAGAAAATTTAAAATGGCGCTATCTCGGAAACTAAGCCAGATAGAGTAAAATGGAGGGCATTTTTGGTTCTTAGAATCTCCATACTTTCGAGGATCCTCTTCACATGTGTGGACCCTAATGGGACCTAACTTTGGATCTAAAAAACTTAACATTCTCGAAAATTTTAAAATGCTCATATCTTGCCAACACAACAAAAAGTCCAAAAGCATTTTTGTAGCTCTCAACACGTACAACAAGACCGCAAAATAATTAAAAGCTCTCCGAGTAATATTTTTGAAGTTATCGTGTTTTGTAATTCTCAAAACCCCGGTGGTCCCCTTAAATCACGTATCTCAAAAACTAAGCCAGGTAGAGCGAGACGGACACAAATTTTGGATCAAAAACTATGAGGATTTTTAAGGAACCCAACTAGGTCTAGTCCCATCGGGGTCTGGACCTATCGGGTCCGAACCCAATGGGGTCCTAAAATGTGTATGAACTAAGTTGAAATAAAAAAAATTTCAGTTAACTAATTTTTGGCAAAACATTTTTGCTAACTTTAGCAACAAATTGTGGGTTCAAAATCAGCAAATTTTCTTGTAGGTTTACAAGCTTTTTTTGCTTACATTACAGTTTTTTTTCGAGTGTAAGACTATTATTTCATAAGATAGAAAAATATTATTTTATATCATTTTGTTTCCTTAGAATCGGAATTTTCAAAAAGTAAATTTTTAGATGATTTTTTCAGGTAATATAAAAAGTACCAAATGTTCGATAATACTAACCGAGGCGGAAACTATAGTGCATATCAGCGCACGATTGGGCAAAGGGTCGTCAAAAGCCGCACCCTTTTTATTAAATTGAAAATAATTTATGTCTTTTCCGCAATCATACAAAAAAAGGCTAAGCCTTTTTTAATTAAATTTTTGCACAGATAGGGCTATCGAACAGAACCTTATGTATGCCAAATTTGCAATCACGCAAAAAAATAATTCATTTGAGTTTTTCACTTCTATTAGAACTAACTGATCGCGAACTATAGCCCATATTGGAACGCAATCGGGAAAAAGCGTAAAATGGCACATTCCTCTATTTTAAATTGGAAGTAATTTTCGCATAGGATTTATCCATTGATATTGACAGACTCGAAAAGTAATTCAAGTCGATCGGCATACAATAGGGTAGAGAAAATTTAGCTTTTCTCTAATTTCGCAAAATGTCGAGATCAAAAAAGTTGCCTTTTAGGGTCGATATTGACTCACAAATATATTATACCTATAGGACAATGGTTTTGGTTTCCTTTTTTGAAAATCGAAAAGTTTCGAGCAAAGTGAATTTTTTTTTTAACTTTTTATTTTAAAAACTTATTAAAAATATTTTTTTTGCTTTGTTTAGAACTTTCCGATCTTCTAGTCAGAAAACGAACCCAAAGACGTTGTCATACAGGTCCAACATTTTTGTGTGCTAATATAGACTCTAAATTAATTATATTATACCCTGTACGGTACAGGCTGGACGACTAAGTGGTGTAGGGTAGAATAAGTGCCACCCTAATGCCCACATACATATTGGCAACATTTTCATGCATTGCATTGTATTAACATTAGTAATGTTTTGTTTATGTTTGGACGGAAAAAAAACTTATATTCATGGATAGATAATAGGGTACTAAATCGGTTAACCGATTATTTTTAGTGTAATAAATAACCGCTTATTTAAAATGTTAAATACAAAAAATATTAAAATTTTACAATTTAGGAACTTATTTGGCAAAATAATATAACTTAGGCTGGATTACTCAATTCTCCGTTATAAAATAACTCTCCGTTAAATTTAACTTTTTCATACAAATTTTGACATAAGGCTCCGTTAAATCGGCTAGCAGCTAACTTTTCATTGAGTAATCCACCCTTAAACGAATATAAGGCGACTAAGTTGTTATACGGAAAAATCTTCGAGTAACCGATTAATTGAATACCCTAAAAGAAAAATTCCTACTTTGCAACAGACGGACAATAGCAAAAGCATACAGTTGGTTGGCTAAATCGGTGGAAAAAAATAAATACATATGGATGTCTACAGTTTTCTTTTTCGTTGTCTTCCATGGGACAACATTTGTAGAACATCTACAACAAAAACAATAAATAATGTTCAACTAAACTTTGTTAAAGATTAACATGAAAAGTGCATTTAGTCTATACCTACATATTCTGTAGCAGTGCCAGCGATATTTTTTGTTTTTGGTTATATTTCATACAGTGTGGGGCAAAATGGACCCAACGAAAAATTTATAAAATTTTTTGAATTTTTCAAAATCATTTTTATGAACTTTCTAAAATTTAAGATTTTATGAAGCATTCAGGAATTTTAACCTTTTCAAGGACAAATTAAAAACACTGAATTCAATTTTACAAATCATTCATTGAATAACATTTAAAAAATAATAGTGAGAATCAACACCACTAGATGGCGCATATTAATTTCTTTAATTGTGGATTTAGTATTTTGTAGGAAATTTTATATGTGACAAAATATATTACTGCACTTTTGCCCATCACTGTTTTTCGAATTTTTTGCAATTTTTAGCTTTTAATTTTTGTTCTTAATATGACAGAGATACGAACTACATATATTATTATAAATTAATTATTATCACGTGCCATGTGATATTTTTCAATTTACGTTTAAGTAATTAAAGTGAAATAACTTAATTTTAAACCTACAGTATTCAGAGCATAACTGATTAATTTACAAAATGTCAGAAAATGTAATGAGTCTAGTTTTAAACGAAAATTAAATAATGACATTATTTTTTTTAATTTTGACTAGAAACTAGGGAAGTTTCAGAGTTTCTTAAGTTATCGATAAATCAATAAAAAAATTTCTCTTAAAAATTTTTTAGTTATCAATATATTGATAACATCACATTTTCTATAGAAAATCCTATAGTTATCGATAACAAAAAAACTATTGAAATTTCTATAGTTATCGATATATCGATAACAGAAAATTTTCTATTGATAATTCGATAGTCATCGCTATATCCATAACAGAACATTTTTAATAGAAAAATTCTATAGTTATCGATATATCGATAAAAGAAATTTTTCTATCGAAAATTCTATAGTTATCGGTAACAGAAAACTTTCAATACAAAATTCTATCGATATATGGGAACATCCCATTCAACTAAATTTCAATTTCAAAACAATCAAGTTTCATTCAAGTTTTCATTCGTTAACCTTCACATTCATAAAAGTTAAAAGAGGCTTATAAAAGGTTTATAAAACAAATCTTGTTTGGATAATCGATTAATAAAGCTGATAATAAACGCTTTAATTTTTTATGAATTTGGACGTAAATATAGAGGGCTTTAATTTACACCTCTATAGATATATCAATAAGAGAAAATTTTCTATAGAAAATTCTATAGATATCGATAACAGAAAAGTTTCTACAGAAAATTTTATAGTTATCAATATATTGATAACCGAAAACTTTCCATAGAAAATTCTGTAATTATCGATCTATCGATAACAAAAAATTTTCTATAGAAAATTTTATAGTTATCGATATATCACTAAAAATTCTATAGTTTTCAATATATCGATAACAGAAAATTTGCTATTGAAAATTCTATAGTTATTTAGATATCGACAATAAAATTTTTTTTATTAAAAATTCCATAGACAGAAAATTGTCTATGGAAAATTCTACAGTTATCGAAAAAATTGTTAACAGAAAAATTTCCAATGAAAATTCTATAGTTATCGATATATCGATAACAGAACATTTTCTATATTAATTTCAATACTTATCGATAACAGAAAACTTTTTATAGAAAATTCAATAGTAATCGATCTTTGGATAGCAGAAAATTTTTAATAGATATCGATAACAGAAAATTGTCTATAGAAAATTCTATAGATATCAATAACTGAAAATTTTCTATAGAAAATTCTATAGTTATCGATATATCGATAATAGAACATTTTCTATAGAAAACTCTAAAGTAATCGATATATCGATAACAGAAATTTTTTTCTATTTTTTCTATAGAAAATTCTATAGTTAACGCAATATCGATAACAGAAAATTTTTTATAGAAAATTCTATAGTTATCGATAACAGAAAGATATCAATAATAGAAAATTTTCTTAAGAAAATTCTATAGTTATCGATAACAGAAACTTTTCTATTGTAGTGTTGGAAACTGTTAAAATTTATTCTGTAGAAACTATAAATATTCACATATATAAAAAACAGTGTTCATTAACAAGACAAACCGACATTTAAAATCCTACTGATGATAACACTAACTGGGGAGTTTGAAACCGGTATGGGATATACCAGAAATGTCTATAATTTTTAGAAATTCAATTTTTCTTCTTCATTTTTTTCAACTTGAACCCTTATAGAAAATTTTATAGTTATCTATATATCGATGACAGAAGATTTTCTAAAGAAATTTGATAGTTATCGATATATCGATTTCAAAAAATTCTATAGTTATCGCTAATAGAAAATTCAATAGTTATCGATAACAGAAAATTTTCTACATAAAATTCTCTGGTTATCGATATATCGATAGCAAAAAGTTTTCTATAGAAAATTCTAGAGTTATCGATATATCGATAATGGAACATTTTCCATAGAAAACTCTAAAGTAATCGATACATCGATAACAGAAATTGATATATCGATTTCAGAAAATTCTATAGATATCGCTAAAAGAAAATTCTATAGTTATCGATAACAAAAAATTTTCTACATAAAATTCTATGGTTATCAAAATATCGATAACAAAAAGTTTTCTTTAGAAAATTCTATAGTCATCGATATATCGATAACAGAACATTTTCTATAGAAAACTCTAAAGTAATCGATACATCGATAACAGAACATTTTTTCTATTTTTTCTATAGAAAATTCTATAGTTATCGCTATATCGATAACAGAAAATTTTCTATAGAAAATTCCATAATTATCAAGTTATCAATAATAGAAAATTTTCGATAGAAAATTCTGTAGGTATCGATATATCGGCAACAGAAAATTTTCTATAGAAAATTCTATAATTATCGATAAGTCAAAACAACAAAAAATTTACTATAGAGGTTCTGTAGTTATCGATAAGTAAATAACAGAAAATTTTCTATAGAAAATTCAGTAGTTATCGATAACAGAAAATTTTCTATAAAAAATTCTATAGTTATCGATGTATCGATAACAGAAAATTTTCTTTAGCAAATTCTATGCTTGTCGATGTATCGATAACAGAAAATTTTCTGTAAAAAAATCTATAGTTATCGGTATAACGATAACAGAAAATTTTCTATAGAAATTTTTTTAGTTATTGTTATATCGATAACAGAAAATTGTCAAAAGAAAGTTCTATAATTATCGTTATATCGGTAACAGAAAATTTTCTACAAAAAATTCTACAATTTTCGATAAGTCGATAACAACAAATTTACTATAGAGATTCTGTAGTTATCGATAAGTAGATAACAGAAAATTTCTATAGAAAATTCAGTAGTTATCGATATATTGATAACAGAAAATTTCTACAGAAAATTCTGTAGTTATCGATAACAGAAAATTGTCTATAGAGAATTCTATAGGTATCGATATATCGATAACAGAAAAATTTTTATAGAAAATTCTGTAGTTATCGAGATATCGATAAGAAAAAATATTCTATAGAAAATTTTAAAGTTACCAATATATCGACCACAACAACATTTTTTATAGAAAATATATCGAAAACAGAAAATTTTCTACATATAAAATTTTTGATGTATCGACCACCATTCAATTTTCAATAAAAACTTTTTTTTAACAACAGAATTTTTTGCTATCGATATATCGATAACTACAGAATTTTCTGTAGAAAATTTTCTGTTATCGATCTATCGATAAATGTAATATTTTCCTTAAAAAATTTTCTGTTATCAATGCATCGATGATCGATGAATCTGTCATTGATATATCGATAACTATCGATATAACTATTGGTAACAAAACATTTTTTGTAGAAAAATCTATTGTTATCGATTTATCGATTACAGAAAATTTTCAATACATAATTCTAAAGTTATCAATATATCGATAACTATTTTTGATGCATCGACAACTATTCAATTTTCAATAAAAACCGGTAACTATTGAATTTCCCATGGAAAATTTTCTGTTATGAGATGCATCTGTTATCGATATATTGATAACTATACAATTTTCTATAGAAAATTTTCTGTTATCAATAGTTATATAGATAGTTATCGATATATCAATAACAGATGCGTCGATACATCGAGTCAGCGATAACAGAAAATTTTCTATAGAAAATTCTATATTTATCAATATATCGATAACAGAAAATTTTCTATAGAAAATTCTATAGTTATCAATATAGCGATGAGAGAAAATTCTATAGTTATCGATATATCGATAGCAGAAAATTCTGTTATTTTCGATATATCATTAATAAAAAGTTTTTATTGAAAATTGAATAGTTGTCGATACATCAAAAATTTTATAGTTATCGATTTAGCGATAACGAAAAATTTTTTTGGAAGATAATTTTATAGTTATCGATGTATCGATAACACAAAAAAAATCTACAAAAAGTTTTATAGTTATCGATACATCGATAACACAATATCTTGTCCATAAAAAATTCTATAGTTGTCGAAATATCGACAACACAAAATTGGTTGTAAAACTAACTATAGTTATCGATTTACTGATTACACAAAAAAATGTTTAGACACTTCTATAATTTATTGGAGCGTTTTTCGACAGTAAGCTGTTCTGGAACAAGAACTCTGAAGAAAGAGTAAAAAAGGCAAACAACGCGTATTACGCGTGTAAGAAAATGTTCGGCAGTACCTGGGGTCTAGAACCTAAAGTCACTTACTGGATTTATACTTAGGCACTCGAAAAAGATGTGACGCTTAAAATGTTTCAGAAGCTTCAACGGCAAATGGGACGGAGTATCACTGGCGCTTGAGAACAACATCAGCCGACTCTATCGACACTTTATTGCACTTATTACTAGAGATGGGATCGTGAGTGACTTTTCAATCACGATCACGCACGCTCACGAAAAAAAAATTGTAATCACGCACGATCACGCACGAACATTTTTTTTCTGCTCACGCTCACGCACGCTCACGTGAGTAGAAAAAAAAATTTAGTCACGCTCACGACGTAATCACGATCACGAAATACTCACGAATTAAAATATGCAAAAAAAATTTTTGTCATATTTTTTATGCATTACCCAGTTGGGAAAGTCCTTGAGCCATCCGTCGTGACGACTTGCTGACATGTCAGAGTCACACCTGACATCCCCATGACATCTCCAATTACCGAGTTGAGGACAGTTTCATAAAAAAATTTAAAATTTCCTCAATCATAATCGGCAGTTGTCAGGGGGTGTTGACATTTCCCCTAAGTCGTCTTTGTGGAAATGTCTGATATAGGTCATACGAAAATGCAAAAAATCTTTTTTACTTCCATCCATTTTCTTTATTAAGAAATAACTTTTCGACTTTGCGATGTTTTTCTCAGAAATTAAAAAGTTCCCATATTATGGGCCGTCTTAAAGTATGACGCCGGGCACATAAGAACTTGAGGCTCCGCTGGAAAGTAAAAAGTCGCACGAAAAAAAAACATTCTTTTGGTACAAATTAAATTCATGTGATTGCCTGTTTTAAGAAAAAGAAACTAAAAAAAAATATTTTGGGCAGTGAGGTAATTTTTCTTAACTTATTAAAACCATGATATTCGTGAAAAAATGTCTGCGAAGTTTGTACTCGTGCCCAAACCATTGAATCATGATAATGTTTTGCTGTACAAGTAGGTGTTCTTTCCAAAGCAAAATTTTTCTAGGAAAAATAACGCTATAATAATTTGTCATTATATGCAAAATGCATTGAAATATCGGTCGAGGAAGCCATTATGTTTATACATATATTATTGATCCGTAAAGCTTGCACTAGAAGGTCTTATAGTGATATCCATCTATCTGTTTGTCTATGTTTATCGATAACTAAAAGTGTTTGATGAAGAAAAGGGTTTTAATGAAAAAATTTTATTGATAAAAATAAATATTTAATGAAAAAAAAATTTATGAAAAAAAATATTGATGAAAAAAAAATATTGATGAAAAAAAAAATTTTTTTGATGAAAAAAATATATTGATGAAAAAAAAATATATTGATGAAAAAAAAAATATTGATAAAAAAAAAAATATTGATGCAAAAAAAAAAAATATTGATGAACAAAAAAAAAATATTGATGAAAAAAAATATTGATGAAAAAAAAAATTATTGATGAAAAAAAAAAAAATTTTGATGAATAAAAAAATATTGATGAAAAAAAAAATATTGATGAAAAAAAATATTGATAAAAAAAAAAAAAAAATATATTGATGAAAAAAAACATATTGATAAAAAAAAAAAATATTGATGAAAAAAAAAAATATTGATAAAAAACATTTTGATGAAAAAAAAATATTGATGAAAAAAAAAATATTGATGAAAAAAAAAAAAAATATTAATGAAAAAAAAAATATTGATGAAAAAAAAAAATATTGATGAAAAAAAAAATATTGATGAAAAAAAAAAAAAATATTGATGAAAAAAAAAAAACATTGATGAAAAAAAAAAAAAAAAATTTGATGAAAAAAAAAATATTGATGAAAAAAAAATATTGATGAAAAAAAAATATTGATGAAAAAAAATATTGATGAAAAAAAAAAAATATTGATGAAAAAAAAAAAAATATTGATAAAAAAAAAATATTGATGAAAAAAAAAAAAATATTGATGAAAAAAAAATATTGATGAAAAAAAAAAAAATATTGATGAAAAAAAAAAAAATATTGATAAAAAAAAAAAATATTGATGAAAATAATTATGTTACGTTTTATTCACCAGCTGGTGAATATTTTTGTTATTCACCACGAGGTGAATTATTATCCAAGTTACAAACCCAAGTTAGTAAAATTTTTGGTTTTAAGAAAACGAAAACAGTAATTCCAATTTTCTTTTTTGTTAGTCGTTAGCTTATATAGTCAAACTGAGGTGGCGTCCTGCAACTTTTTTAAAATTAGACACCAGCCTAAAAACATTATCATGTTAAAAAATTTCCTGTACGAAAAATTTCTCAGAATCTAAGAATATTTTTATACGAAAACGTCTCTGAATCTGAGAGTTTTTCAATACGAAAAGTGTCTTAAAATCTGAGTCTTTTTATTTTGGAAAAACTTCTCTGAACATTAGACTTTTAAAATCTCAGAATCTGAAACTTTTTCTGTACGAAAAATAGTTCACATTCTGAAACTTTTTATGTAGCAAATATTTCTATGGATTTGAGACTTTTGATAAATTACCAATTTCTCATATAGTCTCAGTGTATACGAAAACTCTGTTAGATTCTGAGATTTTTTTCTGTAAGAAAATAAGAAATTTTCTTTTAAAAGATATTAAAAAAAATCTTTATTTTCGTATAACCGAATTTATTGCCTTTTCGGGCCCCTTATGGTTAAAACGGTACTGCCCAGGTAGATGTAAAAGCTTAGTTTGATATACTGCTATTGTGAAGACATTTCCTTATAGATGAGGATTTTTTCACAATCTTAAAACAAACATTCATTGAAGACAATGTTAGAACATGCCCTCAAGAAATACCTAATATATGTCAGAATTTGAAGACATTTCCTGATGGAAGCACTGTGCAAATTCCTCAGTGAGCCATTTACAAAACTTATTAAATTTATAATTTTTTTAAAAGACCATGAAAAAATCAAGAAAACGTAACCGAACAAAAAAATCTGGGAATCAATTAAAATCACGAAAAATTCACGCAAAAATTTTACTCACGCACGATCACGCACGAACATTTTTTTGGTACTCACGCTCACGCACGCTCACGTGAGTAGAAAAAAATTTACTCACGAATCACGTGATTCATGCGTGATTCACGTGAATCACGCAAATCACGTGAGCAGCGTCCATCTATACTTATTACCAATTGATCTCTTTACTAAGGGCGAGGCTTACAAAGCTTGCCTCAGACTCAAAGAGTCAAATTGGTTCAAGTATCGCAACTTTGGACACAGTAACATTGTTAATATGGACCGTATTGACTCTGATTACACAGTGCCCAAACTATTTTTCGACCGGAAATATGAAGTTAGATTTCCGGATCGAGAATTCTGGTCGACCTGTCAGGGTCCTCCTGTAAACTCAATAAATATCTTTACTGATGGATCGAAGCAATCGCATGGTGTTGGAGCTGGTTTCACGATACTGGAACTAGACCAACACTTATCTTTTAAATTACCCGTGGACTCGAGTATCTTTCAGGCTGAGATAGCTGCTATATCAAAAGCTGTGGAATAAATGGCAAAGGAAAAAGGTGTCACCTTTAATTTCTACGTGGATAGCCAAGCTGCTCTAAAGGCACTCTTGAGCTACCAAATTAAATTGAAAACGGTTTTAAAGTGTTACGAGAATTTAAAACAACTTTGCTTAAATAATGAAGTTACCTTATTATGGGTACCAGGGGACGAAGGAATAGAAGGAAACGAGAAAGCAGATGAACTCGCGAAACGTGGAGCAGATGGCATAGGTACCACCATAATGCTTTCACCGCCACTCCAGCATTTCAAACTAAAACGAAATACCCTTACTGTCGCCAAAGAAAATCGAAGATGGAAGGAACTTGGGACAAGTCGTATAAGCAGAATTTTATGGCCACGCTCTGATTTAGGAAGAACTAAATTCTTACTTACACTTACGAGAATAGAATGACGTATGTTTAATAACGGGACACTGTCTTGTCGGAAAACATGCCAAGAACATGAATCTTATTACGGACGCAAGCTGTAAAAGGTGCGAGACACCAGACGTCGAGGAGACCATTGAACACATCCTGTGTCACTGCCCGGCTTTGGCACGAAATCGACTATCAATTATAGGAAGTTCACAGTTCGAGACTTTGGAGGAAATTACGAAGATAGAAATGAAGAGCTTGAAACAATTCGCAGTGAAGGTCAATGTATTTAGTTTACATCGATAAGCGGAAAAAATTTTGTGGTATCGCTATGGACCAATTGGTCTATGCGGAGTGCCCATCTGGCACCGCCACCCTAACCTAACCTAACCTAACCTAACCTAACCTTCTATAATTATTTTCTGGAATATTTTACAGACATCAATACCAATCGATAACACATAATTTTCTATAGCAACTTCCGTATTTATCAATGTATCGATTAAAAACTGAATACTTGGCGTTCATTTGTTGTGAATTTCTTCATATTTGGGTTTAGTGAGTTCAATTTCTGTGATTTATATTACCTAGATATCAGTTCTATACGTTGTTGTTTTAATTGAATTTTTAAATAAATATTATTTTGTTTTAGTTCTTTCACTCAATTGTTGGATATTATATCACGTTTAGATTAACATAAAAATTTATTAGATTTGCAAAAGAAAATGTTTAGGGTCTACTTATTGGAAAATTCAAAACGGGAAAATTGCTTTAAGGAAATATAAAATAAAATTTTTTTAATAGAAGTTTTTGTTAATAGAATGTCGATATTTAAGCAGTTTTTCGCATGCTCCCTCAAATGTGATTAACATCCCGTCTATATTAGCAACTACCATTACAATCATGATGGCTATTCCATGTTATAATTGACGTTTACATACGGCAATCTCGATGTTAAGCAAGGGTTTGGAATTTCGTTTTGAAAATTGATTTCGGAAAATCTATAGCAGAGCAGATGATTTGCTTTCAATTGTATACCTTCAAAAAGCTGTCTACACTAGCAAACTAATCGTTTAAAATCAGTTTTGACAATTATTGGTAATGATGGTTGCTAATCTAAATGAGCTTTAATGTCTCAAATTTAAGATGTGCTATCTAATCATTGTGTCAGTTTAAAATACAACCTGTCTACATTGAATATTCTTTTACTTTGGTTTTATTTAACTTTATTCCCATCGCCATCATTATCATCCGCATGTGTTTGAATATTAGAAGCGTTTTGTGTAGGCATCATGTGGTTCATAAATAAACAATTCGCAGATTTTTATTTGCTCTGCAATGAAGAAATAATGCCCACGACAAAGTAAAAAAATTTTAATAATGGGCATTTGGCCAAACACACAAAGCGTATATGGATTTTTGAAATAAATGAATTTTAAAAATAATTTTAATGGGCAAATAATAGATTAATAATGACTGAAATAATATTAAAGAAATTTTAAAACAATGTAAATATTTACAAAAATATTTATGAGTTCAAAAACGCATTTTCAGCACACAGAAAAAAATATGGGGAAAAACAATTTGAGTAATCACTTGTTTAAATTTAAAAAAAGTTTTGAGTAATTTTTTAATTGACGCAATTAAAAATTTACTCAAAAATTTAAAAACAAATTGAGTAAATAATTTAATAAGAATTTAATAGCTTTTTTAATTTTTTTTTGGAATTTTCTTAGTTTTTTTAATTCTCGTTTAGTTTATAGTTTTTTGTATATATACATGAAAGTTTGTAATCATATTTACAAAAATATATTTGGTAAAGTTTGAAAAAACATGTTTTTTTTTCTTTGTAAAAAAATATGAAATTTTTTTAAACTTTGTTTTTTTTAGAGTAGAAACAGAATAAGCCCGGCACGACTTTTTCCATATGGTTTGGCAGATTAAACCGGTGGCCGGCGCCGATGTGAAATAAAACTTGTTCTGTTTTTAAAAGGTGGTGCTTCTTGTTCTGTTCCTGCACTTAATAGTGTCAATTAAAAATTTACTCAAATTTTTTTGGCAAACATTTAATAAATTTTTATTAAAAATTTACTCAATACTATTAAATCGTTTACTGGTGGAAAATTGAGTAATTTTTTACTCAATAGTATTAAAAATTTACTCAAATTTTTTTTTTATTTCTTTCTGTGCAGCTTTTAATAATTTTTTAAATTAAGATATTTATTAACCCTTTTATAATCGAAATATTATGACAAGTCTTGAATTATGTCTTTTTGATTACCTAAATTTTAAACTATTTTTGCTATAAATGTAACAATTGGATAGTTTTTGTTTACTTTTTGTAAAGTAATCGAACAGACCTATTATTTATTATTATTTTTTTTTAAATTGAGAATATTTAAAATAAATACTGTCAAACTATTTTAAACAAACATTAAACAAACTATTTATCTGTTTAGCGGATATGAGTTCATAATAAAATTACACAGAAAAAAATATGGAGGAAACAAATTTGAGTAACCACTTGTTTAAATTTAAAAACAAAAATTGAGTAATTTTTTAATTGACGCAATTAAAAATTTACTTAAAATTTCTAAAAAAAAATTAAGTAAATAATTTAATAAAAATTTAATAGTTTTTTTGATTTTTTTTTAAACTCTCATAGTTTTTTGAATTCTCGTTTTGTTTATAGTTTTTTGTGTATGTATATGAAAGTTTGTAATCATCTTTATAAAATTTTCCTATGTTTTTGAGACACAAATATGTTTGGTAAAGTTTGAAAAAACAAGTTTTTAGTTTTTTTTTTGTAAAAAAATTTAAAACTTTTTTAAACTTTTAAAAAAAATAAATAGATAAATTTTGAGTAAATTTTTAATTGTGTCAATTAAAAATTTACTCAAATTTTTTTTGAAACGTTTAATAAATTTTTATTAAAAATTTACTCAATACTATTAAATCGTTTACTGGTGCAAAATTGAGTAATTTTTTACTCAATAGTATTAACAATTTACTCAACTATTTTTTTTATTTTTTTTCTGTGTAATGTCCAATATTTGCTGGTGGTATTCTGTTTTTTCCATGCAAAAATTTGCCACAACACGTTTCTATATATTTTTTTTCCTTAATATGAGTACAATCGAGTTAGTTTTCAGCCTTTGTTAGAAAAGTAATTTAATTTTCTAAGGACAATTAGTTTTTTTTTTGCCTTTCCTTCTGTTATAGTTTTTCTCGTTTATATGCAACCAATGACCTAAAGGGCGCTTTACATATGCAGAAATAATAAAAACATTCACTGTAACATTGCGCTTGAAGTATCTTTAACCAGTTAACTGGTTACATGTACATTAGAGGGACATTTTTTCTTCAACTTTTGATTTTCTTCTAGACCTTAAAGTTATGTGTCACAAATTTGAGACCAATCGAATTAAATTAACCAGTGGCGCCCTTCGATCAAAATTTTAGAATCTGTCGAACGGTTTTCGAGATATCGCTTATGAAATTTGGAAGAAATTCAAGAAATTAAAAAAAAATCCTGTTTTTTTGTACATTTGTTAAAGAAATTGAACAATTTTATGTCAGAGTTTTAGACCTGGTGAAAAAGTAGTTTTGGTGAAAAAAATTAAAAGAAAAATTTTTTGATGAAAAACAAAATTTTGATGAAGAAAAAAGTTTTGATGAAAAAAAGAAAAAAAAAATTTTAGAAAAATTAAAAAAAAAAAAATTCTTTCACACTTTTCTCAATTCGACACCATATATAAAAAAAAAATATTGGTGAAAAAAAAAAAATTTAATGGAAAAAAGTTTTTAAGAAAGAAAAAAAATTTTTTTTGATGAAAAAAAAAATGTATTGATGAAAAGGAAATTTCATGCAAAAAAATTATGAAAAAATTGGACAAAAAAAAAATTTGATGAAAAAACAAGTACAAAAGTTAAATTCGACTTGCCGATTCTATGAATACCCTCCACAATGCCATTTTTAAGTGATAGTAAATTTTTTAATGTGAAAAAAAAACATTGTTGATTAGAAATATTTTATTTTGTGTAAAAAAACTTTTTTTTTAGTAATTTAAAAAAAAAAAAAAGACTAAATTTTTTTTTGAGTGTAAATTTTTTTTGAGTGTAAAATTTTTTTGAGTGTATTTCTTTTTAGTGTGAAAATATTTTTGAGTGACAGAAATACGTTGTAATAGGCCTGCGAATTTTGTACTCTAGCCCAAAACATTAAATCATGATAATGTTTTGCTGAAGATTTGGGTGTACTTGCCAAAGCAAAGGTTTTTTATTTTATTTGCCATTCCATGCAACACGAATTGAAATATCGATCGATTACCCCATTAAGTTTATATACTGTTGATGCATTTCATCCGTCCATCTGTCTGTGGAAAGCAAGATGAAGTCTAAACCAAAACAACTCTAAATTTGGCAAATGAGTGCATTTCTTAAGTACAAAAAAGATTTTTTACATTTTGGAGAGTATAAATTATTCGGCACAGAAGAATTTAAAACTCTCACTATTTTTTTTGTACATTTGTTAAACAAATGGAACATTTTTTTTTGTCGTAGTTTTAGACTTGGTGAAAAAATAGTTTTGATGAAAAAAATAAATAAAAAATGAAAAGAAACATTTTTTGATAAAAAAAAATTTTGATGAAAAAAAAATTTGGTGAAAAAAAAATGATGAAAAATAAAAATTTGATGAAAAAAAAAATTTGATAAAAAAAAAATTAATAATTAATTAATAAAAAAAAAAAACTGACGAAAACAAAATTGATGAAAAACATTTTTATAAAAAAAAAAAATTGATGAAAAACATTTTTATGAAAAAAAAAGTAAAAAAGTTAAATTCGGCCTTGCCGAATGTAGTGATACCCTCCACAATTTCAAAAAGATTATTGCAAAAAACTTTATTTAAAAGGAAATTACTTTTGAAAAAAAAAATTTTTTTGAAAAATTTCCGCGAAAAAAAATTTTGGTAAAAAAAAATTCGCGTTTTTTTTCTTTTTTTTTGTCAAAAAAAATGTTCGTATTTGTTTAAATACTATTTTGTGTTCCATTATATTCACATATGCCAACCAGAAGCCGAATTAAAGCAGTTTGTATTTTTAGGTTATGTTGAATGTACTGAAATTTTTGAGGTGTGCTTACATTTTCGTTCATAACTTTTGAACCGCTGAACCGATATCGCTCAAATGCAATACCAAACTTCTCGGGAGAACTTCCAACAAATATGTTAAGTTTCAGTCATCTATGTGCAATATTTTGTCCGCGACAGCATTTTCCACAGACAGACAGACAGACGGACAGACGGACATCGCTAGAATGTGTTAAAATCGATCGGGCATCATGAATATATATGAGGAGTTCCGTTTTAGACTTAAATTTTGAGTTAAAAAAGATGTGATTTTTGTTTTGATGGCACATCGATGAAAGTTGGCATAAATATTAGATGCTATTTAAGAATAAGAAATTCGTTCGCGTCAATTAAATCGCGCAAGGGGGTCAAAAGTTATGGCGGTTTTAAGATATAGCGGTTTTAAAAATCTTAAAAATATTTTAATGATTTTATTTTCTACACATTTGTTGCATGCGTTATTAAAACATGCCAGGATATATCATTTCTTCTAAAATATATGATATAAATTTAACCCTTTAATGACCAAACGATTTAAAAAAAAAATATCTAAGTACCTAAAATCGCGATTAATTCGCGGTAAAAGAAAAGTTTCACAATTTTTTATAACATATTTAGGCAATACGCGTTGGTATTACTGAAGAAATTCACGGAAAATCGTATCATTGTACCAGTAGCTAAAAAAAAATCGGTGATGCTTTTTTATAACAAGAAAATTTAATATGGTCCAAAAAATCTATAATCATCAAAATTTTTTAACCCGCCTGTGATTTTATGATGACACATCAAGTGGACTTTCATTTAAAAAAAATTTCATCCGATTTCGTGTAAAGCCTTGGATGTGCCAGATCAAAACAGGTTTAGATAAAATCATCGCGCTTTCCGCTCAGAATGGCTTAAAGTAAAAAGTCAAAAAGCAAATCAGTTCTACTCGTTAAGGCATGTCTTTTGGTGTATTAAAATGAACATGATGCATTAATTGCTACTAAAAAAAATAGGAAACAGATTTGCAAATTTCGCACAATTTTCAAAAATGCCATAAAATTTTTGCAATTTATTTTTTATAAACCCGCCAGTGATTTTTTTATGTAAACTCACAAAAAACTCGGTTTACGCAAGAGTCCACCAAATTTCGAATGAAACCGCGAATGTGCCTCGCGAAAAACTGGTATTTTAAAAAAATTACGTTTTTTCTTGCGAACTTTGATCTGCTGAAACTCCTTAACTATTCGTGGCACATTAACGGGATTAATTCCAAAATGTTAAGAATTACAACGGCTACCAACTCTAGTTCAACTTTTTTCATTTTATAGAGGGGGCCGAAATCCCTGATCAAAAAACCTCGAAAATTTAAAAACTCTTAATTTTTGGTTTCAAAATTTAACCGTCTTATAACTTCTTACCAAGCGATGAAGCATCTATCAAACCAACATTAAAATAATTTCTTATATGTACTGACTTTGTGTTATGCCGGAAAAGATTGAAATATAAGGAGAACTTAAAAAAAAAAGCGAAATAATGTAAAAACTATGGATTATTTCAAGCCATTTTTATCGATTTTTCAACTTTAACCCTCTGTAACTTTTACGGATAAAGTGAGGTAATCCTTAAACATTGCTCAGTGATGGTTCAAGGTCTAGTTTACACAACTGCATTTACAGTTTTTCTTAATTCCAAAAACTGCCGGTTTTTTATAACATTTATTTCAGTTTCACTGAGTTGAAATTTAAAAAAGATTTCTTGATATACTTTATGGGGTCCCAGATCGGTATTTCGATGAGTTACAAACAGAATGACAAACTTATATATACCCTCTATCGCTAAGTGGAGGGTATAAAAAAAATTGATGAAAAAAAATTTTGATGAAAACCAAACAAATTTGTAAAAAAAATTGTTTAATAAAAAAAAAGTTGTGAAAAAATTTGAAAAAAAAATTGATAAAAAAACAAGTAAAAAAGTTAAATTCGGCCTTGCCGAATGTAGTGATACCCTCCACAATTTCAAAAAGATTATTGCAAAAAACTTTATTTAAAAGAAAATTACTTTTGAAAAAAAAAAAATTTTTGAAAAATTTCCGCAAAAAAAAATTTTGGTAAAAAAAATTCGCTATTTTTTTCTTGTTTTTGTCAAAAAAAATGTTCGTATTTGTTTAAATACCATTTTGTGTTCAATTATATTCACATATGCCAACCAGAAGCCGAATTAAAGCAGTTTGTATTTTTAGGTTATGTTGAATGTACTGAAATTTTTGAGGTGTGCTTACATTTTCGTTCATAACTTTTGAACCGCTGAACCGATATCGCTCAAATGCAACACCAAACTTCTCGGGAGAACTTCCAATAAATATGTTAAGTTTCAGTCATCTATATGCAATATTTTGTCCGCGACAGCATTTTCCACAGACAGACAGACAGACAGACGGACAGTCGGACATCGCTAGAATGTGTTAAAATCGATCGGGCATCATGAATATATATACTTTATGGGGTCCCAGATCGGTATTTCGATGAGTTACAAACAGAATGACAAACTTATATATACCCTCTATCACTAAGTGGAGGGTATAAAAAAAATTGATGAAAAAAAATTTTGATGAAAACCAAACAAATTTATAAAAAAAATTGTTTAATAAAAAAAAAAGTTGTGAAAAAATTTGAAAAAAAAAATTGATAAAAAAACAAGTAAAAAAGTTAAATTCGGCCTTGCCGAATGTAGTGATACCCTCCACAATTTCAAAAAGATTATTGCAAAAAACTTTATTTAAAAGGAAATTACTTTTGAAAAAAAAATTTTTTTTGAAAAATTTCCGCGAAAAAAAATTTTGGTAAGAAAAAAATCCGCGATTTTTTTCTTTTTTTGTCAAAAAATATGTTTGTACTTGTTTAAATACCATTTGGTGTTCAATTATGTTCACATATGCCAACCAGAAGCCGAATTAAAGCATTTTGTATTTTTAGGTTATGGTGAATGTACTGAAATTTTTGAGGTGTGCTTACATTTTCATTCATAACTTTTGAACCGCTGAACCGATATGGCTCAAATGCAATACCAAACTTCTCGGGAGAACTTCCAATAAATATGTTAAGTTTCAGTCATCTCTGTGCAATATTTTGTCCGCGACAGCATTTTCCACAGACAGACAGACAGACAGAAAGACAGCGGACGGACATCGCTAGAATATGTTAAAATCGATCGGGCATCATGAATATATCGCTCATTTACTTGTATAGTGTCATAACGCAAAATGTTTGATTTTACAGAAAACCTGTTTAAAGTTTACAATTGAAACTTGTTTTACATTGCAAAAGGCCCGTAAATAGAAAATGTTATAATGGCGTGTTCTCTTCTCAAACGGTGAGTTTAGAGGATATTAATACGAATTTTTGACACAATATAAAGCAGGATATAACAAATAATTCTGTATGGTTTACCTAAAAACGACATATTTTGAGTTATGACACTATACAAGTAAATGAGTATGGGGTCCCAGATCGGTATTTCGATGAGTTACAAACAGAATGGGTATAAAAAAATTGATGAAAAAAAATTTTCATGAAAACCAAACAAATTTATAAAAAAATTTGTTTAATAAAAAAAAAAGTTGTGAAAAAATTTAAAAAAAAATTGATAAAAAAAATTGATGGAAAAAAATTGACGAAAAAAAATTGATGAAAAAAAAAATTTATGAAAAAAATTCGTGAAAAGAAAAATTTTTGAAAAAATAATTTATGAAAAAAAAAAATTGGATGAAAAATAATATTAATAAAAATTTGATGAAAAAAAAAAAAAGTTGATGAACAAATTTTTTTTTGTTGAAAAATAATTATGTAACGTTTTGTTCACCATCTGGTGAAAAACACTTGTATTCACCAGCAGGTGAGTTTTTATCTAAGTTACAAATCGAAGTTGCAAAACTTTTTGGCTTTAAGAAAATGAAAACAGTAATTCTTATTTTCTTTTTTGTTAGTCGTTAGCTTATATAGTCAAACCAGTCTAAAAATGTTATCATATCAAAAAATTCAAAATTTCTTTCTCTTGACTATTTTATAGAACTTGTGACAATCCTTTTTTTAAAAGTTTGAGCCAAAGCCGATACTTTTAACCCAAGCTGCGCTTCGACCAAAATTTTGGTTTTAAAAAAAAAAGAAATTTTACCAAAAACTCTAAACTATGATCGATGGGCGCCATAAATTAAAGTGTTCTAATTTGGCTCAAATTAGGTTTAAATAAAATTCTGCCTCAAGATTAATGAGATAGTCGGTAGAACAAAGATTTGAAATTAATCTTTTTAAAAATTTCTTGAATGTACGAAAAAACTGCCATTTCCAGTAAGTTTTTGATATATTTTAAATCTTGATATCTCGAAAACCGCTCTACCGATTTCAGAAATTTTTTGATATTCATATTCAGCTTGCCAAAATTAAAATTATACATAGAAAAAATCCAAAGTTTTGATCGAAGATAGCAACGGGTTAACATGTTCAGATTTGGCTCAAATTAAGTTTAAATGAAAGACTTTTTCAAGCTCTATGAAAGGGTAAAGAGAAAGAAAATAGAAAAAAACGCAATTTTTTTAAAATTTCTAAAACCGATATTTGGAAAACAGTTCAACCGATTTATTTTTAACAGTCGAGTTCATTACAGAATTTTTTTTTTTTTTTTAATTTTTAAATGTCGAAAACCGTGTTTGCCGGGCGCACGGTTTAACTTAATCCGATTGGCCTTAAAGTTAAAACACATAAGTTTTAGGCCTAAGATAATACACTAAAAAAACTTGTAAAATTACAAGAAAAGTCCGTAACATTTTTTTTTTTTTGGTACCTCCTATTTGACAAGAGTTCTTTGTTATTTTACAAGCTTTTTACCAATCATTTTGTAATTTTACAAGCTTTTTACCAAGAAAAGTGTAAATTTACAATTTTTTTGACGCGATAAAACTTACGAGGAGGTTTAGTGATTTTACTAGATTTTTTGCTATCTCCTATTTTACGAGAATTCCTAGTAAAAATTAGGACCTTTTTTGTAACTTTACAAGATTTTTACAAATAAAATGGTAAATATGCAACATTTTTGGCGAAATAAAACTTACAAGAAATTCTCGTAAATTTACTAGATTTTTTTTTGTAAAAAATCTTAGAAAAATTGTAAAATTACAAGAAAAACTGTAAAATTACAAAAAAAAAATAATGAAAATTTCGATCAAAAATTATTTGTTAAAAAACAAGGAAAACTGTCGAATATTGGTAAAATGGGATTACTAGACTTTTTCTAGTAATTTGACAAGGTTTTTTTTTTGTGTGTGAAGGAAATTTAAAAAAACTATAGTTTTTGTGCGAAAACGGGTTAATGTTTTTAGAAATTTAAAATTGAATGTTAAAAATTCAGTTTTATTTACTTTACTTTGGTAAAATAGAACAATTTCTATTGATTTTGTGTCTTTTCAATTTGATTGGATCTCAAAACTACAAACATATACAATTTCAAATATTTAATTGGACTTTTAGTTTCGCACATTGAAGAAAAAAAAATAAATAGAAAAAAAAAAAGATTTAATCATTGATTGGTTGGTGCTGGAAGCACAGTCCTCTCCTTTGGTCAATTATGTATGAAATTCTTTTGTCACTTATTTATGTATTTTGTATACACTCTGGTGAACTTGTAAAACCTTTTGTTGAGATGGAATCTGAAATAATACAAAAAAAAATTTCTACTACATTACCATACTAAGTAAACAAACAACAAAAGAAAAAAATCAACTCTTAATAATCTTTTTGTAAATAAAAAAAAAAACGAAACTAGAAATACAATCCCATATTTATATAAATAAGATAAATGGGACAGTGATAGGCAAAAAGTGAATCTATAACAAATATTAAGAATTTTGATAGATTTTAATTTGAAAAAAAATTTACACAAAAAAGAAATTTAATTTTATTTTTTTTTTTTTATTTTTAATACAATTCCATGCCAAATTGGCTTTTACAAAACTTTTTTTTACAGATCTTACAGTATTTCCAATTGTATATTTAAAAATTGTCCAAATCAATTTTTAAATTCTCCAAATGTGTTTTAAAATTGTCCAAATATAATTAAAAATGGTTAAAATTCAATTTAAAACTTTTCAAATGTATTTTAAAGTTGTCCAAATGTACTATTTTAAAATTTGCCAAATGTAGTTTAAAATTTTCCAAATGTATTTAAAAATGTCCTTATGTATTTTAAGACAGTTCAATTGTATTTTAAAATTTTCCAAATGTATTTTAAAGTTGTCTAAATGTTTTTTTAAAATTTTCTACACAGAATATTTTAAAATGCATTTAGAAAATTTTAAAATACATTTGGACAATTTTGAAAATACATTTGGAAAATTTAAAAATACAATTGGACAATTTTAAATACATTTGGAAATTTTTAAAATACATTTGGATAATTTTAAAATACTTTTGGACACTTTTAAAATACATTTAGACGATTTTAAAACTCATTTAGAAAAATTTTAAAATACATTTGGACAATTTTTGAATTCATTTAGACAATTTTAAAATATATTTGGACAATTTTAAAATACATATGGGAAATTCTAAAATACATTTGGAAAATTTAAAAGTACATTTAGACGATTTTAAAATTCATTTGAAAATTTTAAACTTCATTTAGAAAATTTTAAAGCACAATTGGAAATGGTGTGATACGCCTTGAAAACTATTTCTTGGTAAATTTTCTACAAAAAATTTAAAAACATCAAAAATGAGATTTAAATTTTAAAACTTAAAACTTAAAAATAGAACACTTTCAAATTTAAATGAATCTCCGAATTTTTGAAATTTGATTTGGCTCCATTAAGTTAAACTGAAAGTTTGTCTCAAGCTCCATTAAAGAGTTAATGGAAAACATTTTTGAGATTTATTTAAACAATTTCTTAAAAGTAGGAAAAAACTGTAATTTTGGAAATTTTTTGACAAATTTCTAATAACGATATCTCGAAAACCGGTCGACTGGCACTTTCTTGTATAAGAAGAAGTATTTTATTCGATTTTGAACGTCCTGGAAAATTTTTATTCTCTTAGGATTAAAAATTTTGTGGTACGGATTTGAGGGCATTGGGATTAAATTAATCTGGGCTCCCTGTGAACAAAGCTTTTGAATTTTGAAAATTTAGAAAAGTGTGCGAAACACCATAATTATTAATTGTGATGCGCTTAACACAAATGTCAAAAAAAAAAAAATTTAAAATCTTGCCAAACTGTTTTCAAGATATCGCTGTTTGAAATGTGAAAAAATTGGGGGTTTTTCTTAAGTTCAACAAATTAAAAAAAAACAAGTAGAGATGTTAAATTCGACTTGGCCGAATCTATGAATACCCTCCACAATGCCCTTTTTAAGTGATAGTAAATTTTCTAACGTGTAAAAATAAAATTTTTGATTAGAAATACTATTTTATTTTGTGTAAAAAAACTTTTGTTTAGTAATTTTTGAAAAAAAAAAAAATAATTTACTAATTTTTTTTTTGAGTGTAAAATTTTTTTTATTGTAAAATTTTTTTTTAGTGTATTTTTTTTTGTTTTAGTGTAAAAATATTTTTGAGTGACAAAAATACCTTGTAAAATATTTTTGTGACTTACAAATGTTTTTAAAACAGGGCCATTCCAGAAAATTTAGCTCAAATTTTAGTCATTTTTGGAAATGGTGTCTCAGATTAATTTGAGCCTTGACACATAGATAACCCTCATAAATATGATATATGTACCATATATCGTTTTTTTACATTTGGTGTATTTAACGAACTATGGCAGGTCAAAGATTGACTTTTTAAGCAAAAGTAAGAAAACTACATCACGTTTAAAGAGCTGTAACTTCTTAACCAATGACCCGATTTTCACAAATTTAGGCTCATGTGAAAGCTAGGGTTCTTCATTTAGAAAATATTTTTAAAATAACACAGTTTTTTTTTTTACAGAAATGATACAAAAATGCAAAAACATTTTTTCTTTTCGAATATTTAAAAAAAACACATCTTCGATTTTAAAAAAAAAAATTCTGGTGAAAAATAACAATGTTTTGTATAACATATTCAAAATTCAGAGTGGGATCTCTATGGGATCAAAAACTATTCTCTTTTAAGTACGAGGTTCTCATATTTTTCCCTTAGAAAAATTAAATTTCTCATGTTTTGAATGTTTTTCAAAATTTTAATTCTTTGAAAATTTAAATTTTTATATTGAAGAAACATAAAATTTTAATTTTCTAAGGTAAAATTTAAGAACTTCGTACTACTAAAACTAGAGTAGTTTTTGATCCCACTCTGAATTTTGGATATGTTGTACAAAACAGTATTGTTTATCACCAAACTTTTTTTAAAAAAAATCGAAGATGCGTTTTTTTAAATATTCGCAAAAGAAAAAAGTTTTTGAATTTTTGCAACACTTCTGAAAAAAACCGTATGCTTTTGAAAAAAGAAGAATTAAGCTTTCATATGAGCCATTACTTGTGATAATCGGATTACTAGTTAAAAAGTTAGAGCACGTTAAACGTCATGTATTTTTCTGACTTCAAAGTCAAAGTCGAACTTTGACCCGCGATAATTTGAAAACTACAGCAAATTTTGAAAATCCAAAAATGCAACATATCTCATATAAACGTGGATATCTATGAGCCAAATTCTCAGTGGCGTCCAAAGGCATGTTTCCGAACAGTGGGGCGAAAATTTTTGGAATTACCCAACATGTTTAAGGAGTCAACACTTGAATTTAAGGTAAAACTAATCTGAAATTTACGGGTTTAGTAATAACTTTTGAACCACTGGACCGATTTGGCTGAAATTAAAAACGAACCGGACTAGAGGAACGGTTAATATATATACCATACTTCAGCACCCTTAAGAATTGCCGTTCGAAAGTTACCGCGTGTTTTATCTCGCCAATTCCAGAAAAATCCTTGCCGAAATTCACTCATTTGCTTATAACTTTTGAACCACTGAACCGATTTCGCTGGATTACAATACCAAACTGACCAGGTAAATGCCCAACATATATGCAAAACTTCAGGAGCCTACGTAAAGTCCTTCAAAAGCTACCGTGTTTTCAACAGACAGACATACGGACAGACGGACGGACGGACATCGCTAGATCGTCTTAAAATCGATCGAGGATCATGAATATATATACTTTATGGGGTCCTAGACCAATATTTCGAGGTCTTACAAACGGAATGACAAATTTATATATACCCTCTATAACTAGAGTGGAGGGTATAAAAAACTGCGGAAATTCTTTCCATTGACCCTTTCATTGAGATAATCTTTCATTTAAACTTAATTTGAACGAAATTCGATCATTTTAACCCGTAGTGTTAAAGTTTTGGATTTTTGGAAAATTTTCTACACTCAAAATAATAACTCTGTAAAATACTCTGTAAAATGACTGTAATCTCAATTCAACAGATATTTGACAGAGTTTTCTGTCAAAGAACAGATTTAAAGAAAATACTTTGTATTTTGTTGTGACAAAAAAACAAAGTTTTCTCTGTTATATTACTTTTTACTTTGTAATCTTAATTTTACAGATAATTAACAGAGTTTTCTGTCAAAATACAAATTTAAGCAAAATACTTCGTATTTTTTTATAACCAAAAAAGTTTTCTGTTTTGAGTAGTTTTTGTTTTTGTTGCCAAACATCAATATTTTATCTGTATATTTTTTTTTTTGAGAAAAAGTTGAAAAAGTAGCAAAAAAAGATATCAAAAAAAAAAAAATCTTTTCAGAAATCTTATAAAAATTTTACAAAATAACATCCATTTAACTAAACTCTGTAAATTTACAGAGCTTTTTCTGTAATTTTTTTTTTGCATTGTATTGTATTTATATTGTAAATTTACACAGTTTTCTTTGCTAAATGGTGGTTTATTAAACCAATATTTTTTCATATTTAACCAATATTTTACTAAAAACTCTGTAAATTAACAGTGTTTTTTTTGTCAAAATTATTTTTTCAGAGTTTATTAGTAAAATTACCAAGAAATGTTGTTAGCTGGAAAAGTACCCAGCAGAAATTTTGCTGAACGTTCAGCAGCTTTTGGAAGGGGAACTTGAGTAAAGGAGCGCATCCAATTGCGCTGAATTCATGCATGATTCCCTAAGGCGATGTCCCACTTTAGAGCGCTAGTTGGATACACAGAAACAGCGCTCTTTAGATGCACTGAAATCACGTGTCTTTAGAGCGCTGATTTAAGCAGAATAAAGATGCTGTAAATTCATGTATCTTTTTAGCGCTGATTTAAGCAGATTAAAGATGCAGTGAATTCATGTATCTTTGTAGAGCTGATTTAAGCAGAATAAAGATGCTGTAAATTCAAAGTTGAAATCAAATAACTAAAATTTAAAAAAATATAACAAAAAAATTCATTCGTTTTACTTTACAAAACTTTATTTATGTGAAACAAAATGAAAAAAAAAAAATCGGAAGTGAACATCAAAAAAATATCGGACATTTTCATTTTCACATTTTTTATGGGATTTTTTTTGGGAACAGCGGTCAAAGATGCTATGATTGAAGCGCTCTTTGCAGCGCTGATTAATGCGCAATAATGATGCAGTCAAATCGTGTGTCTTTGTCTAAAACTCATGTTTTTTTATTCAAAAAGTGTTAAAAATATTAAAAAGGAAAGCAAGTGTGAAATTTTATCAAAAAATAATTACACATTATAAGTTTTATATAAAAAATCTTAAAAAAAAATTAAAATTTTTTCCCCTTCCTTTTACTGCATCCTTAAGAGCGCTCTTTGGATGCGCTACGGTATGCTATAAACAGATGCTGTGTCGCCAAAATCTCGATTTATTTCTGCTGGGTATGGTGTACGCTGTTAAATTAGCAGAGTTTTTCTGTAATTTAACAGAGTTATTATTTTGAGTGTACCAAAATTCAATTGTGATAAATAAAAAAATTCTTGCGATATTTTATTTTCATAAATTTTGGAATTTTGAATATTATATCAGAAATTTTTGAAAACCGGTCGAGCGGTTTTCGAGACATCGCCATTTGAAATTTGTCAAGGAAAAAAAATCTGAATTTTTTTTCCATTGACGATTTCAAAGAGATTAAGACAAACTTTTATTTAAACTTGATTTCAGACTATTTTAACCCAAGGCTCCCTGGAATCAAAAATTTGAACTTTTGGCGAAAACTTTCTGAAAAAACAAAACTTTGACCATGAGGTCCCGGAGTCTAAAGTGATCGGATATGGCTCAAATTAGTTTTAAATGAACGCTTGTCTTAAGCTCTATTAAAGGTTCCAGTAGTGCGATTCAGTAACTTTTTTAACGAAATTACCGATATCGTTAACTAGCAAGAATTGTCGGTTGTTTTAAAGAATATGTGATTCTATAAATTTTTTAATTATCGACAAGAATTAACGACAAAAATAGTAAATTTGAAATTTGTTTATTTTGAAATTGTATTGAGATCCGAAAAATTTCGTTAACTTTAACTTCAAAAAAATTTTTGTTGATAAGTTATCGATTTTCAACAATGACAAAATTCGGTAGAAAAATGTTATAGAATCGCTTTTAAAGGCAATTGTCGATAATTAGCGATTTTTGACAATATAACTACCGATTTTTGTCGTTAAAAAGATAGTGAATTGCGTTTAAAATTTTTTTTTTTTTAAAAAAAAATTTCTTGAACGTAGGAAAATACCGCAATTTTTTGCAAATTTCAAACCGTTTGACCGATTTTTTTTTTAATGTTTGAAATCCAAAACCTTGATTGCTGGGTGCAGGGCTGTCAGACTTGGGGATTTATCCCCAAAGTTGGGCATTTCATGCTAGCAAAAAGGACAAGAAATCTTATTGGGGATTTTTATGAGGATTTCAAAAATAATTTTGGGGATTTTTTGGGGATATTTAAAATTTTATCCATTCAATACTACCAGCTATTTTTGATATAATCAACGATTTTTAATCAAAATTTTAGTTATAAACACTCTTTGGTACGAGTTTACAAAGCGCATTCAGTAAAATGAGCATTTATCGGCTGTAAAATGTATATTTACATTGGCGAAAACCGTTTATTTACGCGTTTGGGGATTTTTTGGGGATTTTTTAATTGTTAAATTTACAAAATAAAATTTTAAATTTACCATCCATATTTTTTTGTTTTTTTAAGTGAAGAACAATTTTTTGTATGATTAAAAAAACATATTTTTAATTCTTTGGGGATTTTTGGGAATATTTTTGGGGACAACGGATAAAAGTGCCTGGTGGCGCTGGCTGGGTGCCAAGGGTCAAGGGAAGGAAATTTTTAAATGTTCTTAAAAAATTTCTTGAAATTAGAAAAAACCCGCCATTTTTTTTTACAAAATTCAAACAGCGATATCCTAAAACCCGTTCGATAAAACTTTCTGAAAAATCAAAATTGTGACCGAAGAGTGACACGGGCTTAAATAGTCACATTAGGCTCAAATTAATTTTTAACAAAAGTTTGTCTCAAGCTCTATGAATGGGTCAAGGGAAAGAAATTTTCACAGTTTTTTTTTTTTTAATTTCTTGAACGTAGGAAAAACTCATAATTTTTTGCAAAATTTCAAACAGCGTCTTAAAAACCGTTTAATCGATTTATTTTTTTTTTTTTAATTTTCAAAAATCCAAAACCTTGATCGGTGGATGCCACGGTTTTTGAGATATCGCCATTTGAAATTTGTCAAGGAACTTCCAAAAAGAAATTTTTTCCTACGTTCAAGAAAATTTTTATAAAAAATCTGAAATTTATTTTCCAATGACTATTTCAAAGAGATTAAGAAAAACTTTTATTTAAACTTGATTAAATTTAAATCATACCATTTTAATCCAAGGCGCCCTTGAACCAAAGTTGGGAGTTTTTGTGCAAAATTTCTGAAAAAACACAAAATATTGACCGCAGGTCAATATTGTTTAAACTGAGTTAAAACCACAAATTCTGTTTTTGAGATGTGCTAAGGTACAAAAATGTAAAAAAAAACACCTCTGATTTTCAAATATACTGGTTAGTATTGCCATGTTGTGGTATTTTATTCGAAAAAATGTGCGATGATGGCAACTATTCTAATTGGAAATGTGGCATTTGGTATGGCAATACCGCGTTAATCGATATTTGAGTTAAAACACCTCAATTCAACCGAAAAAAGTAGCATTTTTGACCTTACCCCTTTCGAATTTGATGAAACTTGGAATATTGTTAGGCCCTTACAAAAAAATCATAGTGCCACAATTTTGGACTTCTGGTACTTTTTCTTCCCGAGATATGGGGTCTTAAAAATTGGCAAAATCGTATATAGTTGACAAAAGTGTTCTGAGATAAATAAAGATGACTCGAAAAGTAATTACAATACACGTCTCGGTCAGGTCGCAAATAATAGGTAATTAGACAGCCTTTAAAATGGCATTCCCCAAGATTTTTTTTGGAAAAGGTCAAAGGTCATTGGTTTTAGCCTTAATTTTTGGAGAGCAATATCTCAAAAACGATATTTTTAAAATTTTGGAAAAAATATATGTGATTAAGAATCATATATACTACTTAAGTTTAAATTTTCAGGATGGAGACTTCATTGGAACATTTTATATTAATAGAAACGTTGTGACAGGAAAGAAAAAGCGGTGTAATTTCCCTTAGAAAAAAAATATTTTTTTTTGTCTTTGAAATTCTGGTACCAAAATTAATTTTTCTGAATGTTTTTGACGTGCTGAGTCTAAATATGACCTTTGAACTGGCCTATCGCTATTAGTTTTCGAGATATCTGCACATAAATATGTGAAAATTGCAAAAATGCTATTGCTGTGTTTTTTTGAAAATTTAGGTGCATATATCTTAAAAAGTAATAGCAATAGGCCATTTCAAAGGTCATATTTGGATTCAGCACGTCAAAAACATTCAGAAAAATAGATTTTGGTACCAGCATTTCAAAGACAAAAAAAATATTTTTTTTTTCTAAGGGAAATTTCTTTCCTGTCACAACGTTTCTATTAATATAAAATGTTCCAATGAAGTCTCCATCCTGAAAATTTAAACTTAAGTGGTATATGTAATTCTTAACCACATATATTTTTTCCAAAATTTTAAAAATATCGTTTTTTGAGATATAGCTCTCCAAAAATTAAGGTTAAAACCAATGACCTTTGACCTTTTTCAAAAAAAATCTTGGGGAATGCTATTTTAAAGGCTGTTTTATTACCAATTATTTGCAATCTAACTGAGACCTGTATTGTTATTACTTTTCGAGTTATCTTTATTTATCTCAGAACACTTTTTTCAAATATATACGATTTTGTTAATTTTCAAGACCGCATATCTCGAATACTGGAATGACCAGAAGCCTGAAAAATTGGCAAAATCTCTTTTTTGTTAAAGTAAACATCAGTACTTAATTTCTTTAAATTTGGAGGGGGTGCGGTCAACTGCTCGGTTGAATTGAGGTGTTTTAGCTCATTTGCTAAACTTGAACTGAAAAACAGAATGCTTGGTTAAACTTGGTTTTATTTTTATAAAGTTTAATAAAACTCCCGGTTAAACTAGGTTAAAGCGATATGTCAAAAACGCAGCCTAAAATGATCAAATTCGGCTCAAATTTATTTAAAATGAAAGTCTCTTTCAAACTCTATGGAAGGGTCAAGGGAAAGAAATTTTCAAAGTTTTTTAAAAAATTTCTTGAACGTAGGAAAAAATCGCCATTTTTTAAATTTCAGACAGCGATTTTCAAGAAAGTTTTTATAAAAAATCAGAAATTTTTTTCCATTGACTATTTCAAAGAGATTAAGACATGATTTTATTTAAACTTGATTAGAGACAAATCAGATCATTTTAACCCAAAACGCCCCTGAATCAAAAATTTTGACTTTTGACGAAAACTATCTTAAAAAACAAACTTTGACCACAGGGGGCCGAGATAGGGTTGCCAGATACTAGAAGTCAAATAACTGGATAATGGAAAATTTTCAGCTGGATTTTGAAAAAGTAACTGGACCCATACATACTTTTTTTTAATAATTTGAAAAAAAGTCAACCGATTTTCATATGTGAGGCACATATTTTTATTCTGGACTAAATGGCCGTCTCGTTTTGCCAAAGCAAAATGTGCCTTTTTTAAGCATTGCTATTAGTTTTTCGTCATCGGCCTGAGGATTATTAGAGTATATTTTTCTTTTTAAATAACCCCACAAAAGTCTAAAGTGGTCAAATCTGGAAATCTAGGAGGACCATTAATATTTCCGGGACGTTCGAAGTCAAAAAAGAGCGACAACAACAGACCATCATTTGCAGATTTGACCCATCCAGACATATTTTTGTTGGGTTATTTTAAAAGCAAAATGTACGCCAAGAATCCTTAAATCATTGACGAAAACATTCGTGCCGAAATCAACGCTACACACAAAAAAATACCTTGTAAAATTACCAGAAAAAGTCTCGTAATCCCATTTTACCAATATTTGAGAGTTTTCCTTGTTTTTTAACAAAAAATGTTTTTTAACAAAATATTTATGATTAATGTTTTATTCAAAAAGTTGTCCAAAAAAATTGTAAAAAATATTTAATAAAAAAAAATAATTGTTAAAATAAAATAAATCCTTTTTCAACTAGATAAATTATGTTTTAACTGGAAACTGGAACAGACCTCAAATAACTGGAAAATCCAGGCCATTCCAGGCCGTCTGGCAACCCTAGGCCGAGAATATAAAAATTGGATTGGGCTAAAATTAGTTTCAAATGAAAGTCTGTCTCAAGCAGTTTTTAAAAAAATTTCTTGAACTAAGGAAAAAACCGCCGTTTTTTATTCTCGAAAACCGTTCGACCGATTTAAATTTTTTTTTTTTTAATTTTCAAAAATCCAAAACCTTGATTAATGGGTGCCACGATTGTAAAACGTTATTGTTTTATATCTATTCTTGAATTTTATATTTCTTAAACTCATGGTATTCGGAGATAATGAAACCTACATGGAAAGAAATGAAATCGAACCAATTTAGTCGGAGTAAAAAATTGTTAGAAAATCTAACAAGGTGCCATTATTTTGTCATACACTGTTTATAAAACCTAAGGAAAGACAAAAAGTATAACAAAATAAAAATAAAAAGCTTTAATAAAAAAAAAACAAAATTCCTTTTGATGTTTTCTTAAAGAAAATTTTACCTTTTTCTTTTCAAATGTTTTTATTCATGTAAAATCGTATTCTGTGGTCATTTGTGGTCAGAAGTATCCATTAAAATTTGTTTTATCTGATTGAAATACTTTATAATCCCTTTACCCTACTTTTTATAATAGCACAGTTAACAGAAGGATTGCTATGATACAGAAATATGGAATAAATTTTTTTTTTTTATATAAATTCTGAGACGTTTTTCTTATTAAAAATTTTCAGATTCAAAGACAAAATATTTTGAGAAATTTTTCTTATATGATTCAGACCTTTTATATGACCTTTCTCAGAAAAAATTTTAGATTCTTTAGAAAAATTCTCATATTCTGAGACATTTTTCGTTTTCTCAAATTCTGAAACATTTTCCTTGTGGAAAAATTCTCCGATGCTGACTCATTTTTCCCATAAAGAAATTCTTAGATTATTAGACATTTTCCTTAAAAAAAAACTTACTAAACAAGTGCAGGGTATCTTATATTCGACATGTCCTCACAATAACCTTGGTCACTTATTTATCATTTTTTATTCTGACACGACAATTTAACAACATCTGGTATTTATATTTTATTTAAATCTCCTTTCATCTTTGTCCATTTATTTTTATATTGTAAACTGTTGTTTCTTTTTTTTGTTAAATAATTTAGTCATCTGATAATAAAGTTATGTTAGTTGATCTTTGACAAACCGTGAAAGAATTTTTTCTTTTTTGAATTTTTTTTTCTTTAATAAAAACATTTGGCATTGTGTGTCAATTTTATGCCAATTAAAATTTAGCAACCACATCATGCTCATGCTCAATTTGAAATGATTGTATCTAATCAGCAATTTTCACAATATATAAAAAAATTTAAGAAATTTCTTTAAAGTTTTTTATATAATTTTTATTATTTCTTAATTTTGGTCTTTAAGTTAATTCAAAAACTATTGTTAAATGTTTAGTAAAAAGGCAGTAATTGGAAAGAAAATAATTTAAATACGAAATTTATTTTAATGAATCACTTATAAATTGCTCTAAATGATTTCTATTACAGAAAAATTCATGTGAACATGAATTTTGGATATTTAATGCTATGATCCACAGTTTTTGCTATTTTTGCTTTATCACCTCTAATTAACCTATAAATTAGAATTATTTTTTTTTAATTATGTTAAAATGGATTATTAAAAATTTTAAGCGTTGATTCCCAATTTTTGCTATTTATGTAAAATAGATTTTTGGAAATATTTAGCGATGATTTCCAATTTTTGATATTTTCGCACTAGCACCTCTAGCTTACTTATAAATTGCAATTAATTTTTTTGGAAAATACTTTTTAGCGGTGATCACTATTTTTGTCTATTTTTTCTGTAGCACCTCTTATAATAGCAAACAATATGAAAACTTTTAAACATAAAAAAAAATTTCAACCTACTTTTGTTTTCATATTGGTTGCTATTACAAGAGGTGCTAGAGCACAAAAATCCAAAATTGGTGTGATCATCGCTAAATTGAATCTAAAATACCGTTTTTTATGATATTTTCAAAAAAAAAAAAATAATTGCAATTTATAAGTTAACTAGGGGTGCTAGGGCGAAAATATAAAAAATTTAAAATCATCGCAAAAAATTTCTAAAAATTAATTTTAAATAAATAGCACAAATAGATAAAAGTGGGAATCATCGCTAAAAATTACTAATTTTACAAAAATTAAAAAAAAATAATAATTCTAATTTATTGGTTATATAAAGGTGCTAGAGCAAAAACTTTGGATCATTGTTTAAAATTTCCAAAAATTCATGCTCACATGAATTTTTCTTAAAAAATAATGTTTAATTGGAATTTATTAGTTAACTAGAGGTGCTAGAGCAAAAAAAGCAAAAATTGGGGATCATCACTAATTTTTTTTTAAAAATTAATATATATAGGGGGGGATCATCGCGTAAAATTTCGACTGAACCCATGATCAAGAATTAAAAAAAATAACTCTAATTCCTATTTATTAGTGAGGTGCTAGAGCAAAAATAGAGAAAATTTGGGATCATCACTAAAAATTTGCCATAAATCCAAAATTACAAAAATGTTTTCATTTTCATTTTTGCAATCCAATTGCAATTTACAAGTAAACTAGTGATGGCTAAAAGGAAAATATCAAAAACTGGTGATCATCTCCAAAAATTTCCAAAAAGCCATTTTACATAATTTTTCTAAAAAAAAAATAACTTAAACCAAAATCTTTTTTAATAAAATCGCTAAAAATTTCCAATAATTCATTTTTACATAAACTTTTCCAAAAAAAAAAATTAATTCTAATTTATTAGTTAATTAGAGGCGCTAGAGCAAAAATAACAAAAACTAATGGTTATAGCTTAAAATTTCTAATAGTCCATGTTTACGTGAATTTTTCTAAAAAAAAATATTATAATTGCCTTTTATTAGTTAACTAGAGGTGCTAGAGCAAAAATAGCTAAAATTGGAGATCATCGCTTAAAATTTTTTGAAAATAATTTTTAGTGAGAGGGATCATGGCCTAAAATTTTTAAAAATTCATTTCATCACGAAATTTTTCAAAAAAAAAACTTTAATTCCTATTTATTAGTGAACTAGAGGTGCTAGAGCAAAAATAGAGAAAATTGGGGATCATCGCTAAAAAGTTTCCAAAAATCTATTTTTTCATGAATTTTTCAAAAAAACACAAGTTGCAATATACAAGTTAACTAGGGATACTAAAACGAAAATATCAAAAATTGGGGATTATCGCTAAAAATTTTTAAAAATCTATTTTAATAATTTTTCTAAAAAAAAAACTTAAATCGAAATTTATTAGTTCCAGACATCAATTTTTATTTAAATTTATCCAAAAGAACTTTTATTGCAATTTATTAGCTAACTAAAAGTGCTGGAGAAAAATAGCAAATATTGAGAATCATCGCTTAAAATTTCCAATAATTTATTTTTACTTACATTTTTCAAAACAAAAAATTAAATTCTAACTTGCTAGTTAATTAGAGGTACAAGATCAAAAACAGCAAAACTGATGATCAGCATTTAAAATTTCGAAAAATCATTGTTCACATGAATCTTTATTTGAAATTAATAAGTTAATTAGAACAAATATGGCTAAAATTGGGGATTATCGCTTAAAGTTTTGTTTAAGCGATGAATTTTTCTAAAAAAAATTAATCCTATTTTTTTTAGATAAGAAGAGGTGCTAGAACAAAAATAACAAAAATTGGTGATCATTTCTAAAAAGTGTCCAAAAATACTTTATAATAAGAATTTTTCCAAAAATATTAATTGCAATTTACAAGTAAACTAGGGATGCTAAAACGAAAATAACAAAAATTAGGAATCATCGCTAAAAATTTCCGAAAATCCATTTTACATAATTTTTCTAAAAACTAAAATCGAGTTTATTAGTTAAACTTCCAGAAATCTATTTTCATATAATATGTTTAAGAAAAATTTAATTGCAATTTATTACCTAACTAAAGGTGCTTGAGCCAAAATATAAACTATTGGGAATCATCTCTAAAAATTTTTAATAATTATTTTTTACATACAATTTTAACAAAAAAAAATGTTGTTATAATTTATTAGTTAATTAGAGGTGCTAGAGCAAAAATAGCAAAAACTGATGGTCATAGCTTAAAATTTCCAAAAATGATTTTTTCTAAAAAAAGGTGCTTGAGCGAAATTGCTGAAATTGGGGATCATCGCTTAAAATTTTAAAAATTAGTGTTTTGAGAAATAGGCAGCATCCCTTAAAATGTCTAAAAATCCATTGTAACATGAATTTTTTTAAAAAACTCTAATTCCTATTTATTAGTCGTCTAGAGGTCTTGTGCAAAAACAACAAAAATTGGTAATAATCAAAAAATTTTCTATTTTTAACAAGAATTTTTCTAAAAATATATTAAATTGCAATTTATTAGATAACTAGTAGATGTGCTGGAGTAAATATATCAAAAATTGGGGATCATCTTGTAAAAGATTTTAAAAATTGGTATTAATAGCAAAAATTTCGGATCATCGCCAAAAAATACCAAAAATCCATTTTTAACATGAATTTTCTAAAAAAAACTTTAGCTGCAATTTATTAGTAGACATGAGGTGTTAGAGAAAAATAGCAACAATTAGGGATCATTGATAAAAATTTCCAAAAATCCATATTTACAAGATTAAAAAAAAAAATGGAATTGCAATTTTTTAGTTAACTAGAAGTGCAAAGGCCAAAATAGCAAAAATTGGGGATCATCGCTAAAAATTTCTAAAAATTAATTTAAAAAAAAAATTTTACAAAAAAAAAATTGATTGTTATTTATTACTTAATTAAAATTTGCTAAAAAAATCTAAAAATCCATTTTAACACAAATTTTTCTAAAAAAGAATTTATTTGAAATTAATTAGTAAACTAGAGTAACTTTGTCGAAAAGAGCAAAAATTTGTGATCATAGCTGAAAATTTCCAAAAATCCATTTTTAAATGAATTTTTTTTAAAAAAATTAATTGCAATTTATTAGATAATTTCAGAAAAAATAACAAAAGTTGGGAATCACCAAAGATCATAAAATTTTTTAAAAATTGGGGATCATCGCTAAAAATTTTCAAAAATGCACTTTACTGTATCTCGAATTTAAATTTTAAATTATTGAATAAAATTTTTATAAATCTATTTTTAGACTATTTTTTTTATAAAAAAACTATGACTGATATTTGTTACGTAACTAACGTTAATAGAGCCAAAATAGCAAAAAATAGTAACCATACCTAAAAAAAAATCGAAAAATCCATTTTTACATGAATTTTTTCAAGAAAACTGTTATTGCAATTTATTAGTAAACTAGAGGCACCATAGCAAAAACAAAAAAATTAGGATCATAGCTAAAAATTACAAAAATCCATTTTATACAATTTTTTTCTAAAAAAAGTAATTATTGGAATTTATAAGTTAACTAGAGGTTCTAGAGCAAAAATAGCAAAAAAGTTTGATTATCTCAATATTTTCCAATATCAATTTTTAACATGAATTTTTCTAAGACAAATAAATTTATTAGATATCTAGAGGTGCTGGAGCAAACAAATAAAAAATTGTTGATCATCTCGTAAAAGCTTTTAAAAATTGATATTTGGATTTATTAGTTTATTAGAGAAGAAAAAAGCAAAAATTAAGGGTCATCGCCAAAAATTTCCATAAATCCATTTTTAACATAAATTTTCGAAAAATAACGTTAATTTCAATTTATTAGCAGACATTAGGTGCTAGAGAAAATTTAGCGAAAATTGGGGATCATCGATAAAAATTTTTAAAAATTCATTTTTAAAATTAATTTTTCTAAAAAAAATAATTTCAATTTATTAGATAATTTGAGAAAAAATAACAAAAATTGGGGATCACAAAAGATCATAAAATTAAAAAAAAAAAAAAACTTTAATTGCAATTTATTAGAAGACAAGAGGTGCTAAATAAAAAATAGCAGAAACTAAGAATTACCAATAAAAATTTTCAAAAAAATCAATTTTAAATAAATTTTTCTAAAAAAAAGTTCATTGTATTTTATTAGTTAAATAGAGGTGCTAGAGCTAAAATAGCAAAAATTGGGGATCATCATCCAAAATTTCTAAAAATTTATTTTTAAAATAAATTTTACAAAAACAAAATGTCAATTGTAATTTATTAGTTAATTAAAACTTGCTAAAAAAATTTAAAAATCCATTTTAACACAAATTTTTCTAAAAAAAATATATTTGAAATTAATTAGTGAACTAGAGTAACTTGACCGAAAAGAGCAAAAATTGGTGATCATAGCTGAAAATTACCAAAAATCAATTTTAATCATGAATTTTTCTAAAAAAATTAATTGCAATTTATTAGATATTTTCAGAAAAAATAACAAAAATTGGGGGTCAACAAAGATCATATTTTTTTTTTTTAAACTTTAATTGCTATTTATTAGTTAACTAGAGGCAATAGAGCAAAAAAAAGGAACCATCACTAAAAATTAAAATAAATGCATTTTTACATGATTTAAAGAAAAAAAACTTAATTACAATTTATTAGTTACCTAGGAGCAAAAATAGCTGAAATTGGAGATCACCGCTTAAAATTTCTAAATTTTTCTTAAAAAAAAATTATTGCAGTTTATTAGCCAAGATTCTTAAGCAAAAATTGGGGATCATCGCCAAAAATTTATTTTTAACATGAATTTTTCTAAAAAAAAAAAAAAACTTTAATTGCAATTTCTTAGTAGATATGAGGTGCTAAAGAAAAAATAGCAAAAATTAAGGACCAACGACAAAAATTGCCAAAAAATTCATTTTTACATGAATTTATAAAAAAAAAAACTTTAATCGTAGTTTATTAGTTAACTAGAGGTGCTAGAGCAAAAATAGCATAAACTGGGGATCATCGCTCAAAATTTCTAAAAATTAATTTTTAAAATATTTTATTTAAACAAAAGATTTCAAAAGATTTAACTAAAGGTGCTAGAGCAAAAATAGCTGAAATGGATGATCATCGCTAAATCATCATTTGAAATAATATTTTCAATGAAAAAAGGTTTTTATGGATTTGGCCATTTATTTTGTGACTTATTTTCTATCTCAAATTTAAAGGATGTGGAATATTTTTTGCAGTGGGTAATTGAATGCATATCATCCCAACAATTTAATTAAGGAGAGCTTAAGAAAAAAATATTTTCTGTTGGATTTATTCAATTAGTCAAAGTCTTAAACATTTTTTTTAGAATTTGCAACCTTTGAAAAGAGTTGGTTTTCTTCACGTTTAATACATTTTCTTTATATTTAAAGGTTGATTTTTATTAAAGGTATTTATTTAGGTTCGATCCATTTCTTGTATTATGATGTACAATTATTTTTTTTATATTTTCCCTTATTTTCATTTGTTTGCTGTATGTAAGCTTTAGATTTATAGCCCACTTAAATTGCTATAAATATTTTTTATTTATTTTTTTTGGAATTTTCTTTTATTTTTCTTTCCTTTTTTGAGAATTGTTAACATTTTATGTGTTGTTGTTTGAATAGCAACAATAGCATTAAATTTAATTAACCGCTAAGCAGGAGGTTTTCTTTTTAAGGAAAAAAGAAAAAAAAAAAAAAATTAGAAAATTTTAATTGGTAAAGAACGATTGTGGTGAAACTGTACACAACTCTAACACAGGAGATAAAAAATAATTCCCAGTTTGGATGTTTTTTTGTGTTGCAGATGACTGACTTGAATACCTTTTCATATTTTGTATCCTTAATATTATTTTGCGCATTATAATAATTATTTTTTCAGTTGTTTTTCTTTTCACAAATTTTAACAAAAATATAAAAAATAATAAAATACACCCACTGTCTAAAAATGTTTATGCAAAATGTAATAATAATAATATTTATGTATTTATTAAGTAAATATGCATTTAATAAGGAAACTTTTGAGGATTCCTTAAAAAGGGTTTAACATAAAATGGAACATAAATCATCTTTTTGTCTTCTACTTTTTGTTCTTGTCAGTGAAACTTTTCACATTATTTAATTCATATTAAATTTAATCAGTTTGTTGAACAAGAGAATTTTAGGAAAATGTCATTTTATTTCAGTTATAATGAAGATGACTTACACAAAAAGGGTGAACATTTTTTTTAATGAAGTACAAAATTTATAAATCTTTCAACATCATTAATTACCCAGCAAAAAATAATGCATTCTTCTAAGTTTGTTTGAATCAAAATTTTAGGCGAGTCACGAAGAACCATTTATTTTATTCGAATTCACTAGCGTATATCGAGGGTTAACTGCACCAGTATTTTAATAATTTTTATTACGAATATGAGTCGGATGCAGGCATATCAATGATATCTAATGACAATATTAATGATGCTTTATCAAATTATAGTTTCACTTAATGTCACTTATATAAACAAAATTTGAATAATTTGAACATAATTTTATACTGGCATGCATGTAAATGACAAATATAGAAAATATTATAGGTATTCACTAGGACATGTATTTTAATATACTACACTTAGAATGAGGTTTTTTAAATGACAACCACCAAACCAAAATGGTTTGTAACTTGAATAAATATTTCTTTTCCCCAGCTGATGAACATGTTTTTAAAATTTTTTTTCTTATCAAAAAAGAAAAATTTTGTCAACATGACCAAAAATTTTTTTTTTGTTTTTAAACAAAATTTTTTTTTATCAAAATTTTTTTCTTCATCAAAAAACTTTTTTTTATCAAAAACATTTTCCTGATATTTCAGTTTTTATTGGAATTTTCCTGAAAGACCATATTGGCATGATTATGATTTTTAGCTGGTCTCTGATTTTAAAATTAAGAAAAAAATGCCTGCAACTTTTGTACTCTTGCCCAATACATTCATGATAATGTTTTGCTGAAGATTTGGGTGTACTTGCCAAAGCAAAGTTAAAAAAAACAAGTAAGAAAGCTATATTCGGCTGTGCCGAATCTTTAAATACCCTCCACCAATGTAATGATTTAAAAACAAAAAAGTTTGTTTTATTTATACCTCAAGAAATAAAAAAGTAACAAAAAGTGTACTTTCGGTACTTTTAATAAAAGGTACTTTTAATGAAAGGTACTTTTTATAAAAGGTACTTTTTATATAAGGTACTTTTTATATAAGGTACTTTTTATGAGAGGTACTTTTTATAAAAAGTACTTTTTATAAAAGGTACTTTTTATAAAAAAAGGTACTTTTTATAAAAAAATGTACTTTTTATAAAAAAAGGTACTTTTTATAAAAAAAGGTACTTTTTATAAAAGGTACTTATTATAAAAGGTACTTTTATAAATGGTACTTTTTATAAAAAGTAATTTTATAAAAGGTACTTTTTATAAAAGGTACTTTTTATAAAAGGTACTTTTTATAAAAGGTACTTTTAATAAAATGTACTTTTTATAAAAGGTACTTTTTATAAAAGGTACTTTTTTTAAAAGCTACTTTTTTTAAAAGCTACTTTTTTAAAAGCTACTTTTTATAAAAGGTACTTTTTATAAAAGGTACTTTTTATAAAAGGAACTTTTTATAAAAGGTACTTTTTATAAAAGGTACTTTTTATAAAAGGCACTTTTTAAAAGGTACTTTTTATAAAAGGTACTTTTTTTAAAAGGTACTTTTTTTAAAAGGTACTTTTTATAAAAGGTATTTTTTATAAAAGGTACTTTTAATAAAAGGTACTTTCTATAAAAGATACATTTTATTAAAGGTACTTTTTATAAAAGGTACTTTTTATAAAAGGTACTTTGTATCAAAGGCACTTTTTATAAAAGGTACTTTTTATAAAAGGTATTTTTCATAAAAGGTTCTTTTTATAAAAAGTACTTTTTATAAAGGAACCTTTTATAAAAGGTACTTTTTGAAAACGGTACTGAATTTTCAGAAAGTACTTGTTCCAAAATGTTTTATTTCACTAAAGGATCCTACATTCTAAATTTCAGGTTTGAATAACCATTATTTCAGTAAATAAAAAAAAAGTACCAAAAGTACTATTTTACCCATTTTACCCCCGTAGAATCAACATTGACAAAACCCGAGCCTTAGTGAATCTTTTTTCCGGAAGGTAAACCGACATTGCAAATTTCAATTTTCTAGTACCATTATTTAAGGAAATATAAAATGTAACAAAAGTACATATGTTTACCCTTTTTACCCTATTAGAAACATCATTGGCAAAAACCCAGCCTTAGGGGATCTATATTCCGGGAGGTGAACATACAGTCCCAATTTCAAGTCTATGTGACAATTTTTTAAGGAAATATAAAAGGTACCAAAAGTACAGATTTTTTCCCTTTTTACCCTCTTAGAATCAACATTGGCAATAATCCAGCCGTACTGGATCTACATATGTTCTAGGATGTGAACATACTGTCCAAATTTCAAGTTTCTATGACCATTATTTCAGGAGATATTAAAAGCACCAAAAGTATTTTTTTTACCCTTTTGACCCCCTTAGAATCAACACTGGCAAAAATTCAGCCTTAATGGATCTATATTCCGGGAGGTGAACATACAGTCCAAATTTCAAGTCTCTATGATCATTATATCAGGAGATTTAAAAAGTACCAAAAGTACAGTTTTTTACCCTTTTTACCCCCTTACCATTGGCAAAACTCCAGCCATAGTGGATCTATATTGCGGGAGGGTAACATACAGTCCAAATTTCAAGTTTCTATGACCATTATATCGGGAGATATAAAAAGTACCAAAAGTACAGTTTTTTACCCATTTTACCCCCTTAGAATCAACATTGGCAAAAATCCAGCCTTAGTGGATCTTTATTCCGGGACGTCAACCTACAGTCCAAATTTCAAGTTTCTAACTTTAGCGGTTTGGGCTGGGCGATGATGAATGAGTATGTCAGTCAGTCACATTACTCTTTTATATATATAGATTTTCCGGATTTGGGCGATTTTTGCCATAAAGTTTATTTCTGTCTTTTATTATTTAACAAAATTTATTTTTTTTAAATAAAAATATTTTTTTTTTAAGAAATCTGAACAAAATTGAATTTTGGCGATATTTTACATCCGAGTTTGCGACAAAGCCAAAAAAAGTCTGGCAACCCCGTTAATATGACGAAGCAAAAAAACGGACACACACACATGCTTTGTACATAAAAATAACAATTAATTTTTTTATTATTACTTAACGAACTTTTTTTTTATTAAATTTAGATTTTGTTTTACATATTTTAAAGTTTTTTTGTAAACATTTTTTTCTTTTTCTCCGTTTTTTTTTTCATTTCCGTATTCTTTGTTATGTATGTATCTACACAAAATATGAACTAATTTAGGGTTATGATGAAAATCACTAAGAGTTTTTTCAGTAATTCACTCATAACTTTTAAAGTACTTAACCGATTTCAAAAAAAAATACACTAGTTTTTGCCTGGATAAATTCCGCAACTTTTGGTACCCCAAGCGTTAAAATCGGTTCCGGATTATTGCCAAAAACGTGATTTCAACAGACAGACAGACAGACGGACGGACAGACAGACAGACAGACAGACGGACATCGTTAGATCGACTTAAAATCGATCAAGGATCATGAATAAATATATTTTATGGGGTCCTAAACCAATATTTCAATGTGTTACATACGGAATGACAAACTTATATATACCCTCTATCACCAGAGTGGAGGGTATAAAAATAATGTTGTATTCATTTGCCATTCCATGCAAAACGAATTGAAATATCGGTCGAGGACCCCATTAAGATTATATATTATTGATCCATTTCTAAGACACTCTAGCTATATACATCCGTCCATCTGTCTGTGAAAGCAAAAGTCCAAACCAAAAGAGCCCTTATAACAAATATAATTAGAGCCCGAGCCCGATCTGTACTTACAGAAAAAACACTAATAAAAGAGCTGTAAATTTGGTAAATGAGTGTATTACTTAAGTGCAAAAAAGTGTTTTTACATTTTGGAGAGTATTAAAGATTCGGCACAGCAGATTTTAACACTCTCACTTGTTTTTGTACATTTGTTAAACAAACGGAACACTTTCATGTCAAAAGTTTAGACTTGGTGAAAAAGTAGTTTTGGTAAAAATAAATTGAACAATTTTTTTTTTCACGAAAAACCAAATTGTGGTAAACAAATTTTTGAATTTATAAAAAAAAATTTCGATAAAAAAAATTTTAATTTTTGTAAAAAAAAATTAAAAAAAAAAAAATTTAAACAAAAAAAATTTTGATGTAAAACAATCTAACAAAAAAAAAAATTTGGTAAAAAAAGAAAAAAAATTTATGTTATAAAAATTTGATGAAAAAAAAATTGGATGAAAAAAGTTTAAATAAATGAAAAAAAATCAACGTAAAAAAATTGATGAACAAAAAAATTTAATGGAAAAAAACTGAAATTTGATAAAAAAAATTAATAAAAAAATAAGAAAATTATAGTCGGTCAAGACTGACCATATAATACCCTACACCAGAGTTTCCCGGAAAATGGTTCCCAAGTTCAAACATGGACTGTTTAGATCTATATTTGTCAAATCTTAAATAAGTATAAAAGCACTCAAAAATCAAATTTGAGTGAAATAGGCTTCTATCTGTTGACAATAAACCGCTTTAACAGAATATCGGGCAAAATTTTCAGTGGGGCGGGTCTAACAATAAGTTCAAAAATGGTTGATAAGGTTGTTAATGTAAGCGTTTAACATACACAAACAGAACTTTAATTAAATATTTACTATTTTCATGAAATTCGAAAGATTTTTGTGAAAATCGGGAAGGTGGTTTGTATGGGGGTACAAGAAGAACCGGTCCGATTTCTTTAAAATTCGGAATGGCGATTTGTGTATATAAACCCTGATTACCTGCTAAAACTAAAGATGACCTTTGTATGGGGGCTACGTCTAAATATGTACCGATTTCCAATTTCAATAGGCTTCGTCGTTGAGCCAAAAGAGGCTTAAGTTTCAAATTTCAAATCAATTGATTTAAAATTGCGACCTGTATCGTGTTTACAACGTTTACATGGACAGACAGACAGACGGACGGACATCGCTACATCGACTCAAAAAGTGATTATGAGTCGATCGGTATAATTAAAAGTGGGTCTAGGACAGTGGTCGGCATCAATTGCACATGGATCCCGAACACATTCGGCTATTTACATGTATTCACACGAATGTCAACAAAATAAACAACTAACAAGGGAAGTATCTCAACCCTTATGAACCGATTTGCCTGAAACTTAAAATATATATAAATGAGACGATTTTAAGGTTGGGGTGTCTCGGCTTTTCGGCCATATCAGTGTTTCAAAATTTCGTTGTCCCCTTATGAAACCATATGGACCTCCGGGAAAATTTTGATAACTCGGGAACTAACAGGAATATCCTCTAGAGCAAAAATACTTGTCGACTTAAATTTAATAAAGATTATTTCGTATTCATATGGACATCGTAGCTCTATGTCTTCATATAAATACCCCCCAAAATTTTCACATTTTCATGAAAAAAGTATTTAACGAAGCCAAACCTTTACAAGGTTATGCCACCGTTGGATAGGCATTAAAAAAAAATTTCTTTTCATATGTAAACATCATATAGTTTCTTAGAAAGAAATGGCTGAAAAATCCAAAAAACGATTTTTTCGCCATTTTTTGACCCATGTTTTGAACCCTTAAATCCCCGATATGGCCGATAAGCCGAGACACCCCAACCTTAGAATTGTCTCTTTTATATATATTTTACGTTTCATGCAAATCGGTTCATAAGGGTTGAGATACTTCCCTTGTAAGAGCATAAAAATACAACAACAAGCTGGTTGATATCACTTTGTTTGAGAAATACACCAACCCATGCATGTTTATTTTCATATACCAATCAGGGATGCCAACTTAGTGCTTTTCGCGCTAGATCTAGTGCTTTTTGATGTGTCAAAACGCGAAAATTTTTGGTCTGGTGCCAAATTAGAAAAACGCACTAACTTGGTGCTTTTTAAATTTCCAGTTGGTGCTTTTAGTGCTGTTTAAAATTAAATTTTATAGCCTCCAAACAAAGTATGGCTGTATACTTACTTTATTATTTTGAGTGTATCGCATCAAAATATATGTCGGAGACCCCACAAAGTATATATTTTATTGATTTATGATCGATTTAAAGACAGTTTTTGAATGCCCGTCTGTCTCTCTTCGGAAAGCAGTATGCAGTTCAAACTAAAAGCTAGACGCCTGGAATATGGAACGAATATTTTAATTTGGTCAGTGACAATAATAATATATTCGCTATTCCTTGTAGGTTTTTTTTATTTTAGTTTAATATTTGAATTCTGTTCTGGGTGAAGTTCAAAGACTAACCCCCAGATTCTGATTTGGCTTTTGAAGCGGAAAATGCAGACCATGTAAAATTGTACAACGATTTATATCGGTTGTTCAAAATTTTAACAAACAAACTTATCAAAAATTTTGTTTGAATAAAAATATTATTTTTACTTTTTTTATCTTATTTACAAAAACAGTCCAGTGCTTTTTTACTCTCTCTTTCTGCCGACCACTGGTCTAGGACCAATATTTCGGGTAGTTCAGCACAAACTCATTATACCCTGTACCACAGTGTGTTGTAGGGTATAAAAAATTAATTTAATAAAAAATGTGAAAAAAAATTATGCAAAAAAAAATTGATGAAGAAAAAAATTGACGAAAAAAAAATTGACGAAAAAAAAATTGACGAAAAAAAAATTTGAAAAAAATATTTGATGAAAAAAAAAAAAAAATTATGCCAAAAAAAATTTTTTGATGAAAAATTTTTTTTTCATCATCAAATATTTTTAATTTTTTCATCAACAAATTTTTTTTTCATCAACAAATTTTTTTGTTATCAAAATTATGTTTTGTCATAAAAATTTGTTTGATTTTTTTTTTTCAAATTTTTTGTCGGCAATTTGTTTTTTTTTTTTATTAAACTTTTTTTTTAATTTTTTTTTCATTAATGTTTTTTTCATCTAAAACTTTTTTCAGCAAAAAAAAATTTGTTCGTCAAAAATAGTTTTATATCATAATTGTTGTTTTCAGCAAAATTTTATAATTTTTTTTCTTTAAGTTTTATTTTTTATCAACCTTTTTTTTAACCAACATTTTTTTTTTCATTAAAAACAAAAAAAGAAAGTCCCATTTCATCCAAATTGTTAAAAAAAAATTGCAATTAGGTAAACAATTTTAAATCTACGCCCACAAAAGGGGCGGACAAAGAATGTTAAATTTTTAACAAATTTAAATATGGTCCCCAAAAAAAATTCTCCCTATTTTTTCTATTTTAATTATAACAGGGACTAGAACTCATCATATTGCATGTTTTACACAAGCAAGTGTCATGTTTTAATATTTATTACATATCATGTTTTGAATATAGATTTAATAAATTTTTAATCTAATAAAATAGGATTATTGAATTTTATACGAGCAAACAAACAGACATTAATTCATGCATGTTCAAATAAATGCAAACATTGATTTTTGCTAAATCTATAAAGAAATAAACATATACAGATGTTAGAATTTTTAAATAAAAAAAATGTATACATATAAATTTACATGAACTGTAAATTAAATATTTAAATTTTAAATCCTATTTGGTGATACAAACATTCACAAGGAGATAAAAAAAAATTCACACATAATACAAATCCTGTGTTTCGAAACATTTAAGTCAATTCATTTGGTGTGGATTTAAGAATTTTACTTTAACAAAACATAAAGTATTTTTTTATCATGATAATGTTTTTAGGCTGGTATCTAATTTTAAAAATGATTCAGAACCCCACCTCATTGTCAGTTTGACTATATAAGCTAACGACTAACAAAAAAGACAACTAGAATTACTGTTTTAATTTTCTTAAAACCAAAAAGCTTTGCAACTTCGATTTGTAACTTGGATAATAATTCACCTGCTGGTGAATAAAAGCGTTTTTCACAAAATGGTGAATAAAACGTAACACAATTATTTTTCAAAAAAAATGAATTTTTTTTTCATTAATTTTTTTTTTCATAAATTTTTTTTTTTTTCATCAAATTTTTTTTTATCAACATTTTTTTATAATTTTTTTTTTCATCAAATTTTTAACATCATCCAATTGGTTTTTCCTCAATTTTTTTTCACCAAATTTTTTTTTTTTAATTTTTTTTTACATCAATTTTTTTTTTATCAATTTTTTTTTCATCAAATCATTTTTTGTCCAATTTTTTTACATCAAAAATTTTTTTTTTCCATCAAAAAATATTTCTTTGTATCAAAAATTTTTTTTTATTAATATTTTTTTCTTCAATTTTTTTATCAAAATTTTTTTTCTTCATCAAAAACTTTTTTTCAGCAAAAATTTTTTATACCCTCCACTCTAGTGATAGAGGGTATATATAAGTTTGTCATTCCGTTTGTAACACCTCGAAATATTGGTCTAGGACCCCATAAAGTATATATATTTATGATCCTCGATCGATTTTAAGTCGATCTAGCGATGTCCGTCCGTCCGTCCGTCCGTCCGTCTGTCTGTCTGTCCGTAGAAAACACGCTAACTTTTGAAAGACTTTACAGAGGCTACTGAAGTTTGGCATATATGTTTGCCATTTACCTGGTCAGGTTGGTATTGCAATCCAGCCAAATCGGTCCAGTGGTTCAAAAGTTATGAGCAAAAGAGTAAATTTCGGCAAGGGTGTTTCGCGAATTTACGAGATAAAAAACACGATAACTTTCGAAAGACAATAATGAGACTACTGAAGCTTGGCACGTATCTTTGCCGTTCCCCGGGTCTGTTTGGTTTTAAATTTCAGCTCAATCGGTTCAGTGGTTCAAAAGTTATAAGTAAAACCCTGAATTTCATATTAGTTTCATCTAAAATGCCACGTGTTTTAACAAGTTTTAAAAGCATTGTGGTAACTAAACAATGCTTTTCAAACTTGTTTAATTTTAAAGCAATGCTTTTTAAACTTGTTTAGCTTCAAAAGCATTGGTAACTTAAAAACAACACTCGAAAAAAATTTTACACTCAAAAAAAATTTTACACTCAAAAAAAAATGTACACAAAAAAAATTTAGTTTTTTTTTACAAAAATGACTATATTTTGTGTACATGCGTACGTGCATTCACTCAGAAATATTTTTACAGTAAAAACATATTACACTCGAAAAAAATTTTCCACTCAAAAAAAAAAAATTAGTAATTTTTTTTTTTTTTTAAATGACAAAAAAAGAGTTTTTACTCAAAATAAAATATTTCTAACCAAAATTGTTTATATTTTCACGTTAAAAATGTACTACCCTTTAAAAAAAATGCATTGTGGAGGGTATTCATAGATTCGGCAAAGTCGAATTTAACTTTTCTACTTGTTTTACCTAAAATTTTGTTTTCATCAAAAATTTTTAACATAATTTTGTTTTTCGTAAAAAATATTTTTTTTCAATTTTTTTTGTACCAAAACTACTTTTTCACCAAGTCTAAGCTTTTGATATAAAAATGTTCCATTTGTTTAACAAATGTACAAAAAACAAGTGAGTGTGTTAAATTCTTTAGTACCGAATCTTTTGCACCATTTTTTCATCTTGCTTTCCACATACAGATGGAGGGATGTATATCTCAGAATCTGAGACATTTTCTATAGGAAAAATGTTTTAGAATCTGAGACTTTCTCTAAAGAAAAAATGTCTAAGAATTCTTTTCTATAGGACAAATGTCTCAAAATTATTTTCTATAGGGAATAGGTTTCAGAATCTGAGACCGTTTCTATAAGAAAAATGCCTCTGAATCTGAGACATTTTCTATAGATAAAATGTTTCAGAATCTGCAACTTTTTTTATAGGAAAAAAGTCTCAGAATCTGAGACTTTTTCTATAGGAATAGTGTCTCAGAATCTAAGAAATGTCTAAAAATCTGAAACTTTTTCTATTGGAAAAATGTCTTAGAATCTGAGACATTTGCTTAAGGAAAATGTCTCAGAATCTGAGACTTTTTCTATAAGGAAAATGTCTCAGAGTCAGAGACTTTTTTATAGGAAAAAGGGAAGTGTCTCAGAATCTAAGACTTTTTCTATGAGAAAAATTTCTCAGAGTTAAAGTTTTTTCAGAAAGTGTCCCAGAATCTGAGACTTTTTTTTCAAAATTTTTTTTTTTTTAATTCTGACACCTTTTCTATAGACTTTTTCTATAAACAAAATATATCAGAATCAAAAACTTTTTCTATAAACACTTTCTCGGAATCTGATACCTTTTCTAAAAGAAAGATGTTTTAGCATCACATTTTTTGATAACGCTCGTATGTAGAGCTTTTCAAATCCATTCTATTGTATTATTTTGAAATTGTCATATAAAAAGAAACTATGTGAGTGAGGGTTCATATTCAAATTAGATGATTGTTGTAGTGAGGAAAAGTTTGTCTCACTTGATCCCCTAAAAAATCATTTATATAAGTCTAGGAAATATATTTTTAGCTCTTGTGTAATTTTAAAGGTGTCGACTAAAAAGAAAATAAGTATTACTTTTACTTATGTTTATCGACAATTGTTATTTTTTCAATAACATTTTTATACTCAAAAGTACGAAATTATTGGATTTTTGACTTTTAAACATCCAAAAGCTCAAAAATGGAACATACCCGAGTAAAAAAGTTTTGACATAATCATATGTTTTTAATATAATTATATATAAATTGATCTATCATTTGATCCCTAAAATGGAGGATCCAAAAATATTAGATTATATCTTATTAGATCAAATTTGATAAAATTAGATATAATTTGATACCAAAAATGGAACGGTAAATTTTATCTAATTTGATATTAAAGATCATATTAGATCTAATTTGATATAATAATATATTATTATATCTTATTATATCTAATATTTTATAATACCAAATTAGATAATATCTAACGTTCCATTTTTGGGATCTAATTATATCTAATTATATCAAATTTGATATCATTAGATATAATTATATATTTTTGGATCCTCCATTTTTGGGATCAAATGATATATGGCGCCGTATTACTTTTTTTTAATCGGGTACTAGAAACAATTTTATGGCAGATTTGGATTCAGAAGGGAAAATCTATAACAATCAATTGTATATTTCACTGGAAAATTTTTGTTGTTGAACAGTGTAATTATTTAGAAATAACTCAAATTGAGGATCAACTAGAATTTTCGTGCTAACCATTTATGAAGTCCAAAATAAAAAAGAAGTGAAAAGCCATTAGCCGATTTGTCAGCATTTTAACACAACGTAAACTTGCTTGAAGAGGGGTGCTGGAGGATATAAAAATAAAATTTACAAAGTTTCTAGCATGATGTGGAAAAGTAATAAAATTTGCAGTTTTACAGAGTAATTCCATGGGATTAAGTTTCCTTAAAACGAAAACAATAAAATTTCCTCCAAGTATTGTGAATAAAATAAATTAGAAATGAAAACGAACTCATGGAAATACAATTGTTTGTATACAAACATTTTTTATTGGCTGACGATATGCAAAAGTTTACGAGGGTTAAAATTACATTTGCTTTTATTTTCATTATCTTTAAATACATAAACCAAATCAACCGAACGCTTTTTTTTAACATAAATCAATCTTATTACACTCGTATGTGGGAAATTTTTTTATAAATCTTACAAATTTTCATTAGTGGAACTCCTCTTAAGTTTTACATTAAGCTTTTTATAACTTTAATATCTTAGAGTGGTTTAAGTGCAGAAGAAAGACTAAAAAGACGCTAGAGTTGGAGAGAAACTAAGAGACTTTTTGGTAGTTTTAACTTAACATTTCTACCACAAACGGTCAAGAACGACCATATAATACTCTACACGAGTGTTGTCCGTAAATTGGGTTCCAAGTCTAAACATGGACCAATTTGTTTTATCTTTTGTTAGAACTTTAAAAAGTGTAGAAACCACACAACAACCAAATTTGAGTGCAACTGCGGGCAGACGAACGGACATAGATAAATCGACTCAAAAATAATTTCTAGTCGATCGGAATTATTATCATTATATCCTGTACTACAGAGTAGTGTAGGATATAGTAATATATTAAATCTACGATTTAAGTTGCTTGTTTGACACCTGCGATAAGTGTCGCGTCTGTTCAGTCTGTGGTATTGTTTCAAAATGAAGATTTTTTTGTGCTTCTAAAAATTATTAAAAAATTTTGAAAACAAGAGCTTACTTATTCGTACAACTAGATTCAGCATAATCAAAATAGGTTTTTACAGAGTGTTCCCCGTTCGCTGCAGAAAAAATACTTCAACTTCTGCACAGTTTTGTCCCCCAGAGCAACAATTTCAATTAATCTATTACGGTTGTGGTTAAAATTAATTATTCTATGTAGCATAGAATTTAAGCACTTAATTAATTTTAAACAAGTAGAAAAGTTAAATTCGACTTGGCCGAATCTATGAATACCCTCCACAATGCCCTTTTAAAAGGATAGCTGAAAAAATTAACAATTTTGATTAGCAGTATTTTATTTTGGGTAAAAAACTTTTTTTTGTTATTTTTCTAAAAAAATAAAAATTACTATTTTTTTTTTAATGTAAAATTTTTTTCGAGTGTAAAATTTTTTTTAGTGTAAAAATATTTCTGACAGTGAGTGAAAAAATATTTCTGAAAATTACTTTGTAAAGTTATTTTGCAACTTACCAATGTTTTATAGCTTGTTTTTTAAAGCTCGTATTTTTCAACACGTGAATTTAAGGTGAAACCCATTTGAAATTCACGGTTTTTCTAATAACTTTTGAACCACGAAACCGATTTGGCTGAAATTCAATACGGACGGTATATATATATGCTAAGCTTCAGCACCCTCAGAATTGTCTTTCGAAAGGTAGCGTGTTTTTTATCTCGTAAATTCGCGAAAATACCTAGCCGAAATTCACTCTTTTGCTTATAATTTTTGAACCACTGGACCAATTTATCTGGATTGCAATACCAAGATGACCAGGTAATGCCCAACATATATGCCAAACTTCAGGAGCCTCCGAAAAATCTTTCAAAAGTTAGCGTGATAGATCGTCTCAAAATCGATAGAGGCTCATGAATATATACACTTTATGGGATCCCTGACCGATATTTCGATGAGCTACAAATGGAACGACAAACTTATATATACCTTCTACCACTAGAGTTGAGGGTATACAAATATTTAATTTACATACATATGTAAACATGCAGACAAATAAATTTGTTTAACAAATGTAAAAACACATACTACTACTATTTATGAAAATCTTTTACCAAACAAAAATGGTTATAAAACCGGCCATTTAATATTTGTTTTATGGCCATAAAAATCATCATTCATATTTTTTCGGTGTTTACATTTCAAATAATAAATACAGTTACACATTCTGAATTCTCTTTGTGTCTATGAGAGTCTAAGAATGCAAATACAGTCTATTTACACATGGGATGAGCGGTGATGAGCGAGTGAAAGAAAAATTTGGTGAAATTAAGCTTAACACAAGATTCAAAAGTTTCGTTAAATATTCATGCAAAAAATGTACTGACTGACACTTCCACATTTTTAGATTATGTGAAAAAATTTTAAATTCTTTGGTACTCCTCCTTTTGAAAAATTCTTAGATTCAGAGATATTTTTTCTTTTGAAAAAGTTTCAAGATGCTACGAAATTTTTCGTATAGAAAAAGTGTGAGATTTGGAGTCATGCTAAAATTCTCAGAATCTAGAAACTTTAAGAAACTCTAAGCATGCAAATACAGTCTATTTACACATGGGATGAGCGGTGATGAGCAAGTGAAAGAAAAATTTCATGAAATTAAGTTTAACACAATATTTAGACTTGTACCTAATCGTTCAATTGAGTGAGCGCTCATTTTCGTTCATTTCATATGAAAGACCTAGTTCGTTCATCTAGTTCAATCGCTCTTTTGGCTTTTTCGTTCAACAGTTCGTGAACGAATCATTTTGATCATGTCTATTGGTCGTTCATCTAGTTCAAATCGGTCAATTTTGGTTTTCGTTCAACAGTTCGTGATCGAATTATTTCGATCATGTCTTTTGTTTTGGTTTTCATTCAAAAAATACAAAAATGTTGAATAAAAACATTTATTAAAAAAAAAAAAAATCTATACAATTTTTCTAAAAAAAACATAACTGATGAGAAAGCGTGCCAAAAGAGGAGAAAAAACTAACGCGTAATGATAAGATTAACAAAAAAAAATTGAACGACCGAACTGAAAAATCAAAATGAGCTGAATGATCGAAAAGACCTAAAAGAGCTGAAATGAACGAACTAGATAAACCGCTCAGTTGAGTGAATAGTTCAATTGAACTAGTTCGTTCGTGAACGACACAACTCTAACAAGATTCAAAAGTTTCGTTAAGCATTCATGCAAAAAATGCTGTACTGTCACTTCCACATTTTCAGATTGTGAAAAAAATTCCTAAATTCAGAGGTCACCATCCTTTCAAAAAATTCTTAGATTCCAAGAAGATTTGTTCTTATAGAAACTTTGTTAGATTTGAAGCCATGCAAAAATTATCAAAATCTAGAAACTTTTTCCTCTCAAAAGATTTCCAGATTCTAAAACATATTTTCTATAGAAAAATTAAGAGATTGTAAAACATTTTTCCTACAGGAAAACTCCAAAATTTTGGATCATTTCCCTATAGACAAAGTTCAACCTTCTGAGACATCTTTACTATTGAAAAGTTCCCAGCTTCTCAAAGCTGTTTGGAGTTTCTCCATTGTGTATCGCTAGTAGACGGCGACCAGACCGGAGCGGAATAGTCGATAAGAGGACGACCTATTACTTTGATGTTGTCCTTATCTTTGCCCCAGGTGTTGCCCGTTAGCGCTTTCAAAATGGAGTCATTTGTTCAGCGTGCCTGGTGAACATAAAGAGGCTCTCAAAGTGAACCGCAAGAATTTTGGGGTTTTTCACTGTGCCCAGTTATGTGGATTTTGAGGTTCCTGGTAACCTCTTTAGTGCAAGTGGTTCGGGTGTTGAGAGTTCGAAGTTCCGGTCTGCTAAAAAGTTACGCAGATTTGGCAGATAGCTATTAAGCTGTTCCTCCAGGGCTGTGCACAAAATTGTGCAGTCATTGGATTTTAAAAATAAGGGTATTAATCAGGATAAGGAAATTATCCCGCCGTGTGAAACACCCTGTTTATTTCTCGTAAATCCCAAACTAGAACCTCTGAATTCTACATATGACTGCCTCCTAGCCATATAGTTTGCCAACCACCTTTTTTGGGCGTTTGGAACCGTAGATTCATAAAGGTCTTGCAGGAGCAAAAACGTTTCGAAGGCCTTAGACAGATCGAGAGCGACCAATTTGGTTCTCTTGTGTGGGCGCCTTCTGTTAAGGCCGCTTTCTACGGCTATCATCATTTCGCACATCGCAGTCGTTGTGCTGTGCCCAGAACTAAAGCTATCTTAGAGGTATGCGACGGGGAGATTCTCCCTAAGCGAAATGAGAAGGACAGATTTCATTACTTTAACCACTGGGGACAATAGGGTCATAGACCTGTAACAGCTTCCCTTGTTAATGGGGTTTTCAGGTTTGAGAACGGAAATAATCTTTCCATGCCTCACCACATCTGGAATCTCCTAGGAGTTGACACAGAAGCTAAACGTTTTTGCCATGTATGCCAACCATTTTTCCCTACGTGTTTGAGAGTAATCATTGCAATACCAGTGAGACCTATTGCCGTGTAGGCTTTCGCTTCCCTGATAGCTTTGGAGACATATTCCGGAGTAATCTCTACATCTTCTGTCAGAGGTATAGATCTAATCTTCCTTCGGCTGCCTCGTTGGTCGCTGTTGGGTCTGGCCGGATGCTCTTCAAACTGTCAGATGAAGGCAGCACTGCACCTTTGGAAGTCATGCGAAGTGTTACTGTTGAAAAAGCGATTGAAATGTTCTTTATGGTTGACCGTTTAGAACCTTTAGCCGACTCTTCTAGGTGCCGTAACCTCAGATCTTTGGGGTGATCAGAGACTAGAGCATTAATCTTGGCCCTCAGTTGCCTTAAACGTGGTTCCGCTGAATTTTCCCTTCGGATGGCATTCCGTCTATCTGCTAGACGACATGCATCGGGCGGGAGGTTCGGGCGGATCTTAGCGATGCGGCCAGCCGGAATGCAGCGGTTTTTCGCAACAACCAAGATCATTCGGATTTTCTTCTCTCCCTCTGAAGTCGTCGAGGGAGGGTCAGTTACAAATTCTGCCATCTCCTCATATCTGACCCAATCCGATTTCCGAAAGTTCACAATCTTAACTTTGATGGGGATGTGATCAGAGGTGAGGGCGATGTCGGCATGCCAGGCGGTAAAGACTACAAGATCTGGGCATGCTATTGAAAGATCTGGTGAGCTACGACAGTTTGCGGTAATGTGAGAATGGTTCCTCTCATTCATAACACAGTAGTTTGTTATATATTTTTTCGGCGAATATGTTACCTCTCGTACCATTTCCCAACTCATTTTTTGGTCAACGGGTATGACTCTGTTGTCATCCTACATTAAGAACTCAATGGAACGGCAGGCCGTTGTTGGAGGGATTTAGATATCCGCACCCTCAACCTCTCCAGATCGAACGGCGTTCTTCTGGAGTTCCAAGTGTTCGTCGTTCGATTTGGTGGTCATGGGACGGAAGTTAACGGAGTTATGGAGAAGAAAGCAAGGCCACCTCCTTTGTGTCTCTCATGGGCTTGTCTTATGACACTACCTCGCCTGCTCGTCAGTTTAGTCTGACCAACGGGCAGACCCTTGTGGTCGGCTGTTCGTCAGTAGGATCTTATCCCGCTCGGCCAGCAGGTGTGGTTTCAATGTCACCGGCTTGTCTGAACAGGCATGCCGTTAAAGTTTTAAAATAAAATTGTTTCCAAATTGTGAGCCATCACGCATACATCACCAATACAACTTTTATGACACTTTTGCACTTTGTGTGAGTGATATATTTGCCTTTGTGGTGGTTGTGTAAACAAAACATGTTGAAAATTTACAATTAGTTTACACTTTACTTATCAACTTGTTGTTATTGTGTATGTATGCCATGTGCAAGTGCTGTTGTAATCTTTATACACATGCTTTTTGTGTGTGTTTGTGTTTATTTCCCTTTTACATCAGTTATTTTAGCTTAAAGCTGTTTTTATCCTGTTCATCTCTCCTTTTGGGATGCTCAAGTAAGCTGCTGAAAAATAACGTACATCCTCTTTGGGTTGTTTTGTACTCTTCATAAATACTTGCAGTTGGTCGTACTTTAAGAAGAAAGATTAAGTGCTTTATGTTTGTGACAAATTCTCTGCTAATGTTTAAGATTTATTATACTTTAATATTTACCACTTGTAATCAGGGATGTTAAATGGGGTTTTCAATTTTGTACCAACTTTCACAAAAAATTGTACTTTTTGGGCCCTCACGGTACCATTTTTTTTTAATAAAGTCTTAATTAAAAACATGAAAGTGTTAAATTCGGTTGTGCCGAATCTTTTATACCCTCCAACATGCAAACAAATATAAAATAATAACATTTTGTCAAGGACGTTTTTGAACAATTTCTTAAAATCTGGTCTGCGAAAAAATGTCTCAGTGTCCGAAACTTTTTCTATACACTCATAGAAATATCTTAGTAGAAAAATTAGTAAACCCATTGTAGATCAAGTTTTACAGAATAATGCCGTATTCAACAAAAATTAATGTTGATATCATTGAATAATCAGTAAAGTTGAATCAACTTTTTACAACGCTTATACAGAATTCAATAGATAAATCAAAATAGAAAAAACAACCCTGTTCGTTCATTTTTTTTTTTATTATTAACGAGTGACGAGTGAGTTGGTAGCAATGTGAATCGTGTTTATCTCTTATAAAATTATTTTATGTGTTGGTTTTTTATAAAAATATTCAATATTATAAGAATAAATAAAAATAGGATCTGATTTGTAAATATTTGGTAAGTAAAAAAATACATTGATTACTTTATGTATTCATACTATATTAAAACTTTTTTGTTTTTTTTTAAGGATTTTGTTTGGTATCATCAGAAAACTGGAGAATGGCTTATGAGTGCATAACATGAATAAACGAAGTGTGTGTGAAAATCTTCAAATATTGCAGCTTAAAAAGCCGACGATAATACAAAAATATTGTGATTTATGCTTAATAAAAGAATATTAACAAATAACAACAAGTTTTTTTTTTAATAAAATTTCTTATATTAACAACAATATGAGTTGAATTTACAAAAAATAAGAGTTGATTTACAAAAAAACGAGTTGATCAACATTTACAAAAACTGACAATAATTTTTATTGAAATCAACATAAATATTTGTAGGGTCAAAATCAACAATGATTTCTGTTGAATTTACAGCGATTTTCTTTGGGAATACAATGATTTTTGGTTGAGTGTAGGAATAACTCTCACAACTCTAGAATTTTTCGACAGAAAGTATGTTTCTGATTGTGAGTGTATGAATACGAAAAATGTATCTGATTGTGTGAACACGAAAAATTCATCAAGATCTAAAATCTTTGGCAAAAATATTAGTTTTTAATTGTGGCCTGTAATATTCTACAAATGGTATTTTCGTCCTTATTCGCATGAACTTTTCAAGTGTCAAATTCTGCGGTCTTTTCTATAAAAACAAGTTTTTATCATCTGGAAATTTTTCTAAAAAAAAGTTTCACAGTTTAGACTTTTTAAAATGTACCAAATGAGTCGCGGTAGTACCATGGTACTTTTGAAGGTCAAAATGTACCAAAAAAAGTACAATTGTACCAACTTTAACATCCCTGCTTGTAATATTAACAAAAATGGTTGTGTGTGTACTAGGATGCTGGTGGATTATTTAAATATTTTTAACATAAAAATGTTTTAAAAACTTAAATCAAGAGTATTTTTTAAATTTTAAATAAACGGATAATTTTAAAATTTAAAGAAAAAGAGTCTTTACTCAAACCTATTTAAGTTTTATAAAAAATCAAACCTTCTCCCTTTCAATTAATGTTAATGTTCTTTGACAAGTGTCATATTTTAAAAAAGACGAAGGATGCCATCTCTGCTTGATTCTTTTACCTACTTATAAACAAAACGTAACGTAACATACATTTTTTAAACAACTTTTGTTTTTATCAAAAATTTTTTTTTTTTTATCAAAAAAAAATTTTTTTTTTTTAACATTTTTTTTTTTATTATACAAATGTTGGTCAATTTTTTTCACCAAAATTTACTTTTTTTTGTTAAAAATTTACTTTTTTTTACAAAATTTACTTTTTTTTACAAAATTTATTTTTTTTTACAATTTAAAAAAAAAAAATTATTTCATCAAAAATACTTTTTCACCAATTCTGAACTTTTTCTTACATAAAAATGTTGCATTTGTTTAATAAACGTGCAAAAACAAGAGGAAGAAAAAAATCAAAGTGTTAAATTCGGCTGTGCCGAACTTTTTATATCCCCAACATGTTAAAAATGCCTGCGAAATTTGTACTCTTGCCCAAACCATTAAGTCATGATAATGTTCAGCTTTTTTGTAGAAAAAATAACGCTATACTTATTATTTTTTATTCCATACAAAATGCATTAATATATCGGTTGAGGACTCCATTATGTTTATATATTTTTGATCCGTAAAGATTTCTAAGACATTGTAGCGATATCCATCTATCTCTTTGTCTGTGTTTGTCGATAAAAAAAAAATTGTTGAAAAATTTTGTAATGGAAAAATATTATTGATAAAAAAAACTTTATGAAAAAAAAAATAGTGATAAAAAAATATTGATGAAAAAAAATATTGATGAAAAAAAATGTATGATAAAAAATATTTATTAAAAAAATATTGATGCAAAAAAAAAATTATGATAAAAAATATTGATGAAAGAAAATATTGATGAAAAAAGAAATATTGACAAAAAATATATTGATGAAAAAAATATTGATAAAAAAATATTGATGAAAATAAATATATTGATGAAAAAAATATTGATGAAAAAACATATTGATGAAAATAAATATTGATGAATAAAATATGAATGGAAAAAAAAAAAATATTGATAAAAAAATATTGATGAAATTAAATATTGATGCAAAAAAATATTAATGAAAAAATATTGATAAAAAAAAAAAATATTTATAAAAAAAAAAAAAAAGTGAAAAAAAAAAAAAATTTTGCTGAAAAAAATATTGTTTTAAAAAAAATATTTAGGAAAAAAATATTGATAAAAAAATTTTGATAAAAAAAATATTGACGAAAAAAACATTGATAAACAAATATTGATGAAAAAAAAATATTGATGAAAAAAAATATTGTTTTAAAGAAAAATATTGAGGAGAAAAATATCGATGAAAAAAATTATGATAAAAAAAATATTGACGAAAAAAACATTGATAAAAAAAATATTGCTAAAAAAATATATTGATGAAAAAAAAAATATTGATAAAAAAAATATTAATGAAAAAAAATATTGATGAAAAAATATGGTTGAAAAGAAAAAAATATTGATGAAAAAAAAAAAATATTGATGAAAAAAAAATATATTGATGAAAAAAAAAATATTGACGAAAAAAAATTATTGTTAAAAAAAAAATATTGATGAAAAAAAAAAAACATTGATGAAAAAAAAGTTGATGAAAAATAATTATGTTACGTTTTATTCTACAGCTGGTGAATATTTTTGTTATTCACCACGAGGTGAATTATGATATATTGCAAACCCAAGTTTCTAAAATTTTTAGTTATAAGAAAATGAAGACAGTAATTCATATTTTCTTTTTTGTTTATCGTTAGCTTTTATAAGTTAAGTATACCGATCGACTTAGAATCACTTTTTGAGTCGATGTAGCGATGTCCGTTCGTCCTTCCGTCTGTCCATGTAAGCGGTGTAAACACAATACAGGTCGCAATTGAAACTTAAGCCTCTTTTGGCCCAAAGCCTATTGAAATTGAAAAAATCCGTCCATATTTAGACCTAGCCCCCATACAAAGGACTTCTTTAGTTATGACTTAATGACTCTAATAGCCGCATTTAAATAGGTATCTTTTCGAAACTTGGCAAGTAATCATGTTTTATTCACATCATTCCGAATTTTAAAGAAATCGGACCTGTTCTTTTTGTAGCCCCCATACAAACCATCTTCCCGATTTTCACATAAATCTCTTAAATTTCGTGAAAATTAAAAACATTTAATTAAAATTTTGTTTGTGTATGTTAAACGCGTACTTTAATAACCTTATCAATTCTGATTATTATCGGACCATATTTGGACTTAGGTCCCATGTGAAAATTTTGCCCGAAATTCAGTTGAAGCGGTTTATTGTCAACAAAAAGAAGCCTTTCCACTCAAATTTGATTTGTGAGTGCTTTTTACACTTATTAAAGATTTGACAAAATATGGATCAAATCAGTCCATGTTTGAACTTGGGACCCATTTTCCGGTAACATCTGGTGTAGGATATTATATGGTCGGTCTTGACCGACTATAATTTTCTTACTTTTTATACCCTACACCACTCTGTGGTACAGGGTATAATGAGTTTGTGCTGATGTTTGTAACTACACGAAATATTGGTCCTAAACATACCTTCAAGTATACCGATCGCCTCAGAATTACTTTTTGAGTCGATATAGCGATGTCCGTCCGTGCGTTCGTCTGTCCATCTATCGGTTTAAGCACGATACAGGTCGCAATTTTCAATCGATTGACTTGAAATTTGAAACTTAAGCATCATTTGGGCCAAGGACGAAGCCTATTGAAATTGGATTAGGCTTATGGATTAGGCTTAAATGACTCTGATAACCGTATTATAATAGATATCGCTTTAGCAGGTAGTCAAATTTTGTATGCACGAATTACTACTCTATAAATCTCAAAGGAATCGTGTCAGTCCATACACTCAAAAAAAAAAACTGTAAAGTTAGCAAAAAATTTAGTTAAATTTAACTAAAAAACCACCTGATTTTGGGCCTACTAAATTTTTAGTTAATTTAACTAAAAATATTTAGCTAATTTTTCGTAGAATGAATGTTTCGTAGAATGAATGTAGAAAAATGTAGTTGAATTCAGCTAAACTTTTTGTTACTTTCGTAAACTAAAATTTACAAAATATTTTGTAAAAAATTGTAAGTTTATTTTTTCTGTTTTTTCATCAGCTTAAGTAGAACTTATGAGATTTGCATAGGAGGCTACACAAGAAATTTCACTTAACAAATTTGTTACGAAAAATCAGCAAATTAATTAGTAAAAATTCGTAAACTCAATTTTGAAGTCAACAAAAAAAATTAATTTAAAATTTGTTCAAAACTAGTATTTTCGTAAATTGAACTTAACTAAAAAAGTAGTTGAAACGCTGATTTTAACTAAAAATTTGCTAAAAAGCTAGTAAACTTGAGTTAACAAAAAAAAAATTTGTTAACTTTACAGTTTTATTTTTTTGAGTGTACAAATCACCTTCCCGATATTCATATAATTCCCTCAAAATTCATGAAAATGGAAATATTTGATAAAAATTTAATTTTTAGGTGTTAAACGTGTACTTTAGTAACCTAATCAAATCGGAATATAATTGGACCATTTTTGGACTTAGCCCCGATACAAAAATTTCGACCGATATTCAGGTAAATCGGTCTATTGACAAAAAAATAAACCGATTCCACTAAAATTTGATCTGTCTGTGTTTTCTACACTAAATAAAGATCTAACAAAAGACAGATCCAATCGGTCCAGGTTTGGACTTGGGACCCATTTTCCGGAAAACACTGGTGTAGGGTATCATATGGTCGGTCTTGATCGACTATAACTTTCTTACTTGTTTTTTATTTATTTTTGCTTTTTTACATGTTGGAGGGTAAAAAAGAATGGGCACAACCGAATTTAACACTCTTACTTGTTTACATTGTGTAGGGTATCAATATATTCGGCAAGGCCGAATTTAACTTTTTTACTTGTTTCTTTCCTTTTTCATTAGTTAATGCAACATTTTTATTGTAGTGCCGGATTTTTTCTTCACGACTACTTGCAAAACTTTTTACTTAACATATCATTTTTTTTTACCACCAAACTGTCATTATAAAGTACATATTAAATGTTACAAATTGTTAATAACAATATACTTGTGTGTAGTTAAAGTTTCCATACAATAAGCCTTATGATTAATGTGAAAACAAAAAAATTCATACACTAAAGTTGGTATGACATTGGCTAATTTTAAAACCTTTTCTTGCCTGCTTTTGGCACAAACAATAAATTTCAAAATTATTTGTAATTTTTTTAAATTTTTGCATAAGGTCCCAAAAAAAATTTACTTTTTTGCGTGAGGCCCCAAATAAAAGAAAACTTTTTACATTATGCCCCTATAAAAAAAGCAATGTCATACCAGCTTAAAAATCAAAAAAAAAAAAAACTGTTGCTCATTTGCAAGAATTTTGCAAACAAAATAAAAAAAAAATAACTTGTGTAAGTAGTTTTATCTTACTGTTTGATTTATAGTATCTACTCCATTGTATTCAAAAATGTGTGATGTTACTGTGGTGCTTATATGCACAGTGGAATAAAATCATATTTTTTTTAAATTTGCTTAAATTTATGATATTTAAAAAAGTTGCGACATCTTAATATTTTTAAATCTGACACAAGTTTTTAAATATATAATTTACAATTAAAATTCTATAAAAAATTTGTTCTTATAACACTTGCAACAAAATAAATTCATGCCACTGTGCAATATTGTTGTTAAGGTTGGTATATATTTTTATTTTCGAAAGAAACACAACTAACTTAAGTAGTGACTTACATATCCAAGTCATATTTGTTTAAAATTTAAATGTTAGTAAGATTTCAGTTTTTCTGATTTTTCTGTTTTTCGTCACACTCAAAACAAAAAAATTAGTAAAATAGCAAAAAAAAAAAAATATTTCCTCAAATTTTTTCGCTGCGTTTTAATAACTGAAGTACCCAGCCACTCGCTAACTGGTCAAAGAACTGAAGCTAGAGACTTCAAATTTGGAATGTAGATTCAACTCTCGATAAATAGATCTACTAAGGAAAAGTTTTAGAAAATTCCCATTCTTACTTAAAGTTTGGAATGTAAGATACTCTGACGGAAAAGACATTTCGAAAAAAATACTTTAAAATCTAAGAGGCAAAAAGATTTCAAGCACACTCAAAAAAAGCCTTATCAAATTACTAGAAAAAGTCTTGTAATTAAATTTTACCAATATTTAACCGTTTTTCTTGTTTTTTAACAACATTTTTGATCAAATTTTACATTTTTTTTTATAATTATACACCGAAAAAAATTCCATGTACGAAAAATTTGGTACATTGTACGAAAAATTTCGTTGTTTCGCAGCACGAAATTCTTGCGTACAATGTACGAAATGCACGATTTTTTTTCGCAAAATAAACGAATTTTTTTTTTTTGTATTTTTGAAAAAAATTTCGTGAAATATGCTAATTTTTTTTTGTATTTCACAAAAAAATTTCGTAAAATAAACGCAATAAATTTTCGTATTTTACCAAAATTTTCGTAAAATAAACGAAATATTTTTTTTTTCAAAATTATTTCCTAAAATAAACGAAATATTTTTTTTTACGAACATCTTTCGTAAAATAAAAAAAAAACGTTAAATAAATGAAATTACGTGCAAAAATTCTTTCTTGAGGATCAAAACAACGTTTTGGCAGCAACATTTCCAATATTGTAACGTTATTTTTTTACAGATCTTACAAGCAATTAATTATTTTTACTTAACAGAAACTTATAAGATTTCATTCATTATTTACAGTGATTTCGTTTAAGGCTACTTTCACACTACAAGAACTTATGATGATAAGTTGAGATGATTTTATGATTTGTTTTGGAGGACCACCTCCCCACATGTAAAAACAAAAACTTATATCATCAAGCCTCAAATTTCATTTGATCCTATTTGCCTAAAATTTTATTTGATCCTTAAAATAAATAAAAACCAAGTGAGAGCTTTAAATTCGGCTGTGCCGAATCTTTTATATCCAAAATATGTAAAATTATTGTCAGAGTTATCATTATTGAAATTAATTCTTTATACCCACGACAACAAGACATTCTCTAAACCCCTGGTTCGAAGCACAGTACTTTAAACATTTTTTGATATAAAAATGTTTAATTTGTTTAACATAAATGCAAAAAAACGCTTTAAAAAATGGTGTTTTTCAGAGGTTGGTTTATTTCTTTAAGGGGAAACTTTTTTCCGCCTGGACCGATTTTGCCCACATTTAAACTTAACCTGCTGATGACCAAAAGACTTGTTTGTGATAAACTTCAGGAGTCTAGCTTTTTTATTTTGGATGGTATCCGTGTTTTATACACACGGACATTAATAGAATGCCTTAGAATCTATCATGGATCAATAATATATATACTTTATGGGGTCCACAACCGATATTTCGAAGAGTTACACACGGAATGACAAAGTGAGTATACCCCAATACTGTAGTTGGGGGGCATAAAAACACTCTTTAAGCATGCATTTAATGATTTTTTATACCCTCCACTTAGTGATAGATGGTATATATAAGTTTGTCATTCCGTTTTTAACTCATCGAAATATCGATCTGGGACTCCATAAAGTATATATATTCATGATGCCCGATCGATTTTAAGACATTCTAGCGATGTCCGTCTGTCCGCCAGTCTGTCTGTGGAAAATGCTGTCACGGACAAAATATTTCACAGAGATGACTGAAACTTAACATATTTATTGGAAGTTCTTCCGAGAAGTTTGGTATTGCATTTGAGCGATATCGGTTCAGCTGTTCAAAAGTTATGAACGAAAATGTAAGCACACCTCAAAAATTTTAGTACATTCAACATCATCATCATCATAAGCTCTACAACCCGGGGTGGGTCTTGGCTTCCTCAAGTAGCTTCTTAAACTCGTCTCTTTCTAACGCGTTACGTCTCCATCCTATCATGTTAATCGACTTAAAGTCCTCCTTAATCGACTTAAAGTCCTCATTATTTATCCACTTTAACTTTGGTCTGCCTTTCAGTCTTCTACCTTCAGGGTTACGGTTCATTATCATATTAATGGGGTTATCGCTGTCTGCACGTACTATGTGACCGGCCCATTGCATTTTTGCGATTTTAATTCTTTTAACGACATCAGGTTCTTTATATAGTAGGTAAACTTCGTTGTTGGTTCTTATTCTCCACATTCAACATAACCTAAAAATACAAAATGCTTTAATTCGGCTTCCGGTTGACAAATGTGAACATAATTGAACACCAATTGGTATTTAAACAAGTACGAACATATTTTTTGACAAAAAAAGAAAAAAATTGCGGATTTTTTTTACCAAAATTTTTTTTCGCGGAAATTTTTTTTTTTCAAAAGTAATTTCCTTTTAAATAAAGTTTTTTGCAATAATCTTTTTGAAATTGTGAAAGGGTATCACTACATTCGGCAAGGCCGAATTTAATTTTTTTACTTGTTTTTCATTAGTTTCGTAAAATTACAAAATTCTCCACTTTCGTATATTTTACGAAAGAAGTTTTTTTTACTCTTTACGAAAGAAGTTTTTTTTACATTCTTTTTTTCGTTACTTTCGTAAAATTACAAAAGTTTTTACACCATTTTTTTCGTAATATGTAGTTAACATTCGTAAATATTACGAAAAAAATATTTACTAATCATTTTCGTTACTTTCGTAAAAATACAAAATCCAGTACTAAAGTTTTTCGTCAACTTTCGTGTATTTTACGAAAAAAAAAGTACGAAACTTTTTTCCGTAAAATGTTGCATGGATGTTTTCGGCGGATTTTTTTTTGTAATTTTACAAATTTCAAAGGTTATTTCCAAAAAAAAAAGTAGTAAAATCACGTGAATTCCTTGTAATTTTCATTGCGGCAAAAAAGTTGTAAATTTACAATTTTATTGGTTAAAATCTTATAAAATTACAAAAAAGCTTGTTATTTTTACCAGGAATTCTCGTCAAATAAGGGGTAGTAAATAATTTGGTAAAGTTACGGAAATGCCTTGTAAATTTTGTCGGGTCAAAAAAGTTGTATATTTACAATTTCATTGCTAAAAAACTTGTAAAATTACAAAATTATTGGTAAAAAGCTTGTAAAATTTCTAGGAATTCTAGCCAAATAGGAGGTAGCAACAAATAACAAGCTTTTCTTATGATTTTAAAAAGTATGTTTTTTGAGTGTGTATATTTTTACTAAAATATTTTTTGAGTGTTTTTATTTGCAGTCATAGCCAATATACAAAACTCACAAAGTAAAATATATAAAATCTTATTTTTTTGCTTTTTGCAGGTTTTTATATGGATATTTACTACAGTCTGACATATGCAGTTGGGTGCAATAAAATAGCAGTACCAAATACAATTACTGTTAATATTATTCAAAATTGAAACTGCAATATTATGAACAAAGAGTGGACAGACTAGCTGAAATATTGGTAAGTGTAGTATTTAAATAAAGTATTTTAAAAAATTTAATTAAAATTAATTTTTTATTAAATTTAAGAAAAAAATTTAAATTTAAGAAAAAATTTTAAATTTAAGAAAAAAAAAAATATAATAAAAAAGGGCCTGAACATACACTCAAAGAATTATGTAGGTAAATTCAACTGAATATTCACTTAAAACAAATGAAATGTTATTTAAAAACCAATCGACTGTTTTTTCATTTAAAATAAAAACACATTACAGTCAATTTTAAATGTTAATTTAATGACTAACCAAAACATTAAAAAACTAGTGAATATTCAGTTATTTTGTATTGAAAAACAGTAAAACTATAGAAGAAATATTTTACTGCCGAAATTAAATGTAACGGAAAATTCGTTTTTAATACAGTAAATAATTTTTTTTAAACTACAGAAACAGTAAAAAAATTAAATCCTTTATAAAATAAGTGATTTTTCTTTTAAAATGACTTTACTGATTACTTTTTAAAATAACCTACAAACAGTTAATGACATAATTTTCTTAGTGTAAAGATAATGAAAATAATTTGTTTACTAGAAATCTAGTCAAAACCTTTTGTAGTTTTGGAATGTATGGTTGCAACCATGCCCCTTATTCAAATTCCGCCCATATAAATTAAAGAGCTTATAAAACCCTTCACAGAAAAAAAATTGTTTTGTAGGCTCGTTTTCAAATAAATAGTTGTTGTATTAACAAACAATTTATTTGTATTGACAAAAAAAATAATTGTGGAATGAAAATTGTGATATTTCTTTCCAAAATTTGTCAATACAATTAAATTGTTTGTTAATGCAACAACGATTTAATTGAAAATGAGCAAACAATTTATTTATTATTTTTTTTGTTTATTAAAATCTATTACCGTTAAGACTTTTTTAAAAATGTTAAAGTTACCATCCCTCACCGTTTTGTGACTGGATCTTAAGTATCTGAATTACTTTGCTAATAAATATTGTTTGCACCACTGTATCTTTTATTTCAAATGCTAGTGACTTGATTTGTTTGTTTAAATTTATTTTATTTTTTTTAGGTTTTGTTTAAAAAAAAAAAATAAAATATTTTATTTGAACAAAAAAAAAAAAACTCTTCAACAATCTAACTACTGACACTACTAATTACAACAGTAGGTCACTGATAAGAAAGAAGACGACATAATTTCCACGAGTATTTACAATATAATTCCATTGAACGGGTGCAAGAAAAACACATTATGTCAGACATATTTCTAAAATGGAATGCAATTATTATATTTGCTAACTTCTATTAACAGCTGAACCTCGAATTTGTACGGCAATGATCTTATATCGAGGGCAAATGTTCAGAACTTGCTATCTGCATAATGACAATTTTTTAGGAGATCCAAAAGACCTTTTATTTTTAGATAATTCTAAGAGCTATTATTAACATTTTTCAACAATATATTGCTTCAGTTAAAAATTAATTTGTTAGATCGCAACTAATTCAGTGAACACATTTCTATCGAAAACTGTATTTGAAAAATATTGCAGATAGCTAGTTTTAAATATTCACCCTCGATAATGCTCAAAAAAAAAAAAATTAAATCCTAAAATAAGCAAAAAAAAATATTTGGATTAATCAACGAATACCCTTTCACAACGACATTTTATAGAGATGGCAAATTTTTGTATATAAAAAAATTTTTTGAGTGAAAATTTTTTGTGAAAGAATATATCAGAATCTGAGACTTAATCGTAATCAAGCGTTATTCACTTTCAAATAAAACCATTATTTTAATAAAAATGAAAAAAATAGAATTTTGACTTTGCTAACCGTGTTAATCGAGTCTTAGGTATACTCCACTAAGGTACTAATACCCCGGGATTAACTGTTCAAACTTATGGTAAGAAAAAGAGACACACAGAGATAGTGCTAACATTCTTATAGAAATGTGTAATACACAATTTCAATTAGTTGAAGCTCTACACGATAGGGTAGTGGAATTTTTTTTCGAATTTCAAAATCGTCGTGGTCAGAATAGTTGCCATTTAAAATTAACACCAAATTTTTTTTGACCTGTAGCAAAATGTCTTTCGGTTCCTTTTTTGACTTGAAAATCAGAAAGTTCCGAACAAAGAAATGTTTTTTTTTTCATATACTTTTTTTCATCAATCTTTTTTTCCATTAATCTTTCTTTTACATAACTTTTTTTAATAATTTTTTTTCATCTTTTTTTTCATCAATTTGGTTTGCATCAAATTTTTTGTTTTCATTAAAACTTTTTTTTTTCATCAAAAATTTTGTTTCTTCAATTTTTTGTTTAAAAAAATAAAACTTTTTTTCTTCATCAAAAACTTTGTTTTCATTAAACATTTCTTTTCGCCAAAACAAATTTATTAAAATTTTTTTTTCATCAAAAACTTTGTTTCTACAATCTTTTTTTTTTCTTTCAAAAAATATTTTTTTTTCCATCAAAAATTTTTTTTTGCACCACAAAAAAAAATTGTTGAAAAAAAATTGATGAATTTTTTTTTTTTTTTTTGATAACAAAAAAAAATATATTAATGACCAAAAAAAAAAAAAATGAAAAAAAATATTTAAAAAAAAATTTGATGATTTTTTTTTTTTTTTGGGAAAAATTATCTTGGTATATTTTATTCACCAGCTTGAGAAAAACGGTTTTATTCACCAGTATACTGCCGAATTTTTTGTCAGTTAGTTGTTTAAGGTTCCCACATTATATACTAAAAGATGGAACCTTAAATCATCTCGTAAAGTGATGCTGGCTGGCATATACAAAAAAAAAAGGTTTTTCGCGATTTTAATCATGATGGTCCATATAACATAGCTGTTTTTTGTTTGTCAACTAATCGTATTGTTAGGGATGCATTTTTGATTCATTGAAAGCAAGTTTTTTATCAAAGACCAATTTGGCTGTTAATTTCGCGAAAACCTTAAGTCATATCTTTGTTTTCCATGTTATAAAATTTATAAATCATTTACTTTGCAAATTTTTTTGTTAAAAAACTGGCTTGAAATCAGCAAATCTTTAACGACATTTTGCAAGAAAACTGTACCATACATCGAAAAACGAAGTACGCCATTCGAATCAGCATGTCCGAAATATATAGGAATGATGGTCGAAACTCTTGTCTATTTTTTAGTGTTCCGCAGTGTTATTATCCAAGTTACAAATCGAAGTTACGAACCTTTTGTGTTTTAAGAAAATGAAAACTGTAATTCGTATTTTATTTTTTGTTAGTCGTTAGGTTATATAGCCAATCTGAGGTGGAGCCCAGCATCATTTTTAAAATAAGACACCAGCCTAAAACATTGTCATATTAAAAATTGAGATTTTGTTTAAAAAATTTCTTGGCCGTAGGGAAAAACCACAATTTTTTGAGAATTTCAAATAGCGTTATCTCGAAAACCGTTAATACGATATTATTTTTATAATGAGTTTGTGCTGATGTTTGTAACTACCCGAAATATTGGTCCTATACCCACTTTTAAGTATACCGATCGACTCAGAATAACTTTTTAAGTCATTCTAGCGATGTCCGTCAGTCCGTCCGTCCGTCCGTTCGTCCTTGTGTCCGTCCATGTTAACGTTGTAAATACGATACAGGTCGCAATTATCAATCGATTTGTCTAAAATTTTAAACTTCAGCTTCGTATGGCCTAAGGATGAAGCCTATTGAAATTGGAGAAAATCGGTCCATGTTTAGACCTAACCCTAGGGTTGCCAGACGGCCTGGAATGGCCTGGATTTTCCAGTTATTTGAGGTCTGGTCCAGTTTCCAGTTAAAACATAATTTATCCAGTTGAAAAAGGATTTCTTATATTTTAACAATTATTTTTTTTATTAAATATTTTTTTCACAATTTTTTGGGACTACTTTGTAAATAAAACATTAATCAGAAATATAACATAAATGCCTCTTTTGTATACGGAAAATGTGTTATTTTTTCTGAAAATCTATAATTTTTTTACAACTTTTTGAGCATTTCGGCCAGTCTAGCGTTGATTTCGGCACGAATGTTTTCGTCGATGATTTAAGGATTCTTGGCGTACATTTTGCTTTTAAAATAACCCCACAAAAATATGTCTGGATGGGTCAAATCTGCAAATGATGGTCAGTTGTTGTCGCTCTTTTTTGACTTCGCACGTCCCGGAAATTTTAACTGTCCTCCTAGATTTTCAGATTTGACCACTTTGGACTTAATTTTGTGGGGTTATTTAAAAAGAAAAATATACTCTTAGAAATGCTTAAAAAAGGCACAATTTTCCGTGGCAAATAGAGACGGCTATTTAGTCTAAAAAAAAAAAATATGTGTCTCACATATGAAAATCGGTTGATTTTTTATACCCTCCAACCACAGTATGGGGGGTATACTCACTCCGTGTGTAACGCATCGAAATATCGGTGTAGGACCCCATAAAGTATATATTTTATTGACCAGTGATCGATTGTGAGACATTCTTGTGATGTCCGTCCGTCTGTCCGTCTATCCGTCTGTAGAGGACACGATACAGTCCAAAATAAGAGAGCTAGACGTTTGGCACGAATATGTCTTTTATTCCTAGGCAGGTTAAGTTCGGAAATGGGCAAAATCGGACCAAGGGAAAAAAAGTTCCCTCTTGGAGAACTAAACCAACCTAAGAAAAACCGAATTTTTTGCAGGGTTTTTTGTACTTTTGCTAAACAAATGTAACTTTCTTATCTCATAAGAAGTTCAAAATCGCAAGGGCAAGGTGTCCCTTTACGTCACCACCAACTCCCCCCCCCCAAAAAAAAAAGAAGCCCCTGAATTTTTTTTTTATATTGTTTTTACATTTTGGAGGGTATAAAAGATTATGTATGGGTAACCTGACCAACTGTTTTTGGCTGAAAAGCGGGATGGAATGGTTAAAAAAGCGGGATTTTGACCTAAAAAGCGGGACTTTTTTATATACTTCACTTAGCTATAGGGGATATATATTAGTTTGTCATTCCGTTTGTAACTGATCGGAAATAGGTCCTAGGACCCGATAAAGTATATAAATTAATGATGATTTAATCGAATCGACATAGCGATGTCCTTTCGTCTATCTGACTGTATGTCTGTTGAAAATATACTTGCTTTCGAAAGAAAACTCTGAAGCATATAAAGCTTTTTATTTCAAACGTACCAAGAAAAAAAAAATAATGAATCAAAGTCATACTTACGGATCTTATTGTTCTATATGGAAACCGTGGAAGAAAAGTTTAAGCTTTTTGGAAAAATGGGCGAGATGGGCGTGGTCAAACATGTTAAAATTGAGCAATTCGCTTTATATAATTTTTTCTACTTTTTTCGAAATACATTTATTTTATATTTTGTTTATGCTAACGATTGGCACTATCTGTTTTTGGACAAAACTCCGAACTAAGTCTGAATTTAAAAATTTTAACCTAAAAATCAATGTAGCAATAAACATGCCATTGTTTTTTTTTAAATTAAATGAAACTCCATTAAATTCTCTCGAAAATGTCACATTTTTAGAAGGCAGTTATTTTAAGTTTTCGAGAAAAATTTCGAAACACATTTATTTATAGAGTTTTATATGGGCTATCGATTGGCATTATTTGTATCTGGAAAAAAACCCGGTTCTATCTCGAAATTGTCCAAATTTAACGTTAAAATTGATGTAGCAAAAAAAACACAATTTTTTTTTTATTTTAAATAAAAGTTCTTTAAATTCTCTAGAAAATGTAAAATTTTCAGAGAGCAATTAATTTTTGTTTTAAAGAAAATGACTTTGATTTTCAAGTTTCGTAAAATTTGGTAAAATTGAGCAATTTTCGCATGACATCGCTTTTCAACAATTTTGAAGTTTCCGAAACAAAACTATTTAATAGAGTTTTGTACGGGCTATAGATGGGCGCTATTTGTTTTTGGAAAAAATTCAGAACTGGTTCTGAACTTTTCAAATATTGGATTAATTTTTTTTGATTATTTTTTGTATATTTAAATGAAAGTTTATTATGTTCTTTACAAAATGTCAAAATTTAAGACAGCAGTTACTTTTTGTTTTTGAGAAAAATTAAAGAAAGTAAGTTAAAAAAAGTAAAACTGGAGTGTTTTGAAAAAAATATATTTTTATCAAAAATTTGAACAATTCAGAACCAGTTCTGATATCCCGATACAAAACAATTTAATTAATGTGTTTGGAAACTACAGAAATGTTTAGTTACAGTAGAAAAAATTAAATATAAAGCGATGTCATGCAAAAATTGCTAAATTTTACCATATTCTACGATACCTGGAAATTCAAAGTCATTTTCTTTAAAACAAAAATTAATTGCTCTATGAAAATTTTACATTTTCTAGAGAATTTAATGAACTTTCATTTAAAATTAAAAAATGAAATATCGTTTTTTTTTTGCTACATCAATTTTAACGGTTAATTTGGCAATTTCGACATAGTTCCGATTTTTTTCTAGAAACAAATTTAGCCAATCGATAGCCATATAAAACTCTATAAATGTGTTTCGAAAATTTCAGAATTGTTGAGTTACTGTAGAAACAATATATATAAAGCGATGTCATGCAAAAATTTTTTAATTTGGCCACACCTAAAAACCATTTATGGCCACGCCTAAAAACTTGATTTTTTTTTAAAATTCTAAAAAATAATACAAAAAAAAATATATTATTTTTTTTTTCAAAAAATTAACATTTAAAAAGCTTTTGGAAATTTTTCCGAATTCCAACACGATTTAAGAATTTCCTTTAATTTTTTTTTAACACGGTAAAAAATTATAAATTTTACCAAATTTTTATGATCAAAAATAAATTTAAACAAGTAAAAAAGTTAAATTCGGCCTTGCCGAATGTAGTGATACCCTCCACAATTTCAAAAAGATTATTGCAAAAAACTTTATTTAAAAGGAAATTACTTTTGAAAAAAAAAAATTTGAAAAAAAATTTCCCGAAAAAAAAAATTTGGTAAAAAAAAATGCGCGATTTTTTTTTGTCAAAAAATATGTTCGTACTTGTTTAAATACCATTTGGTGTTTAATTATGTTCACGTATGTGAACCAGAAGCCGAATTAAAGCATTTTGTACTTTTAGGTTATGTTGAATGTACTGAAATTTTTTGGGTGTGCTTACATTTTCGTTCATAACTTTTGAACCGCTGAACCGATATCGCTCAAATGCAATACCAAACTTCTCGGGAGAACTTCCAATAAATATGTTAAGTTTCAGTCATCTCTGTGCAATATTTTGTTCGCGACATCATTTTCCACAGACAGACGGACAGACGGACAGACCGACATCGCTAGAATGTCTTAAAATCGATCGGGCATCATGAATATATATACTTTATGGGGTCCCAGATCGATATTTCGATGAGTTACAAACGGAATGACAAACTTATATATACCCTCTATCACTAAGTGGAGGGTATAATAAAAAAAACTCAAAATACTGTTTGAAAAATTATAAATTCTAATTTGCTATTCTAAAAGTCAAAAAGCGGGATAAAGCGGGATGAAGCGGGACTTTTGCTTAAAAAGCGGGATGTAAAATCAAGGCGGGATGGGACATCAAAAAGCGGGATAATCCCGCCAAAAGCGGAATGGTTGGTCAGGTTATGTATGGGTCCAGTTACTTTTTTAAAATCCAGCTGAAAATTTTCCATTATCCAGTTATTTGTCTTCTAGTTTCTGGCAACCCTACCTAACCCCCATACAAAGGGGGCTAAAATTTTGGCTTAAATGACTCTTATAACCGTATTATAATAGATATCCTTTGGCAGGTAACCCTGTTTCGTATTCACCCGATATTCACACAAATCTCTCAAATTTCATGAATATTTTTTTTTTTGTTTTTTAAATTTCAGTTTTTATTTAAATAATTTAATGTACATTATGCTTAATGCTAACCCCGCAAAGCCTTACGGCTTGTCTGCAGGAATTGAGATAAGTTTAAATGTTCATTTAATAAATATAATTTTAATAATAGGAATTCATTTGAAATATATATATTTTTTTCATTGTGAATCTATAAAATGTTTTTTAACATTTTTTTTTCTTTTAATTAAGTTTCTAACATTTAAAATGTTAACTGGCAATTTATTAACAATATTAGGTAGGGCTACATCTAGGCTATTTTTTTCATAGTTGTTACGATGACGTTTGACTTTGAATCTGCCTTCTGCTCGCCGCCTAGTATTATGAATGTGATGTAAAAATATTTTATTGAAATTTTGTTTGTGTGTATTTAACGCGTACTTTAATAACCTAATCAAATCGGACTTTAGTCGGACCACTTTTGGACCAAGTCCCCATATGAAAATTTCGCCCGATATTCAGTTTAAGCCGTTTATTGGCAACAAATAGAAGCCTATTTCTCTCAAATTTGGTTTGTAAGTATTTTTTACTTTTTATTAAAGATTTGACAAAAGATATATCCAATAGGTCCATGTTTGCTCTTGGGATCCATTTTCCGGGAAAGACTAGTGTAAGGTATTATATGGTCGGTCTTAACCGAATTGTTTTTTTTTAATTTTGTGTTCAGGGCATCAAAAGTTGTCAAGTATTCAAAACTTTAATCTCCGGGTTAAATTAATCCATTTGGCTTCAAATTTGAACCTCATAAGTTTTAGGACTAGGAGATTAATGTCCAGTTTCTCTATTACGAATTTTCATTTTCGTTCGTCCAAATGACATAAGAAAATCAATTTGAGGTTCTGTATTGCGGATGTCATTTTAGTCGAACGAAAACGTAAGAGTTGTCATTTTTCTTCATATTTTTCTGTTTCTACAACACGAATTGAAATGTCAAAAACGCCAAAACCACACGAATGAAAAATACCATTCGTTAAGGAGTTTTTTGTGAAATATTTAACAAAATAAGTGAAAAATGTGAATTTATAACAAAAATAAGTAATATTAATTTATAAAATTAAAAAATGTGAATGTTTTATAACTAAATGCTTTGAAAAAAATGTGTATTAAAACATATCAGTGAAAAAAAGACGGATTTGACCAATTTATATTATCAATTTAAAAGCCACGGGTTATCATACAAATTATTGTTTTCATTTTTTTTTTATTAAAATTGTGTTAACTTTTTAGCTATAATAAATAAAAAAAACTCTGATTTGATTATAATTGTGTTTTTTTTTTATAAACATGAAATTTGATCAGCTGTTTTCTTTAGCTGATATGTTGATGTTGCCACTTCGTTTAGTTTAGATAATTTTTGTATGAAAAAAATAAACAAAAACTAAAAAAAAACTTTCTGGCAATACTGTAATTTGACAAATGGTCAAGACAAACGTAACTAACGAAAAAAATAACGTAATCAAACGAAAATGTTATGGAAACTGATATCATTACGAATTCGTACGGGTAGCGTTCGTTCGTGTATTGTTTCGTCCGTTTAACAGAAACACCATATAAAACTTTTCCTGTATGTTCAAAATCAGATGAAAATTTTTTTTGGCATACAAAAAATGCCGGTCTAATGTATATCGAAGCAAATATTCCAAACTTGTTATCTGCTATGTTATTACACTGCAGATAGCAAGTTTTGAATATTAGACCTCTATATATAACTTCTTATTTGGAATACTTTAAATCTCTACCATCATTAATTTACCAGAAAATTGTTTATATGTACTTAAAATAATTTTTAATGTCCGACCGAATATTCGGCTTCGGCCAAAAAGCACTATTTGGCCACTATTCGGCCGAATACCGAATAATTGTATAATATTTGTGCTCACTTGTTGAAAAACACACTAAACTACACTGAAAAAAAAGACATAACTAAATTTAAGGAAAAAATGTCTTTGAAAATTGATCATGAATTTTCCTAAAATTTAGTTAAATTTAACTTAAAAATGAGAAATTTTCTTAACTATGAGGAAAAAATTTTAGTTCATTTACTTATAATTAGTTCAAAGTTTTCTTTAAACGGATTTTTTAAATATTAGGAAAAAAATTCTAAATAACATCATCGTATTTCTCTTCTCTGAATTGAGGAAGTGTGCTTCTTAGAATTTAGTTAATGACTTCTGAGAATTTAGTAAATAACTTCTTAGAATTTAGTTAAAAATTCAAAACGGCGATATCTCGAAAACTAAGCGAGATAGAGCGAAACGGATGAAATTTTCAAAAGAAAGACTATAAAGAAAAATATGGAATAGCCTAGCTCTGCATATCTGTCGGGGTCTCAAGACCCAAATTTTAGATCTAAAATTTGAAATTCCCGAGATTTTATATATAAACATTAGAGTTCGTTTGGTGACTATGTCACTTCATTTGTTTATCGGATATCATAATTTTTTTAAAGGATTTAGGGGAGCTAAAAAGAATGCCGGTATTTTTTTGGAAAAATGTTCACTCCTTGGTGTGGTTCAAAGCATCTGAAAACGCGGATTTTGAGCTAATTTTTTTGCAGAGAAAAAACGGCTGAATATATTGCAAATCTGATTGCACCAGTCGATTCTACACCAAAAATTAAAATAATAGCAGTTTTTTTAACTCTTAAAAAAAGTTCCAATAACCCACAACAGGGGGCGGAAAAATCGATTTTTAAAAAAAAAAATTAATTATTTTTTTAACCATGCACGATGAAGAGGCAGTTTTTGCTAAGAAATTTGGTATGAAAAGCAACTTTCTATCACAACCCATTAAAAAGTTATAAGGCTTCAAAGTTTTTTTTTTATAATGGCAAAATTATAAATCACTAACCGAAATTTGAAAATTTTTTGGATGGGTCCGCGGTCTGGACACTCATTTTCGATTTTCATCTCAATGCTGATTCCAATCTGGTTTCTAATATGTTCAGTAACGTCAGGTTTTTGAGATAATTGAGGTCAAAGCTCACAAAAAAAAAAAACGATTTTTTTGTGCATTATTGAGAGCATTTTTTTGTGATGTTTTTGGATGATATTCTGGGATCATAAAACATGTTTTCGATTAACATTTCGATGCTGATCCTGAATCTAGATTTCAAATTTTTCTATCACGTCATGTTTTCGAGAAAATTGAGGTCAAAGTTCTCAAAAAACGTGTTTTTGTCTATTTTTGAGAATTGATAACTTTTTAACGGGTTGTGATAGAACGGAAAATTTAGTACCATTTTGTCAAGCTGAAAATGCCCTTTAATTGTGCCTTATTAAAAAATTAATTTAAAAAGAAAATGGAAAAACCTTATATTTCCGCCCTCTGTGGTGGGTTTTTGGAACTTTTTTTAAAAGTTTGAAAAATTACCATTGTATTATTTTTTGCTGTAGAATCGGATTTGCGATATATTCAGCCGTTTTAGCTCTGCTGAAAAATCAGCTCAAAATTCGCGTTTTCAGATGTGTTGAACCACCCCAAGGAGCGATTGTTTTCCAAAAAAATACCGCCATTCTTTTTAGTTCCCCTAAATCCTTCAAAAAAACTATGATATCCTCAGATCAAATTTTCAAAATTAACTCTAATAAACATATCTCGGTAAATACTGCCAACACGAGAAATCGTCCAACGGCATTTTTGTAGCTCTTGACTCGTAAAACACTTTCGCAAAATAACCGAAAGCCCTCCGCAAAATAACCGAAAGCCCTCCGAAAGCCCTCCGAACCCATGGGTCCAGGGTCTAGACCCAATCTATTTCTAAAATTTGAAGTATAATTTTTCCCATTTTCTAGTTAAAATTGGCTTAAAATTAAATAACTTTGTTTTCCTTATTTTTGGGAAAATTATGAACTAAAAACAAGAAAAAAAAATCTTTGGAGCCAAATCATTCCCTCTTTTTCTCAAAATTGAGTTAATTTTCCCAGATTTTAGTTCATTTTTTTTTTGAGTGTAACTTTGAATCACATTAGTAAGCCACAAAAACATTTTACTAAGTGTTTTTGCAACTAAAAACATTTTTTACATTCACAAAAATTTTCGGTCGAAAAAAATTTGCACTCTAAAATATATTTTTTACAAAAATGTCCAAAAAAATTTTTTCTTAAAATAAAATCATTCTAGATAACATTCTCATGCATTTGAGTATCCCGCCGAGTCGAGTTTTATTATTTTTTTTTTCTTGTTTTTACTACATAAATATTGTTTTTTTTATATTTTGAGGATTTTTTTTTAATATTCGGATTCGGTTTGGCCAAATAGTGAAAATTTGGCCGATTATTCGGCTTCCGCTTCGGCCAAAAATGGTGTATTCGGTCGGACACTAATAATTTTTGTTATTTTTTTATATATGTACCTATTTAATACGACTTTAGATTGAAGTTGTAGCTGAATGAATGATATGACATATTGGTAGATAACTATCCGGTGGCTTTTATTTAGTTTATATTTTGCTGCATATTGCATATTCTATTTGATCATTATTCAAACATTTCACATGTGTCCTGTTTGCATAAACCTAATAAATTATTTAACGAAAAGAATGCACAAACTTCTAAAAACTGGTGGGCCAACAAATTGCTAAGAAAACTCCACTAGCAAAAGATTTATAGAAAATTTAATATAAATCTTAATTGAACTTAAGACATTGTGATAGCCGTTGCACAATAAGTTTAACAACATTTTTCACATTTTGTTTTATTTTTTGCATATTTTGATATTTTGCAATACATGGTTGTGCTTAGGTATGTAAGACTATCACAGTCTCCTTGTTGAAAATATTGTCGTCTCACAATCAGTCGAAATGCTTCTAATTGATAAAATTCCAAAAGAGATGTTTTCGTACGCAGCAGCTTTTTAATAAAAAAATTAAAAGGCATTTTTAGTAATTATCGCTTTTAAACTGTTTTAAGATTAAAGTAATGCTGTTGGTAATGAGTTGTCATTACTTAATAATTCAAGTTTCTTTAACCTGTAAGTAGTAACTAAACTTGGTTCTTCCAAAATCGAAATTTTTGTATCTTTACCGGTATGGTCCCTAAAAACATGTCATCCCGTGTATAAATTGATTTGATCTAATCTGATCTGCTTTGATCTGATAAAATATTATTGCATCTGATTATATATTATTTTATATCTATATAAATAAAAATCAATTGTCGTTCGTTGGTAACAGCATCAGTTGAGAACGGCTGGACCGATTTGGACAATTTTTTTTTTGAAATGTTCGTCATATCCCAACTTAGGTTTTTACGTAAAGAAAAATTGACCACGCCCACTTTTACGCCCACTTTTTTCGATTTATCTAAAATCGGAAAACGGCTGCACCGATTTGGGTAATTTTTTTATTTAAATGTTCGTAACAATCCAATTTAAGTTTGTACTGAAAGGAAAATCGACCATGCCCACTTTTACGCCCACTTTTTCAATTTATTAAAAATCTGAGAATGTCTGGATCAATTTGACAATTTTTTTTTAAATGCATTTTCATCATATTCCAACTTTGGTTTTTACGAAAAAAAAAAATTTACCACTCCCACTTTGGCTAATTTTTGTTGAAAATGTTCGTCATAATTCAACTAAGGTTTTTATGGGTAGTAGAATTTCCCACGCCAACTTTTTGCTATGTATCGAAAGAACTAAGACGGCTAGACCGATTTGGTTATAGACCGCAAAAGATTTTTAAGGAAAGATAAATTGTGCACACCTCTCACTTTTATCCATATATATCATGGAATGGGTTGATCAATTTATCTAATTTTGTTTTTAATGTTCGTCATAGTCCAGCAAAGGTTTTTCGGAAAGAACAATTTTACACTTCTATGCCCACTAAAGGTGTCCTTACGACTAAGGTAATTTTTCAAAATCACTTTTGAATACGTGGTAGGGTCCTAAATTGTAGTTTAGTATCTAAAAATTAGTGAGCCAAAATTTGGGGACAATCGGATAAAAATAACTCGTGCCGAAAATGGATTGAAGTTTTGGGACACTCTTATGTAATAAAAAAACACGTTTTTTCTAGTTTTTTGAAAATTATTGGTATATATTATTTTTTGTTAATTTTTTTGTTAAATAATCTGAAAATGGTACTAAATTACCTTTCCAAAAAGGTTAAACAAATTCAAATCGGATAAAAAATAAGCATTTTATGCATACATGCCCCAGACCATTGCATGGTTTTTAAAGCCAAAATTTGAAAATGTTCAAAATTTCTAGGCAAAAAAATAAAAAAAATTAAATTTTACTTTATAATGTTATTAAATACATGTTATAGATAAAAACTAACAAATATAGTAGTCTAGCTTTTTTTTAATTTGGCGTGGGTAGTGATATAACTTCCGCGGATTTCAAAGAAAATGTGTTTTTCTATGGTAATTTAGCAAATATGTAAAAAAAATGTTTTGTATTGTACAATACAAAGTGTAAAACATAAATTCTGTAAATTTTTAGAGAAATAGGGCATCTTTAACCCCTTTTCATCGAGGTGAAATGACAAATTTGGGACATTACATATTTATATAAAACAAGATATCTGCATATATCCGGTTTCTCAAAAGTTATAGAATTTACATTTTACGCTTCGTTCCGTACAATATAGAAAAAAATTTCGCCATATTTGCTAAATTATTGTGAAAAAACGCATTTTATTTGGAATCCGCGGAAATTTTATCACTACCGGCGAAAAATAAAAAAAAATCTTGACTACCATATCTGCTATTTTTAATCGTAAACATGTTTTCAATATGATCATAAAGTAAAATTAATTTTTTTTTATTTTTTTGCCTAAAAATTTTGAAAATTTTGAAATTCTGGCTTTAAAACCCATATAATGGTCTGGGGCATGTATGCGAAAAATGCTTGTTTTTTATCCGAATTTAATTTTATTAGTCTTTTTGGAAAGGTAATTTAGTACCATTTTCGTATTGTTTCACAAAAAAATTAACAAAAAATAACAAATAGTAAAATTTTACCAAAAACTACAAAAAAACGGGTTTTCTTTCATATAAGAATGCCCCAAAACTTCAATCCATTTTCGGCACGAGTTATTTTTAGCCGATTGTCCCCAAATTTTGGCTCACTCATTTTTAGATACTAAAGAACAATTTAGGACCCTACCAGGTGTAAAAAGATGATTTTCGTTTTTAAGGACACCTCTAATGCCCACTTTTGAATGGATGGGCCGAGTTAGTTAAATTCAAATAAGGTTTTACGGTAAGATAAGTTGTCCACCCTCTCCTTTTTTCGATATATATAAAATTTACTCCATAGAAAAATAAAATATAGAATAATAAAATATAAATAAAAATCATATGAAGTTCGTTGGTAATCGCATCACTTGAGAACTGACCGATTGATAATATTTTTCTTTAAGTTCGTCTTATTTTTTTTAATGTTTTTCTTTGGTTTTTTCGGAAAAAAAATTATCACGCCCACTTTTTCGCCTCCTTTTTTCGATATATCTGAAATCGGAGAACGGCTGGACTTAACTTTTTTTTTTTAATTTTCGTCATAGTCCAATTTAGGTTAAAACGGAAATAAAATTTGTTCACGCCACTTTTATTTCGATATATCTAAAATAGTAGAACGGCAGGGCCGATTTGGCTATTAGTAGTATTTGTTGACGTTCGTGATAGTACAACTAAGGTTTTTACGGAAAGATAAATTGTCCACTCCCACATCGAAGAAAGACTGGCCTTATTTGTTAAATTTTTTCTTTAATGATCATTATAGTCCAAGTAAGGATTTTGAAATAATTATTGGCCTTCGCCTCCCCCACTTAAAAGCCCACATTTTTCAACATCCTTAAGATTTGCAGCACTTGAGAACGCCTGGGACGATGTGGCTAATTGTTTTAAATGTTTGTAATGTTCCATATAATTGTTTGGAAAGAAAAATTGTCCTCGGCCACTTTTTTTGGATATATCTAAAATTCGTTTTTATCCTAATTCGATCTATTAAAAAAAATATTTCTTAATATATTCCGCTTAAACTTGGTAAAAATGATTTTAAATCCTTTGGGATTTTTACCATATGTACAATTTTAACTTACCACACAAATTTAACGCCCACTTTTGTCTAAATATGTCGACTACTAATGACCGGACTGATTTTTTTATGTTGATTATAGTTTTAATTTAAGGAAATTTAAATGAGAAGTGTTCCGAAAAAATGAAAAATTCGGGAAAACTATAAAGGTTTGTTTGAACTCAAGACGATAAGATAAGGAATATGCGTAATTTATTTTTGTGTTGTTCGTAATGATACTAAAGAAGTTTTGAATTTGTACAGTACGCAAAGGCGAAGACATGGCTATTTTTTTTTTAGTTCCTAAAATATAATTTGAAGATGATTATCTGCCTAATCGGGTCTTTAAAACCACGCCTACAATTTTTTCTAAGCCAAGAAATTCATTACCCTTTTTTGCAGGGCTATATATTTGAAGCGATACGAAACATAAGAGTCCCCGCACAACAATGTCGGTGACGTTTTTTTCATACAAATTTGGCATGAAAAAACGTACGACCGAAAACCGCTAGAATAAAATCAATTTTATTTTTGTGTCGGTTTCTCTCTCTCCCTTAATTTTTGATATGAAAATGTTGCCACTTTTTACAAATATTTCGATTATTTTCGATAAAGTAAACAAAAAAATATGATCTCTAAAAACAAAAAATATTAAAATTGAAAAAAAAACTGGAAAACACGAATCAATATGAAAAAATCATATTGATAATTAAAAATACATATAATTTAAATAAAAAAGTGACTAGAAAGTGAAAAAATAGTGTAAAAATCAACATATGACAGAATTTTCCGCTGCCGTCTTTGTTTTGCGCCTATACTCTCTCATGACCGAAAACGTCAACCGCTCCGACATTGTTGTGCGGGGACTCTAACACTGATCATATATTTGGGCCAGCAACGCGGACCGGGCCAGCTAGTGATTAGATATAATTTAATGTCAAATTTCGATTTTGGCCATTTCATATATAATTAGATGTATAGAGACGAATTTATTTTTTAGTCTTCTATTTATTTTCAAATTATAAAATCGAATGAAAAATTTTATTTATTTTTTGAAAGAAACAATGAATATTAAAATCGAAACAAACTTGATTTTAAATAAATTAACTTATGTGGGAAGTGCCCACATTACTCCCCCACAAGAGAGTTTGCAATCAAACTGTCGAAAAACGAACCCTCTTCGGAATTCTTGATGATCGGCGAAGCACAACTTCTGGATTTCTATGAGGTGGCACAGTTGTACTTTGAGATCTTTCTTGTGGAACAGTAATATAACTTGGATCCTCAATAATATCATCATTGAACATAAATGCTGGTTTCAGGCGATCTACAGATATGCATTTTGTTGATCCATTGACATCAAGGGTAAAAACTTTGTTTGTTCGTCTTATGACACGATAAGGACCATCATAAGGTTGTTGAAGTGGTTTCTTAACAGCGTCGTTTCGGATAAAAACATGAGAACAACTTTCCAAGTTTTTGTGTACAAAAACACTCCGATTGGATTTATGTTGAACGTTTACAGGCTTAAGCATATTCATCTGGGATTTTAGCTGTTGTACAAAATCGTTGTTTGGAAATGATTCTGTTGAGTTTTGTAGAAAATCGCTTGGCAGTCGAATTGACGAGCCGTAGACAAGTTCAGCAGGTGTTGCATTTACATCTTCTCGTATACTTGAACGAAGACCCATAAGTACTGTTGGAAGAACTTCTAACCAATTTTTGTTGTTGTGACACATCAAAGATGTTTTTAGGGAACGATGCCATCGTTCTATCATGCCGTTGGATGAAGGATGGTATGGCGTTGTTCGTATTCTTTGAGAGCCAAGAAGATGTGCAAGTTCCTTGAAGAGATGGGATTCGAATTGGCGACCTTGATCAGTGGAAATCTTAGCAGGTACGCCAAAACGAGATATCCAACCATTGTACAATGCTTCGGCTACCTTTTTAGCTGTCATGTCTTCTATAGGAATCGCTTCGGGCCATCGAGAAAATCTGTCAATACAAGTCAACACATATGAAAAACCATTGGCGTAGGGTAATGGGCCAATTAGGTCTATATTGATATGGTAAAAGCGTTCAGTTGGTTGTGGATATGTACCAATATCGCTGTGTGTATGACGAGTCACTTTTGAACGTTGACAGTGGAGGCATTGTTGAGTCCACTGCTTGATGTCTTTCTTCATATTTGGCCAAACAAAACGATCTTGGATTAGTTTTGTTGTGACTTTTATGCCACCATGTGACAAACCATGTAGGGAATCAAACACTATTTTACGAAAACTAGAAGTCACATAAGGCCTTACCTTGTTTGTAGAAATATCACAGAAAACTGGTGGTTTCTCAGGCGATAGTACAATAGACTTTAGAACAAGTGAAGTTGACTCGCTTCGTAACAGGGATTGAAGTTCTTCATCATCATTTTGCGATTCGCATAATTGCTCGTAATCAATGGAACCTGGTGTATCAATTGTAGATATTCGAGAAAGCGTATCAGCAACTGTGTTGGCTTGACCACTTATATGACGGATGTCAGTTGAAAATTGTGATATAAAATCAAGCTGACGAAACTGACGTGGAGAAGCTTTCTCGGAATTCTGTTTGAAGGCAAACGTTAAGTGTTTATGATCCGTGAAGATGATGAAATGACGACCTTCAAGCATGTGCCTAAAGTTTTTTACAACAGTGTAAATAGCAAGGAGCTCTCTGTCATATGTGCTGTACTTCTTTTGGGTTTCAGTTAGTTTTCTTGAGAAGAAACTTAATGGCACCCAACCATCATCAGATTTTTGTTGTAGAACACCACCAATAGCTTGATCTGATGCATCCACCATTAAACAAATAGGTTTGTTGTCCGTTGGATGAACGAGAAGAGTGGCATTGGCCAAATCAGATTTACATTTGTTGAATGCATTTTCGGCTTCCGAATTCCAAACTATCGGTGTTTTGTCATTTTTCTTGTTACCTTTTTGGTATTGGAGCAATGGAATTTGAGTTTCTGCAGCATGCGGTACAAATCTGCGATAGAAATTCATCATGGCAAGAAAACGCCGAATTTCCTTAACATTTGTTGGCTTTGGGTAGTTGCTAATAGCCGCTACTTTTTCTGGAAGTGGGTAAATTCCATCTTTGTTGACCATGTGACCAAGGAATTGAACTTCCGATTGACCAAAGTTACATTTTGAAATATTGATAACTACACCATATTCGTTGAAACGATTAAACAATTGCTCAAGATGTTGAAAATGTTCTTCTTCTGAGCTAGATGCAATAAGTACATCATCTAAATATGCATAGCAAAAACCGAGGCCACGTAGAACTTCATGAATGAATCGTTGAAACGTTTGACCAGCGTTGCATAGGCCAAATGTCATGAATTCAAATTCAAAGAGTCCAAATGGTGTTATAATGGCGGTTTTTGGAACATCTTCAGGCGCCACAATAGTAGAAAAAATTGTCTTACCATTTAATCCAAAGCCAAAATCATGGATGTGCGGGAGGGGATACTTATCAGGAACTGTTATGGCATTCAGTCTTCGATAGTCACCGCAGGGTCTCCATTGGCCATTCTTTTTGGCAACCATATGTAAGGGACTGGACCAATTACTTTTGGATGGACGACACAGACCAAGATTCATCATGAAATCAAACTCACGTTTTGCTATTTCCAGTTGTTCAGGGGAAAGGCGACGTGCTTTAGAATTAACTGGTTGATCTTTCGAATCGATGACGTGTTGTACATTATGCTTTCGCTTGTTAGATGTTGTTGATGGATTAGTTATATCTGGAAAACGAAGCAGTAAATCGTGGTATGGAATAGTGTTATTTACCGTTTTGATTTCCAAATGATTTGTTTTTTTAATAAAAAACGAGGAATTTAATCCAGTTGTGTTGTCAATTAGTTTTTTCTTTTTCAAATCTACCAGCAAGCCGTAGTGTTGTAAGAAGTCTGCACCTATTATTGGATGTTTAACATCAGCGATGATAAATTTCCAGGAGAAATTTCTTCTTAAACCAAGGGTGGGCGAAAGAATGATATCACCAAACGTATTAATGGGTGTCCCATTTGCGGCGAAAAGCTTATAATTTTCAGGCTTAGACTTTTGTTTTTTTGTAGACAAAGGCAGGACAGATATGTCGGCCCCTGTATCGATCAAAAAACTTTCTTTAAGTTGTGGGTCGAAAATAAATAAGCGGTTAGTTGCTGGGCATCGGTCACTAGTTGTTTCTAGTGACCGCCTTGGAAGTTTTCCGACGACGAAGCTGTGTACGAACATGGCTGACGACAACAGCGGGCATTATTGCCAAACATACGATGATAGTAACATACCTGTTGTGATGAGTTACGAGATCTTTGAGATCTATTGCGGGAGGTAGAACGTGAACGCCGAAATCTTGGAGATTGGAGTTGTTGAACGGCTGTAGTAAGTGCTGCAATTTGTTGACGCAATTCACTTATTTCAGTCAAATTTTGAATACTCGTAATATTGTTGAAAGATGGACCAGGAATCTCACCGATCTTATCAGCCATTACTGCTAAGTTGTCCAATGTTTCTGCAGACGTTGCTAAAATGGCTTGGGTTTGCGGTGATAGACGTTGGATCCACATAGTCCGAAGAAATTCGTCTGTAACACCGCCGTTGGCAAGATTTCGCATCTCTCGAAGTAGAAAACTGGGTTTTTTATCGCCAATAGGCAATTCGTTGAGTAGCTGTTTGATGCGTTTCTCGTTAGAAACCGAGAAATGTTTAATGAGTCGATCTTTCAGCTGCGTATATGCATTGTCGGGACGTTTTAATATTATGTCGCTAACCTGTGACAACAATTCTGGGTCTAGTTCTGGGAGAACAGAAAAATATTTAGAGTTTTCTGAATCGATGCTATGATTTTCAAATTGCGCCTCCAATTGAGCGAACCAAACTGCTGGATTCTCTTTCCAAAAACGTGGAATCCTTAGCGTAATTGCGTGTGTTGATGTCGATGCTGTCGGTGTCACGACAGGCTCTGCTGCCGACTCACGAGATTCTGTATTTTGACTTCGGGGCATTTTGCACTACCACAATTTATAATTAATTTACTTTCGAATTAAAAACGCGTGAAAAAATCGTGGGTCACCAATTATAGAGACGAATTTATTTTTTAGTCTTCTATTTATTTTCAAATTATAAAATCGAATGAAAAATTTTATTTATTTTTTGAAAGAAACAATGAATATTAAAATCGAAACAAACTTGATTTTAAATAAATTAACTTATGTGGGAAGTGCCCACAGATGCAATCAGATACGATTATATCTGAATAGATATAAATATATCTAATCCATTTTTACATGGGATTTAATTTTAATACATTAAATTTTTATTGAATACTGCTATGCCTCAACATTTTCCGTTTAATCAATTTTTATTTCCAACTGGTCATCTTTTTTGCATACAAAAATGTTTTCAATGTTCTTTTCATCCAAAATTGACTACTTTTTCATGTTATCCCTCATGTAAGCTGCTCAACGTGTGTGTGTGTGTGTACAAGGAAGTCGTTGTTCATGTTCACGCTTCTTGAAAGGAATTTTAACATAACAGCTGGGCTTCCAATATTTATCGATGGCTTGGTGATGCATCAAATATTTATTTTGCATTTGCTTAGCATGATTCTTTTTTGTACTCTAGAAGCAATTTATATCGATGTATCTCTTTTAAACTGACTTAAGAATTTATTATTTATTTTATGAAATAAAATCAAATTTAATGAAACTTTAATGTGTAATCTAAACGCGGTATTAGTTATACAGAAGAGACTTTATAAATGATGTTGTGTTTTATCTAGATACGACAGAAAAAAAATAATTTAAATTTATCGATAGCACAAAATGGTTAATGGAAAATGTACTAGTTATCAAGGAACCCCTAACAAAATTTTTTCAATAGATACATCGATAACTATAGAATTGCTAATGACAATGGATTAGTAATCGGCATTACAATATCTTCTATGGAAAATTTAATAGTTATCGATAAATGGATAACAAAAAAAATTTCAAAATAAATTCAGTAGTTATCGAAAAATCGATAAAAAAAATATTTATGGAAAATTGTATAGTCATCGATTTTGTCGGGAATACCAAATTTTGTATTCAAAATTGTTTAGTTATCGATAACACACAAAATTTGCTATAAAAAATCTACTGTTATCGATATACCGATAACACTCAAAATGTTCAACGAAAATTTGTTTAGTCACCGATAACATACAAAATTTTATAGTTATCGATATTTTCTTAAAAAAAATTTACTGTTATCGATATATTAATAACTAGGGATGAGATTTTCATGCACTAAAAAATCGAATATATGCGCTTAAAATATGCGCTATAAAATTCAAAATATGCACTAAAAAACTTAAAAATATGCACTAAAAAATAAATTGTGTACAATTAAAATCTTGTTTTCATAGGAAAAACTTTTCAAAAAGTAAAAAATAACGCCGGCTTTAAATAGTAACATTTTAAACATTATAGAAGCAAGATTTTTTTAGAAACTAAGAAAATCTATAAAAAAAATACAAAGACAAAAAAAATAATTTTTCGTATTTTCAATTATTTTTGCGTATTTTATGCCAAAATATGCAAAAATATGCACTCAAAAGTTAGAAATATGCACAAAATATGCATTTAAAATCAAAATTTGCAAAAATATGCATTTTCACCAAAATATGAAAAAATATGCAAAACAAATCGATGATTCGGAAAGATAATTGGTCGATATCGTTCTTAGACTTTCGACAAAAAAACATGCATTTGCATGGAAATCTCATCCCTATTAATAACACACAATATTCTATAACAAATTTTATAGTTATATATTTTTTTCGGTAAAAATTCTACAGTTAACCATAACACACAAAATTTTCTTCAAAAAACCCATAAAAATATCGATACATCTATAACACAAACAATTTCTATAGAAAGTTTCATAGTTAATAATATATCGATAACAAACTAAATTTTCTATAGAAATTTTCTATAGACATCGATATATCGATTACACACAAAACTTTCTATACAAAATCTATATATAACAAAATCTATATATAACACACAAAAAACATCGATAACAAACACCATTTTCTATCCAAAATTTTTAGTTGATATATCAAAGACACACAAAATTTTCTGAAGAAAGTTTAATAGTTATGAAGATTTCGATAACACACAAAAGCTTCTAAAAAAATTTATAGTTATCGATATATCGATAACCCTAAAGTTTTCTTTACAAAATTTTTGTAATCATTGATATATTGATAAAACACAAATTTTATATAGAAACTTTTCTATATTTTCTTTACAAAATCTGGTAGTTATCGATATATCGATTACATACTAGTTTTTGACTGACATATTTATATATTTTCTTAACAAAATTTTATAGTCATCGATATATCAATAACACACAAGTTATATCAATAACTCACACCATTTTCTAAAGAAAGTTTAATTGTTATCGACATATCGACAATTTTATAGTTATCTATAATATATCAATAACATAAACACAATTTTTAAAAGAAACACAACATTTTTCGAACACAAAATTGTCTATTGAAAATTGTATAGTTACCGATATATCAAAAACACACAGAATTTTTTATAGATAATTTTGTAGTTTAAATTTATATTTTCTTTAAAAATTTTAATTGTTATCGATAACACACGCCATTTTCTATAGAAAATTTAATAGTTATAGATATTTCGATAGTATAGTAATAACTAGGGTGTTCAGCCGATTAATTATTGTTCGATTAATCGAACAATTTAAGACGAATAATTGTTCGATTAATTTAAAATTGCTAATTTCGATTAAAGAGTTAATCGAAGAATTTATGCCGATTAATCGATTAATAATAACATATGGTTTTTCTGTAAATTTGTTCTTATTTTATTTTTTTTTCGGATTTTCGCTGAAGTATTGAAGTATTTTCCTGAAGTATTGGATTTGTTAAACGACCTAAAGTTAGTACCTGATAAAATTTTGGACCAAATCGGTTAACTATGTGACCGCGCTAAGATCTGTCAAAGTTTCGAGTTTTGAGCAAAAACTCACTAAATTATACAAAAAAAAAAAAATAAATTACAAATTTTATGAATATGCTCAAAACTAAATATTTTTTGTTTAATATTTTTCAAAATGTATTTAGATAATAAATATAAATTTTTTGTGATATCGGTATTTCATATAAATTTGGCAACAAAAATAATTTTTTAATTCTAAAAGTTTTTCCAACTCTCTAAAATATTTTTTTTTTTAAATTTTCCCAAACAAAATTGCAGAAAACTTACATTTTGATACATTTTGTAATGCTGTTACATTTGTTCTTTTTTTATGTTAATAAAATGTTAAAATACTTGTCATTAATATTGTTTATTTACTTAACTACCAATTTTTTCTAAAATTGTCGAAAAAAAATCTTGTTATTTAGAAAGTTTCCGAATTTGGAATTATTCGATTAATCGATCAATTTTAAAAATTTTTTCGATTAATCGAACAAGTCAAAAATGCGAAATGCCGATTAATCGTTTAATCGAACAATAAAAAAACCCGATTAATTGAACACCCTAGTAATAACACAAACAATTATCTTAAGAAATTGTTCAAGAAAATTTAACAGTTATCGATCTACAAATTTTCTATAGAAAATTTTATAGTTATTATATCAGTAATCGATAACAGTAGATTTTTATTTTGAAAATATATAAAATTTTATATAAATAATTTTATAGTTATCGATACATTGGTAACACACTATTAAAAAATTATATTTTTAAGATAGCACAAAATATACGTAATAGAAAATTTTTTTTTCTAAAAAAAAAAACTATTGTTATCGATATATGCATAACACACATTTTTCATAATAAAATTTATAGTTATCGATAACACACAAAATTTTCTGAAGCAATATCTTTAGTTATCGATATTACAAAAACACCCACAATTTCTATAGAAAATCTTATAGTTTTTATATATTGATACCACACAAAATTTTCTACAGAAAATTTTAGAGTTATCGATATATCCATAGCACAGAAAATTTTTTTACAGAAAATTCTAAAGTTATCGATAACACACAAAATGTTCTATCAATAGTTATCGATGACACACAAACTTTTAAAAGAAAAATTTTAAGTAATCGATTCATCGATATGTCACATATTTTCTATAGAAAATTTTATAGTTATCGATATGTTGATAATACATTTAAAAACCGCTCAATATCGATAACATTCAAAATTTTCTCAAGAAAATTTTATGATTTACATTAATAATGAAAATTTCCCGGGATTCCCGGGAATCCCGGGAAATAAATAATTTTTTTCCGTTTCCCGGGAAATTGAAAAGTCCGGGAATTCCCAAACACTAGCCAGGATATATCATTTCTTCTAAAATATATGATATAAATTTAACCCTTTAATGACCAAACGATTTAAAAAATATATATCTAAGTACCTAAAATCGCGATTAATTCGCGGGAAAAGAAAAGTTTCACAATTTTTTATAACATATTTAGGTAATGCGCGTTGGTATTACTGAAAAAAAAATCACGGAAAATCGTATCATTGTACCAGTGTTTAAAAAAATCGGTGATGCTTTTTTATAACAAGAAAATTTGATATGGTCCAAAAAATCTATAATCATCAAAATTTTTTAACCCGCCTCTGATTTTATGATGACACATCAAGTGGGCTTTCATTTAAAAAATATTTCATCCGATTTCGTGTAAAGCCTTGGATGTGCCAGATCAAAACAGGTTTAGATAAAATCATCGCGCTTTCCGCTCAGAATGGCTTAAAGTAAAAAGTCAAAAAGCAAATCAATTCTACTCGTTAAGGCACGTCTTTTGGTGTATTAAAATGAACATGATGCATTAATTGCTACTAAAAAAAATTGGAAACAGATTTGCAAATTTCGCACAATTTTCAAAAATGCCATAAAATTTTTGAAATTTATTTTTTATAAACCCGCCAGTGATTTTTTTATGTTAACTCCTAAAAAACTCGGTTTACGCAAGACACCACCAAATTTCGAATGAAACCGCGAATGTGCCTCGCGAAAAACTGCACTCAAAAAAAAGTGAACTAAAATCTGGGAAAATTAACTCAATTTTGAGAAAAAGAGGGAATGATTTGGCTCCAAAGATTTTTTTTCTTGGTTTTAGTTCATAATTTTCCCAAAAATAAGGAAAACAAAGTTATTTAATTTTAACCCAATTTTAACTAGAAAATGGGAAAAATTATACTTAACATTTTAGAAATAGATTGGGTCTAGGCCCTGGACCCATGGGTTCGGACCCCATTTAACTCGAGACCCCGTTGGGTCCTTTAAGGGTCCCCATAGATTTTGAACCAAAACTTGTGTCCGTTTCGCTCTAACTTGCTTAGTTTTTGAGATACGGTAATAAGGGGCCTGATAGGGTCTTGAGAATCTTAAAAACCGGATAACTCAAAAACTAATAATCGGAGGGATTTCGGGTATTTTGCGGAAGTGTTCTACGAGTCAAGAGCTATAAAAATGCCATTGGACGTTTTCTCGTGTTGGCAGTATTTACCGAGATATGTGTATATATAAAATATCGGGAATTTCAAATTTTAGATCTAAAATTAGGGTCTAGAGACCCTGACAGATATGCAGAGCTAGGCAATTCCATATTTTTCGTTATAGTCTTTCTTTTGAAAATTTCATCCGTTTCGCTCTATCTCGCTTAGTTTTCGAGATATCGCCATTTTGAATTTTTAACTAAATTCTAAGAAGTTATTTACTAAATTCTCAGAAGTCATTAACAAAATTCTAAGAAGTAGACTTCCTCAATTCAAAGAAGAGAAATACGATGATGTTTTTTTTAGTAAATTTTAAATAAACTTGAACTAAATTGTTTTTTAAGAAATATGTCTTAAAAATAAAGATACGATTCTTAGATTTGTGGAAAATTTCTTTGGCAGTAAGAATTTTTTTCCTAATATTAAAAAAATCCATTTAAAGAAAACTATGAACTAATTATAAGTAAATGAACTAAAATTTTTTCGTCATAGTTAAGAAAATTTCTCATTTTTAAGTTAAATTTAACAAAATTTTAGGAAAATTCATGATAAATTTTCAAAGACATTTTTTCCTTAAATTTAGTTATGTCTTTTTTTTCAGTGTGGTATTTTAAAAAAATTACGTTTTTTCTTTCGAAATTTGATCTGCTGAAACTCCTTAACTATTCGTGGCACATTAACGGGATTAATTCCAAAATGTTAAGAATTACAACAGCTACCAACTCTAGTTCAACTTTTTTCATTTTATAGAGGGAGCCGAAATCCCTGATCAAAAAACCTCGAAATTTAAAAACTCTTAATTTTTGGTTTCAAAACTTAACCGTCTTATAACTTATTACCAAGCGATGAAGCATCTATCAAGCCGACATTAAAATAATCTCTTATATGTACTGACTTTGTGTTATGCCGGAAAAGATTGAAATATAAGGAGAACTTAAAAAAAAAGCGAAAGAAGGTAAAAACTATGGATTATTTCAAGCCATTTTTTTATCGATTTTTCAACTTTAACCCTCTGTAACTTTTACGTATATCCAAGAAGAAGAATATATTTTTTTCATTCTTTTTCTATAGAATCTTTAATAGTTATCGATACGTCATTAACACAATCAAATTTCTAAAGAAAATTTAACAGTTATCGATATTTCATTAATATATAAGTAAAACACACAATTATCTATAGAATCTTTAATAAGTAGTTATTGATACGTCGATAACACACACAAATCTCAAAAGAAAATTTTGCAGTTATCCATATATCAATAATATACAAAATTTTCTATATAAAATTTTATAGTTTTCTGTATAGGTTTTGAGAACACACAAAACTTTCTACAGAAAACTCTGTTCTTATCGATACATCGATGGCACAAAATATTTATTGTATAAAAATTTAAATCTATTGATGTATAGATTTCTATACAAAAATATATTGTTATCGATATATCCATAGCGCACAATGTTTGCTATAGAACATTTTATAGTTATCGATATGTCGATAAAACACAACATCCAAATTTTATAGTTATCTATATAATATTCACACACAAAATTTTCTATAAATTATTTGTAGTTATCATAGTTTCGATAAACGCAATATTTTCCATAGAAATTTTTATAGTTATCGATGTATCGATAACACACAAAATGTTATACAAAGAAATTTTATCGTGTTCGATTTATCGAAAACACACAAAATTTTCCGTAGAAAATTTTTTATTTATCGATTTATCAAAATATCGATAACACACCCTGATCATCCAGAAATAGTGTTATATATTTCAATACTTAACAGGTGTTCATCGTTTAAGGGATTTCCACAAATGTTTTGTTTTGACAACTTAAATGTTTTTAATTGTAAACAAATACTACATATTTTACACCTTTAACAATTTTTATACCCTCCACTCTAGTGATAGAGGGTATACATAAGTTTGTCATTTCCTATGTACACCACAAAATATTGGGCAAGGACCCCATAAAGTGTATATATTCATGATCCTCGATCGATTTTAAGTCGATATAGCGATATTTGTTCGTCTCTCTGTTGAAAACACGCTAACTTGTGAAAGTCTTAAGTTAAGACTCTTAACTGAAGCTGCTGAATCTTGGCGTATATGTTTGTAATTTACCTGGTCAGGTTGGTATTGTATTTCAGCAAAATCGGTTCAGTGGTTCTAAAAGTTATATGTGAATGTCGGCTGGGGTTTTTCGTGAATTTGCGTCTTAAAAAAATCCGCTAGCTTTCGAATGACAACTCTGAGGTTGCTGAAGCTTGGCATATATTTTTGTCTTTTTCCTGGTCTGCTTTCTGTTGCATTTCAGCAAAATCGGTCCAGTTGTTCAAAATTTATGAGCATAACCTTGAATTTCAGATTGGTTTCACCTTAAATTCACGTGTTGATAAAACCGTTACATAAGTTTAAAAACATTGGTGAAAACAAGGATATTTTTCAAAGTAACTTTGTCACCTAAAAATATTTTTACACTAAAAAAAAATTACACTCGAAAAAAATTTTACACTAAAAAAAATATATGTACACTCAAAAAAAATTAAAATTTTTTTTTTTTACAAAAATGACTAAATTTTTGTTTTTAACTCAAAATAAAATATTCCTAATCCAAAATTGTTAAATTTTTGTTCACGTAAGTAAATTTACTACACCCAAAAAAAAACGTGGGTATTGAATACTAAAAATTTAACTAAATTTTAGTCCAAAAGGACCTAGTGCAGTAATTGGTAACCAATACTAAAATTTTTTACTAATATTATTCAAAACCAGTAAAAATTACCAATTTGAGTACTTTGAAGTTACTAAAATTAGTAACCAATTAGTAGATTTTTGTACAATATCACTTACTAAACCTTTTACTGTAGAATTATTTTGAGTGTATCACTTAAGAAGGGAACTGTGTAGGATACTGATGGATTCGGCTTGAGCATACAAATCAATCGTACACATTCACACACATATTTCGTTATCTAGGAAATTGTTATAAAATATTCTTTAATTCCAACATTTGTATCATTTTCGAAGTTTAACTCAAGCCAAAGGCAATTTCTAGCGAATATTACAAAATGTCATCTATTCGCAGTTCGGAACGTTTTATTAAATTGTTGTCTATTATTTCAATTTTATCTGAATTATGTGGTGCAAATATCTTAAAGAAAAATTATAAAATGTCCTGGATAACATGGAGCGTTATTATATTAATAAATATAGCATTCGGGTTTACCTTTCATACCATGTACATTGGCGTGGTGGTCAAAGATGAATGGACAGAGCTTTTAAAATGTGCCTGTATGTTATCGTCGGGATTACAGGTGACATTATTTAATAAAGGAAAAAATATATATACATTAGAAAGGCATTTTTTCTTTAACTTTTGATTTTTCCAAGTGGCCGGGCAAGATTTTTATTCTACTAGACCCAAAGACTATGTGATACAAATTTGAGGACAATCGGATTAAATTAACCTGTGTCATCCGCCGATCAAAGTTTTGGAATTTTGAACATTAAAAAAAAATATCAAAAAAGTTGTATACTACATTAAAAAAAAAAATTGTAAAATTTTCAAAAAAGCCTCGTAAAAAAATTGTTTGCAACCTCCTATTTTACGAGAGTTCCCAGTAAAAATAACAATCTAATTTGTAAAAAGCTTGTAAAATTACAAACAATTTACCAATAAAATTGCAAATTTAAAACTTTTTTGACGCGATAAAAATTACAAGGACTTCGCGTGACTTAACTAGATTTTGTGCTATCTCCTATATTACGAAAATTTCTAGTAAAACTTACGAGCTTTTTTTTTAATTTTTCAAGTTTTTTACCAATGAAATTGTAAATTTATTACTTTTTTGATGCGATAATACTAACAAGGAATTCTCGTAAATTAACTATTTTTTTTTTTTAATTACCTTAGAAATTTGTACATTTACGAAAAAAATTGTAAAATCAAAAAAAAAAAAATTGTTAAAAAACAGTGAACAATTTACTAAAAAAAAGTCTCGTAATCCCAGTTAACCAATATTTTACAGTTTTCCTTGTTTTTTAACAAAAAAATTTTCGATCGAAATTTATATTTTTTTTTTGTAGTTTTACAATATGTTTTTGGTAATTTTACAAGTTTTTTTTTTGTAATTTTACAAATTTCCAAGGAAATTTAAAAAAAAATCTAGTAAATTCACGAGAATTCCTTGTAAGTTTTATTTTGCCAAAAATGTTGTTAATTAACAATTTAATTGGTAAAAAGCTTGTAAAGTTACAAAAAGCTCGTTATATTAACTTGGAATTTTTGTAAAATAGGAGATAGCAAAAAATCTAGCAACGTTATGAGAATTCCTTGTAAGTTTTACCGCGTCAAAAAATTTATAAATTTACTAAATTATTGGATAAAAGCTTGCAAAATTACTAGTAATTCTCGTTAAACAGGAGGTAAGAAAAAAATAACAAACTTTTCTTGTTATTTTAAAAGTTTTTTTTTATGTACCACAAGTTCAAGGCCTAGTAAAATAAAATTTTGTACGGATATTCAAAATCAGAAAAAAACTTTTTAAAAATACAAAAATATAAGGAGCTTTTCATTTTAAACGAAACACGAAAAAAAGTTCTGTTGGATTAAAACAAAACTTAGAGAGGTTATTGCCCTAACAAATCGTTTTAGTTTTTCAAAAAAATGGTTGGAAAATTGAGTAATTATACCCTACACCAATCTGTGGTACAGGGTATAATGAGTTTGTGCTGATGTTTGTAACTACCCGAAATATTGGTCTTCGACCTACCTTCAAGTATACCGATCGACTCAGAATTACTTTTTGAGTCGATTTAGCGATGTCAGTCCGTCCGTCTGTCCATCTATCGGTTTAAGCACGATACAGGTCGCAATTTTCAATTAATTGACTTGAAATTTGGGTCTTTCGACCCAAGGACGAAGCGTATTGAAATTGGAGAAAATCGGTCCATGTTAAGACCTAGCCCCCATACAAACGCCCTATTTGGATTCAGCTTAAATAATTCTAATAACCGTATTGTAATAGATATCGCTTTAAAATTTAGCAAAGTAATCAAATTTTGTATGAACGACTCATCACTCCAAATTTTAAGGGACTTTCCTTCTGGTAGTCCCCATACAAACCACCCTCCAGATATTCACATAATTCCCTCGAAATTCATAAGAATGGAAATAGTTGAGAAACATTTTATTTTTAGGTGTTAAACATGTACTTCAAGAACCAAATCAAATCGGAATATAATTGGACCATTTTTGGACTTAGTCCCCCATATAAAAATTTCGACCGATATTCAGTTAAATTGGTTTATTGACAAAAAAAAACCAAGTCTACTATAATTTGATCTGTGTGTGTTTTCTGCTCTAAATAAAGATCTAACAAAAGACAGTCGGTCCATGTTTGGACTTGGGACCCATTTTCTGGAAAACACTGGTGTAGGGTATTATATGGTCGGTCTTGACCGACTTTTACTTTCTTACTTGTTTTGTCTTGACATCGTTTCAGATTTATTGTTTTCTACATTAACTCAACAGTTCTGAAATTTTCAAAACACTTTTATTTTACACTCAAAATAATACATTAGTAGATTTACTAATTTTTTTTTGCTAATGCTGGTTAGCTAACTTTTAGCAAATTTTTAGTTGAGATTAGCATGTTAGCAAAAATATCTTGTAAACTTCATTTAGCGCATTAGCAATTTTAAACAAAATTTGAACTAATGTTTTTTGCTAAATTTAAAATTGAGTTGACCAAATTTTTACAAGGTTTTTTGCTAATATTAGCAAAAATAAGTGGTAAATTTTTTTTAGTTTCAGAAAACTTTAAATGGCGCTATCTCGGAAACTAAGCCAGATAGAGCAAAATGGAAGCCATTTTTGGTTCTCGGGCTCTCATGTGTGGACCGTAACGGGTCCTAACTTTGGATTTAAAAAAGTTTGCATTCCCGAAAATTTTAAAATGCTCATATCTCGGTAAATATTGCCAACACAACAAAAAGCCCAAAAGCATTTTTGTAACTCAACACGTAGAACAAGATCGCAAGTAATCAAAAGCTCTCCGAGTAATATTGTTGAAGCTATCGAGTTTTGTAATTCTCAAAACCCCGGTGGTCCCCTAAAATCACGTATCTCAAAAACTAAGCATGGTAGAGCGAAACGGACACAAATTTTGAATCAAAAACTATGACGATTTTTAAGGAACAAAACTAGGTCGGGTCCAAACCCAAAGGGGTCCTCAAATATGTATGAACTAAGTTGAAATAAAAAAAATTTCAGTTAACTAATTTTTGGCAAAACATTTTTGCTAACTTTACCAAAAAAATTGTGGGTTCAAAATCAGCAAATTTTCTTGTAGGTTTACAAGCTTTTTTTGTTAACATTACAGTTTTTTTTTTAGTGTATAGAGTTTTGTATGGGCTATCGATTCACATTTATTTGTTTAAAAAAAAAAAACAATTCAGAACTTTGTCTGAATTATCCAAATTTAACCTCAAAATCGATGTCGCAAAAAGCACGCCATTATTATTATTTTTTGTAAATTTTAATAAAATTTCATTAAATATTTAACAAAATGTCAATATTTGCATAGATCAGTTATTTTTTGTTTTCGAGAAAAATGAGTTTAAACTTCAAAATATCGTAAAAAATGGTGAAATTGAGAAATTTTTGCATGACTTCGCTTTACGTGTAATTTTTTTCGACTGTAACTCAACAATTCTGAAGTTTTCGAAACACACCTATATAATTAAAATTTGTATGGGCTATCGATTGGAGTTATTAAACTTTCAAATTTCGTGTCGTAATACCTGCCAAACGATGGCCACTTTAGCGCTGATTATGGGAAAATTTATGAAAAAACCTTGAAAAGTCATCTTCAGTCGGCAACCAGCGGTCAAAGTTGGAAAAAAGTTTATGATCGAATTTTTTTACCAAATCCGACTCGAAAATTCGCAAATTTTGTGTACTTTAGGAAAAATGGTAAGAAAATTCCAAAACCACGATTTTGGTCCACAGATGCAGATTTTTAAACATAAAATATATTTTTTATCCAAATTGGTCTTAAAAGTTGGAAAATGTTAAGTATGTTACACTGAAAAAAAAAGACATAACTAAAATTAAGGAAAAAATGTTTTTGAAAATTTATCATGAATTTTCTTAAAATTTAGTTAAATTTAACTTAAAAATGAGAAATTTTCTTAACTATGAGGAAAAAATTTTAATTCATTTACTTATAATAAGTTCATAGTTTTCTTTAAATGAATTTTTTTAATATTAGGAAAAAAAATCTTGCTGCCAAAGAAATTTTCCACAAATCTAAGAAGCGTATCTTTATTTTTAAGACATCTTTCTTAAAAAACAATTTAGTTCAAGTTTAGTTAAAATTTACTAAAAAAACATCATCGTATTTCTCTTCTTTGAATTGAGGAAGTGTAATTCTTAGATTTTAGTTAATGACTTCTGAGAATTTAGTAAATAACTTCTTAGAATTTAGTTAAAAATTCAAAATGGCGATATCTCGAAAACTAAGAGAGATAGAGCGAAACGGATGAAATTTTCAAAAGAAAGACTTCAAAGAAAAATATTGAATAGCCTAGCTCTGCATATCTGTCGGGGTCTCAAGACCCTAATTTTAGATCTAAAATTTGAAATTCCCGAGATTTTATATATGCACATATCTCGGTAAATACTGCCAACACGAGAAAAGGTCCAACAGCATTTTTGTTGTTCTTGACTCGTAGAACACTTCCGCAAAATACCTGAGAGCCCTCCGATTATTAGTTTTTGAGTTATCCGGTTTTAAGATTCTCAAGACCCTATCAGGCCCCTTATTACTGTATCTCAAAAACTAAGCAAGTAAGAGCGAAACGGACACAAGTTTTGGTTCAAAATCTATGGGGACCCTTAAAGAACCCAACGGGGTCTCGAGTTAAATGGGGTCCGAACCCATTGGTCCAGGGTCTAGCCCCAATCTATTTCTAAAATGTGAAGTATAATTTTTCTCATTTTCTAGTTAAAATTGGCTTAAAATTAAATAACTTTGTTTTCCTTATTTTTGGGAAAATTATGAACTAAAACCAAGAAAAAAATCTTTGGAGACAAATCATTCCCTTTTTTTCAAAATTGAGTTAATTTTCCAAGATTTTAGTTCACTTTTTTTTGAGTGTATGTAAAAAATATTAAAAAAATATGAAAACCGGATTTTGGTCCAATATTGGTGATCAAATATCCGAATTTTTGAGCCGGATTTGGTTAAACAATTCGGACTTGAATTTTTTGTCGAAATACGTAATTTTTTCGAACTTTGACCGCTGGTTGCCAACTGAAGATGATCTTGCAAAATTTTTTCATAAATTTTCACACAATCAGCTCTTACGTCGCTATCGGTATTACGACACGAAATTCGAAAGTTAAGATTAGACGAGACGCCCTAATGACCATGTTTTACGATACTTTGAAGTTCAAAGTCACTTTTATCGAAAATTAAAAATAACTGCTCAAGTTTGACAACACCAATTTCACCTATTTTTCCGAAAAGCTAAAGACTTTGTTTCACGATTTATTAGTGCCATATAGGTAGGCTGACAATTCGTACTGATTTGATCAGTACATGTACTGATTTTTGATCACGTGTACTGATCAAAAAACGTTGTACTGATTTGTACTGATTTTTTAAAATATGTACTGATTGTACTGATTTCTGAACATTTCAATATAAAAAATAATTTTATTCGAAAATTCTGTACATCAAGAGGTTCCTTAACGCAAAAATGAATCTGAGCATGAGGTTCTTTTGAATTTCCTAAATTTATATGAAAATGCGCACAGAATCTTTGAGGTTTTCTACAATGAAAAGTTCAATGGGCCGATGGATTTTTTATATTTTTAGAAAGATGATGTAAATTGCATGGATTAAAATGATTCTGAGATCTTAGATAAGGTAATGTCATGAGAGCTTATTCGAAAAAGAGCTCAGAAAATCAGGGTCTTTAAAAAAAACACGTGCTTATTAGCTGTGAAGTTTTCTTACAGGAAAAGTTGTCAAAGCTTACGGAAAAAGTCTTAAAAATTTTCGGGATTTTCTTATTCTCAAAACCTGTGGAATTTTGTTATATTTTCTGCACTTGCAGTTGTTTTTTAACAGTTTTTTTTGCAGTTGTTTTTACACAAAATACTTGTGGTCAAGTTAGTTTAACCGACATTTTTTTAAGTGTTGAAAAAACATCAGTGTTTTCTAATAGAAAAAATTTTTAGAGAGTTATTTCTAGAAAAAAAAAAACATAAAAACTTGGGCGTACTGATTTAGGCTCAGAAAAAAATGGTCACCCTACATATAGGGCAAAAAGCTCTATAAGTTTGACTTTGATCCAACACCATTTTGTTTTTCGTGGTTCGTTTTGAAATAAAGATCTTTCGTATGTTTTTGTGTAAATTTCAGGGATTAGCCAAATTAATTAATGGCCTTCAAAAACGTAAGCAATATTGTTTTCTTTATAACGAAATCATCAATATGTATCAAACATATGAACTCAAAGACAAGAATTATCAAAAATCTTTAACTAAAGATATAGCTTTTGTTAAAGCTCTAACATTCGGCTTATGTGGAGTGTATGTAGTTGGGGCATCTGGTCTTATTATCGTACCTGTATTTATTTGGATTTTCCTACATCAACGTGTTCATATAATGCAATTTTTTATACCACTAATTGATCCGGATACCGATTTCGGTTTCTATTGTAATTTTTCTCTGCATGTAGTGTGTATATTATTCGGTGCGTTTGGTAATTTTGTCAGTGATTCGTGGTGTTTTATATTTGTTAGCCATACTGACGTTATCAAAAATATTCTAAAATGTAAATTTAATGATTTGGACGAAATTCTAAAATTGTATCCAAGAGATTTGGAAAAATCAAAGCCGTTGCTACGTGACATATTACAATGGCATCAGAAGTACATTCTGTAAGTATATGTTAAGAGGTTTGAAAAAATAATTACACTCATTACCAGAATTCTACTGTTTACCAGCTAACCGATACTTTCAGACTTTAGTTTTTACTTCAAATTTATCTACTTTCAAAAAAAACCTTGTAAAACTACTAAAAAATCTCGTAATCCTATTTAAGCACACCAAAAAAAAACTTTGTAAAACGACAATAAAAGTTTGTAACTTCCTAGTTATTTTGGCAAGATTTTTTTTTTTACCAAAAAAATTGTAAATTTACAATTTTTTTTAAGGGATAGAACTTACAAGGAGGTTTCGTTACATTACTATATTTTTTGCTATCTCCTATTTTACGAGAACTCCTAGTAAAAATTACGAGCTTTTTTTGTAATTTTAAAAGCTTTTTACCAATTAAATTGAAAGTTTACAACTTTTTTTGCGCAATAAATCTTACAAGGAATTCTCGTGAATTTACTAGATTTTATTTGTAAAAAAACTTGGAAATTTGTAAAATTACAAAAAATAATGTAAATTTCGATCAAAAATTTTTTGTTAAAAAAAAACAAGGAAAACTGTAAAATATTGGTAAAGTTAGATTACGAGACTTTTTCTTGTAATTTAACAAAAGTTTTTTTTCTGTGTAACATTTGACACTTTTTCTTGATTTTTAACAAAAAATTTTCGAATGAAATTTAAATTTTTTTTATAATTTAATATTTTTTTTCTTAAATGTCCAAATTCCCAAGTAATTTTACTAAAAAAAAATCTAGTAAAGTTACGAGAATTTCCTGTAAGATAAAACGCGTCTAAAAGTTGTAAATTTACAATTTTGTTTTTAAAAAGCTTGTAAAATTACAATAAATCTCGTAATTTTTACTAGGAATTCGCGTAAAATAGAAGGTTTCACAAATCGAGTAAAGTCACGAGAATTCATTGTAATTTTTGTCGCGTCAAAAAAGTTTTAAATTTACAATGATATTGGTGAAAAGCTTGTTAAATTAACAACAAAGCTCGTAATTTTAACCAGGAATTCTAGTATAGTAGAAAATTGGTACAAATAATTATACATGTTTTTTTTTTCAGTGTGCACAGAAAAAAAAATTAGTAAATTTTTAATTAAAAGCATCGCTAAAAAATATGTTTTGCACACAAAAAAAAACTTTGTCAAATTACTAAGAAAAGTCTCGTAATCCCATTTTACCAATATTTGACAGTTTCCCTTGTTTTTTAACAAATCGAAATTTACATTTTATTTTGTAATTTTACGATTTTTTTGTAATTTTACAAATTTCCAAGATAATTTTACAAAAAAAAATCTAGTAAATTCCATGTAAAACTGTAAATTTACAATTTTATTGGTAAAAAGCTTGTAAAATTAAAAAATTATTGGTAAAAAGCTTTTAAAATTACTAAGAATTCTCGTAAAATAGGAGGTAGCAAAAAATCTAGTAAAATTACGAAACCTCTTTGTAAATTTTATCGTGTCAAAAAAAATGTAAATTTACAATTTTATTGGTAAAAACCTTGTAAAATTACAAAATTATTGGTAAAAAGGTACCAAACAAAATAAGTCACAAGTTTTTTTTTTTTGAGTGTAGAGAAATAGTAAAAAATAAATAAATAAAATAAAAAAACAAGTAAGAAAATTAAGTCGGTCAAGACCGACCATATAATACCCTACACCAGTGTTTCCCGGAAAATGGGTCCCAAGTTCAAACATGGACCGATTGTATCTATCTTTTGTCAAATCTTTAATAAGTGTAAAAAACACTCGAAAACCTAATTTGAGTATAATAAACTTCTATTTGTTGCCAATAAACCGCTTTAACTGAATATCAGGCAAAATTTTTATATGGGGCCTAAGTCCAAAAATGGTCCGATTATAATCATTAGGTTATTAAAGTACAAATTAAAAACATACAAACAAAATTTTAATAAATTATTTTCTATTTTCATTAAATTTGAGAGATTTATGTGAATATCGGGAAGGTGGTGTGTATGGGGGCTACAAGAGAAGAACTGGTCCGATTCCTTTGAAATTTGGAATAGTAATTAATAAATAAAAAACACGTTTACCTTCCAAATTTTGAAGGATACCTATTATAATTTGGTTATTAGAGCCAATTGTGCCAAATTAGAGCGGACCTTTGTATGGGAGCTAGGTCTAAACATGGACCGATTTAGTCTAATTTTAATAGGCTTCGTCCTTAGGCCAAACGAAGCTTAAGTTTCAAATTTCAACCAAATCGATTGATAATTACGACCTGTATCGTGTTTACAACGTTTACATGGACGGACGGACGGACGGACGGACGAACAGACAGACAGACGGACGGACGGACATCGCTAGAATGACTTAAAAAGATATTCTGAGTCGATCGGTATACTTAAAAGTGGGTCTAGGATAAGTATTTCGGGTAGTTACAAACATCAGCACAAAGTCATTATACCCTGTACCCAGGGGTGCCAGATGATTTTGATGAAAAATCGGCATATTTTCAAAAAAAAATCGGCATTATCGGCACTTCAATTTAAAAAATCGGCAAAAAATCGGCAAATGAAAAATAACCATTTTAAATACAATAAAACATATTTTGGATCACTCAATGCTCCATTATAAAATAACTCTCCCTTAAATTTAACTTTTTCATACAAATTTTGACAAAAGGCTCCGTTAAATCGGCAGTTAGCAGCTAACTTTTCATTGAGTAATCCGCCCTTAATCGACGTGTGTTTCGGAATTTGTCAGATTTCATTGTCAAGAACTAACAAATAATTCCAGCAAAAAAAAATTTAAAAAATATTTTTTTTTCACTTTTTTCAGAGCTTCCCGATTTTAGGTAAAAAACCAAATACATTTCCTAACAGGTTCAATATCTGTTTGTGTTGATATTGACCCTGAAAAACAACTGTTCTGACCCCTGTGATAAGTAAATTAAAAAAAAAAAAACGCTCCACTCTAATGAACATGCTTTGTTTTCTACAGACAGACGGACGGACATTGTTAGATTGACTTAAAATCGATGGAGGGCTATGAGTATGTTCACTTGTGTGGTCCTAGAACGATATTTCCTGGCGTTACAAATGGAATGACAAACCCATATACAAAAATCCTCTTATCAACTAAGGGGTGGGTATAAAAAGTGACAGTGTTTTTAGAGCTGATCAAAAAATCGGCATTTTTGGAGCAAAAATCGGCAAATCGGCACTTTGATATTTTTGAGGCAAAAAATCGGCAAAATGCCGATAAATCGGCAAATATGGCAGCCCTGCCTGTACCACAGAGTGGTGTAGGGTATAATTAATCACTCTCTCGAAAATACGACTTACTTACGCAAATTTTTTTTCAACACACGCTCACTCAAAATCCTGAAATTAAAATAAAAACCACTCTCGCACAATTCAGAATCACGCAAATACGTGAAAAAGAGAGATGTACCATTAAAATTTTGTTTGTAGGTGTTTCATGTGTTTGGTTTGGTAATAAAATTAAATCCCAATATAATCAGTCTACTTTTGAACTTAGCCTTATAAACCAATTCCGCCCGATATTCACTAAAATCTGGGTATTATCAAGAAATACAAGTCAATTTTACGTATTCAATTTCTAAATTTTTTCTATCTTAATAAAAGTTCTAACCAACTATAGATCTAATCGATCCAAGTTTGGACTGGGACAATTTTCCGGCAACACTGTTGTACGGTATTATATGGTTGGTCTTGATGGACTATAATTTTCTTACTTGTTTTTTATAAAAAAACATTTTGTAAAAAAAATTAAAAATAAATTCCATCGTTACAAATGTGCGACAACTCCGTTAAAAAGGCGTTACAACTTATTATAGAAACGTTTTTTTTCTTCTTGTATTTCAGATATTGTGTCTTTTAATTTCTAAGTCGTAATAAAATTATAGGTAAAGAGTGCGAAATTATATTAACTATATAATTAAAACAAGTTAAAAGAGTGTTATATTCGCCTGTGCCGAATCTTTAATACCCTCCATTATATCGCTCATTTACTTGAATAGTGTCATAACTCAAAATGTTTCATTTTGCAGAAAACTCGTTTAAAGTTTACAATTGAAACTGGTTGTTCATTGAAAATGGCCGGTACATAGAAAATGTAATAATTACGTATTTTCTTCTTAAATGATGAGTTTTAAAGATATAAATATGAATTTTTGACACAATATTAAGCATGATATAATGAAAAATGCTGCATTATTAACTCAAAAATCACATTTTTTGAGTTATGACACTATACAAGTAAATGAGCGATATGTATAAATAAAAACAAAAAAAGGAACCTTTCAACTAGTCAAAAGTGCGAAATGGTATTTCAGAAAATATCAATTGTATTTCAGAAATTATCAATGGTGTTTCAGAAATTATCAATTGTATTTCAGAAATTATCAATGGTATTTAAGAATTCATCAATTGAATAAAAAAACTGATGTAGAATAAAATAAGGCCCAATTGGACAATATAATTGAAAATATTTTTTTCTCATTCAAAAAAATTACAGTCTTATGATCAGGGGAAGTATTTATAACTTTGCCATTTTTTATTCGATTTTAGTGTCTTTTAGCTGGTTAGAAAGATAATTGCAAATACAGAATTCATTTATTTTTGTCTTATTTGAAAAAGTAAGTTAATATACTTTTTTTTTTCTAAAAACCACAAAAAATTTATTTTTTCTCCTCATAAAATTTTTAACCGATTTTCGGCAACCTTATCCGATTGTCTCCAAATTTTGAATTTTTGTTTTTAGATACCAATAAACCATTGTAAAACTATAACGGTACTATCATTAGAAAAAGTAATCAAAAATATGTAAACAAACATAAAACCTCTTGACTTCAACAAATCCAAATAATAAAGCAACTAGTGTTTGGGAATTTCCGGACTTATCAATTTCCCGGGAAACGGGAAAAAAATAATTTATTTCCCGGGATTCCCGGGAATCCCGGGAAATATTCATTATTAATATAAATCATTAAAAATATTAAAATTTTACCAACTTTCTATTAAAAACCATTTTATTAGAGATAAACAATTAATTAAAACATAAAAAATCAAAAAATAAAAGTTAAAAATCGTGAAATACAATAAAACAAAACAAAAACAATATTGCAACTTTTTCCCCCACAAAAAAAAACACAAAAAATAGCTAAAAATCGCAAAAAAATTTAAAACTGCGTTATTCGAGCAAAAACTAATAAAGTTGACAGCACTTTTAATATTTGTTCTGGAAATGTAAATTCTAGGTTCAATTTTTTTTCTTTTTTTGACAGTCTTAGCAAAATTATCATTAAAGGACGTATATTTTTTGACTTTTTGATATTTTTGATATTTCATGATATTGTCATACTTTTTACACTTGGTCAATTTTCCTATGAATATATATTAGCACTGTTCTTCCAAATAGAAAAAATACAAAAAAAGGGAAATGTAATTATACCTGTATGTAAAAAAGATATTAAAAATTAAATTAACATAAACCTTTTTTATGTAAAATGGTTTATTTTATAAAATTCCCGGATTTCCCGGGAAAAATTCAAAAAATTCCCGGGAATTCCCGTCAGTCTTTTCCCGGGAATTCCCGGGAAATACGACCCGGGAATTCACGGACCCCAAACACTTAAAGCAACCCAACAAACAAAGAAAAAAGAAGAAGATTTCCAATCGCTTTTCTTGGAGAAAAATGGCTATTGTTGCAAAAACTGTGTTCGTATTGTGAATATTAACCGATTTGTTTAAAACCGTGGTTTAAAGTTTTGTATATGGGCATAAACACAACCACTTTTTGGAATATATTTTCAAATTGTCTGCTGGGATTTCTTGTTTATTTTGTTGTTTATATTTTTTTTTTGTTTTGATTTTTTATTTATTTGAATTTTTATTTTTAAAGTTTGAAATTAATAGGTGGACGTTATTGACAACAAATTCTAATAATACTACCTGGTATTATTGTGCCATGCCAATAAACAAAACTCCATGTTAGAAAAATACGATTTGAAAATTTCCCTTGTATTTAAGAAAAAGTCTAACAAGGAATGTATCCCATAGCTAACACTATATATAAGGTATATATGGGGCATTCCATGTGAAATCGGACACTTTGAAAAACTTTTTTTTTAGATTTTCCCAATTTGTTTACAGTTTTTAGTACCCTTCGAAAACTTCTTCGTGGTAAATTTTCAGATTTTTTTGATGACCCGTTCAAAAGATATCGAATTTTTAAAAATTGGTAGTTTGTTCCTTTACTCAAAGTTCTTTTAATCATAACTTCTTCAATAATGGTCCAAATTTCAATTTTTTTTTTTTCAAAATTTTTGTTTTTTTTACGTACTTTTAAAAAAAAAATCCCAAAAAATTCTTAAAAGCGCTCTAGTAAGCAATTTTTAAGTTTTAAAACTTAAATCTCATTTTTGAAAATGTTTGTACTCTTCGATTTTTTTGAAATTTTTTTGTGAAAAACTTCTATCAATTCTAGAAATTTTTTGCCCAGGAGCATCGTGGGATAACGATTTTTACTATTTTTTAAAATTTTTTGAAAAAATTTTATTGTAATTTTCCAATCTTAAAATCATTTCTACTGCTCTAATGGTGCGTCATAGAGGGGTTCTTTATAAGACCGATCCCCATTAGTTTTTACATCTTAACATTTCTTTGGAACAAACTTATACCCTATCTCCAATTTCTGAGGGGGCTCCCACACAAAACGACATTTTTTAAAATTTGTTCCAACCGCTCTAACTGCCCTAATAGTGCCCTTAGAGCAACAAAATGTATGACCGACCCACAATATTTTTTTAGTCCAAACATTTTTTCTGAACACACCTACCCTCTATCTTTAACTGTTAAGGCGGTCCCCATACAATTTTTTTTATTTTTTGTAAATTTGTTTTATTTAATAAGCTTCTACCGGTCCAATGGTGCGTCCGAGAGGGGTCATTAGTGAGACCGACCCCCATTTGTTTTTACCCTTCAACATTTTTTCAAAATATACCTACGCCCTATCTCAACTCCCTAAGTAGGCTCCCATACAAAATTACATTTTTATAAAATTTGCTCGAACTGTTATTTGTATGGGAGCCTACTTAGGGAGTGGAGATAGGGCGTATGTGTGTTTTAAAAAAATGTTGTAGGGTAAAAATAAATGGGGGTCGGTCTCACAAATGACCCCTCTCGGACGCACCATTGGGCCGGTAGAAGCTGATGAAAAAAAACAAATTTACAAAAAATAAAAAAAATTGTATGGGGACCACCTAAACCGTTAAAGATAGAGGGTAGGTGTGTTCAGAAAAAATGTTTGGACTAAAAAAATATTGTGGGTCGGTCATACATTTTGTTGCTCTAAGGGCACTATTAGGGCAGTTAGAGCGGTTGGAGCAAATTTCAAAAAATGTCGTTTTGTGTGGGAGCCCCCTTAGAAATTGGAGATAGGGTATAAGTTTGTTCCAAAGAAATGTTAAGACGTAAAAATTAATGGGGGTCGGTCTTATAAAGGACCCCTCTATGACGCACCATTAGAGCAGTAGAAATGATTCTATGATTGGAAAATTACAATAAAATTTTTTCAAAAAATTTAAAAAAATAGTAATAATTGTTATCCCACGATGGTCCTGGGCAAAAAACTTTTAGAATTGATAGAAGTTTTACACAACAAAATTTAAAAAAAATCCAAGAGTACAAACATTTTCAAAAATGAGATTTAAACTTTAAAACTTAAAAACCGCATACTAGAGCGCTTTTAAGAATTTTTTGGGATTTTTTTTTAAAAAGTACGTAAAAAAACAAAAATTTTGAACAAAAAAAATTTAAATTTGGACCATTATTGAAGAAGTTATGATTAAAAGAAGTTTGAGTAAAGGAACAAACTACCAATTTTTAAAAATTCGATATCTTTTGAACGGGTCATCAAAAAAATCTGAAAATTTACCACGAAGGAGTTTTCGAAGGGTACTAAAAACTGTAAACAAATTGGGAAAATCTAAAAAAAAAGTTTTTCAAAGTGTCCGATTTCACATGGAATGCCCCATATAACTTTGTCATTCCGTTTGTAACACATCGAAATATTGATCCTCGATCGATTTTAAGTCGATCTAGCGATGTCCGTCCGTCCGTCTGTCAGTTGAAAACACGCTAACTTTTGAAAGACTTTACGGAGGCTCCAGCAGTTTGGCACATATGTTGGTCATTTACCTGGTCAGATTGGTGTTGTAATCTAGCCAAATCGGTAAAGTGGTTTAAAAGTTATGATTAAAAGAGTAAATTTCGGCAAATTTCACGATAACTTTCGAAAGACAATAATGAGACTACTGAAACCTGGCATGTATCTTTGCCGTTCCCTAGGTCTGTTTGGTGTTTAATTTCAGCTCAATCGGTCCAGTCGTTCAAAAGTTATAAGCAAAACCCTGAATTTTAGATTGGTTTCATCTTTAATGCCACGTGTTAAACAAGTTTTAAAAGCATTGGTGGTAACTTAATAATGCTTTTCAAACTTGTTTAGTTTTGAAACAATGATTTTTAGACTTGTTTTGTTTTAAAAGTATTGGTAATTTAAAAATTACACTCGAAAAAAATTTTACACTCAAAAAAAAATTTTACACTCCAAAAAAAATTTTTTTTTTTTTTTTTTTACAGAAATTACAATATTTTGTGTACATACGTACGTGCATTCACTCCCAAATATTTAGACAGTAACAAAAAAACATTACACTCGAAAAAAAATTTACACTCAAAAAAAAAACTAGTATTTTTTCTTTTTTTTTTTAAATGAAAAATAAGAGTTTTTTACTCAAAATAAAATATTTCTAATCAAAATTTTTTTCACGTTAAAAAATGTACTAGCCTTTAAAAAAGGCATTGTGAACGGTATATATTTAAGTAAATTTTTAATACTATTGAGTACAAAATTACTTAATTTTGCACCAGTAAACGATTTAATAGTATTGAGTAAATTTTTAATAAAAATTTATTAAATATTTAAAAAAAATTTGAGTAAATTTTTAATTGACACAATTAAAAATTTACTCAAAATTTATCTATTTTTTTTAAGTTTAAAAAAGCTTAGATTTTTTTTTACAAAAAACAAAAAACTTGTTTTTTCAAACTTTACCCAACATATTTATTTATGTCTCAAAAACATAGGAAAATTTTATAAAGACGATTACAAACTTTCATATACATACACAAAAAACTATAAACTAAACGAGAATTCAAAAACTAGGAGAGTTTAAAAAAAAAACTATTAAATTTTTATTAAGTTATTTACAATGTTATTGCAAATATTTCACGTTTTTGTGCATATTTTTGAATTTTTTTGTGTATATTTTGGATTTTTTTCGCATATTTTAAGCGCATACTTTCGATTTTTAAGTGCCTGAAAATCCCCGCCCTAGTTATTTAATTAGTATAATAAAATATACTTCAAACCAGGGTTGGCAACCGAAACGAATAACGGTATCGGTAACGGTATTGGTATTACATATATTTTATATCGGTAACGGTAAAGGTAACGGTATTTTCGATTATTTCGGTAACGGTGAACCGTTACCGAAACATCAATACCGTTACGTACCGGTATTATAAATAAAATGTTAACAAGTCACAAATTTGTTAAAACGCGTAAAAAATATAAAAAAATTTAAAAAAATTAAAAAACTGTTAAAACTGTACATTTTTTACACATAATTATATTTGTATAAGTATTAAATATAAAGAATTAACTCAGAATTAAATTAAAACATTCACGCAATATTTTAGAGACGTCTTTGTCCAATAAGCAAAAAATCTGCATTTTGAGCCATATGAGAAATCTGCATTTTAAGCCATTTGGGAAATTAGCTGATTATAGCTGACGCGGTTTTCTAAATTTCTGTCTGGATAATCTAAGTAGAATCTGCTTAAAAAACCGTCAAGACAGCAGAAAAATCTGCTGATTTCAAATATACAGCCTGAACTGTTTATTTGAAATCAGCAGATTTCTCTGTTAAAATTATCAAACTTGTTTGTCCTGTTGTTAATAAAAAAAACGCGTTTTCTAATCTTGGTCAATGAACTTCACACGTCATTTTCATTTTCTAAACAAATAGACAAAAAACAAGTAAGAGTGTTAAATTCGGCTGTGCCGAATCTTTTATACCCTCCAACATGCAAATAAATAAAAAAATTGCAGGTGCGTCTTTTTTTTTTGGGGGGGGGGGGGTCGGTAGTGGTAATTGGTGGGGGCACATTTCCTCTCGAATAAGTATTAAAAAAAAAATAATTCTTATGCTTTTTGCACTAAAGAAATACAAATTTATCATTATTTAAAAAAAAAATAATTTATTCCACGCCCATAAAAGGGGGCGGACCGAAAAACGATATTTTCTAATTCTGTGGGTCCAAATGCAGGACTTTGATTTTCTTGTAGCATAAAAATGTTGGATTTGTTAAACAAAAACACAAAAAAATCATGTAAAAATATGGTATTTTACAGAGGTTGGTTTAGTTTTTCAAGGGGGAACTTCTTTCCCCCTGGTCCGATTTTGCTCATTTACGAACTTAACCTACCTAGGAACATAAGACATATTCGTACCAAATGTCGGGAGTCTAGCTATTTGATTTTGGACTGCGTCGTGTTAACTACAGACGGACAGACGGACGGACAGACAGACGGACAGATAGACGGACGGACAGACGGACATCGCTAGAATATCTTAAAATCGATCACTGATAATAAATATATATACTTTATGGGGTCCTAGACCGATATTTTGATGCGTTACACACGGAATGACAAAGTGAGTATACCCCCATACTGTAGTTGGAGGGTATAAAAATAAATAAAATATGTTTTTCTGGAGTGTTGTAAGTTTTTCAGAGGGGAACATTTTTTCATCTGGTCGAATTTTCCCATTTCGGAACTTAACCAGCCTATGACCATAAGACGTATTCGTACCAGCAGATTAGCACGTTTATTTTCGACCGTATCGTGTCTTCTACAGGTGGCAATGCCATTTTTTTTTATTTTAATTATATTAAAAATATTTTAATATGTTTTTAATCCACAAAAAAAAATAAAATAAGTAATATTAATGTAACCGAAATAAAACCGATATAATACCGGTAAAAATCCGAATAAAGGTAACGGTTTTTTATCGGTAACGGTTTTTAAAAATTTTTATTTCGGTATTGGTAACGGTAACGGTAGTCAATATTAAAGGGTTTTTAATCGGTAACGGTATTGAAAGGGTAACGGTAGCCAACACTGCTTCAAACCTAACAATTTCATTATTCCTAACGTATCACTCATTGTCAGTGCAACGACAGTTTGCAATCTATAAAAAATGTCTACTATTCGAAGTTCGGAACGCTTAATTAAAATGTTGTCTATTATTTCAATTTTATCTGAATTATTTGGTGCAAATGTCGTAAGGCAAAATTATAAAATGTCCTGGATAACTTGGAGCGTTATTATATTAATAAATATAGTATTCGGGTTTACCTTTCATACCATGTACATTGGAGTGGCTGTTAAAAATGAATGGACAGAGCTTTTAAAATGTGCATGTATGCTATCGACAGGGATACAGGTGACAATTTGCCATCAGATGTACAGGAAAATGTTTTTTTTTATTTGTGAAAATTTCAGGGATATGTCAAATTAATAAATGGCCTTCAAAAACGTGAGCATATTTGTTTTCTTTACGAGGAAATCATCAATGTGTATCAAACATATGAACAAAAAGACAAGGAATATCAAGAATCTTTAACTAAGGACGTGGCCTTTATTAAAACTGTAGTTTTTGGTTTATGTGGAGTCTGTGTTATGGTGGCATCTGGTCTTATTGGAGTACCTGTTTTTTATTTGCTTCTCCTACATCAGCGTGTTCATATTATGCAATTTTTTATACCACTAATTGATCCGGATACCGATTTTGGGTTTTATTGTAATTTTTCCCTGCACATAGTTTGCATATTATTTGGTGCTTTTGGTAATTTTGTAAATGATTCGTGGTTTTTTGTATTTGTTTGTCATATTGGAGCTTTCAAAAATATTCTTAAATGTAAATTTAATGATTTGAACGAATTTCTCAAATTGCATCCAAGAGATTTGGAAAAATCAAAGCCGCTGTTACGCGACATTTTTCAATGGCATCAAAAATATATTATGTGAGTATGACTGAATGATTTTAAGAACAATCAATTTTCATATCGGAAATTTTATTTGAAGGTATCGATTATAGAGAAACATAGAGGCGAAGGCGTCAAAAATTGAGTTGTCAAAGTACAACTTGTTTAAATGTATTTGTTGACAAAGTACGACTTGTAAACATGTATTGTGTGGTGAATTCACATCGACAACGTACGTGTGAGAAACTAGAAAAAGATAGCAATATTGTTTTTTCTTTCACCTTCGCCTCTATGTTTCTCTATGGTATCGATTTTGAAAGTCAAACTAAGTACTTCACCAGTTTATACATTAGAGCACCCATATGTGCATAATTGTTTTTTTATCGCTCCCCGCTCATTTTCGGTTGAGTTGGGAGTAAAAAATAATATCTATCCAGAAATTGGACTTCTAGGTTGCAAACAGGCCAAGCGGTTTGAACTTTTGACCTCAAAAATGAGCTAAAAAACCTTTATAGATTAATTTGGCTGTAACTCTTAAAATAAAAGTTTTTCGCAATTAACTTTCATAACAATTTTTTTGTAGAATCAAAATGCAAAGATTTTTCTCTCATACTGTTTTGACCTAAATATGTCCGATAGCGGTGTTTTAAGCGGTTAAAGTCGAAATTTGGGTCAGAACTTTTTTTAAAAAAATTCTCGTAAATTTTTAAATTGGGGAAAATTTGAGCTCTTTGCATAATTTAATAGGGTATTGAATGCAGTTTTCCAAAAAAATTTTTTTTCCAAAAATATATCGACCCTTCCATGAAAAATTGCCAAAATCCTACCCTGAACCACAATTTTTTTACCTCCAACCACGTTATGAGGGTGTACTCACTTTGTCATTGCATGTTTTACGCATCGAAAGATGAGTCTAGGATTTTACATAGTATATATGGGGTATTCCATGCCAAATCGGACGCTTGGAAAATTTTGAATTTTATGTTTTTTCAATTTTTTAGTACCCTTCAAAAACCCATTCCTAGTAAATTTTGACATCTTTTTTGATAATCCGTTCAAAAAATATCGAATTCAAAAAAAACACGATTTTTTCTGTCTTCACTTCTTTAAAAATGGTCCAAATTCGAAATAATTTGTTGAAATTTTAGTATTTTCTTTAAAGTGTTTTAATAAAGATTGGAAAACAAGAAAAAAAATCAAAAACCGCAGAATATATAAATTACCATAATCCCACGATCTACTAAAGCTTAAAATTTTAGGAAAATATTAAGTTTACCACGAAAAATTAAAACAAAAAAAAAAAAAATCAAAAAAAAAATTTTAAGAAAAGATTGAAAAAAAAAACAAAGAGAGCAATCATTTAAAAATTTCATATTAGAACACTTTAAGAAATTTTTAATAAAAAAACAAAAACAAAAATTAAAAAAAAAAAAAATTGTTGACCATTTTTGAATTTGTTATGATAAAAATACGGAAAACGAGTTTTTTTTTGAAAATTCCATATCTTTGAAACGGGTAATTTAAAAAAATTTGAAAACAAACTTGGATGGGTGTTTTAATGGGTTTTAAAAAAATGTAAAAATAATTAAAAAATGTAAAAAAAAAAAATTTCAAAGTGTCCAATTTGGCACTGAATACCCCATATATATTTAGGGAAATCCTACACAGATGTTTTGGTGCGAAACTCACGGAATTACAAAGTGAGTATTCGCCTATATTGAGGATGAATTGTAAAAAAATGAGATTCAGAGTAGAACTTTGGGATTTTTTCATGGAACAGTCGATATATTTTTGCAAAAAAAAATTTTTTGGAAAAGTACATTCAATACCCTAGTGAATTGTGCAAAGAGCTCAAATTTTCCCCAATTTAAAAATTTACTAGAATTTTTTTAAAAAAAGTTCTGACCCAAATTTCAACTTTAACCGCTTAAAACACCGCGATCGGATATATTTAGGTCAAAACAGTATGAGAGAAAAATCTTTGCATTTTGATTCTACAAAAAAATTGTTATGAAAGTTAATTGCGAAAAACTTTTATTTTAAGAGTTACAGCCAAATTAATCTATAAAGGTTTTTTAGCCCATTTTTGAGGTCAAAAGTTCAAACCGCTTGGCCTGTTTGCAACCTAGAATTCCAATTTCTGGATAGATATTGTTTTTTAATCCCAACTCAACCAAAAATGAGCGGGGAGCGATAAAAAATACAATTTTGCACATCCCATACATTTTGTGGGTGCTCTATTATACATGAAAAAGAGATTATTCTAGTTCGAGGCCATTTATGTTCCCCATTACTAATTGATACACAGAAAATAATATCGTATATTTTATATTTTGAGGATGTTTATTCTGGCTCGAGGTCATTATTTTCTTTACTAATTAAAACCATGATATTCTCATAGCATAATTTTCAAGAAAAATATTGTTTGTTGTTAAATTTATTTATGTTGGTCATTTTTGCAAGACTTAATCGACACGTGTTTCGGAATTTGTCAAGATTCCATTGTCAATAATAATTTTTCTTGAAAATTATGCTATGAGAATATCATGGTTTTAATCAGTAAAGAAAATAATGACCTCAAGCCAGAATAAACATCCTCAAAATATAATATTTTAAAGGTCGAATAAAACAATTTTTATTTTTTAATAAAAATTAATCAGAATATTTTATTTTAATTAATATTTTAATTGTTTTTTAATTTAATATCAATTAAATTTTTAATTAATATAATTAATTGTTTAATTAATCTTTTAACTTTATTTTAATTTACATTTTAAATGTTTTAAAATTTAAAATTAATTAAATATTTAATTAATATAATTAATTGTTTAATTAAATTTTTAGCTTCACTTAGTTTTGTTTTTTTTTTTTGTTGTGTTTTGTTTTTCGTGTGTGCGCGAGTGTTTGTTTTTTCTTGCATTGTATCACATACAAAAAAAATACATAAGTATAAACAGTTTGTTGAAAGTTTTTTTTAATTTCTCATATAGTTTTTCGAATTCTCATTTTGTTTATAGTTTTATGTGTATGTATATTAAAGGTTTATAATCTACTTTATAAAATTGTCTTAGTGACTTTGTCTTTACGGCATAAAAATATTTGGTACAGTTTGAAGAAACATTTTTTTTATACTATTTATTTAAAAAAGTGTTTTTTAAAATTATTTATTATGTTAAAAATAAAGTTGTTCAAGCTCGAGGTCAAGTGTTTGTAAATTTCTTTATTGCCTATATTTCGCTACGCGATGTGTAGCGAAATATAGGCAATAAAGAAATTTACAAACACTTGACCTCGAGCTTGAACAACTTTATTTTTAACATATTAAATCTGAAAGGTCGAATAAAAAACAACTTTAATTTAAATTATTTATTTTTAAAAAATTTTTTTGTTTTTAATTTATTTATTTTTTTCAATTTAAAGAATTCAAAATTTTAATTGTTTAAAAAAAAATTAATTAAATTTTTAATTTATATAATTAAAATTTTATTTATTTTTTTAAAATTTTTATTAAATTTTTTAATTTATAGTTGTTAAGTTATAAATTTATTTATAGTTGTTAAGTTATAAATAAATATTCATTTATTTTTAATTAATGACTTACAAATATTTGTAATTTATATGCGCGTTTTGGTGATTGGTCCGGATTTAATTATTTTTTTAATTAAATCTACGAATTTTTTAATTATTTTTTTTTCTGTGCATAACAAGTACTTGTTAACTCTACTTTCTCTCTTATCACATTCTCCCAACAAATACTCATAGAGTTTCTGCTTTCAAAATATTTTCGTGAATGAAATGACTATCGTTTCGGGATTTTCCAATATCCCATCATCACAATTCTTATGAAAATGTTAGTGTACTTAATCAAATTTTCATATTCTCAATTATTTCAACCTAACAAAAAAGAAATTAAAGAAATCTATGTTTTCGAAATTTTGCCAGCATAAACACCAAATATAATGAAAGCAGACGTTGGATCTGCATTTTTTCCGTCCGCCCTTGTTAAATGCAGTTTTTGTTTTGCTTCTAATAGAAGACAAATTCTCGTGTACCAAGAGTGGGGTGATCAAGTTTGTTCAGTTATTTATTCAATCTTCTATTAACCCTCTATAGCTCATTCAACTAGGTCATTTTAGTCCTTAGTTCAAAAATTGTCACAATGTGCAGTTAAAAACAAATGAATAAGTTTGGCACGAATATGTCTTATGCTCATAGGCAGTTTAGGGTCGTAAACGAGCAAAATCGGAACAGGGGAAAAAGTTCGCCCTCAGAGAACTAAACCAACCCATTTTTTACAGGTTTCGCTGTGTTTTTGTTAAACAAATGAATTATTTTTTTGCTTGAAGAAGATTAAGGTCTTGCGCCCAGGGGGTTGGAAAATGTCCACCCACTTTTGGGGGCGTTGATATTAGAAAAAGGTTTAAATAAGGATTAAATTGTAATACTTTAGTGCAGAAAGACTAATAAATGAATTAAAAACATTTTTCACGAGAGAGAAGGTGTGCCCAGGGGCGTATCCAGGATTTTATTTCGGTGGGGGCCCAACGTTATTTTTATTTTTTTTTTTTGCAAAAAATTTACATAACAGCACATGTTTTAAAATTTTTCCCGATCTTTTCCTTGAACTGAATGAAACACAATGAGTTTCTTCAATTTTGTGTAAGTTTACCACCGTTTGGGGGGAAATTAAGATTTTTTTTATATTTTAGAATTTTTTGAGAGACTTAAGCATTTTTTTAAAGTGCGAATTTTATTAGATGCTGAAACATTTTTACAAAGAAGATTATCTGAAATTTCTTCAAAGAAAAGTCTAAGATTCTATCACAATTTGCAGTTAAGACAGTTTTTGTAATAGAAAAAGTCAAAGACTCTAAATCATATTTCCAATGGAAAACGTTTCTCGGAAAAATTCAGTTTAGAAATTGATTCTATATAGAACATAAAAACATATTCATAAAATACTTTTCCAAATGAAAAGACTCCGATTGTAAGACATTTTCACATAATCTGAGATATTTCTAGTTTTTTTTCCTACAGAAAATGTCTCAGGTTCTCAGTTTTTCTACAGAAAATTTCTTAGATTCTGACACATTTTTCCTATTGAAAAAGTCTAAGATGCTTAATCACTTTTCCTGTAGAACAAGTCTCAGATTCTGAGACATTTTGACTATAGGAAATTGCCAGATTCTGAAACATTTTTCATATAGAAAAAGCCTCAGATTCTGAGAAAATTTTCCCAAAGAAAAAGTCTCAGATTTGAAATATATTTCAAATAGCAAAAAGGAAAAATATATTTTTACAATAGAAAAAGTTTCAGATTTTGAGCATTTTTCTATACAAAATGTCTCACCTTGTGTCTCTGAGATATTTTTCCTTTATTTGATTTTGAGATAATTTTCCTTAAGAAAAATTCGTTGATTCTAATACATTTTTCGTAAAAAAAGTCTAAAATTCTAAGACATTTTCCTGATTGTAAGAAAAATTCTCAGATTCAGAGACATTATTCCTATAGAAAGTTCTCAGCTTTTAAAACCTTTTTCATATAGAAAAGCCTCAGATTCTAAAATTTTTTTTATAGAAAAAATCTCAGATTTTGAGATATTTTTCAGATTCAGAGACATTTTTCCTGTAGAAAGTTCTCAGATTCTAAAACATTTCTCATATAGAAAAGCCTCAGATTCTGAAACTTTTTTCATTTAAAAAAGCCTCAGATTCTGAGAATTTTTTATAGAAGAAGTACCAGATTCTAAAACATTTTTCCTATAAAAAACGTCTTATATTCTGCGAAAAAGGCTTATATTTTAAGGCATTATTCCTATAGAAAAAGTCTCATACCCTATCCACACGTACAGTTTTAAATCGTTTTTAGCAGCAATATTTTTAGCACTTTCTTTATTCTATTACAGTATATTGACAGAAGATGCTAAAAATAATTGCTAAAAACGGTTTAAAACTGTAAGTGTGAATAGGGAATTAGTTAGATTCTCAAACATTTTTTTATAGCAAGTTTTAGATTGTGAGAAAAAAATTTTTTAAGAAATAGTCTCGTTTTGAGACATTTTTCTAAATGACAAAGTCGCATTTTAAGATTTGACTACATTTTACTTACAATTAGGTCCATTTTTTGTTTACATAAAACTTCAGGTTCGTAGTTATTTTTTCATTAGAATCCTAAGTTGAAAAGTTTCAAATTCTAAAAAAAAAATTTTCAGATTTTGAGATTTTTTTAACATTTTTTTAAAATTTTCAGTTTCAAAACATTTCTCTTCAAAAATTTTTAGATTCTTAAGATTTTTTTTTAGATTTTTTTACGAAGTTTTTTAACATTGTACTTTTAATTTGATACCAAATCCTGAAATTTGTGAAATCATTTCGGGGGGGCCCGGGCCCCCGGGCCCCCCCCCCTGTATACGCCACTGGGTGTGCCCCAGCAACACCCGCCGAACACCCTCATGTTTTTATCGTTTGTCAAATGCGAAAAACTTTGGAAATTTTTTTTTTTAATTTTTTTTTCTGAAACACTTGTAAATTATTTTTCCATGTGTAATACGTGTCCAAACATTGAAGACAAATAAAACAAGTAAGAAAATTATAGTCGGTCAAGACCGACCATATAATGTCCTACACCAGAGTTTTCCGGGAAATGTGTCCCAAGTTAAAACATGGACCGATTAGATCTATATTTTGTCAAATATTTAATAAATGTTAAAACACTCACAAATCAAATTTGAATGAAAATTTTCTTTAACTGAAAATCGGGCAAAAGTTTCACATGGGGCCTAAGTCCAAAAATGGTCCGATGATAATCAGATTTGATAAGATTATTAAAGTACGCATTTAACATACACAAAAAATGTTAGTTAAATAATTTCTATTTTTATGAAGTTTGAGGGATTTATTTGAAAATCGGGAAGGTGGTTTGTATGGCGGCCACAGGAAGAACTGGTCCGATTTCTTTTAAATTCGGAATGGTGATTTGTGAAGACAAAACAAGCCAAAATGGGATTTGAGCAAAAACTAAAGAGGCTCTTTTTATGGGGGCTAGGTTCAAATATGGACCAATTTTTTCCAATTTCAATAGGTACAAAAGGGGCTTAAGTTTAAAATTTCAAGTCAATTGATTAAAAATTGCGACATGTATCGTGTTAACACCGTTTGCATGGACAGACGGACGGACTAAATCGCTAAACTGACCGAAAAAGTGATTCTGAGTAGATCGGTATACTTAAAAGTTGGTCTAGGACCAATATTATTAATATCAGCATAAACTTATTATACCCTGTACCACAGTGTGGTGAAGGGTATAAATAGTGAGGTCAGAAAAGTGTTCGGTTTGAAGTGGAATGACTCATAAGTAAGTAGTTTCTTATAAAAAAGAGTTATATTTTAGTCAGTTAAAACAGTTTTATTTGTTAGTTGTTTTAACTGAAAATGTAGTTAATCCAAAAACTTACAAAGTAGTTGTTTTAACTATCATATTCGGTTTATTTTAGATCATTTTTTAAGTGTGTGAAAAATCCTTAAAAAAACTAAAAATTTTCGTTTTTTTCCTCCCCTCTGACCCGCTTAATGAAATAGATATCAGCTAAAATAACGGTTACTCTTATTTGTTCACCACTTTTTAGCATTTTCCAATTGAAACCCCTCCATTTTTGAGTGTAAAACATTAATTTAAAAAAGAACTACCTATATTTTTTAGAAATATTTTATATCACTTATTTTTCAGCTTTAGTGAAACTGCAAAGACTGCATTTTTTTGGGTCATCTTTGCTCAAGTTGGAACCGCATTTTTAGGTATTGTCTGTACCATAGTTTGCCTATTTTTGGGTGTATGGCCGGCCGCATCTGTTTATCTACTATATTCATTTGTAATATTTTATATATATTGTGCCTTGGGAAATTTAGTAGAATTAGCGGTAAAGATTACAAAATAAATAATACAAAATATGTTTTTTACGGATAACACGGTCCGACAAATTTTCACTTTAAGCTTTACACATGGAGCAGACCGATAACACTGTGCTACAGTGAAAAAATTCTGCGGATGTAACATCGTAAAGGTTGTTGGTTTTGTCGAGTAGAGCACAAAAATACCCATTAAACTTGCAAAACACCTTCAAATTTTAGAGTTATTGCCAAAAAAAACGTTTCTTGGGACTTTGCTCACTAAGCCTTGTGTAATGCAGAAAATTTTCAACCGATTTTAAATTTTTTAACTGTTTTGAATAGATGAATGATAGGGCTTTCCATGTGTGTGAAGTGGTCTACACATATAAGAAAGATATCATTTGATTTTTTCTATAATATCTAATTTTTTTTTTATTTTTTGAAAATTTTTCGAGTTTAATAATTTTTTTCTATTATACAGTCGAACCCGGTTATAACGAACTCCGTGGGACCAGTAAAATTAGTTCGTTATAAGCGAAGTTCGCTATAAGCGGGGTATATTTTTTATCAACCTAGCTTTATTTCCAAAAAATATGCATCCAAATTTGTTTTATTTGATGTTTTTTCGTAAATAAACTACTTATTGAAAAGAAATCATTAAAAATATAAATAAATTTTATCAAAATTATAATATAAACCAAAAAATTCCAACCTTGTGTTGTCTTGATAAACATTATTGCCACATATTGAAAAATATTTATGGGATTTCGTTATAAAAAGGTTGATATACATGAAATTGTGTTTGTGGGACCATAATAAGCAGTTCGTTTTAACCGAGGATTCGTTATAACCGAGTTCGTTATAAAAGAAGTATTTTGTGTGAAAATTGATGCTAAAACGTCGGGACTTTAGAATTAGTTCGTTATAACCGAGAATTCGTTATAACCGAGTTCGTTATAACCGAGTTTGACTGTAGTTCGTTTAACAACCTTGATATTTATAAACGTATTTTTTGAGAAAATTTAATTCTGAATACGATGAGTTTTATCCTAAAAAAATCGGATAATTTTTCTTTAAAAGAAAATTAAGATTTTGCAGGAAATCGCCCTTCAGATAACCCAGGCAAAATAAAATAAATTTATCATAAGAGGTCATGTACAATATTTATAAAGGTTTTTGGCGCGCTGAATCCGAGTCCGACCTTTAAATTGTTCTATCGCATCAGGTTTTTGAGATATTCAACATAAATTGATACATCAAAAACTTAATAAGATACCGCAATTTAAAGATCAAATTCGAATTCAGTATGTTCGTTTTTTTTGCCTGGGTTGTCCGAACGGCATATTCATGCAAAATCTTAATTTTCTTTTTTATAAAAAATTATCACAACTCTGTCAATTGTTATCCGATTTCTTTGGCATAAAGCTTATGGTATTCACAATTAAATTTTCTTTAAGAATCTGTTAAAAAATGCAAATGTTGTTGAACAAACTATAGCAGAAAAAAATCTATAAACTCAAAAAAATTTCAAAAAATAGCAAAAATATTAGATATTGTTAAAAAAAATCAATACATATCTTTCTTATATGTATAGACCAATTCACATATCGTCCATTCCATGAGACATTTTAAAAAATCTGACCGAGGGTCTTCTGATTTTTGTTATATTTTTCATACAGATTCTCTATGGAGCCAATTTCAAATTTCATCCATCAGATCTAAAATATTCGAAAAACTCGCGATTTTATTCACTTTTGAAAATATAACGGTTTATAAACATGTCTTTTTACATGATTTTGGCATAATTTAAAAAATACAAATTTTTATAAGGGAAACTTAGGGAAGTATTTTAAAAAAAAAATTTAAAAATAGCTAACTTTCTCGGTCCATTGTAATGAAAACATTTTTTTGTATCAAAAATTATAAATTTTCCAAATATGCTAATTAAAAAAAATTAAAAGGGGTAAAAGTTTCGCAAAATGCACTTCAAAACTGCATTTGCATATAAAATGCACTTTTAAACCACCAATATTTTTTTCAGTTTATTAGGTATTTAAATAAACTTACATACTATCCGTATGCGCTATAGATTGTTAAAATGCGATAAGTAGTTTAGAAAATACAGCTGCTCAAAGTTATACAGATTTTGTATTTTTTTTTTGACTTTTTTAAAAACGAAAATCGTTAATAAAATCACGAGTTTTTCGAATATTTTCGATCTGATGAATGAAATTTGAAATTGGCTCCATAGAGTATCTGTATGAAAAAAATAACAAAAATCCGAAGACCCTCGGTCAAAAAATGCCTATAATCACCAAATGTCTGGTGGAATGGACGATATATAAAAACTCCTATCCTTCTTCTATCCAAAACAGTTAAAAAGTTAAAAATCGGTTGAAAAATTTTTAAGTTACACGTGGTTTAGTGAGAAAAGTCGCAAAAAAAACGTTTTTTTACAATAACTTTAAAATTTGAGGGTGTCTAGGAAGTTTGATGGGCATTTTTGTAATCTTTTCAACAAGACCTACAACCTTAACTACCTCATTTCAAAAGTATATTCGATTTTGTGTTTTTTGTAGCACAGTGTAATTAATTATGTTTTTTGCACGATAGAAAAATATCACCCTCTTTAGAAAGGTGGGCTCTCTCAAATGTATAAACAAAATTGCCTTTTTCGCGAAAACGAGAATTGATCTAAAAACTGAAAGACACGGTGTTACTTTCAGAATTTATTAATCTGGTCCATGTGTAATAAAGTGTGTCGGACGATGTAATATCGCTCATTTACCTGTATAGTGTCATAACTCAAAATATGTCGTTTTTGGGTAAACAATACAGAATTATTTGTTATACCTTTATGCTTTATATTGTGTCAAAAATTCGTATTAATATCTTTTAAACTTACCGTTTGAGAAGAGAACACCCCATTATAACATTTTCTATGTTCGGGCCTTTTGCAATGTAAACCAAGTTTCAGTTGTAAACTTTAAACAGGCTTTCGGTAAAATCAAACATTTTGAGTTATGGCACTATACAAGTAAATGAGCGATATTTGGATTCTATAATAAAAAAAAATCTTTTATGTTTCAGAACTGATCTTATTTACAATTCGTGTTGGTATCTTCTTACAACACCGCAACAAAAAATGATTCAAATAATGTTACGGGAATCTCAAAAAACTGAAGTCATGTCAATTGGTGACTTAATGCCACTATCATTAAATACAGCTTTACAATTGACAAAAACTATTTATACTGTTGCCATGATGTTGGAGCAATTTTTAAATTAAAACATTAATTAACCATAATTTTTAAGTACTAACATACATGCATTACTTATATTAATATATTGTTTAAACAGTAATTAACGTCTCACTTTGCGTACACTCAGAGAAGAGATATGATTGTGGCAACCATAATTTAAGAGCATTATATTATGATTGAAAATATTATTATAATATGTTTATAGCAATTATACAATTTTGTGGCAATCATTTTAAGGTCCTTAATTATAATTTTTCAAATATTTAGGATCACAACAGGATTGCTGCAAAAATGTTATGGTTGCTACAAACAAGTTGTGATAAAATTTTCAACCATAGTATGATGCTCTTAAATTATGGTTGCCACAATCATACCTCTTCTTTGCGTGTATAATATAATTAAAATTATTTCAGCTTCCCACAGACTCTACACTACGGACTCCAACTTAGAGTTAATATAGGGTTGCCATTTGCATTTTGAGAAAAAGAGGACGTCAACCTCGAAAAAGGAGGACATTTGACCCAAAAAAGAGGACAAATTTTTTTAAATATTAAATTAATTTAAAACAAGTCAACAAAGCAATACAATATGCAAAAACAAATCATTTTTATTAAGGAAACAATTTTTTTTCTACTAAAAAAAATATATTTCCAATTATATTTCAATATTTTGGAAATATATATTCAATTAAATTTTAGAAATATCCCTTTATAACTCAAAAATTTCCAGTTATATTTCAAAAAGTTCGAAATATATGTAAGTCAAAAATGTTCTATTGTATATCAGAGTTTTCTATCTTCAAAATTTTCTAAATGCTTTTCAGAAAATTCCATTTGTTTTTCCAAAATTTCCATTTTCATTTCAAAATTTTTTAAATAATTTTAAGAAAATTACTTTTTAATTTAAATAAATTCAGATATGTTAATTGTATTTCAAAAATTTACATTTTGATTTAAAAATAATGCAAATGCTTTTCAAAAAATTTTATTTTTATATCAAAATTTTCTAAAAAGCATTTGAAAAATTTTGATATGCAAAACGAAATTTTTTAAATTTACTTAATTGGAATTTTCCGAAAAGCATTTTTAAAATTTTGAAATATATGTATGTAAATGGAAATTTTTGAAATACAATTAGAAATTTATGAAATGGAATTTTTAAAAAGCATTTAGAAAATTACAAATCGAAACTTTTGAAATACAATTGGTAATTTCTGACATACAATTTTTGTAAATTCAAAAGGAATTTGCCTAAAATCATTTAGAAAATTTTGAAATGGAAATTTTTGATACAAATCTTTTATCGGAGAGCAAACTTTAAGATACACGGCATCTGAAAAGAAGTGATGTCAACGTAGTTATTTTCGCACAACAAAAAGTTTTTTTTTTTATTTTTGTGCCCGTTTTGCTCTCAAAAAGTTGACATTACTGCTGGTAAGTGAAAATACGCGATGCCCATAATTCAAACGCTAAGAATTAAAAAAAAAAGTATGGGGAAAAGTGCAAAAAGTAGGACAACCCCGGACACTTTCTAAAAAAGAAGTAGGACTGCCCCGGACGCCCCAAAAAAGAGGACGGTGTCCGGGGAAAAGAGGACGGATGGCAACCCTAGTTAATACGAACTTACAATTAGTCGTCAATTAATGCTTGTAAGCATGTAAACATGATTGTTTGAACAAGTGAACACAAATAACACGGATATTAAAAAAAAAAAAAAATTTAAGATCAAACTTACTTTTAACATGATAATGTTTTTAGGCTGGTGTCTAATTTTAAATAAGTTGCAGGAGGCCACCTCAGTTTGACTAACGATTAACAAAAAAGAAAATTGGAATTACTGTTTTCATTTTCTTAAAACCAAAAATTTTTGTAAATTAGGTTTCTAACTTGGATAATAATTCACCTCGTGGGGAATAAAATAAATATTCACCAGCTTGTGAATAAAACGTAACCACAGACTAATACAGACTCAACATAAGTGACAGGTGTCAAAAAAGTATTCTTGAACCATATGGTTAATTTTTTTAAATTATTCTACGAATTAGGTTAGAAAGAGAAAACTGGTATAACGCGCCATAAGAAAAATGGATGCCAGATCGGTTTTTGTTGTTTCACTCACTCCTAAGTCGTAGAAAGTGTTGCCACGTTGGCGTAAAACGGACTAAAAACCGCTATGTTTTCTCCTAAAATCGCTTAGTTTTTCCCCATTTTTATACCCTCCAACCACAGTCTGGGGGTATACTCACTTTGTCATTCCGTGTGTAACATATCGAAATATCGGTCGGGGACCCCACAAAGTATACATAATATTGATCCATGATAGAATCTAAGACATTCTAGCGATGTCCGTCCGTCTGTAGAAATAACGATGCAGTCCAAACCAAAAGAGCTAGACCCCTGGAATTAGGCGAGAATATCTCTTATGTTACTGGTAAGGTTAAGTTCGAAGATGGGCAAAATCGGACCAGGGGGAAAAAAGTTCCCCCTTGAAGAACTAAAACGACCCCTGAAAAATACGATATTTTTACGAGTTTTTTTTTAATTTTTGCTCAACAAATGTAACATTTGTATGCCATATTATGTTCATACCCCTGCGCTTGCACCAAGGGGGTTAGGAAATTCGATTTTTTTAGGCCGCCCCCTTTGGGGGCGTGTTTATAGAAATTAATTAAAAATAACTATAAAAATTTATTAATTATGCGTAAATATCATAAACAAATAATTTGCAAACATATAAAGCGGGGATACAGGTGTCCCCCACCTACTCCACCGACCCCCCCCCCCCACCCCAAAAAAAAAAGACGCCTCTGCGATTTTTTTTTAATTTTAAACGTGTTGGAGGGTATAAAAGATTCGGCACAGCATTTAACACTCTTACTTGTTTCTTATGAAACTCTACTGTCGAGTCTGTATTTAGTCTGTGACGTAACATTATTATTTTGCATCAATTCGGCGCAGCCGAATTTAACACTCTTACTTGTTTCTTATGAAACTCTACTGTCGAGTCTGTATTTAGTCTGTGACGTAACATTATTATTTTGCATCAATATTTTTTTTGTTTCATCAATTTTATTTTTTTTTTTCATCAATATTTTTTTTTTCCTCAATATTTTTTTTTTTTTCATTAATATATATTTTTTTTTCATCAATATTTTTTTTTCTCAATATTTTTTTTTTCATCAACATTTTTTTTTCATCAATATTTTTTTTTTTTCATTGATATTTTTTTTTTTCAATATTTTTTTTTATTAATAATTTTTTTTTCATAAAATTTTTTTCATCATATTTTTTTATCAATATTTTTTCATCAATATTTTTATTTTCATCAATATTTTTTTTTTTCATTAATATTTTTTTTTTTTCATCAATATTTTTTTTTTCATCAATATTTTTTTTTTCATCAATAAGTTTTTTTTCATCAATATTTTTTTTTTCTTCATCAATATTTTTTTTTCATAAATATTTTTTTTCATCACTATTTTTTTTTCATCAATATTTTTTTTTTCATAAATTTTTTTATCATCAATATTTTTTTTATTAAAATTTTTTTCATCGAATTGTTGTGTTCATCAATATTTTTTTATCATAAATTTTTTTTCATCAATATTTTTTTCATAAATTTTTTGGCAAAAGTGCACATTACGGAGCACAAAAATTTTTTGGGGTAGAAACGAAATTAAAATTTAAGGGGCCTGGAGCCAAAGAGCCTTCAGGTTTGTGGGGATACTTAAATTAAATGTAATTAAGAAAAGAAAAATAAATATAAAGAGGGCTAGGTCCCAGATGCCTTCTAGGTCCATAAAACCGTCCTGATGGTATTTAAAAAAAAAAATATATAAAATTTTTCTAAATTATTAAAAAGAACGTCCAGCCGGTCTTTCGGTCGGGCTCAGGGAACAAAACCAATAAATTAATTTAGTGGCATCGCAAAATAAAGTGTGTTTTGTGTAGCAAGCCTTTTACCCGGTTAATTACTAAGTGGCTAAACTATTGAACAGAAAGATACTACAATGGATCTAGGGAGTACAATATTGTTAAAATACATACAAAAAATACATATGAGGCATTCCACACCAAATGTTCAGCAAAAAAAAAGTGATGTCATGTCAATATGAAATCAATTGCAGAGTATTCGCCCTTAGGTCACTATTAAATAACACAAATAAAATTTAAATTTTTTCAAAAAGTGGGCTTTGTAGGCATGGTCAAAAATTGAAAATTTCAGCATTTTTTGCCTAAGTATCTTTATTTCAATATTTATTCCAATAAAATAAAACACAGTGATGTCTTTAAAACAAAAGTTTTTTATAGATTTTTGTATGGGCTATCGATTAAAAAAATAAAAATTGGAAAATTTTCAGAAGAAGTTCTGAATTTTTTAAATTTAAACTTAAACTTTATTTATCAAAAAACATGCCACAATTTTATTTATTTTTTAAATGTTTAAAAATTAGTTAAGGTGTATATCTATCTGTTCTGAAATTTTCAGAGATGCTTTTTTCCTTGTTTTCGAGAAAAAAAATGTTGAACATTGCACTATGCTTATAATTTACAATAATGGGGTATATTACGTATGCGAATGAGTAATATTAACTCTTAAAAAACATTTAAAATAGAGATGTTTTCGTGGGTGAGTTTTTTTTTGACGATCACGCACGCTCACGAAGGAAAAGTTTTAATCACGCACGATTTTTAATTTTCCTCACGTTCACGCACGCTCACGTGAGTAGAAAAAATGTTGTCACGGGCACGATACTCACGTGAGCGTGACTAACCGTGAGCGAAATAAATTATTATGCGTGATTAAAATAATTTCCTTGGTGAGAGTGCGTGATGGTAAAAAAAAACTTACCCACGATCACATCTCTATTTTAAATGTTTTTTAAGAGTTAATATTACTCATTCGCATATGTAATATACCTAACCTGACCAACCATCCCCCTTTTGGCGGGATTATCCCGCTTTTTGATGTCTCATCCCGCCTTGAATTTCTATCCCGCTTTTCAAACAAAAGTCCCGCTTCATCCCGCTTTATCCCGCTTTTTGACTTTTAGAATAAATTAAATTAAAATTTTTTTAATAATATTTTGAGTATAATTGTTCTGAAGTAATTTTAAGCTATTTATTTAGATTTTTGTGCATATAAATATGGTCAAATTTCTTACCGGGTTTAAAAAAATGAAAGGGAAATTACTCCCAAAATTATGTTGGCACTCGAAAATTCTTTCAATAACATTTTAAACGTTTATGTTAAAAAAAATAAATTGATTTTGATTTTAATTTAATTTTTTTTTTAATTTAATTTAAAATTTAAAAAAGAAAAATTAAAAAAAAAAAAATAATTTAGAAACAAATTTTTAAGTTTATTTTTAGTTCAATTATTTTTTTAATTTAAAAAAAAAAATCTTAATTTTTTTGGAGAAGTGTTCAATTGGGTGGTCCTTATTTTGATTTTTTTTTTTGAAATAAGTACCTAGTAAAATTTTGAGCCGAATCTGTCAACTCTTTGACCCCGCGAAAATCAGTCAAAGTTTCCAGTTTTATGGATATGCTCAAAACAAAATAATTTTTGTTTAACGTTGCCCAAACGTACTCAGATAAGAAATATATAATTTTCGAGATATCGGTAACCCATATTAATTTGATACAAAATATGATTTGTGAATTTGACACATTTTTCAAATCTGCAAAATTATTCTTTTTCAATTTCCTCATTCAAATTTACCAGCTCGTTTAAGAAGCAGCAAAAATCCAAAATTTTTAAAAAAAAACTGAAAACTGAAAACTTTGAAAACTTTCACTCGGAATATATTTTTTTGGGTAAATGATTTTATGAAATTTTTTTTGAGTGTAAATTTTTTTGAGTGTAACATTTGTTTAAAGTGACAAAAATATTTCGTAAACTTATTTTGTGGCTTACCAATGTCTTTCGAAGCGTGTTCAACGTTTTATTTAACACGTGAATTGAAGGCGAAACCAATTCAAAATTCACGGTTTTGCCCATAATTTCTGAACCACTGCACTATAGGAAATTTTACCCATTTTTTGGCCAAAAGTCAAAATTAAAATTTTTGCAAATATTATTTTTTTTCACATTAATATAAAAAAAACTTAACAAAGTAAACAATTCTTTCTCAATTTTTCGACAGAATTGATGTACTGTCACTTTATCAGTAGTTTTTCTTGCAATTTCTTACTTAGTTATAAAATAACGATTGAGAGCAGCGAATTTTGTGATAGCTTCTAACAAAAGTTTTTATATTAAGAATTTATAGTTTTTAAAAACTAAAAAATGGAAAATAATGTCAAAGGTGAGTACTTTAATGATAAATAGTGAAATGTTGGTGAACTCATCTATTAGATCGATTTTATTGGAAAAATTGAAGTGATCTTAAGATGAACTTATTGAAGTATGAATTGGAATTTTATTTTGACTTTAAAAAAAATGATAGCATATGTTAGCTATAAAACCATAAAAGTTCTCTAGGACAATCAATTACCTTCCGAATTTAAAAAATTTCAAGGTCGGATATGTGCAAACTTTTTTTTTATACCCATTTTTCCAGGTGACTACTGAGTGCCAAATTCAGGGTTATTTAATACATGGCGAGAGAAATAAAGCAGAGGTGGATAAGGAGCCGCTATTTCTGACCATTTCTTTTCATACATTGCTGAGAGTGAATGTTTCGAAAACTTTAAACAATATATAAAGGAGGAATTAAGAATATTTTGTTCAAATATAAATATGAAAAGGATTAAAAGTTGTAGGAGTTTGAAAATTTTTGAAAGACAGCATGCTGTTTGGCTTAAAGGCAATACTTGGCTAAAAAAACTTGAAACGCAGCCTGCCTCCACTAAATCGAAACCTGGGCGACCGCAATTAACTTTTTTGTCAAAATCTGCGAGAACAAAAATACGAGTTACAGCAGAAATCTCTAAAGATCTAAATAGGGAAGTTGAGCCCCTAGCTCTTGCATCATCTACGGCTGCCCGTAGTGGCATTTTGAAATGTAGTTGACGACTTGGAACTCAAAAATAAAATTTTTGAATAAAATCCTTATTAAAAAGTAGATTTGTTTGACACTTCTTAACATTGTTAAAATAAATTTCTACTGTTATCTTCGAAAGTTAGTGTACACTCAAAAAAAAAAAATATTGTAAAAACAGTTTAGAAAACCATATAATCTATCAAGGATGTAAAAAATCTTAGATGCGGCAACTTATAACCCGGGAACCCTGTTTGGAACTAATTATTAGGTAATTTTTTAGGTAACTTTACTAATTTTTTTTTTGAGTGTATGAAAACCTTTAAGAGTCACTCCCTCCCTCTAAAGAGTCTTCCAAAAGTCAAATAAAAAAAATCAGTCAAATCGGTCCAGCCGTTTGGCTGTAAATAATTTTGGCCAAAAAAAGGGTAAAATTTCCTATAGTGCACTGGACCGATTTCACTGAAATTCAATATCAACCCCTTTCTTTCGAAAGTAAGTGTGTTTTCAACAGTCAAAATCGATTGAAAATCATGAATTTTTATATTTTTTCGAACTGATATAAACTCACTATCACTTAATGGGGGATATAAAAAAGTCCCGCTTTTTAGACCAAAATCCCGCTTTTTCAACCTTTCCATCCCGCTTTTCAGACAAAAACAGTTGGTCAGGTTAAATATACCCCATTTTTGTAAATTATTAGCATAGTGCAATGTTCAACATTTTTTTTCTCGAAAACAAGGAAAAAAGCATCTCTGAAAATTTCAGAACAGATTGATATACACCTTAACTATTTTTTAAACATGTAAAAAAAAAATAAAATTGTGGCATGTTTTTTGATATAAAAAGTTTAAATTTAAATTTAAAATATTCAGAACTTCTTCTGAAAATTTTCCAATTTTTATTTTTTTAATCGATAGCCCATACAAAAATCTATAAAAAACTTTTGTTTTAAAGACATCACTGTGTTTCATTTTATTGGCATAAATATTGAAATAAAGATACTTAGGCAAAAAATGCTGAAATTTTCAATTTTTGACCATGCCTCCAAGGACCACTTTTTGAAAAATCTTAAATTTTATATTTGTTTTTTAATAGTGCCCTAAGGGAGAATACTTTGCAAATGATAATCTATTGAAAGCACCATGGTTTTTCTGTAGTGGAACAGTTGGTGTGGAATGACTCATATTTTCAATCGTTAGAAAATTACCTTTCATTTTAATACCCATACATACATGTTGGTGGGTGGGGCTGTTGTTTTGCTCCAGGTGTTCTTCCGGGGCCCAGTCCTAGGGTTGCCAGGCGGCCTGGAATGGCCTGGATTTTCCAGTTATTTGAGGTCTGGTCCAGTTTCCAGTTAAAACATAATTTATCCAGTTGAAAGGAATTTCTTTTATTTTAACAATTTTTTTTTTATTAAATATTTTTTATATTTAATCATAAATACATATAACATAAATGCCTCTTTTGTACACTGAAAATGTGCTCTTTTTGATGCATTTTCACAAATTTTTTTACAACTTTTTCGAGCATTTCAGCCAGTCTAGCGTTGATTTCAGCACGAATGTTTTCCTTGACCTTGTCGATGCATTAAGGATTCTTGGCGTACATTTTGCTTTTAAAATAACCCAACAAAAATAAGTCTGGATGGGTAAAATCTGCAAATAGTCAATTGTTTCCGCTCTTTTTTGACTTCTCAAGTCCCGGAAATTTTAACTTTCCTCCCAGATTTCCAAATTTGACCACTTTGGACTTAATTTTGTGGGGTTATTTAAAAAGAAAAATATACTCTAACAATCCTCAGGCCGATGATGAAATAGTAATAGAAATGCTTAAAAAAGGCACATTTTGCCGTGGCAAATAGAGACGGCCATTTAGTCCAAAATAAAAATATGTGTCTTACATACAGTGTTGCCTATATCAAGATTTTTTTTGCAAGTTTTTTGAGGTGCTAAAAAGATGTTTTTTCTGAAAAAATGAGTTTTGGGAAGGTATAAACAAAAATTTAATTTCTAAATAAGCTCAAATTACCTCAGAAATATATTTTTTTTCTAAATTTAATATTATTTTTTCATTCTACGCTACACTGTAATTTGTTTTTTATTTTAAAATTGAATTTAAAATACAATTTGTGAGTTAATGATTTTAATACCTTTTTCATAAAAAAGTTTTTTTTTACAAAAATTTTTTTTTGCAGAAAAAATAAGATATTTAAAAAAAATGGTAACACTGCTCACATATGAAAACTGGTTGATTTTTTTTTCAAATTATTAAAAAAAAAAATTTGATGGGTCCAGTTACTTTTTCAAAATCCAGCTGAAAATTTTCCATTATCCAGTTATTTGACTTCTAGTATCTGGCAACCCTACCCAGTCCCCTTAAATTTTAATCGTGGCATATTGTTGTTTTTATAACGTTTTTAAAAAAACAAAGAAAATACCAAATAAAGAATTACTACTACTACTACTATTGTTGTTTTCCAAAATATTCGTGTCCCGTAAAGAGCACCTTATCCAATTTTTTTTTATCAAATATTTTTTTAACAATAATCTTTTTTCATTAAAAACTTTTTTTTCATAAAAAAGTTTTTTTATCGACAAACACAGACAAACAGATTGATGGATATCACTAAAATGTCTTAGAAACCTTTACGGATCAATAATATATAAACATAATGCGGTCCTCGAACGATATTTTGATGTGTTTTGCATGGAATGACAAATTAATATCGCGTTATTTTTTCTAGAAAAATTTTGCTTTAGAAAGATCACCTATTCATACAGCAAAACATTATCATGATTCAATAGTTAGGGCAAGAGAAGAAACTTCGCAGACATTTTTTTTTAAATTTGTGTTTGTCACAAACTTGTACCCAATTTTTTTTTTTCACTGAAATTTTATTTTTTTTTATTGCAAAATTTTTTGTTAACATTTTGTGGTGTTTTTTAAACACGTCTTTTCACAAACTTATTTTTTTAATAAAAAATATATATTTTTTTGATATGAAAAATTTTTGGGAGGAAAAAATGGAAAAAACTTGAAAAAAAAAATGTTTGAACAAAAAAAAAAAAAAAATGTTGCAAAAAATATTATAAAACAAATTACAGTTAAGACAAATATGTTACCAATCAGTTCAAAATAATATTCAAACTATTTATTGAGTTATAATAAATTCATTAAAAATACCGCTTTGGTTAAGAAATAGTACTTTTTGCACCTTTATTATATTTTCCTTTTATTAAAATATTATTAAATTAAAAATAATTATTATAATTTTAATAAAATACAACTTAACCTATTAGAAGTAGTAGGTTTTTATCGAATATGGGTCATAACGATAACAATATAACACAACAATGTTGTTTAAATCGTTCTTCAAACGAATGCACAGTGGGAGATTTGTAATTTTTTTTTGGAAATAATTCAGCCATTCAGTAAGTACTTAACCGTTTGCCATGAAATTTGAAATGGTTATAGTTTACGTATTTTTAGCTCAAGTTTGGAAGTTCGAGCCACTCAATTGAACGGTAGAGGCAGCAGAGACGCCCAAAGTACCGTAAGGAATTGAGAGACAAAGTATGTTTGCTCAAAAAAATGATGTGGTATAAAAATAAATGGGAGTCTGTCTTACATTGTATCCCTATAACCGGTAAAAACTTAAATCGGTCCAGTACTTACAGAATGGCTGAACTATTTTCGAAATAAATCGAAAATAAACCACTGTGCATTGTTGAGCAGATGTTAATCGTTAAAAAGATTTCCACAAAAAAAAATCTTTTATCGTAACAACTTAAGTGTGAAATAAATACAAAAACAAATCTTTTGATTGTAACAACTTAAGGGACAAATTAAATGCAAATTATATTTTTCATACACGTTTTACAAATTTTACACCTTTTACAGTTTTTATTTCGAAAATTCAAAAAAAAAAAATTAATAAATTAACCCAGCAAAAAAAGAGCTTACCATTCACTACAAAATTCACCACAACTTATGAACCAGATGTACTTCTTCTTCAGCTGAAACACTGATGAATTTTATATGGGCGTGACACACAATATCACTAGTGTTTAGTATGTACATATATATTAACATCTTTATCACAACTTCTGAAGTAGTGATCGGGATGTTAATATAACTTGACCTTTTGGAAGTGCTTTTTTCATCACTTCTTTAGAAGTATATATTTCTTGGCATTTTGGATGTGATTATGTAATTTTTATATGGTGATTTAGAAGTGATTTTTTCATCACTTCTTGATAGATACATATTTCATGACTTTTTGGGATTGATTTTAAGAGTTTTTTTTTTAGTATTTACACTAATAATAATTAAAACCAAAACGATATTTTTAACAATGTATAATATTTATTATGTAAAATTTAGACTTGAAATTGTTAAGATTAAATCGATGTTTTTAATAATTTAGTTTAGCTAATAGGAATTATTAATTAAATGTGGATGTATATATTTTTCTAATAGTTTTTCATGCGCTTAATCCGAATCTGGCCTTAGAAGTGATTTATCTTATTTTGAGATATTTAGATTTTCGATTGACAGTACTGCATAAACTCAGATATTCGCAATGTTCGGGACCTTATAAAACCGAGAATTATTTTATGATGTATAATTAGTTCAGCACATCTAAAAATACTTCACTTATTCTTCAAATTACTTTTGCAATCCTTAAGATATCTTTTTTCATTACGGTGATATCGACCGATAAAATTATTGCAATTTCGGCCCTAAAAAATAAAAGAAAACAAATTTGAAAACCAACCAATTTGTCTTGTTGATATATAATAGTACCGAATTCTAAACTCTATTAGAGGTGCATCTAAGCCCGGCATCAATTTGGGTATCAATTTTAGGGTAAATTTTCAGGGTGCCATACAAAAAATCTTTATTTGGGCTAACATTATAGAGCTTCGCCATATCGGATAAAGATTTATTTTAAATAAAATTAATAAAATTCTTAAAAGTACATAGAGTTCTTAGTTTTATATTCAATTAAAATTTTTATTATTCGGTTAACCGAATAATTCAAATTTATCCTATTATTAACCGATTAAATCTCAACCCCGCACTCAGAAAATTATGTAAGTTACTACATGTTAGTTATTTGTATATTTTACAGTAGTTAGTTGTTTTCAACTACAAAGTCAGTTGTTTTTGTATGAAAAATATCAAACAACTATTTCTGTTAGTTATTTCAAATCGTTTTTTTGAACTAATAAAAAAGTACTGTGATGTAGTAACATTTATTTAAAGTAGTTAATTTTATTTATTTTATCTCTGAAAAGTTTTTAAGTTTTTTTTCCAAAAAAAAAAAAATTGTTATTTTTATTTTTCACAATTTCTTTTTTAAAAAAAAAACTTGGAAAAAATTTGGTCTTTTTTTTTTTCTGAAAAATGTTTTGAAAAAAAAAATTATATATTGATTTTTTTATTTTACTATATTTTAGTTGTTTTGACTACAAATGTAAGTAGTTTTTACTACATAAGTCAGTTGTTTTTTGTCAGTTAAAATAACTAACATTGTTAGTTGATTTAACTGAAAAAATAGTTGACCCCAAAACAACTTACAAAGTAGTTATTTTAACTGACATTTTCAGTTGATTTTACTAACATAATTTTTTAAGTGCGATTAACTATTTGCCGATTAGCCGATTAAACCAAAACCTCGATTAATTGAATACCCTAATGTTTAGAAGAGTTTTTATACCTTTCAACAGCGATACCAACTAGTCATTTTGTGGCTATAATTCAGCCTTTTTTTTAAAGGCTACCACCTTTTTTTGGTTATCTTTTTTAGCCCTTTAAGCACTTTTTAAGTCATTTGATTTTTACCATAATCTGGAAACTTTTTATTGTTTTTTTTTGTACATAATTTACAAAACAACTCCAAAAATTATAAAAAAAAAAATGTTTTTATACATGTAGTTAAAAAAAAAAACATCCAATAAAATGAAGAGATAAAAAAAAGTAATTCTCTCATTTTAAATCAGATATCGTATATTTTTAGAAGAGTTTTTATACCTTTAAACGGCAATACCAACTTAGCTCTTTTTTGGTTATATTTAACCCTTGTCTTTTTTAAGGGCTAACAGTTTTTTTGTTATCTTTTTAGCACTTCTTGAGTCATTTGGTAATTTTAACAAAAATCTGGAAACTGTATTTTTTTATAACATAATTTATATAACAAATTCGCTTTTGCGGCATATCAAGTTAATTCATTTATAAAATTTAGCTTTTTATTAAATCAGAGAAAATTATAAAAAAAAAATATTCAACAAAACAAATCCAATACTTAAGTGCCACAAATTTGTACTTTTCAATTGCATTTGTAAACACATATGAAAATGGTACTTCTAAATCATTGAGGAAAGAACTGGTGAAAGTTGTTATTATTGGCATTTTTTTAGTAGTTTTGGAAGTGCTTATAAAAGTACTTCTTATGGAATATGAAGATCGGCACATATAGCTACTATGTATGTAGTGAATCACTTATTCTTTTTGCACCACTTCGATTTTTTTTTGCTGGGAAATTGTAACAAGTACATAAGTTAAACTCCACAAAGCCCCAAACCTTTTGAAAACAAATAAATTTGAATAAAAAAAAAAACAAGTAAGAAAATTATAGTCGGTCAAGACCGGCCATATAATATCCTAGGTCCCAAGTTCAAACATGAACCGATGGGATCTATCTTTTTTTAAATCCTTAATAAGTGTAAAAAACACTCACAAACCGAGTTTTAGCGCATTAGGCTTCTATTTGTTGCAAATACACCACTTTAACTGAATATCGGTCAAAATTTTTATATGGGTCTAGGTCCAAAATTGGTCCGATAATAATCAGATTTGATAAGGTTATTAAAGTACGTGGTTAATACATACAAACAAAATTTTAATAAAATATTTTTGATTTTCATGAAATTTGAGAGATTTATGTGAATATCGGGAAGGTGAAAAGAAAAACTGGTCTGATTGCTTTAAAATTCGGCATAGATTTTCTAGAAACTTAAATATAGTCTAATTTGTCATTAGTCTCGTCTGCTACTTTGTAGTAAATCGTTTCTGTTTTTGCTAAATAATCTTGACAATGGAATCTGACGAATTCAGAAACACGTGTCGATTAAGTCTTGCAAAAATTACCAACATAAATAAATTTAAAACAAAAACAAGTAAGAGTGTTAAATTCGGCTGTGCCGAAACTTTTATACCCTCCAACACGTTTAGAATTAAAAAAAAATCGCAGGGGCGTCTTTTTTTTTGGCGAGGGGGTCGGCAAAGTTGGTGGGGGACACATGTACCCCCTATATATGTTTACAAATTATTTGGTTATGATATTTACGCTTAAATAATAAATTTTTATCGTTATTTTTAATTAATTTCTATAACCACGCCCCCAAAGAGGGGCGGCCTGAAAAAATCTAATTTTCTAACCCCCTTGATCCAAGCGCATTTCTATGAACATAATATGGCATACAAATGTTACATTTGTTGAGCAAAAATTAAAAAAACTCGTAAAAATATCGTATTTTTCAGGGGTCGTTTTAGTTCTTGAAGGGGAAACTTTTTCTCCCTGGCCCGATTTTGCCCATCTTTGAACTTAACCTTACCAGTAAAATAAGAGAAATTCTTGCTCAATTTCAGGGGTCTAGCTCTTGTGGTTTGGACTGCATCGTTATTTCTACAGACGGACGGACGGACGGACGGACATCGCTAGAATGTCTTAGATTCTATCATGGATCAATATTATATATACTTTGTGGGGTCCCCGACCGATATTTCGATGTCTTACACACGGAATGACAAAGTGAGTATACCCCCATACTGTGGTTGGAGGGTATAAAAAAAAAATTTCTTGAAAATTATGCTCATGGTTTTAATTAGCAAAGAAAATAATGACCTCGAGCCAGAATAAACATCCTCAAAATATAATGTTTTAAAGGTCGAATAAAACAATTTTTATTGTTTAAAAAAATTAATCAGAATTTAAAAAATATTGACAAAAAAAAATATTGATGCGAAAAAAAAATATTGATAAAAAAAATATTAATGAAAAAAAAAATATTTATGAAAAAAAATATTGATGCAAAAAAAAATATTGATGAAAAAAAAATATTGATGGAAAATAAATATTTATGAAAAAAAATATTGATGAAAAAAAAATTTTGATAAAAAAAAATATTGATTCAAAATAATTATGTTACGTTTTATTCACCAGCTGGTGAATATTTCTTTTATTCACCACGAGGTGAATTATTATCCAAGTTACCAGGCGCGGATCCCCCCCAAAACGATTTCAAAAAAGAAAAAAGAAAGGAAAGGAAAACAAGAAAGGGAAAGGAAAAAAGGAAGGGAAAGGAACAAAGTTACAAAAAAAATTACCAGTATATAAAAAAATCCTCAGGAGAGGTATGTGTGTGTGTATTTGATTTACGTCAGCTGTGCTGACTCAGCACACATGGCATCTATCCTAAGAAAAAGTATTATCTCAAATATTTGTTGTAGAAAAATGTCTCAGAATATAAATTTTTGATACTTATTTGACTCTGAATGAAAGAATTTTTGAATTAAAAAATTACCTCAAAAAAAATTCACAGAATCGGACAACATTTCTACAAAAAACCCTCTCAGAATCTGAGTTTTTCTATAGAGAAATATATTTCCAATCTTAAATTTTTTTTTATGGAAAATTTTTTAAGAATATGAGAATTTCTCTGTTTGAAAAATCTTTTAGAAACTGCGATATGTAAATTTTTCTCTTGTCCAAGAATAGTTTTTCTATATGAAAAATGTTTCAGAATCTAAGAAGTTGCTTTAGAAAACATTAGGTGGCATAAAAACGTAAAATTTTTCTATTGAAAAATGCTATACAATTTAAGAATTTGTTTTCAGAAAAGTGGATCAAAATTTTTTATAAAATGTTTTAGAAACTGATACTTTTGTAGTATCTGACAATTTTCTCTTACGAAATATGTTTCAGGATCTGAGAATTTTTGTATAGGAATTTTTTTTTAGAATTTATGAATTACTTTAAATTGAGAATTATTTCAGAGATTTTTTATAAAAAAATTTAATCAGAATTTGAACAAAAAAAAATTTATGGGGAGAATCTCTCAGAATCTCAGATTATTTCTATAAAATAAAATTTAAAAATCTGAGACATTTTCTATAAGAAAACTTCGATCTGAGATTTTTTTATATCAAAGGGTTTTAAAATCTGAACATTTTTATATCTTAAAAATAGGTTATTTTTCTAAATGAAAAATATTTTAGAATTTAATTGTAAGAATTTTTCTGTACTAAAAATGTTTTAACATCTGAGAAATTTTTTGAAGGAAACATGCATTAAAATCTTATTCTTATTAATTAATTTTTTCGGAATATTAACCTTTTAGTATAAATAAATAAATTTTTGAAAAATAAGACTTTTTATGTAAAATTGTCTATTCACAGTTGTGAGTGGATATGACTGTCATAATCCAGTTTTTGTGACTGAGATGTCATTATATCAATATTTTTCTATACAAAGCTACACACAACAAATATAAAAAATTTTAGATTTTATTTGTCAATTTTATAATCGACTCGAGAGCAGGTCTTAAAATTTGCAAATAAAATTTAAAATTTTTTAATGTTTTTTGTGGTTTGTATAGAAAAATATTGATGTTATGACAGTTCAATTAAAAAAATTGGTTTATGACAGACGTAGTCAGTCATAACTGTGAATTAGTGTATTCAAAAAACCGCCCATTTTCAAAAACCGGTTTTCGGTTTATTCGAAAAAGCTAATTTTTGAAAAACCGGTTTCCGGTTACGGTTTAAGCAAAAAAAAACCGGTTAAACCGGTTTTTCGGTTTTTATTCTTCAGGTTAAAAATAAAGTAAACTAAATAATATTTTTACAAAAAAGTCATAGCCCAATAAACCCAAAATCGATAAGTGATAGCGAAAATAGTATCATCTGTATGACACCGTTTACGATATCCCATTTAATAAAATTTTGATACCATTCCAAAGTTTTAGTGATTTTACTACCGCCCAATTTCGCTGGAAACTTCGACAGCGAAAATGATTTCATAATTTCCTACCGAAACGATATGGTTATCGCTAGGAATAACGATGGTTTTTCCATAAAATCTGAAATAAGGCGGTATTACTATCGTTATGACAGGATTTTCGATAGCGAAAACGATATCATGTTTTTATGGTACACTTTATTATGAAAAACTACTGTTTTTGTATAATATATGACTTTTAGGTAATATTGCTTCGATATTTCAACGATATTGTTTGGTTTATTGGAAGTAACAAATAAATTTAAATCCTTTGCAATTGAGAGATGAAGTCCGTTGAGATTTTATTTCATAATTTGTTTTTATTGAATTGTTTAAAGAACACAATTTCTAATAAATTCAGGCATCTGTCCTAACATATTCATTTGGGCTGATTTAGCCAATTCCGATTTCAACAATTTCAAAAATTTACTTAAAAAAAAAATGCTTTGCCATAGCACTCCAAGGTGCCAAATTAAAAAAAAAAAATAGATATTGATTTCAATATTAGGGAAAGAGATGGACATCCGGAACTCGGTGATATATTGATATTGACATACCAACATATAGACAAACTGATTATGGTAGTACCGCTAAGTTATGTTAGTGTTTCTAAAAAACTTTGTTAACCCTAGTAAAAATGGGTTTGTATATATCCATGTATAAATTGATACAAATATATCTAATTTTACATAAAATTATCTGATTATATAAAATTATATAAAAAATTTCTCAGATAAGACCAAAATTCGTATCAAATTTTATAAAATTTTATCGGAAGTTATATCAAATTTTATATAATTTGATACGAAATTTGGTCATATCTGATTGATTTTTTATATAATTAAATATAATAAGATCTCAGTATATATAAAATGATATATTTGTATAAATTTATGTATAGCTTTATACGAAATGATTTTTACTAGGGAAGTCAATACATATTTTAACCCATTATATTATAACTTTTTATAAAAACCGGTTAACCGACACAGAAAAACCGGTTTCTCGAATATTCGAAATTAAAAACTATTCGAAACCGGTCGAGTTTCTAAAAATGAAAAAACCGGTTAACCGGTTTTCGGTTTCGGTTTTGAATACTCTACTGTGAATAGGACCGTTTACATGAGCAAAAACGCTTCCCCCAAATCCAAAAGCTGGATCCACGCCTGATATAAATACTATAGAATTTTTCAATTGAAAAATTCTTTAAAAAAAAAAAACTATTTACAAAAATTCACACAACACGCCCCCCCCCCCTCCTTTCTAACCAATCATTTTTTTTTTATAAAAAAAATCTCCCCCCCCCCTCCAAATTCCTGGATCCGCGCCTGAAGTTACAAACCCAAGTTACTAAAATTTTTGGTTTTAAGAAAATGAAAACAGTAATTCTTATTTTCTTTTTTATTAATCGTTAGCTTATATAGTCAAACTGAGGTGGCGTCATGCAACTTTTTTAAAATTAGACAAAAGCCTAAAAACATTATCAGTTAAAAAAAAATTTTAAAAAATTTTAGAGTAGGACCCCAAACGCGTTGCAACGGCCATAATTTTTTTTTCGAAGTCAATTTTGAAGCGGAAGGGTTTATCAAACCAAAATGAAATTTTTAGTCGTTAATAAGCTAATCAAGTTAAATAATAATTAAGAAAAAAATTAAAAAATCGAAAAAAAAAATTTTGTTTTAATGTGTAAAAAATTAACAAAAATATCCAGAGGCTTTTTTTTAGCGGTGTGGGCTTGGCGAAATATTGTTGGGGGCAAATTTTCTCTTATTAATTAAGATTCCTTAAAAATTATTTTTTTATGCTTTTTACACTAAATTAATAGTAGTACAATTTAATCATTGTTTAAACTATCTCACTACTCTCATCCCATACAAAAATCATAAAATGCATAAAAAATACTAGATAATAATGCATATGGTTAGCGGTCATGCATATTATAGCATTTTTTTCTGAAGTGTAGTTAAAGGCACGTTTTATTTTTGTATGTATAAATAAAAGAATATTTTATAAGCTCATTGATAATGAAAGTGATTGGCACGTGAATGAATAATATTTGTAAATGTTACACTCAAAAAAATTATTCTGTTAAATACTCTGTAAGTTTTGACAAAGTTATCTGTCGAAATACAGATTTTAAGAAAATACTTTGTATTTTCTTGTGATCGAAAAACAAAATTTTATCTGTAATTTTACTTTTTACTTTGTAAACTTTATTTTACAGATAATGAACAGAGTTTTTTGTTAAAATACAGAATAAAGAAAAATACTTTGTTTTTTTCTCGTAACCAAAATACATAATTTCATTTGTAATTTTACTTATTGCTCTGTAATACAGTTTTGTAAAGTGTTTTTGTAAAGTCTTTAAAAAGTGTCTTAAATTACAATAAAACTTGTAAATTTTTCGAGGATGACGTGTAAAATTGGAATTACTTGTTAAAAACTCGTAATTTTTACAAAAATAAAAAAGTAAATTTACAATTTGGAAGCATTAAATTGGGCGCATTTAACAAAATCTAAATTTTAATTAATTAATTATTTTTTTTAATTTTAATTAATGTTTTTGAAGCTGAAAAATTTTACTCATAAAATGGATTTAACTAAGACTTTGTAAATTTACACAGTTTTTTTTGTAAAACATTGAACTCATAAAATGCATTTAACTAAAACTTTGTAAATTTATAGAGTTTTTTGGGTAAAATTCTTTTCGGTTTTATCAATATTTTACAGATTTTTTTTGATTTTTATACCCTCCACTTAGTGATAAAGGGTATATATAAGTTTGTCATTCCGTTTGTAACTCATCGAAATATCGATCTGGGACCCCATAAAGTATATATATTCATGATACCCGATCGATTTTAAGACATTCTAGCGATGTTCGTCTGTCCGTCTGTCCGTCTGTCTGTGGAAAATGCTCTCGCGGACAAAATATTGCACAGAGATGACTGAAACTTAAAACATATATTGGAAGTTCTCCCGAGAAGTTTGGTATTGCATTTGAGCGATATCGGTTCAGCGGTTCAAAAGTTATGAACGAAAATGTAAGCACACCTCAAAAATTTCAGTACATTCAACATAACCTAAAAATACAAAATGCTCTAATTCGGCTTCTGGTTGACATATGTGAACATAATTGAACACCAAATGGTATTTAAACAAGTACGAACATATTTTTTGACAAAAAAAGAAAAAAATCGCGGATTTTTTTTTTATCAAAATTTTGTTTCGCGGAAATTTTTTTTCAAAAAATTTTTTTTTCAAAAGTAATTTCCTTTTAAATAAAGTTTTTTGCAATAATCTTTTTGAAATTGTGGAGGGTATCACTACATTCGGCAAGGCCGAATTTAACTTTTTTACTTGTTTTTATTTTAGTTAACGTTTCTTTATAAGAACACTACTCCAAGCGGAGCTTCTTGCAACAACAAATAATATATTTTATAATATGAGTACATACATATTATCTACATTAATTTAAATTAAGTTAAGTTTTTTTTTTATATAGTTTGAACAAAGTTTCTGAATCTTATTCTATCCTCGAATCCCCTTTCAAAATCAACAAGAATAAGAAAAAGTGATTTATTCCATTCCATGGATTGCTCTACGATAATACGCAATGAGTTTATGTGGTCTAGACACGATCGGTTTCTTCTAAAACCAGCTTGTTCTTTACGTAGACTAGCTTCCACAGCAGGAGAAATACGGTCCAAGATAATGAAAGCTATTATCTTTTGTATGCTGTTTAAAAGTGTTATGCCTCGCCAGTTTCTACATTCCGTGAGATCCCTCTTCTTAGGAATTGTGACAATGACTCATTCCTTCCAGTCTAATGGGATGTTTCCTGTTGACCAAGCCTCATTGATTAGTGGCCAAATATAATCAGCCAGTGCAGGAGTGTACTTAAACTGCTCTGTTGGAAGGTTCTCTAGACCTGAAGCCTTATTGTTTTTCAGTCTAGTAATAGCACATAAAACCTCCTCCCTGCCTGATGTTGATATGTGTATATCCCTTCGAGGGGTTTGCCGTGGCGTATCACTGCATTTTCAGCTTCACTAGCGATGTTATTGTAAAACTGCCGTTTATCCCTTCTAACTAACTTCTTTACATTTTTTTCAGCATTTTTGTAATTTGTTTGAGCAGATTGTATATCCGTTGAACCATTAGCTGTTTGGAGTTTTATATACAGCTTTCCTCTTTCCTCTATTGCGCTCCACGTAGTTTCACTAATCCATGGCTTAACATGATGTTTACTACAGCCAAGAACACTTTTCGCAGTATCGCGGCATGATGTTACGATGTCTGACCAATTATATGTGGGATTACGATCCAGTTTGGCGCATAAATGATTAGAGAATGTTGCGGCAATTGTGGGATTTTGCAAACGCTGAACGTTAAACTTATGACTGGAAACCTTATGGTGATAGAATGCTTTTGGCCTCAACTTTACTTCACCAATTAGCAGTTTGTGATCACTGTAGATTTCAGCCCCTCTGGCAGTCCTTACGTCCATGAGACATCCTAGAAATTTCCTACTTATTATGAAGTGATCTATTTGGTTGCGAGTCACTCTATCCGGTGATTGCCATGTATATTTATGGATGTCGCGGTGCGGAAAGTTTGTTCCTCCAATAAATAATTGGTGTGAAGCGCAAGGATCAACGAGAAGTTCGCCATTATTGTTGCGGGAAATTCCCAGGCCTTGATTTCCCATAATAAATCGCAAATTGGTGTTATCATTCCCAACTTTAGCATTCATGTCGCCTAAAATTATCTTAATGTCACTTTTTCTTGATTGTGCAATTTCCATATCCAGTTGTTCATAAAATTTATTTTTGGTTTCATCATCATCGTTTTCAGTTGGAGCATAACATTGAAAAATAAGAATGTTACGATATTTCGTTTGAAATCGGGCCGTGATTAGTCTGTCGGAGATAGGTTTGTATTCCAACAGAGCTCTTTTCATGCTGTGTGTCAGTAAGATTCAAACCCCGTGAGCATGGCTGTTGTTGTTGCCACTGTACATGGAGTAATGGCCAGATGCAGTGCGAAGCTCACCATGACCCTTCCATCTTACTTCTGATATTCCTAAGATGCATAGTTTGTAGTTATCCATTACTCGACACACTTGTGCAAGGCGTGATGGTTCTGATAGAGTTCTAACGTTCCATGTTCCGATTCTTGTCCTTATACGATAGCCAATTGGTTGTGCCGTTTATTTACAGTATTTTATCGAAATCATTTTACAGAGTTTTCTTTGTCATATAACAAAAAAATTTTGCTGGTTGGAAATCTATGGCATTTTCTGCTGGCTTAGCAAAGTATCTCTGTAATTTAAAAGAGTTTAACAATAGTCTCAAAAGCTTAGAATTTTCCAATAGGAAAAACAACTCAGAATCTGAGAATTTTTCTATAGGAAAAATGTCTCAGAATCTGAGACTTTTTCTATAAGAAAATGTCTCAGTACCTGAGACTTTTTCTATAAGAAAAATGTCTCAGAATCTGTGACTTTTTCTGTAAGAAAAATGTCTCAGAATCTGTGACTTTTTCTATAAGAAAAATGTCTCAGAATCTAATAATTTTTCTTAAAGAAAAATATCTCAGAAACTGAAAAATGTTTAATTAGAGAGAAGATTTTCTAACAGTAAAAAATTTTAAATTTTTATAAGAAAATTCTTGTTTAACAAATAAATATTTTTTAGTCACTTTCATGTGGCCAACTCTATACATATAGAGCATTCCAGGCCAAATCACATACTTTTAGACCTAACCCCCTTCGATAATTTTTTTTGGTATTTTTAGTACGTATTAAATGCAACTTGCTCTCAAATTTTCAGCCTTTTATAAAAAGTTGGTATTGAGATATAAATTTTTCAAAATGGAAATTTTTTAAAAAAAAATAAAAAAATTTAAATTTTCAATTAATTGTGACTAGTTAAAAATATAGATATCTTAAAAAAAGTTGGACAACGTTTTGTTGGTATTTAAATGTAGTTTTAGAAAAAAAATATTAAAAAATTGTTCAAATTAATGTATAGAAACTTATAGAATTTTTAGACTTTTTTTTTAAAAAATCGAAGTTTTCGGACTTTTTCAAAAAGTCGATATTAATTTTTAAACGTCAAAAAATAAGTGATAATTATTTCGAAAAATTTTTTAAATATTTTTTTCTAAAACTACATTTAAATACCAACAAAACGCTGTCCAACTTTATTTAAGATATCTATATTTTTAACTAGTCACAATGAATTGAAAATTTCAATTTTTTTATTTTTTTGAAAAAATCGCCATTTCGAAAAATTGGTATAAAAGGCTGAAAATTTGAGTGCAAGTTGCATTTAATACGTACTAAAACATATCAAAAAAAAAAAATAAACAAAGGGGGTCGGGTCTAAAAGTGAGTGATTTAGCCTGGAATGCCCCATATATGGTTTATACTTATAAAATCTAATGTAATCCTTACATTTTCTATCATAAGTTACATTGAACTCAAGGTGCTATCTTCCAATCAAAAAAAAAAAATGTCCGCTATTCGGTTTTCGGAACGTATTACTAAAATGTTTTTAAATATTTCATTTTTATCTGAATTTTTTGGTGCAAATGTCATAAAAAAGAATTATAAAATGTCCTGGATAACGTGGAGTGTTTTTACATTAATCGGTATCGCTTTCGGGTTCACCTTTCATACAATGTACATTGGTGTGGCGGTTAAAAATGAGTGGACAGAAATTTTAAAATGTCTTTGCATGCTTAGTTCGGGATTACAGGTGAAAAGTTTTTTTGCCAATTTGTTTTTGAATTTTAATATTTATAATAATTTCAGGGACTTGTCAAAATAATTAATGCCATTCATCGACGAGAGCTCTTTCGGTTTCTTCACACCGAAATCATCGAAATGTATCAAAAATATGAACTGAAAGATCAGAACTATCAACAGAGTTTAAAGAAAGATGTGACCTTTATTAAGACTTTAGTTTTTGTCCTATTTGGAGTGTGTGTATTCGTATCGGTTGGTCTGATTGGTGTACCCACGTTCTATTTGATTTTCTTTCATGAACGTCTTCATATAATGCAATTTTTTATACCATTTATTGATCCGGATACCGATTTTGGTTACTACTGTAATTTTATCCTACATATAGTGTGTATATTTTTTGGTGCTTTCGGTAATTTTATTAGTGATTCATGGTGTTTTATGTTTGTTGGTCATTTACCGGTGATAAAAAATATTCTTCAATGTAAATTTAATGAATTAGATAAAATTTTGGAAATGTATCCAAGAGATGGTGAAAAATCAAATTTATTATTACGCGATATATTTCAATGGCATCAGCATTATATTGTGTGAGTATGAAATAAATAGTCAATTTATCGCTAACACATCAATAACCAGAGCTTCGAAGAATGAAATCCTTTTCGAATAAATTCTCAAAAAAATCCATTCAATTTTCATAGTCAGTAAATGCATTCGATTTCATAAATCAATATTGAATGCTGTCCTTTGAATTCATTCGATTGAATGAACAAAAATGAATGCATTCGATTTCTTGTTCATTCGATTTAGAAAAATCGAATGCATTCGATTTTCTATCATTGCACTGCGAATGCAATCGATTTTTTAAATATATAGACCAAAACGGAGCCAAATTTTGGTCCATAGTAACGCCTACTTTCTTTACATACGATGACCCTAATGGGCTCTAATTTTGAATCCAAAAAAAATGGTGTTCCCGAAAATTTAAAAAATGCACATATTAACTGCCTATACGACAAAAAAAATGTGAAGAGTGTTAGCGATACTATGGACAAAAAATTGGCTCCGTTTTGCTCTATCTTGGTTAGTTTTTTTAAGTTTTTTATGCAATGAATGAATAAGCCACTCGATTTTTCAAATTGAATGAAAAGAAAATCGATTGCATTCGCAAGTGAATGCATTTGATTTTTATAAGTAGAATGAAAAAAATCGAATGCATTCGATTTTTGAAAGTCGAATGAAAAATAAAACGAATGAATTCGATATTTATAAATCGAATGAGTCTAAAGTGAATTCATTCAATTCGCTATTGGGGAATGCAATCACTAAATTTTCACTCAGAATGACAAATCGAATTAAGGAATGAAATCCTTCGAAGCTCTGTCAATAACTCACTTTTCTGTTATGGATACAAATTTTGTAATATCGATGTTAATCATGAAAGATTAATTATTAAATTTTCTATAGAAAATTTTGTGTTAAAAAACTTTGTGTTATCGATAAATCAATTTTCTTTAGAAAGTTTTGTATTATCGATACATCGATAATTCAATATTTTTCTACAGAAAACTTTGTGTTATCGATACATCGATTATTTATTAAATTTTCTATAGAAAATTTTGTGCTAAAAAACTTTGTGTTATCGATAACTCAATTTTCTTTAGAAAGTTTTGTATTATCGATACATCGATAATTCAATATTTTTCTACAGAAAACTTTGTGTTATCGATACATCGATAACTTAATAATTTTTTTTAGAAAATTACCTATAAAAATTTTGTTTGATGCATCGATAACTTAATAATTTTCTATAGAAAATTGTGTTCTATCGATGCATCGATAACTTAATAATAAAAATTTTTTGTTATCGATGCATCGATAACTCAATAACTTTGTATAGAAAATTTTGTGTTGTCGATGCATCGACAGCACCATATTTATCGATAACTCAATTTTCTATAGAATATTTTGTGTAACCGATTACTCTATTTTCTATCAAAAATATTCTATTATCGATACCTCAATTTTCTATAGAAAATTTTTGTTATCGATAACTTAATAATTTTCTATAGAAATTATTTTCTTATGTATACATCGGTAACTCAATAAAAAAAAAAAAAACCTTTTGTGTTATCGATAACTCAATAGAAAATTTTGTTTAATCAATGCATCGATAATTCAATATTTTTCTATAGAAAATTTTGTGTTATCGATAACTTAGTTTTCTTTAGAAAACTTTTTGTTTTCGATGCATTGATACATAATTTTTTTTATAGAAAATTTTTTGGTTATCGATAACTCAATAATTTTCTATAGAAAATTTTGTGTTATGGATTCATCGATTCATCGATAACTCAATAATTTTCTATGGAAAATTTTGTGTTATCGATACATCGATAACTCAGTAATTTTCTATAGAAAATTTTGTGTTATCAATACTTCGATAACTCAATAATTTTCTATAGAAAATTTTGTTTTATCGATACTTCGATAACTCAATAATTTTCTATAGAAAATTTTGTGTTATCGAAACACCGATAACTCAATAATTTTCTATATAAAATTATGTGTTATCGATACATCGATAACACAAAATTTTGCGTTATCGGTACATCGATAACTCAATGATTTTCTATAGAAAATTTTGTGTTATGGATTCATCGATAACTCAATAATTTTCTATGGAAAAATTTGTGTTATCGATACATCGATAACTCAGTAATTTTCTATAGAAAATTTTGTGTTATCGATACTTCGATAACTCAATAATTTTCTATAGAAAATTTTGTTTTATCGTCACTTCGATAACTCAATAATTTTCTATAGAAAAATTTGTGTTATCGAAACACCGATAACTCATTAATTTTCTATAGAAAATTATGTGTTATCGATACATCGATAACTCAAAATTTTGTGTTATCGGTACATCGATAACTCAATGATTTTCTATAGAAAAGTTTGTGTTATCGATACATCGATAACTCAATAATTTTCAATAGAAAGTTTTGTGTTATCGACACATCGATAACTCAATAATTTTCCATAGAAAATTTTGTATTATCGATACATTGGTAACTCAATAATTTTCTATAGAAAAATTTGTGTTATCGATACATCGATAACTCAAAAAATTTCTATAGAAAATTTTGTGATATCGATACATCGATATCTCAATAAAATAATTTTCTATAGAAAATTTTGTGTAATCGATACATCGATAACTCATTAATTTTCTATAGAAAATTTTTTGTTATATAAATCGATAATTCAATAATTTTCTATAGAAAACTTTGTGTTATCGATACATCGATAACTCAATAATTTTCTATAAAAAATTTGTTGTTATCGATACATCGATAACTTAAAAATTTTCTCAAGAAAATTTTGTTTTATCGATACATAGAAAGTTTTGTGTTATCGATACGTAATTGAAAATTATTGAATTTTCTATAGAAAATTTTGTGTTATCGATACATCGATAACTCATTAAATTTCTAAAGAAAATTTTTTGTTATCGATACATCGATAACTCAATTTTTTATAGAAAATTTTGTGTTATCGATTCATCGATAACTCAATAATTTTCTATAGAAAATTTTATATTATCGATACATCGATAACTCAATAATTTTCCACAGAAAATTTTGTGTTATCGATACATCGATAACTACATAATTTTCTATAGAAATTTTAGTGTTATCGATAAATCGATAACTCGATAGTTTTCTATAGAAAAGTTGTTGCTATCGATACATCGATAACTCAATCGATAACTCAATAATTTTCTATAGAAAATTTGTTGTTATCGATACATCGATAACACAAAATTGTCTATAGAAAATTTGTTGTTATCGATACATCGATAACACAAAATTTTCTAGAAAAAATTATTGAGTTATCGATGTATCGATAACACAAAATGTCTAAAAAAAATATCGTGTTATCGATGAATCGATAACAACAAATTTTCTATAGAAATTATTGAGTTATCGATGTATCGATAACACAAAATTTACTATAAATTTTTTTTGAGTATTTTGTTGTATCGATAACAACAAATTTTCTATAGAAAATTATTTTCTACAAAAATTTTTTGAGTTATCGATGTATCGACAACACGAAACTTGCTAAAAAAAATTTCGTGTTATCGATGTATCGATAACAACAAATTTCTGTAGAAAATTATTGAGTTGTCGATGTATCGATAACAACAAATTTTCTATAGAAAATTATTGAGTTATCGATGTATCGATAACAACAAATTTTCTATAGAAAATTATTGATTTATCGATGTATCGATATCAACAAATTTTCTATAGAAAATTATTGATCTATCGATGTATCGATAACGCAAAATTTTCTATTGAAAATTATTGAGTAATCGATGTATCGAAAAAACAAATTTTTCTATAGAAAATTATTGAGTTATCGATGCATCGACTTCTATAGAAAACTATTGAGTTATCAATGTATCGATAACACAAAATTTTCTATAGAAATTTATTGAGTTATCGATGTATCGATACCACCAAATTTTCTATAGAAAATTATTGAATTATCGATGTATCGATAACACAAACATTCTGTTTTTTCCAGCTTTGGCAACACTGCTCAGGTTGGCTTTTTTTGGGTAATATTTGCTCAAGTTGGTACGGCATTCTTAGGTATTTGTTGCACCATAGTTTGTATTTTTTTGGGTGTATGGAAGGCCGCCTTAGTCTATCTGTTATATTCTTTGCTAATATTTTATATATATTGTGCTTTGGGTAATATTGTGGAAATATCGGTAGGTTAGGTTAGGTTAGGTTGTAAGTGGCTGCTGACGTTTTACGTCAACACACGTAGACTCTGAGGTCCATTGTGATACCACGGGATCGTAATAGGTTTCCCTACTAGTCCCTGTCGTTAAACCAGTTTGAGCTTCTTATGAAACTCCTTAGATGTTGAATTTTGACATCCGACAAATCAGAAAGATCGTACAGCTCCCTAGATCCCAGTGAAGCAAGTCGCTGACCAGAAAGTGCCGGGCAATGGCAAATAAAGTGTTCGATAGTTTCCAACTCCTCTTCATCCATGCAACTTCGGCAAAAGTCATTCGACGGCACATTTAACCGCTCTGCGTGCTTCCCTATAAGACAGTGTCCGGTAATTATAGAAACCACCGTCGAAATATCTCCTCTTGGAAGCGATATCAGCTCACTTGTGCGCCCCTGATTAAGAGAAGGCCAAATCAGTCGTGTTGTCTCACACGTCCATCCATTTGCCCATCTTTGATTAGTCTCCGTCGCAGAACAAAGCCGTAGGTTTTGCTTGCAAGTTTCTAGAGGCATACCAACACATTCCAATTCTGTTGGAACCTGTAAGGTAGTTCCTAGTCTTGCAAGCTCATCGGCTTTGCAATTCCCTGGAATGTCTCTGTGCCCTGGGACCCATATGAGTCGTATGTTAAACTGCTTGGCCATCTCATTTAAAGACGTGCGGCAGTTAAGGGCAGATCTTGTTTTCAGAAACATTGAATCCAGGGACTTGACCGCGGCTTGACTGTCAGTATAGATGTTGACTGCGGTTGTAGACAAGACATTGCAGCTCAACCAGTCAGCCACTTCCTTTATTGCCAGCATCTCTGCCTGGTAAACACTGCAATGATCTGGCAATCTACGAGCCAGGCTCAATCCAAGCTCTTCCGAATAGACCCCGAAGCCCACTTGTTCGTGCAGCCTCGATCCATCTGTATAAAAATTTATGGTAGCTCCACTACCCGGAGTATCCCCCATCCAAGACTCCCTGGATGGTATCATAGTGGTAAAGTGGCGCTCAAAGAGGCTCAAAGAGGGAGCACAGTCCACATTTTGTGGTATTGTTGTCTTTTTCAAGATCGCGCTATGGCCACAATCACTGCTCCTCCATTGCAGCGTGCTATTAAGTCGAATTGCCGACGCAGCCGCATACTGCCTACCCAATATGTCCAAGGGTATCAGGTGAAGGAGGATTTCTAATGCAGCCGTAGGTGTAGTACGAAGAGCACCAGTGATGCACATTGACGCCATTCTCTGTACCTTCGTGATAAAGACAAAGTTCGCTTTTGTTTCCAAAGCAGGCCACCAGACAATGATTCCATACAGCAAAATTGGACGCACCACTGCTGTATAGATCCAATGAACGACTTGAGGGCTAAAACCCCATCGTTTTCCAATGGCCCTTTTACAGGAATACAAAGCAATCGTTGCTTTTCTCACCCGTTCCTCAATATTACGCCTGAAATTCAGCTTCCTATCTAGAAATACTCCAAGATACTTGGCTCCATCTGAGAAGGTGATTTCAGTACCGTCCAGAGAAATAGGATCAAAAGCAGGAATCTTATTTTTCCTTGTAAACAAAACAAGCTCTGTTTTACTGGGATTAACTCCTAGACCACAGTCTCTTGCCCATTTAGACAGATCTTTCAGAGAACCCTGAAGAATGTCCCGCAATGTTGGCAGATGCTTCCCCTTTACCGCTATCGCGACATCGTCAGCATATGCGATAACATGACAACCACGTGCTTCTAGAGATAGTAGCATTGAATTCAGTGCCAGGTTCCAAAGAAGCGGCGAAAGAACACCTCCTTGTGGTGTGCCCCTATTGACAAATCGAGATATGACGGACGCTCCCAATTCAGACGTTATACGTCTATTGGCAAGTAGGTTTTCCACCATTAAAACGATTTCACGCTTTACTCCCAGACCAGACAATGCCAATATTATCGATTCTGGAATGACATTATTAAAAGCCCCCTCAATATCAAGAAAGGCCACCATAGTGTACTCCTTTACCGAAAGCGATCTCTCGATGGTACCAACGAGCTCATGAAGAGCTGTTTCCGTTGATCGTCCCTTGCTGTATGCATGTTGCTTTGTCGAAAGCAACCTCGGGTCAATCACTCTACGCAAATATGAGTCTATCATTCGTTCCATTGTCTTTAACAAAAAAGAAGACAGACTAATTGGTCTGAAATCCTTCGGAGCTGTGTGGGAACTTTTCCCAGCCTTCGGGATAAATACGACTCTGGTATCCCTCCATTTTAAAGGAATATACGACCAGTTGATGCATGCTGTGTATAGATTATACAGCAACGGGGCTATATACTCCAACACTTGCTGCAACTCAGCCGGGATTATACCATCAGGTCCCGGGGATTTATAGGGCCTGAAGCTTTTTATCGCCCAGATTAATGTTGGCATATTTATTATTTCCGAAGCAATTTCAGATGCTTGGGCGTCAGAACGTTGCAAAGCTTGAAACGGCGTCATGGAATTGCCCGGAAAATGCGTGTTCAAAAGGAGATCCAGCGACTCTCCACTGGAGGAAGACCACACCCCATTAGGATCTTTCAGGTATCCTAGGGTGCAAGGAGAAGAAGCCAGAACCTTGCGCAGCCTGGATGCCTCAGAAACGTCTTCTATGTTTCCACAGAAGTTTTTCCAAGAATCACATTTTGCATTTCTGATCATCTTTTTATAACTCTTAAGTTGCAGCCTGTATGCAGACCAGTCCTCGTCCGCTCTTGAAAATTTAGCCTTATTAAAGAGCTTTCTGCAGGAATCTCTGCTCGTCTGCAACTCATTTGACCACCAAGGTGGCTTTTTTTTCCCTCTAGGCTTTGCAGAAGGGCAAGACGCATCCAGGCACCTATTACAAACATTTGTTATATGGTCAACCAGACAGTCAATTTCCGCTAAACTATGCGGTTCAGATAGGGGTACTTCATCCAAAAGCAAAGAAAAAGTCTCCCTATATTTCACCCAGTTTGTTCTTCTCAGATTTCTAGAGACTGTCTCAACCGGGGCACGCTCCCTGAGTAAAAACTCAATGTAGCGATGATCTGAGAAAGAATGCTCTTCCAAAACTCTCCAGTCATCAATTCTGTCAGACAATGTATCTGATACAAGTGTTACGTCAAGAACCTCTTGCCGCGTACTTGTAACGAAAGTTGGTTCACTACCCTTGTTACAAATATACAGGTTAGTGCTTAACAAAAACTCCAAAAGTGATTCGCCTCTATCATTTGTGTCTGTACTACCCCATATCGAATGATGTGCATTAGCATCACAGCACACTAGTAACTGGTGTCCCCTAGATTCAGACTCCCGAATCAGACCGCCAACCTTCTCCGGGGGTATTGGCCCCGGATTAGGAAAATACGCAGAGGCGAGCCAAATAGATTTCCCATGAAGCTCTAAGCTAGCCGCTGTAACATCCATATCACTAAAAGTTGATAAAAAGAATATATTTAAGCCATTTTTCGCCAAGATGCAGGCTCTTGGTGAGCCCTCACCTTTGGCAACCATCAACTTAAACCCAGGGGTCTTCAATCCGCAAACCCTGCCACCCCGCACCCAGGGCTCTTGGATAAAAACCAAGTCAACTGCTCCTGTCGTCAGGCGCAGCAATAGTGCAGCTGAGGCTGCCTTACAGTGATGGAGGTTTATTTGTAGGAACCGCAACATCTTGCTTTTTTTCCACCATCCTTTCCACCACCGTGTTATTGGCTTCATCCTCCGTGTTATCATAGAGGTCGCATTCGTCCCCAGATTCGGTTTCGAATAAGCCAGATATGTGTCCCATCTGTTCTGAATCGGAGGCAACAGAACTCTCCGAATTCCTCACTGCATGGGCCTCGTCCTGAATGTCACCCATAGTGGCATCAGCTTTATCCTCCGTGCCATCACAGAGGTCGCATTCGTTACCAGATTCGGTTTCGAAAATGCCAGATGCATCTCCCATCAGCCTAGAATCGGTCAGCTGAATATCAACCTTTTCCAGATTCTCCTCCCCAGCCGACTCTGCCACTGGCTTGTCTGCTTCCAAAATAGGCTTCTGGTCGCCCTTGTAGACATTGACTCTTATATGAAAAAAGCCAAACCTAATAATGCCGTCAGTCCTGGCTAAAAGCGGAAGCGATTCCTCATTAACCAAGACCACTGCTTGACGACGAGCGCCCTCCATCTCACCCAATCTGGCAATTTGCCAATTCTGAGTTGGAAGGTCAGGATTGCAGACTTTTATCATCTTTAGAATCACCGCAGTGTCACTTGTAGCCATTGGGATCCATGCATGAGCTCTGGGTTGCGAGGGGATATCATGTTTTTCCACAACGTCCAGTCTGGCTCCAGGCCATAACTCTCCCACTTGGCTAATGGCAACCTTAAACACGGCTGCGGATCTTTCGTTTCCAAAAGCAACGAGTTTTACTCGCCCCTGATACCAACCTGCGTTGACAGTAGTAGGGAGAAAATCAGGCATACTCTCAAGAAGCCTATAGTAGATTTCATTTAGTTTAGTTTCAACTAAACTCCACTTGTCCCTTGGAATACTACAATCCCCATTTTGCCTGTTTATCACAGCCCTAACGAAGTTACCTTTCACCACTTCACTAAAAGACTGAGTCCAGACGTTGCCGGTCACCTTAGATCTTTTAGGTAAAGGTTTCTCGTCGGGCGAGCGCAACCTTTTACCAGACTTCGATGACGAGGCCGAAACAGCGCTCTGTTTGTCAGATGCGCGCATTGCCGAAAGTTTGTCCTGTTCTTCAATGACTTCTTTCGCCCATGATAGCGACGCCCTCTCACGTTCGGAGAGCTTCGTTCCATCGAGTTGGCTTAGTCTGTTAATTATTTTCAAACAAAGCCTTCTCTGGTTGTGCCTGACCTTTGATGGCTTAAGTTTCTTTTTCTTTTTACCACCAATATTAGGCTGAGCACCCCTACCAGAATCAAGGCCGGACTTCAAGGTCGCAACCCTAAGACCAGTGCTAGGACCAGCACCAGTCGGTGAGGCAGAGCCTCGAACTAAATCGGTATCATTTGTGTCCATATTTTCATTTTCCTTGATGTGGTAATGAAAATATCACAAAAATACCTATTACGAACAAACCTATTACGAACAATTTTAGTAATTCAATTTATAGCACGGAGTTAAAATAAAACACGTCCACACTCGTCAACAGTTCAAATATCGGTAAAAAGTAATTATAAAATAATGACAGTGAGTAGATGATTTTAAGATTTTATTTTTGTATGTTTTAGAATGACGATGTTACAACTCTAATTTACAATTCATATTGGCATCTTATGACAACACCGCAACAAAGGATGATTCAAATAATGTTAAGGAAATCGCAAGATACCAAATCTATGTCAATTGCTGGGATTATACCATTATCATTAGGTACAGCTTTACAATTGACTAAAAAAATTTATACTGTGTCCATGATGCTTTATGAATTTCTAGATTAAAATATTTTGGTACCATTGTAGTATGAAGCTTTACAAAACCCAATTATACAGAAGTATTAAGCTTTGTGGATTTTCAAAATGAATTATTTTTTTTGTCTAATGTTAATTGAGTTTAAATCTTTATCATATCAGCAGAAAAATCTACTGAAAATACAAATATACTAGTTCACAGTTTTCCACCAATTGGTTCTAACTTTTTACTCAAATTTTTTTTTTTACTAAAATTTTTTTTAATAATTTTTTTTTACTCAGATTTATTGTACTCAAATTTTTTTTTACCCTTTTTTTCACTACTTTTTTTACTCAAAATGGTTTTTACTTTTTTTGTTTTTCTATGCTTAATTTTTTTTGCTCAAAATTTTTGTGACTCAAAATTCTTTTTACTAAATTTTTTTTAGAACATTTTTTAAAAGGGGCTTAAGTGGGAAAATGGGGCTCTTTGTGGCATTTTTTAATCTTCTAATGTAATGGCCCTAGAAATTTGGAATCTAGGATTATCTTGCAAATAACATTCTAAAAAAAATATTTTTTGGAAAATTGCAATTCTAAGGGGTGAAGTTAAAATACATTTTACATCTTCTGAAATAATGGGTCATAAACCTTGAAATTTGGACTAAAGGACTACCTCGGGGAATAAACATTCTGAAAAGAGTACTTTTTTGAAAACTCCCTAATTATGGGGTAGAAATGGGGAAAATAGGGCAATTTGAAGAAAGTAATTTTCTAAAAATTTTGCTTTTAAGAGATGAGGGGGGTGGAGGAAATGGGGAAATTAGTGTAATTTAACACAATTTGTTTCTATAGAACTAATGGTCTTAGAAACAGGAAATTTTGACTATAGTATTATATCCTCTCGGGGAAAAACATTTTTATACCCTCCAACCACAGTTTGGGGGTATACTCACTTTGTCATTCCGTTTGTAACGCATCGAAATATCGGTCAGGGACCCCATAAAGTATATATATTATCGATCTATGATCGATTCTAAGACATTCTGTGAATGTCCGTCTGTCCGTCCGTCCGTCCGTCTGTCTGTAGATAACACAATGCAGTCCAAAATAAAATAGCTAGACTCCTGAAGTTTAACACAAATATGTCTCATGTTCTTAGGCAGGTTAAGTTTGTGAATGGGCAAAATCGGGCCTGGGTTAAAAAAGTTCCCCCTTGAAGAACTGAACCAACATTTGAAAAAATACACTTTTTATACCCTCCAACCACAGTATGGGGGTATACTCACTTTGTCATTCCGTGTGTAACGCATCGAAATATCGGTCTAGGATCCCATAAAGTATATATATTATTGATCAGTGATCGATTCTAAAACATGTTAGCGATGTCCGTCCGTCTTTCCGTCTGTCCGTCTTTAGAAGACACGACACAGTTCAAAATAAACGAGCTAGACTTCCGAAGTTTGACACGAATATGTTTTATATTCCTAGGCAGGCTAAGTTCGGAAATGGGCAAAATCGGACCAAGGGGAAAAAAGTTCCCCCTTGGAGAACTAAACCAAGCCCAAGAAAAATCGAATTTTTTGCAGGGTTTTTTGTACTTTTGCTAAGCAAATGCAACATTCTTATCTCAGAAGAAGTTAAAAATCGCAGCAGGAAGGTGCCCCCTAACGTCTTCTACCAACTCTCCCAAAAAAAAAAAAAAAAGACGACCCTGGATTTTTTTATATAGTGTTTTTACATTTTGGAGGGTATAAAAGATTCGGCACAGCCGAATGTAACACTCTCGCTTGTTTTAGATGTTTTTTTGTATTTTTGTTGAATAAATGAAACATTTGGTATATTTATCGCGATGGGAAGGTGCTCTAAAAGTCCTCCACTGACCCCATCACACACCCCCCCCCCCCCCCTTCCCAAAAAAAAACCGACCACGAAAATTTTTTTTTTTACATTTTGGAGGGTATAAAAGTTTCGGCACAGCCGAATTTAACACTCTCACTTGTTTTACATGTTTTTTTGTATTTTGGTTTGATAAATGAAACATTTGGTATATTTATCGCGATGGGAAGGTGCTCTCAAAGTCCTCCACTGACCCCCATCACCCCCCATAAAAAAAAAACGCCCCTGACAATTTTTTTTTTAATTTTTTTTTACATTTTGGAGGGTATAAAAGATTCGGCACAGCCGAGTTTAACACTCTCACTTGTTTTATTTAAATTTTTTCACTTAAAATTTTTTTTACTCAGAATTTTTTTTACTTTACATTTTGTTTTACTCAACATTTTTTTACACGAATTTTTTTTTTTTTTTATTCAAAAATTTTTTTTCACTTATTTTTTTTACTCAAACTTTTTTACTCTTTTTTATGCTTAAATTTTTTTTGCTCAAAAGTTTTTTTGTTCAAATTTTTTGTGACCCGGAATTTTTTTACTTAAATTTTTTTTAAAAAAAATTTTTTTACTCAAAATTTTTTTTACTAAATTTTTTGTTACTCAACATTTTTTTACTCAACTTTTTTTTACTTAAATTTTTTTTAAAAAAAAATTTTTTACTCAAAACTTTTTTTACTAAATTTTTTGTTACTCAACATTTTTTTACTCAATTTTTTAAAGGGGTACTAAAGGGGAAAATAGGGCTCTTTGGGACATTTTTTATCTTATGAGTAAATTTTTTAGTATTTTATTTTATTTATTTATTTTAGTAAATTTTAGTAAATTTTTAATTGACACAATTAAAACTTTACTCAAAATTTTTTTAAATTAGGTTTTTAAATGTGTCAAGTAAAAGTTTACTGAAAATTTATCAATCTATTTTTTTTTTAAATTTTAAAAAAAGTTTTAATTTTTTTTTTACAAAAAAAAATTTTTTTTTTTCAAACTTTTGCCAAATATATTTATTTCTTAAAGACATAGACAAATTTTATAAAAATTATGATTTCAAACTATTATATACAAATAAGAAAAACTATAAACTAAATGAGAATTTTAAAAACTAAGAGAATAAAAAATATAAAATTTTTATTAAATTACATTTAAAAAAAAACATTTGAGTAAATTTTTAATTGCGTCAATTAAAAAATTACTCAACTTTTTTTTTGAAATTTAAACAAGTAATTGCTCAAAAAATTTTCCCTCATGGGAAAATGGCAAGATTTTTTTTTTTGTGTGTATGCATATTGCAGAACCATCGGAGTGTAAGCTTTGGGTTACCTTCCTTGAAAGTTTAGGGTATAAAAAACACCTTTCTTTAATAAAGCTAGAAACAAATTTGTAAATTATCAAGGCTTATCCGAAGGACATCTTCATATATTTGTAACTACTACGATTCCGAATAAAAGTCGAGATAATGAATTAGCAATTAGGAAAATAAACAACAAGAATCCAATTGAAACTAAATTTTTCTAGGTTATAGCAGGAAATAAAAACATAGAAAAAACATTATATTTATTTCAAAAAGATATCGCTTATTTACTACAATAGAGACATAATTAAAAAAATCGATTTTGCGGAAAATGTTTGGCAAAAAAATCACCGCTGACATAGTGCTGACACTCTCTTAATAAAATTACTGACATCTTCCTACAATTTTTCCAAATGTCCCCAAGGACAGGTCAACAGTTGATCAGCGGTTGTTTAAACGAAATATTGGTGCCTACGGAAGCTTTTGAGCAGTGCAGACTTTTCCTTGGGGACATTTGAAAAAATTATTGAAGATGTCAGCAATTTCATAAAGGGAGAGTCAGCGTTGATTTTATATTGCCGACTACACAGAAAAAAAAATTAATTAAAAAATTCGTAGATTTAATTAAATAATTATTTTAATCCGGATCAATCACTAAAATGCGCATATAAATTAAAAATGGTTGTATGTCGTTAATTAAAAATAAATGAATATTTAGTTAATTAAAAACTTAATACTATAAATTAAAAAAATTAAAAAAAATAATTAAAATTTTAATTATATAAATTAAAAATTTAATTAAAAAAAAATGAAAACAAATTAAAATTTTAATTGTATAAATTAAAAAAAATAATAATAATTAATTTTCTAAAAAATAAATAATTTAAAAAAAACATTTTTTTTAAACAAAAAGGTTTAAAAAAAATATTTTTCAAATTTTGCAAAATATATTTATGCCGTAAAGACATAGTCAGTGAGACAATTTTATAAAGTTAGGTATAAACCTTTTATATACACTCAAAGAAAAATGCTTCATCATATTGATGATACTGTTTAATCACTTTTTGTCATCAATTTTGATGGCAAATTTATTCATATTGATGAAGCTTTTCTTCAATATGATAAAAAATATCATCGAAATTGAAAAAACAAGTGATGACACATTTCATCATATCATCAAAAAGTGTCATCAATATGCTTTCAAATGTTTATTTTAAATAATTAAATTAATATTAAAATAAATAAAACTATTGAATAAATATATTAAAAAAATATAAAAAAAAAAACAATAAAAAAAATTAAAAAATAATCCTGCCCTGGCTGGGACTTGAACCCACGGGTCCCAAGCTATAGTATTTATTGTCGAACCATTAGCTAGTTCACCTATCTATAAATAAAAATCTCGCACCACTACTTAGTTAGATAAAGTTAAACGTTTGCTAATGTGTATATGGGGCATTCCATGTCAAATCGGACACATTGAATTTTTTTTTTTAATTTTTCCAATTTGTTTACAGTTTTTAGTACCCTTTGAATACTCCTACTCCTGGTAAATTTTAAAATTTTTTTGATTATCCGTTCAAAAGATATCGAATTTTTAAAAATTGGTAGTTTGTTCCTTTACTCAAACTTCTTTTACTCATAACTTCTTCAATAATGGACCAAATTTAAATTTTTTTTTCAAAATGTCTGTTTTTTTTTACGTACTTTAAAAAAAAAATCCCAACAAATTCTTAAAAGCGCTCTAGTATGCGGGTTTTAAGTTTTAAAATTTTAATCTCATTTTTGAAAATGTTTGCACTCTTCGATTTTTTTGAAATTTTTTTGTATAAAACTTCTATCGATTCTACAATTTTTTTTCCCAGGAGGATCGTGAGATAACGATTATTACTATTTTTTTAAATTTTTTGAAAAATTTTATTGTAATTTTCCAATCTTAAAATCATTTCTACTGCTCCAATGGTGCGTCATAGAGGGGTCCTTTATTAGACTGACCCCCATTAATTTTTACGTCTTAACACTTCTTTGAAACAAACTTATACCCCATCTCCAATTTCTAAGGGGGCTCCCACACAAAACGACATTTTTTAAAATTTGCTCAAACCGCTCTAACTGCCCTAAAAGTGCCCTTAGAGCAACAAAATGTATAACCGACCCACAATATTTTTTTAGTCCAAACATTTTCTCTGAACACACATACCCTCTGTATTTAACCGTTAAGGCGGTTTCCATACAATTTTTTTATTTTTTGTACATTTGTTTTATTTAATCAGCTTCTACCGGTCCAATGATGCGCCCGAGAGGTATCATTAATGAGACCGACCCACATTTATTTTTACCCTCCAACATTTTTGTAAAACAAACCACAGCCCTATCTCCGTTCCCTAAGTAGGCTTGGGAAAATTGGGAAAATCCAAAAAAAAAATTTTTCAAAGTGTCCGATTTGACATGAAATGCCCAATATATACTTTATGGGGTCTCCGACCGATATTTCGATGCGTTACAAACGGAATGATAAAGTGAGTATACCCCATACTGTGGTTAGAGGGTATAAAAAATAAGCAAACCTAAAAATTTAATTAAACAATTAATTATATTAACTAAATATTTAATTAATATTAATTTAAAAAAAAAAAAAAAAAATTAAAATGCTAATTAAAATAAAGTTAAAAACTTGATTAAACAATTAATTACAAATTCTGATTAATTTTTATTAATAAATAAAAATTGTTTTATTCGACCTTTAAAATATTATATTCTGTGAGGATGTTTATTCTGGCTCGAGGTCATTATTTTCTTTACTAATTAAAACCATGATATTCTCATAGCATAATTTTCAAGAAAATTATTTTTTGTTTTAAATTTATTTATGTTGGTCATTTTTGCAAGACTTAATCGACACGTGTTTCGGAATTTGTCAAGATTCCATTGTCAAGATTATTTAGCAAAAATAGAAACGATATACTACAAAGTAGCAAACGAGTCTAATGACAAATCGTTCGTGCACAAACTAAAACATTAATACATATTCGACTCTATCCACAATGTGAATTAGAAAGACGAAGAAATTGTACTATGTTAGTAAGTAACGATTGTCAATAACCAACAAAAATATTTAAAACATTTTACATACGATAGTCCATTGGACTACAACAATATGTTTTTTGTTGTTGTGAATGAAATTATACCATTATTAGGGCTATTCATCACTATGGCGTGCCAACCATTATGTTCAAATTCTGATTAATTTTTATTAATAAATAAATATATATATATTTTTGTTGGTTATTGACAATCGTTACTTACTAACATAGTACAATTTCTTCGTCTTTCTAATTCACATTGTGGATAGAGTCGAATATGTATTAATGTTTTAGTTTGTGCACAAACGATTTGTCATTAGACTCGTTTGCTACTTTGTAGTATATCGTTTCTATTTTTGCTAAATAATCTTGACAATGGAATCTTGACAAATTCCGAAACACGTGTCGATTAAGTCTTGCAAAAATGACCAACATAAATAAATTTAAAACAAAAAATAATTTTCTTGAAAATTATGCTATGAGAATATCATGGTTTTAATTAGTAAAGAAAATAATGACCTCGAGCCAGAATAAACATCCTCACAGAATACAATTAATTACATTTTAAAATTTAATTGATATTAAATTAAACAAGTGTTAAATTCGGCTGTGCCGAATCTTTTATACCCTCCAAAATGTAAAAAAAAAATAAAAAAAAAAATTGTCAGGGGGGTTATTTTTGGAGGGGCAGGTTATGGGGTCAGTGGGGGACTTTTACAGCACCCTCCCATCGCGATAAATATACCAAATGTTTCATTTATTTAACAAAAATTTAAAAATATATTTTTTCAGAGGTTGGTTCAGTTCTTCAAGGGGAACTTTTTTCCCACTGGTCCGATTTTGCCCATTCTCGAACTTAACCTGCCTATGAACATGAGACATATTTGTGCCAAACCTCAGGAGCCTAGCTGTTTTATTTTGGACTGCATTGTGTTATCTACAGACAAACGGATGGACAGACGGGCATTCATTGAATGTCCTTAGAATCGATCGTGGATCAATAATATATATGGGGCATTTCAAGCCAAATCACACACTTTTAGACCCGACCCCTTTCGATTTATTTTATTTTTGGATATGTTTTAGTACTTATTAAATGCAACTTGGGCACCAATTTCCAGCCTTTTATTCCAAGATGGTGTTGAGTTTCATCCCATTCCGATTTGGATTGTTGCACTGTGTAATTAGTACTCAATACCAGGTAATCCAATTGGCTACTAAAAACAATTGAAAGCCACCATGACCACAATTATGTTTAGCAACAATAAATACGTCGCAACAATAACATGATTAAATAAAAAAATCCGTCTGGAGCTTTCAAGATGAATATCAAATTAATCTAAAAGATAAGGAAATTTCATATTTGCATATGGGGACTAATTTAATTTGGTTCAGACTAGTAACTGAAACATGTCAATGAGTTTCTAAAGAGTCTTATCAGTAATTTTTCATACCCTGCACTTAGTGATAAAGACTTTATATATTTGTCATTCCGTTTGTAACATTTCAAAATGTTGTTTTATGATTTCACAAAGTATTTATATAAATGATTGATTTATGTCTAGTGAAAAACAAGCCACCTTTCAAAAGCTTGAGTTTAGGAAAGTTTTTGATTTTTGAAAGTTTTTGAAAATTAAACAAAAAAAATTTAAACAAGTAAAAAAGTTAAATTCGGCCTTGTCGAATGTATTGATACCCTCAACAATTACTTAAAATCCGCGAAAAAAATTTTGTTAAAAAAAAAGTCCGCGATTTTTTTCGTTTATTGTCAAAAAATATGTTCGTGCTTGTTTAAATACCATTTGGTGTTCAATTTTGTCTACATATGTCAACCAGCAGCTGAATTTAAACATTTTGTATTTTTAGGTTATGTTGAATGTATCAAAATTTTCGAGGTGTCCTTACATTTTCGTTCATGGCTTTTGAACCGCTGAACCGATATCGCTTAAATGCAATACCAAACTGGCCAGGAGAACTTCCAACAAATATTTTAAGTTTCAGTCATCTGTAATATTTTGGCAGTGATCACCATTTCCGCAGACAGACAGACAGACGGACATCGCTAGAATGTCTTAAAATCGATCACTGATCAATTATATATATGGGGCATTCCATGTCAAATTGGACACTTTGGAAACATTTTTTTTTTAAATTTTCCCAATTAGTTTACAGTTTTTAGTACCCTTCGAAAACTACTTCGTGGTAAATTTTCAGATTTTTTTGATGACCCGTTCAAAAGATATCGAATTTTTAAAAATTTGTAGTTTGTCCCTTTACTCAAACTTCTTTTACTCATTACTTCTTTAATAATGGTCCAAATTTAAATTTTTTTTTCTCCAACGATCTAGTATGCGATTTTTAAGTTTTAAAATTCAAATCTCCTTTTTGAAAATGTTTGTACTCTTATATTTTTTTGAAATTTTCTTGTGTAAAACTTCTATCGATTCTACAAATTTTTCGCCCAGGAGGATCGTGGGATAACGATTATTACTATTTTTTTAAATTTTTTGAAAAAAAATTTGTTGTAATTTTCCAATCTTAAATTCGTTTCTACTGCTCCAATGGTGCGTCATAGAGGGGTCTTTAGTAAGACCGACCCCCATTAATTTTTACGTCTTAACATTTCTTTGAAACAAACTAATACCCTATCTCCAATTTTTCTAAGGGGGCTCCCACACAAAACGACATTTTTTAAAATTTGCTCCAACCGCTTAACTGCCCTAATAGTGCCATTAGAGCAACAAAATATATGACCGACCCACAATATTTTTTTAGTCCAAATATTTTCTCTGAGCACACCTACCCTCTATCTTTAACTGCTAAGGCGGTCCCCATACAATTTTTTTTATTTTTTATAAATTTGTTTTATTTAATCAGCTTCTACCAGTCCAATGGTGCGTCCGAGAGGGGTCATTAGTGAGACCGACCCCCATTTATTTTTACCATACAACATTTTTTTTAAAACATACCTACACCCTATCTCCACTCCCTAATTAGGCTTCCATACAAATAACAGTTGGAGCAAACTTTATAAAAATTTAATTTTGAATGGAAGCCTACTTAGGGAGTGAAGATAGGGCGTAGATGTGTTTAAAAAAAATGTTGTAAGGTAAAAATAAATGGGAGTAGGTATCACTAATGACCCCTCTCGGACGCACCATTTACAACAAAAAAAAAAATGTATGAGGACTGACTTAGCAGTTAAAGATAGAGGGTAGGTGTGTTCAGAAAAAATTTTTGGACTAAAAAAATATTGTGGGTCGGTCATACATTTTGTTGCTCTAAGGGCACTATTAGGGCAGTTAGAGCGATTGGAGCAAATTTTAAAAAATGTCGTTTTGTGTGGGAGCCCCCTTAGAAATTGGAGATAGGGTATAAGTTTGGTCCAAAGAAATGTTAAGACGTAAAAATTAATGGAGGTTGGTCTTTTAAATGTTTCCTCTATGACGCACCATTGGAGCAGTAGAAATGATTTTAAGATTGGAAAATTACAATAAAATTTTTTCAAAAAATTTTAAAAAATAGTAATAATCGTTATCCCAATATCCTCCTAAGCAAAAAATTTGTGGAATCGATAGAAGTTTTGAAGAAAAAAATTTCAAAAAAATCGAAGAGTACGAACATTTTTAAGAATGATATTTAAATTTTAAAACTTAAAAATCGAATACTAGAGCGCTTTAAAGAATTTTTTGGGATTTTTTTAAAAAGTATGTAAAAAACAAAAATTTTGAAAAAAAAATTTGAAATTTGGACCATTATTGAAGAAGTTATGAGTAAAAGAAGTTTGAGTAATGGAACAAACTACCAATTTTTAAAAATCGATATCTTTTAAACGGGTCATCAAAAAATCTGTGAATTTACCACGAAGGAGTTTTCGAAGGGTACTTAAAACTGTAAACAAATTGGGAAAATCAAAAAAAAAAAAATTTTTTAAAGTGTCCGATATTACATGGAATGCCCCATATATACTTTATGGGGTCCCAGACCGATATTTTGATGAGTAACAAACGGAATGACAAACTTTTATATACCCTCTATCACTAAGTGGAAGGTATAAAAATATGAGTTTCGGATTTTCCGGATATCGCTGTTTGAAATTTCAGAAAAATACCGCCTTTTCCTACTTTCTAGAAATTTTTCAATAAATATCTGAAAATTTCTTTTCCTTTACCCTTTCATAGTGCTTGGGATAAACTTTCATTTAAAAAAATTATGTATCGCAATATATATATATTTTTTTATTATTTCATCTTTCAAAAATCCAAAATATTGGTGGAAATTTTCCAAACATTCAAAACTTTGATCGAAGGGCGTCACGGGTTAAAAGGATCGGATTTGGCTTAAATTAAGTTTAAATGAAAAAATGCCTCAAGCTGTATGAAAACGTTAAAAGAATGAAATTTTGAGATTTTTTTAAAAAAAATTCTTGAACGTGCCATTTTTGGATATTTCAAAAAGCGGTATCTCAAAAACCGTTCAACCGATTTTTTTTTTTGATATTCGTGTTCAGAGCATCAAAAGTAGTAAATATGATGTGTTGTAAGACATGTTTTTAGTATTTAATTTTTCAAAAACCCAAAACTTTGATCGCCAGGCGCCAATTAGCCCCATTAGCCTAAAATTTGTACTCTCAAAAAAAAAAAACCTTGTAAAACGACTAGAAAAGTGTGTAACTTTTTATACCCTCCACTCTAGTGATAGAGGGTATATATAAGTTTGTTATTCCGTTTGTAACACATCGAAATATTGGTTTAGGACCCCATAAAGTATATATATTCATGATCCTCGATCGATTTTAAGTCGATCTAGCGATGTCCGTCCATCCGTCTGTCTATCTGTCCGTCCGTAGAAAACTCGCTAACTTTTAAAAGACTTTGCAGACGCTACTAAAGTTTGGCATATATGTTGGTCATTTACCTGGTCAGGTTGGTATTGCAATCCAGCCAAATCGGTCCAGTGGTTCAAAAGTTATGGGCAAAAGAGTAAATTTCGGCAAGGGTGTTTTACGAATTTACGAGATAAAAAACACGATAACTTTCGAAAGACAATAATGAGACTGCTGAAGCTTGACATATATCTTTGCTGTTCCCCAGGTCTATTTGGTATAAAATTTCAGCTCAATCGGTCCAGTAGTTCAAAAGTTATAAGCAAAACCCTGAATTTCAGATTAGTTTCATCTTAAATGCCACGTGTTTAACAAGTTTCAAAAGCATTGGTGGTAACTAAACAATGCTTTTCAAACTTGTTTAATTTTAAAGCAATGCTTTTTAAACTTGTTTAGTTTTAAAAGCAGTGGTGGCTTAAAAGTAACACTCGAAAAAAATTTTACACTCAAAAAAAATTTGACACTAAAAAACAATTTTTTTTTTTACAAAAAAGACAATATTTTGTGTACATACGTACATGCATTCACTCAGAAATATTTTTACAGTAAAAAAAACATTACACTCGAAAAAAATTTTACACTCAAAAAAAATTTGTAATTTTTTTTTTTTTTTTAATGACAAAAAAGAGTTTTTTACTCAAAATAAAATATTTTTAATCAAAATTGTTAATTTTTTCACGTTAAGAAATGTACTATCGTTTAAAAAATGCATTGTGGAGGGTATTCATTGATTCGTCCAAGTCGAATTTTGCGTTTTTTACTTGTTTTAAGTATTTTTGTTTATTTCATTTATGTTTTTATTTATATTAGATCATCTGGGGAAATCTGCAGTTGATTAAACTTAAATTTTTATTTTAATAAATTTATTTAAACAAAAAATTAAAACAACTTAGTTTTCATTTTAAATTCATTAAGTAAGGGAGGAACATTAAACAAATTGTATACAATGAATTTGTCCATTTTAATAGTATTATTAACATTTACGTTTATTGCGGCCGAGGCGGTTAAATTGGCCAAATCAGATATAGAAGCAATGGAAAAAATTCTGGATGGCATGTGTAAAGAAATAATGACAAAAGTTAAGTCACGCTATCATTATGGTTTAGAATTTGCTAAATATTGTGAAAAATTAAATGCAAACAAAATTATTAAAAAACGTACGTAGTGGAGAGAGCTTAAGATGTGACGGGCCTTGGAGGTGAATTAAGTGATATGAAAAGAAATTATGAATATTATATATGTGATTTAATCTAAAGAATCTGAAAATACAAAAAGATAATTTATAAAACAATTTTAAAATGTGTAAATATGTATATGATTTAAAAATTAATAAAATTTTTTTAATAATATAAAAGTATTTGTTTTATTTTTAATTATGCTGTGCTGTCAAAGAAAACAAATTGAATATATTTTAAACAAATGAAAAAACAAAAACTAAAATTTCAGTGAAAAAAGAAATTTTAATAAAAACAAGTGAGAGTGTTAAATTCGGCTGTGCCGAATCTTTTATACCCTATAAAATGTAAAAAAAAAATTGACAGGGGCGTTTCTTTTTTTTTTTTGGGGGGGGGGGGGGGGTGATAGGGTCAGTGGGGCACGTTGAGAGCACCTTCCCATCGCAAAAAATATACCAAATGTTTCATTTATTTAACAAAAATACAAAAAAAAACATGTAAAAACGTGTATTTTTTTTGGAGGTTGGTTTAGTTCTTCAAGGGGGAACTTTTTTCCCCCTGGTCCGATTTGGCCAATTTCCGAAATTAACCTGCCTAGGAACATAAGACATGTTTGTGCCAAACTTGAGGTTCCTAGCTCTTTTATTTTGGACTTTATCGTGTTAACTACAGACGGACGGACGGACGGACAGACAGACGGACGGACGGACATCGCTAAAATGTCTTAGAATCGATCACTGATCAATAATATATATACTTTATGGGGTCCCCGACCGATATTTCGATGCGTTACACACGGAATGACAAAGTGAGTATACCCCCATACTGTAGTTGGAGGGTATAAAAATATGGTTGAGTGAAAAAAATATCGAAAAATTTAAGAAAAAATTATCATTCCATATCGTTCCCTGCTCCAATCCATTCGTTTCCCGTTCTATTCCATTTCGTTCCCAGTATTATCTCATTTCGTTTCATGTAAGTTTATATCCTTTCCATATAATATCCGTTAAAGAAATGAAAAAATTCTAAAGTTTTTATCTGAGAGATATCAAAAGTACCAGTTTACCCCACTTTTACCAATTTAGTTACCCCTTTTTACCCCAAAATTTTAAATTTCAAAATATGTTCTCCTCTTGGATGTTATTTTTGCTGCAAAGTCATTCAAAAATGCCTGCGAATTTTGTACTCATGCCCAAAACATTAAATCATGATAATGTTTTGCGGTAGATTTGGGTGAACTTGCCAAAGCAAAGTTTCTTTTAGAAAAAGTAATGTTATATTTCTTTTTTATTCCATGGAAAACCGAATTCAAATTACAGTTGAGGACCCCATTAAGTTTATATATTATTGATCTATTTTTAAGACACTCTAGCTATATACAAAGAGCTGTACATTTGGTAAATGAGTGCAAAAATAAGTGCAAAAAAGTGTTTTTATATTTTGGAGAGTATGAAAGATTCGGCACCAAAGAATTTAACACTCTCACTTGTTTTATGTACATTTGATAAACAAATGGAACATTTTTATGTGAAAAGTTTAGACTTGTAGAAAAAGTAGTTTTGATAAAAGGGAAAAAATTACTTTTGGTGAAAAAAAATGTTTGATGAAAAAAAGTTTTTGATGGAGAAAAAACATTTAAACAAAAAAAAAAATTAATAAAAAAAAAATTAATAAAAAAAATTAAATGAAAAAAAACTTTTTGATGTTAAAAAAAAATTTATGAAAATTTTTTTTTTGTGATGAGAAAATAAATTGATGTAATAAAAAATTTGATAAAAAAAATTTGATAAAAAAAAATTGATGTAAAAAAATTTCATGAAAAAAAAATAATAAAAAAAAAATTGATGAACAAAAAATAATGAAAAAAATAAATTGATGGAAAAACAAATTTGATAAAAAACCGAAAAAAATGATGCAAAAAAAAATTATGAAAAAATTATATGAAAAAAAAGTTAATGAAAAAAAAAAAAAAAATTGATGAAAAAAAATTTTATAAAAATTGATGAAAAAAAATTTTATAAAAATTGATGAAAAAAAATTTTATAAAAATTTCGCCCGAAATTCAGTTAAAGTGGTTTAAATGCAACAAATAGGAGAAGCCCAATTCAACCCTTATGAACCGATTTGCCTGAAACTTAAAATATATTTAAATGAGACCATTTTAAGGTTGGGGTGTCTCGCCTTATCGGCCATATCGGGGATTTAGGGGTTCAAAAAATGGGTCAAAAATTGGCGAAAAAATCGTTTTTTGGATTTTTTAGCGATTTCTTTCAAAGAAACTATATGATGTTTTCATATGAGAAGAAAGGATTTTTTAATGCCTATCAAACGGTGGCATAACCCCGTAAAAGTCTGCTTCGTTAAATATTTTTTTCATGAAAATGTGCAAATTTTGAGGGGTATTTATATGAAGACATAGACCTACGATATCCATATTAATACGAAATAATCTTTATTAAATTTAAGTCGACACGTATTTTTGCTCTAGACGATATTCCTGTTAGTTCGGGAGTTATCGAAATTTTCCCGAAGGTCCTCATTGTTTCATAAGGGGACAACTAAATTTTTAAACACTGATATGGCCGATAAGCTGAGACACCCCAACCTTAAAATCGTCTCATTTATATATATTTTAAGTTTCAGGCAAATCGGTTCATAAGTGTTGAGATACTTCCCTTGTTAGTGAAAGAGGGTATATATAAGTTTGTCATTCCGTTTGTAACTCATCGAAATATCGATCTGGGACCCCATAAAGTATATATATTCATGATGCCCGATCGATTTTAAGACATTCTAGCGATGTCCGTCTGTCCGTCTGTCTGTCTGTCTGTCTGTGGAAAATGCTGTCGCGGACAAAATACTTCACAGAGATGACTGAAACTAAACACATTTATTGGAAGTTCTCCCGAAAAGTTTGGTATTGCATTTGAGCGATATCGGTTCAGCGGTTCAAAAGTTATGAACGAAAATGTAAGCACACCTCAAAAATTTCAGTACATTCAACATAACCTAAAAATACAAAATGCTTTAATTCGGCTTCTGGTTGACATATGTGAACATAATTGAACACCAAATGGTATTTAAACAAGTACGAACATATTTTTTGATAAAACAAAAAAAATCGCGGATTTTTTTTTAACCAACATTTTTTTCGCGGAAATTTTTTTTCAAAAGTAATTTTCTTTTAAATAAAGTTTTTTGCAATAATCTTTTTGAAATTGTGGAGGGTAACACTACATTCGGCAAGGCCGAATTTAACTTTTTTACTTGTTTACCTTACTAAAGATTTAACAAAAGATAGGTCCCATCGGTCCATGAAAAAATTTAATAAAAAAAAAAATTGAATGAAAAAAATTGATGAAATTTTTTTTTTTTTCGTGAGAAAATAAATTGATGTAATAAAAAAATTTGATGAAAAAAAAAAATGTAAAAAAAATAAAAAAAAAAATTTAAAAAAAATAATGAAAAAAATAAATTGACAGAAAAACAAATTTGATAAAAAAACAAAAAAAAAAAATTATGATGAAAAAAAATTGATGAAAAAAAATTTTGTATAAATTGATGAAAAAAAAATTTATAAAAATTTCTCCCGAAATTCAGTTAAAGCGGTGTAAATGGTACAAAACGGAAGTCCAATTCACTGAAACTTGTTTTGTAGGTGTGTGTTACACTTATTAAAGATTCAACAAAAGATAGATCCCATCGGTCCATGTTTGAACTTGGAATCCATTTTTCGGGAAACACCGGTGTAGAGTATTATATGGTAGGTCTTGACCGACTATAATTTTCTTACTTGTTTTCAGAATGTTTTTTTTTTCACTGAAGGATCCTACATTCCAAATTTCCAGTTTCTACGACCATTATATCAAGAAATTAATAAAAGTACCCCAAGTACACTAAAAAAAAGACTTAACTTAAACTTTGGAAAAATTTTATTCAAAACAGTTTATAAATTTTCCCACAATTTAGTTAAATTTAACTAAAAGTTGGGAAATTTTCTTAAGTGCTAGGAAAAAATTTATGTTTATGTCTGTTAAAAGTCCATTATTTTACTTAAATGGAATTCCCAAATACATGGAAGAAATTCTTACCGCCAAAGAAATTTTCCCCATATATATGACAAAAATCTTTATTTTTAAGACATATTCCTCTTCTTCAACTTTAGGACGTAATTTTCTTCCAATTAGTTCATTTTCTTAGATTTGAAGAAGTTTTTTCGACTATTTTAGTAAAATTTTATTAACTCGGGCCAATTTTTTTTTTTTCAAAAACTTAAAATGGCGCTATCTCGAAAACTAAGCCAGATAGAGCAAAATGGAGTATCGCCGGTCCTCTTCACATGTGTGGACCCCAATGGGTCCTAACTTCGGATTTAAAAAAGTTGGCATCCCGAAAATTTTAAAATGCTCATATCTCGGTTAATAACAACACAACAAAAAGTTCAAAAGCATTTTGTAGGAGAACAAGGCCGCCAAATATTGAAAAGCTCTTCGAGTAATAGTTTTAAAGTTATCGAGTTTTTAAAATTCTCAAGACTCCAGTGGTCCCCTAAATTCACGTATCTCAAAAACTAAGCAAGGTAGAGCGAAACGAACAAAAATTTTGGATTAAAAAATGAGAAGATTCTTAAGGAACCCTGGATCTGTGCCCATCGGGGTCTGAACCTATCGGTCCGAACCCAATGGGGCCTTCACCCAATCGAGGCCTCAAATGTGTATGAACTAAATTGAAAGAAAAATTTTCCCATTTTTTTAGTTCAAATTGGCATAATATTAACTTTTTTCTGTCCTTATTTTTAAGAAAAATACGAACTTAAAAGAAAGAAAACATGGCAATGGAGCGAAATCATTATCAATATTCCTTGAATTTAGTTACTTTTCCCATTTTATAGTTAATTTTTGTTCTGAGTGTACATTTTTTTAACCGTTTAAATCTTAGCATCAACATTAGAAAAAAATCAGCATTAGTGGTTCTGTTTTCGGGAGGTGAACCAAAGTTCAAAATTTCATGTTTCTACGCCTTTTATTTCAGAAAATATAAAAAGTACCAAAAGTACACTTTTTTACCCTTTTTACCCCTTTTTGAAACGGAATTTTCGAAAAGTATTTTTTCAGAATATTTTTTCACCGAAGAATACTACATTTAAAATTTCAAGTTTCTGTGATCATTAATTCAGGATATATATAAAAAGTACCCCTTCTATACCCTAAGTAACGGAATTCTCAAAAAGTACTTTTTCCAGAATGTTTTTTTCACCAAAGGATCCAACATTCCAAATTTTAAGTGTCTACTTAGGATCATTGTATCAGGAAAAATAAAAAGTACCTGTTACCCCCTTAGAATCCCATTAGCAAAAACCCAGCCTTAGTGGATCTACATTTCGGCAGGTTAATCTACATTCTAAATTTCATGTTTCTACGACCATTATTTCAGGAAATATAAAAAGTTCCTAAAGTACATTTTTTTACCTTTTTATCCCTTTAGAATTATTATTGGCAAAAATTCAGCTTTAGGGATTCTTTTTTAAACTTCGTCCAACATTTTTTTTTTCAAATTTTTTTAGCCAAAATTTATGAAAACCAATGTCAATCTGCCAGTCCGTTTGTAAAAAGTACAGTGCTGTCTCAACCAAAAGAACTAGACTTCCGAAATTTGAAAGTTTAGCTTAAAAAATTTTTGATAAAAAACAATTTTTGAATAAAAAAATAATTTGATGAAAAAAATTGATGAAAAGAATATTTTATGAAAAAAATAATGAAAAAAAATTTTTGATGAAAAAAAGAATATCTGATAAAAAAAAAAGAAAAAAAATTAATGAAAAAAATGTTTGAGAAAAAAGTTTTTGATGACAAAAAAAGTTTTTGATCGGAAAAAATGTTTGATGACAAAAAAAAAAATGTTACCGAAAAATGTTTTTGATGAAAAATAATTATGTTACGTTTTATTCACCAGCTGGTGAAAATTTTTTATTCACCAGCAGGTGAACCATTATTCAAGTTACAAATCTATTTGGTTTTAAGAAAATGAAATCAGTAGTTTTTATTTTCTTTTTATAGTCGTAAACTGTGTTATCTGTTTCTTAGTACTACTTATAATTAAAAATAAACTCTAAATATTAGACAGACACTTCTAAAATATTTGTTTTCATCAAAATATTAATCTTATTTTAAAATTCCTCTTAAATAAAACTTAAATTCTTAAATAATCTCGTTTAGCATTTTTAAAATTTTATTTTGTTTTATTTCGTTTCATTTTCGTTTTTATTTGCGCACTGCAGATTATGGGCACTTGAAACATTTTCAGTCAACATCAACAAGTACCATCGAATATCATTAAATGAATGACTTTTTTTTTCGTTGTTCTACACTACATGTAAACGAATGCTGTGACTGTCACATTTAACGTCAAAAAAAGCATAACAATTTTCACACTTGACTAAAGTTAAAAGCGCTCAAAGTATGTCCCAATCACCATCATCATCATAATCACACGTATTGAGGAGATGATTTTAAAACATGATGGATGTAAATGTTTGTACAGTGTATATTTTATATGGATAAATATTAGTTTATGTGGTGAAACGTTTTGAGGTTATAAAATTTCTAGGGCGGAACATTTTTAAATGTTCAGATTTTGACATCATGAGTTTTAATAAATTTTAGAATTTTTTTTAAATTTTTTTAATAAAAAAATTCTTATAATATCAGAAATTTTTGCAATGGATAAATTCTACAGAAAAATTCTGAGATATCGAAACGTTTTTCCTAAAAAAAAATCAATTTTATCAAAAAATTTCTAAAATCAGTCTAACGGGTTTCTAGATATCGCTATTTGATTTTTTTTAAAAAATGGCGGCTATACTGAAAGAATTATTTGTTCATAATATCTATGAACAAATTTCATAACACCAAATTCATAGAATCTTTGAAACAATTCATTGGTTGAATGAGTACTCATTAGTGTTGTGACATATTTCATAGAATTGTATTAATAGGTTTTGTTAGATTCATAGAAAAAAATCTTAGAATTAAAGAATTTTAACTTTGTGTGTTAATAACTAAATGTTATCATTTTGTTTTATTTACTAGTAGTTGTATTTTTATAAAAATTAAATAAAAAATATTTTTGGGAGTAAGTTTCTCAAAACTTTTATATTAACTTTGAAAAATTTCATACAAATAATGAAAAAGCATTTTAAGTAGGTTCATTCCAGCTCGAGTTCATTAGAAAATTTATGAAAAATTTCATAAAAACAAATATTTTTCTATGAAAACTTTTTTTAATTTCATTAAACCTTTTACAAAAATCATAAAAAAATTCATATATTTTATGAAAGATTTTATAAGAGAAAAGTATGTTTCCATTAAATCTATGAAGTTTTTCATAGGATGTATGAACTTTTTCATAAAAAATGCATTACATAAATGATTTAATTCATTAAATTAATAACTTTCCATCATTAAAAATGTGAACAGAAATCATTATCTGTTTAAACAAATTTTAACATGTTCTATGAATTATTGATAATTTTTTGAAGTTTTTCATAGGTTCTGGTTTCTATGAATTTTGTTTTAAAGATTCTATGAAAAGTTTCTAATGATTCTTTTTCACATAATCAATGTACGTTTTCATAGCCGTAATGAACAAAATTTTTTCAGTGTACGTTCAAGGAAGTAAAAAAAATCTCTAAATTTCTTTCCGTTTAAACCTAATTTTCAGCCAAATTACATTATTTTAGCCCATGGCGTACTTTGATCAAAGTTTTGGATTTTTGTATAATGTCCACAAAATTTTTTTATTTTTAAAAAATGACAAAATAATAAAAACAAGTAAAAAAGTTAAATTCGGCCTTGCCGAATGTAGTGATACCCTCCACAATTTCGAAAAGATTATTGCAAACAACTTTATTTAAAAGGAAATTACTTTTGAAAAAAATGAAAAAAAATTTCCGCGAAAAAAAATTTTGGTAAAAAAAAAATCCGCGATTTTTGTCTTTTTTGTCAAAAAATATGTTCGTACTTGTTTAAATACCATTTGGTGCTCAATTATGTTCACATATGTCAACCAGAAGCCGAATTAAAGCATTTTGTATTTTTAGGTTATGTTGAATGTACTGAAATTTTTGAGGTGTGCTTACATTTTCGTTCATAACTTTTGAACCGCTGAACCGATATCGCTCAAATGCAATACCAAACTTCTCGGGAGAACTTCCAATATATATGTTACGTTTCAGTCATCTCTGTGCAATATTTTGTTCGCGAGAGCATTTTCAACAGACAGACAGACGGACAGACGGACAGACGGACAGACGGACAGACGGACAGACGGACATAGCTAGAATGTCTTAAAATCGATCGGGCATCATGAATATATATACTTTATGGGGTCCCAGACCGATATTTCGATGAGTTACAAACGGAATGACAAACTTATATATACCCTCTATCACTAAGTGGAGGGTATAAAAATATTTTGCGATACAATATAATTTTTAATTTTGTGATGCTGCATTCGTACAAATATCAAAAATTTCTAAAATCGGTATCGCGGTTTTCGAGATATCGTCATCAAAAATTTGTCAAGAAATTTCCAAAAATGGTGGTTTTTCCCAACATTTAAGAAATTTTTTAAAACAAATCTAAAATTTAATTTGAGAGAAATCAGACTACTTTTACACATGGGGATCTTCGAGAAAAGTTTAGAGTTTTTGATGAACATTTTCTAAAATACCCAAACTTTGATCGATGTGCGCTACGGGTTAAAACGATCGGATTCGGCTCAAATTAGTTTTAAATGAAAAATTGTCTCGAGCTCTAAAAAAAACACTGATTTTCTTTTAAATTGCTTGACCGTAGAAAAAACTGCCAAATTTTCAAATTTTAATTAGCGATATCTCGAAAACTGTTCGACCGATTTTAAAAATTTTTTTATCTTAAAAAAAAATCAGAAACTTAAAACTTTAATTAGCGGGCTCCTCGATTAACCTTAGGGCACCCTACTGGTAAAGTTAATTTGGGTACGCTGAATCAATGGTGCTAGCCGTTTTTTGAAGTTAGCGCTCGTATTCGCCATTTTAAATTTTGATGCTTAAGTACAATAAAAACGACATTTTTAAACTTTTGTGATAATTTTTAAATTTAAAACCATTCAAGTCTGTTAAACTAACACAACAAACCATAATACCGTGAACATTTTTTGTTCGCGAAAAATCTTTATTTTCGTGAATAAATTGGTTCAATGCAAATATTTTTAGTTTGATTTGAATTTACGACAGTCAGCTGGTAAAGATATCAGTTTTTTTTTTCAAAGTTAGCGTATGTATTAGCGATATTCGCGATTATTTGTTTTTTTTTTATTTTTAAGTAAAAAAAAATATTTTTTTCATATTATTTAGACAATTGCTGAATTTTTATCATCTTAACTCTATTTAATATACGAAAAAAATTTATTCGCGTAAATTTTTTTTCGCTAATTTTTTTTCGCGAAATTTTTTTTTCGCGAAATTTATTTTCCAAATTTTTTTTTGTTTTTCTATTAATTTATGAAAATGAGTAGAATACGATAAATTGGGTGACATGACATAATCCCCACGGACATAATCCCCATTTCCGTTATGGGGAATATGACCAAATTCATTTCGGTCATAATCCCCATAATGGTAGTGGGGACTATGACCGAAAATTATTTGGACATAATCCCAATAAAAAAACGGACATAATTCCCAGATTTATGGGGATAATGACCACGTAACAAATGGCCATAATCCCCATTATGGGGATTATGTCTTCTATACTAGTTGGTCATAATCCCCAAAATAAAAGATTTTTTTTAATTAAAAGTTTTTCTGCGTGGCCGGCCTTCGGCCGGGCTTAGGGATTACAAACTCCATGCATTAAACCCACCATCTCTGCAGAAAACGGGGACTATGACCAAAATTGCTTTGGACTTACTCCCCATAATGTAAATGGGGGTTATGACCGAAAAAAGTTCGGTCGTAATCCCAACAAGGAACGGACATAATACCCATTGGGATTGTGACCGTTTTGGAAACTGTCATAGTCCCCACAACTATTATGGGGATTATGACCGTAATGAATTCGGTCATAATCCCCATTTCCGTTATGGGGGTAATGTCCGTGGGGATTATGTCCGGTCACCGATAAATTGCAGACACAAAATTTTTGGAAAAAAAAAAAATTTTTCGCAGAATTTTTTTGCTGAAGAAAATTTTTTTCGCTAATAAAAACAATGCAGAAAAAAATGCTACTCTAATGTCTTGTGTTTATAGGCTGGTAAAGTTTTTCAATGAATAAAATCAGAATGGCGGGATGAAGCTTCTCCTTAAAGGACCAAACCAACTTCTGAAACTTAGGTTAGGTCCTTCACAGGGCACCTACCGATTGTCCTGAAATTTGCATACAGGAAAGCGGGGAGCAAAATAAGAGTTACCTGTTTTTTTATAGCGTCCCAATCTCACATTTATCGGGTCAAAGGGGAGGGGGAAAACGGGTTTTTTTTTCGTTTTTTGAGGATTTTTCCCATTTCTTAAAAAGAAAGTACACAAACATTTTTTCGGCTTCGTTAAGTTCGCTATGGAGATGTATATACGTACGACCTCCAAAATTATATTTAATAATCTCTATTAAAATTAGGCTGACCGTATTTTTTCGTTTTATACGGATTTTCCCGAAAGCCCTTAATTTTTCATAAGGTGGCAACCCTTTTTTAAATTTGAGATTGGGCAGCTAAAACAAACAGGTAACTCTTATTTTTTCCCCCCTCATTCCCATATTCAAGTTTCAGGGCAATCGGTGGATACGCTGTGAAAGACCTTCCTGGTTAGACCCACAGGACTTAAAAATTTAGCTTGGTCGTGGTTATAAAAAATTGTATTACTTAAGTGCAAAAAAGTTTTTTTAACACTTGAAGGTGTTAAAGATGCAGCAGTTAACACTATCAATTGCATTTTATTCTTTTGTTAAAAAATAGAACAGTTTTATGTCAGCGGAAGTCCAGAATTGGTCAAAAAGTAATTTTGGTAAAAAAATTCATAAGAAAAAAATTTTTTTGTCATTCCGATTGTCATTCCGTTTGTAACACCTCGAAATATTGGTCTAACACGCCATAAAGTATATATGTTCATGATCCTCGATCGATTCTAAGACGATCTAGCGATGTCCGTGCGTCTGTCTGTCTGTTGAAAACACGCTTACTTTTGAAAGACTTTAGGGAGGCTCCTGAAGTTTAGCATATAAGGAGTGAGATCATAAAAATGTTAACACACATTTTTGCCTACAACTTTGGTGTAAAGCTTCCAAATTTTTTTTTTTTCGGCAGTTTACATTTTAAAAATATGTCAGTTAATAAATTAATTTACATCATGAGTTTTAATTTGCAATTTTTTACACAATGGACGATGAAAGAAAAGTGCGTTCAAAAATAATTAAATATTTTCAACAAAACCAAACATGGACATACAAAAAAATTGCCAAAGAAACTAATGTATGCCGCCAAACAGTTTCAAAAGTGGTAAAAAGGTATCTGGAACACCTAACAATTGAAAGGAAGCCGGGAACAGGAACAACGACTGGTTATCGTAACATTGGTAAGGCATATAAAGTTAAAAGCATCCTTAAGAGAGCTCCTAACACATCTGGCAGAAAAACAGCTCGGTTAGCCCAATGCTCAGACTTTTTTGTACATAAAGTGAAACGTAAGGCGGGACTAAAGTCCTACAAAGTTCAAAAAGTTCCCGATAGAAACGCTTTTAAAAATTTGGAGGCCAAAACCAGAGCTAGAAAATTGAAATCAAATTTTATAAAAAAATACAACTGTTGTGTAATGGACGACGAAAGATATGTCCTGGCTGATTTTGCGCAGCTCCCTGGTCAAGAATTTTATGTTTCCGATGTTCGAGGAAATGCTGCGGAAAAATTTCGGTCAAAAAAGCAAACGAAATTCCCCAAAAAATTCCTAGTATGGCAAGCCATATGTAGCTGCGGCCAAAGAAGCCAGTCATTTGTGACATCTGGCTCTATAAACAGCGAAATTTATATCAAGGAGTGTTTGCAGAAGAGACTTCTTCCGTTCTTGAGTCAGCACAATGTATCCACTTACTTTTGGCCCGATTTAGCATCTTGTCACTACAGCAAGAAAGCGCTGGAGTGGTATAATGATAATAATGTGGTTTTTGTACCAAGAGAGGCAAATCCACCAAACTGCCCGGAGCTCAGGCCAGTGGAGAGATATTGGGCTCTTGTTAAAAAAGAATTAAAGGGCACAAAAAAGGTCTCCCAGGACATGCAAGATTTCAAACGTAGATGGACCACCTGCTCTAAAAAGGTGACAGAAACTACCATAAAAGCCTTAATGGGAGGGTTTCCGGAAAAAGTGGATAACTTTGTTCGTAGTGGTTAGAGTTCCATGCGGTTTTTTTGTTATGATTTTGTATTAAATTTTATTTAATAAAAATTTGGTTTGAAGTCTTAAAATTCAGTAGTCTTTTTTTTATTTAACTTTATGTGTGTTAACATTTTTATGATCTCACTCCTTATATTGGGAATTTACCTGGTCAGGTTGGTATTGCAATTCAGGGAAATCGGTAAAGTGATTCAAAAGTTATGAGCAAAAGACTGAATTTCGGCAAGGGGTTTTCGTGAATTTACGAGATAAAAACACGCTAACTTTAGAAATACAATTCTGAGGATACTGAAGCTTAGCATATATATTTGCTGTTTCTTTGGCTTAGTTCGTATTGAATTTCAGCCAAATCGGTCCAGTGGTTAAAAAGTTATTAGCGAAACCGTGAATTTCAGATTAGCTTCACCTTAAATTTACTTGTTGGAAAAACCGAGCTTTAAAAAAACAAGCTTTAAAAATATTAGTAAGACACACAATAACTTTACAAAGTATTTTTGTCACTCGAAAATATTTTTACACTAAAAAAAACTTTACACTTAAAAAAAAATTTTACACTCAAAAAAAAATTAGTAATTTTGCTTTTTTTTTACAAAAATGACAAAAAAAGTTTTTTAACTCAAAATAAAATATTTCTAATCAAAATTGTTCTTTTTTTCACGTTAAAAACTTTACTATCCTTTAAAAATTGCATTGTGGAGGGTATTCATAGATTCGGCCAAGTCGAATTTAACTTTTCTACTTGTTTTAATAAAAACTAGTAGTATTATATTCTCATAGATTAATTTTCAAGAAAATTATTTTTCTGTTTTAAATTTATTTATGCAAGACTTTGTCGATACATGTTTCGGAATTTGTCAGATTCCATTGTCAAGTTTTTGTTCAAAATTGTTTTTTTTTCTTCAGTGAAACGTCCTTTTTACCATTCTTTATTAAATAAATCATTTTTAAGTGCGTGGTACTTTTAGAAAATTTTAGAATTGATACTTTTCCGTTTGGCCTTTTTATCTTACCCTCACTAGCAACCGGATTTATGTACTTACAAGAAAGTATAGTTGTAAAAAAATACGTTATATGCAAATAATATGAAAACAGCGTGATTCTTTTCATATTATGTACATGGATATTCATTGGTGGTAACATTTTATTATTTGGTCATTAACAATATGCAAATTTACATATAATTTTACTTTGTTTACACTACTTAAATAATTAAATATAAACAAATATTATACAATGTGTAATAAAAATTTGCAAAGATTTAAGTTTTAGGGCGAGATTTGAATTTCATGTGATTTTTTTTCTAAGACTGATAGATTAAGACAAGGCCTGTTAAATGTAAAATATAACTTTCGGAAGCATTTAATTGCAAGCGACTTCGACAGACGATTTTAATATAAAAACACTTTTCCGGTAATATCCGAATATTAACTTATATTGTAAGCTAAGAAAAAATTTTTTTTTTTTCACTTTGTTCGAAACTTTCCGATTTTTAAGTCATAAAAGGAACTAAGGACATTGCCCTACAGATCTTATATTTGTGTGTGTTAATTTTTACTCCGAAAGAAAACTAACACGACACTTACAATTTTGAAATTCAAACAAGAAGAAAAGCTTACTCCATCCAGTTGTCCACTGTATCGACCTTGTTCTGTTTAAGATTTTGTGTTAAAACTCATTATTTCGACAAAAATGTTCTACATGATATCATTATTATTTTCTTAACGTTCAGTATTAAATATAAACCACTTATATGAAAAAGTGGTAACCAAAAAAATAAAAAAAATAAAACTTATTGGAAAACATTTTATAGTTCCATTTTCACATATTTTCTTTTCATTTGTGCTGTTCACCACTAGAGCACCACATTGTGGTTTCGGCAAAAAGAGCAGTTTCAAAAAATAGAAAAAAAAAAATGCTTAGTACTACAATATATCACACGTGTCAAAAGGACAAGCAACATTTTTATGTTTTTTACATGTTCACACTTATAATCCCAACCACATAAGTATAGATGATTCCACGAATGAGAGACCAAATTTGAGATCTTAAATTAATTTTTTTAATACAGTGGGAAACTGAATTTTTATTAGGTTAGGTTAGGGTTGGCGGAGCTCAAAATTTTTAACTTCTCGCATAGACCGGCTGGTCCATAGCAATACCACATGGTCCTTCAGCGACGAGGATAAAACGCGTTAGTCCATGTTGCAAACAATTTAACGCGCATAAGGTCCATAACTGCGATTTTCTCCAGATTCTCGAGTTCTGCTTTGCCTAAAATTTGTTTGCGATGCCTGGCCAATGCGGGGCATTTGTACAGGATATGTTCAACTGTTTCATCTGTATTCGGTTCATCACATCTTCTACAATTGGAATCAGAGATGTTCTTGCGTGGAAAGCAATTATGCAGTGTCCCGTGACCACTCCCGTGAGTAAACGACATTTTCTTCAGAAAGTAGGTAGCGAGTTCTTTTGAGGTCGTATCGCGGCCAGATTATTCTGGTAATTCTGCTTGTACTTAACTCTCACCATTTCCTGTTCGCCATGGAAATACACTGACAATCACTTCTCGATCTGTTGTGCTGCTTTGTGGGATCAGTATGAACAAAGTCCCCTACCCCATCTGCACCCAGTTTTGCAAGCTCATCAGCCTTCTCGTTCCCGTCTACTCCCTTATGTCCTGGAACCCATATTACAGAGACGAGGTTATTGCCGGATAGTTTTTGAAGATTCTCATAGCACTCAAAAACGACTTTTGATTTAATACAATAAGCCTCTTAGAGCTTTTAGTGCAGCCTGGCTGTCGACGTAAAAGTTTATTATTCTCTCCGATTCTCCTAAAAACTGTAAGGCTGTCTTATTAATAGCAACTATTTCAGCCTGGAATATGCTACAGCCAGTGTTGCCATATATCAAGATTTCCCTTTTTTTGCAAGTTTTTTGAGGTTCTAAAGATTTCAAGATTTTTTCTAAAAAAACAAGTTTTTTGGAAAATAATAAAGATTTTTCAAGTTTTTCTTAATAAGTAAAAAAATACAAAGAGCATCAGTTTTTTTTTTTGTAAATATCCTAAATATTTTATATTTTAGTATACCGACCGATTCAGAATCCCTATTTGAGTTGACTTAGCGTGTCCGTCCGTCAGTCTATGTAAACGGTTACAATTAAAAATGGCTTTATTCTATGAAAATATGAGATATTCGATTAAAATTTTGTTTTTAGCTTGGCAACCTTAATAAATCCATTAAATACTTATTAAATCAGACAATTCTTTGACTTGATCGCCATATAAAAATTCCACCCGATATTTACTTAAATCTGTTAGTTGGCAACATAGAATAATTTTTCACTTAAATTGTGTATTTGCTGCACTAATTTAAGACTTTACCACATATTAATCCAATCCGTCATATATTGTCGAGCATGCACCGGTGTTTGATATTTGCTTACTGTGTACAATTTTCTGACCCTTCATAAATTATGACTCTTTAAGGCTCAAAAATATTAATTGAACGCTTGAAATTTGTAGTCCTGAAAGATTCATATTTGACTCTTAATGATGGATAAGTAAAAAATTTTAAAATATTTTTTTTGAACATTCATAAAAGAGTCAGAAAAAATATGAACATATATTTTTCATAATCTTTTATGAGTGATATAATAGCGCTAGGGGGCCCCTTGGTCGATTTCGATACACGAGACGACGGTCTTTGTAACCAGTTCTCGGTTAGGTTTAAATAATTATTAAAAAGGATTTGTAATTAAATTGGGAAAACTAAATAAAAACTGATCATTGGATCAAAATTATTATTATTATATTATAAGAGCGCTCAGAAAAAGGGACCATTTTGAAAGGAAAACAATCATACTATTTTGTTTTCTGAGCGTCTAATGACTCTTTTATGAGTCTTTTCGAGCTCCAAATGAACGCTTTGTTGTTTTTTTATTATTTTTTTTACACTTGATGTAAAAATTGAATTGAAAATACATAAATTTGTATTGATTTTTAATTATTTTAATACTTTTGTAAAAAAAAAGATTTTTTTCACAAAAAAAAGATTTTTTTTTCAGAAAAAAAAAGTTTTTTCAAAAAAATATATGACAACACTGGCTACAGCTCAAAGGTAGATTAAAAGATTTTTGTATATCACAGACGTCCGTAGTAAATCCCGCTCCTACTCCCGTCGATTGTTTGGAGCAGTCTGTGAAAATATTTAAAGCGTTATTTGGAACACAACGCCAGTTCGACCAAAATTTCGAGTCGGAAATTCAACTTTAAATTTCCGATCGAAAAGTAGTTTGGGCACCCTGTTGTCAATTGGCAGCAGATGCAATATCGTGTCGATGGATGCAGCTGATGTTGTTCTTAGGGCACCAGTGATACTCAGACCCATAAGCCGTTGGTGGTTTTGGAACTTACTACGAGTCACCTCCCTCTCTAGCGCTCTGTGCCAGACCATAACTCCGTAAAGTATGATAGGTCTTACGATGGAAGTATAGATCCAGTGCGTGATCCTTGGCTCAAGTCCCCATGTCTTGCCGAACATCTTTTTGCATGCATAATATGCATTATTCGCCTTTCTCAATGGTTCTTCGGTATTTTGGTTCCATGATAATTTGCTATTCAGAATAATTCCTAAAAATTTCACATGATTTGAAAGTGGGATTTCAACCCTGTTAACCTTGACTTTTCTAAAATTTTCGATCTTATACTTTCGTGTAAACAATACCATCTCAGTTTTCCGCGGATTAACGTTAAGACAATTTTCATTAGCCCAATTCCATAACTGTTTCAGTGATCGCTCTAGCAACTCGAATATCGTGGTCAAAAATTTTCCAGTTGACATTATTACCACATCATCAGCATAAGCAACTACTGCCACTCCTAGCGTCTCCATTTTTTCGAGAATGGGATCCACGACCAAGAGTGTTCCCCTGGATGTATAACTTATGACTCTTTCAAGCCCCCATTCGGCTGTAACTTCTCTACAAGACAGCAGACAGCCAATCCATCTTTTAATGGTTGGATTTATGCCAGCCCTGTCCATTGCGTTTACAATTGCATCCATGCTTACATTGTTAAATGCACCTTCTATGTCCAAAAAAGCGGCTAAGCTAAATTCTCTATACTCCAGAGATCTCTCTAAAGTGTAGACGAGGGAATGAAGAGCGGTTTTTTTATTAAAAAAAGTGGGTTTGAGTCCGTATTAATTATTTCTGCGAAATAATTATTTTTGTTGTACAATGCGAAATCTTAACAAGAAATAAGTGAATATATAGCCTAAATGTAGATAGCTTAAAGAAATTGCCACGTTTCTATCATCAGTGCTTTCCAATTGTCACATTCAATGTGTGTCAGATTGAAATTAGCTTTTTAAATGAAAGTTTGAAGTCTTTGTAGCTACGAAATCTAATTTCGAGACTTAGATACTACCCACCACAAACTCTCACTTGCTTTTTGTACTTTTGTTAAACAAATGGAACATTTCTTTGTCACAAGAAGTTTATACTTAATAAAAAGTAATTTTAATAAAAAACAAGCGAAGGCGATAAATTCGGCTGTGCCGAATTAACATGTAAACACGCAAAAAAATAAAGCGCTTTTTTGTAAAAAAAATATGAGTAAACGTTTTTAAGAAAAACAAGTGAGAGCTATAAATTCGGCTGTATCAAATCTTTTATACCCTCCTAAACGTAAAAAAAAAAAAGATGTCGTTTTTTTTTTGGGAGGGGGGGGGGTGGGGGGGTTTGGTGATTGACTTTGGTGGATACCTTCCCCCCTTGCCGTATGTTTTATAAAATGGATTTATTATGATTCTTGCAATTACTTAATCCAATTAATCATTATTCAAATACATTTTTAACATGATAATGTTTTTAGGCTGGTGTCTAATTTTAAAATAGTTGCAGGACGCCACCTCAGTTTGACTATATAAGCTAAAAATTAACGAAAAAGAAAACAAGAGTTACTATTTTCATTTACTTAAAACCAAAAACTTTAATAACTTGGGTTTGTAACTTGGATAATAATTCACTTCGTCGTGAATAAAACCGTTTTTCACCAGCTGGTGAATTAAAAGTTACAAAATTATTTTTCAAAAAAAAAAAAATTTTTTTTCATGAACTTTTTTGTTTTCAGTTTTTATACCCTCCACTCTAGTAATAGAGGGTATATATAAGTTTGTCATTCCGTTTGTAACACATCGAAATATTGGTCTAGGACCCCATAAAGTATATATATTCATGATCCTCGATCGATTTTAAGTCGATCTAGCGAATCCGTCCGTCCGTCTGTCTGTCTGTCCGTAGAAAACACGCTAACTTTTAAAACTACGCTAACTTTACGGAGGCTCCTGAAATTTGGCATATATGTTGGGCATTTACCTGGTCAGGTTGGTATTGCAATCCAGCCAAATCGGTCTAGTGGTTCAAAAGTTATAAGCAAATAAGTGAATTTTGGCAAGTGTTTTTCTGGAATTTACGAGATAAAACACACTGTTACTTTCGAACGGCTTTTCTGAGGGTGATGAAGTATGACACATATATTTGCCGTTCCTCTGGTCCGCTTCGTTTTAAATTTCAGCCAAATCGGACCAGTGGTTCAAAAGTTATTAGCAAAACCGTAAATTTCAGATTAGTTTCACCTTAAATTTAAATGTTGAAAACCCGTTAAAAATGTTTTAAAAATATTTGTAAGTCACAAAAATATTTCACAAGGTATTTTTGTCACTCAAAAATATTTTTACACTAAAACAAAAAAAAATACACTCAAAAAAAATTTTACACTCAAAAAAAATTTTACACTCAAAAAAAAATTAGTAAATTATTTTTTTTTTTTTCAAAAATTACTGAAAAAAAGCTTTTTTAACACTAAATAAAATATTTCTAACCAAAAATTTTATTTTTTCACGTTAGAAAAAAAATTTACACTCAAAAAAAATTTTACACTCAAAAAAAAATTAGTAAATTATTTTTTTTTTTTTTTTCAAAAATTACTAAAAAAAAGTTTTTTTACACTAAATAAAATATTTCTAACCAAAAATTTAATTTTTTCACGTTATAAAATTTACTATCACTTAAAAAGGGCATTGTGGAGGGTATTCATAGATTCGGCCAAGTCGAATTTAACTTTTCTACTTGTTTTTTGTCAAATTTTTTTTTCATCAATTTTTATTCCATCAAAATTTTTTTTTTTCATCAATTTTTTTTTTTCATAATTTTTTTTTTTTTCATAAATTTTTTTTTTTTTCATAAATGTTTTTTTTCATCAAACTTTTTTTTCGTCATTTTTTTATCAATTTTTTTTTTATCAAAAACCTTTTTTATCAAATTTTTTTTCATAAATTTTTCTTTTCATCAATTTTTTTTTTTCATAAATTTTTTTCATAATTTTTTTTTTTTTCTTCAACTTCTTTTTCTATCAAATTTTTTTTTTTCATCAATTTTTTTTTTCATAAAATTTTTCATCATTTTTTTTCATAAAATTTTTCATCATTTTTTTTATAAAATTTTTTTTTCATCAAATTTTTTTTTCATCAATTTTTTTTTTCATCAATTTTTTTTACTAATATTTTTTTTCATCAAATTTTTTTTTCATCAAAATTTTTTTTCATAAATTTTTATTTATCATATTTTTTTTTTAACAATTTTTTTCGTCAAATTTTTTATTATCAATTTTTTTCATCAAATTTTTTATTATCAATTTTTTTCATCAATTCTTTTTTACATCAAAAAATTTTTCTTTTCATCAAAAACTTTTTTTCATCAAAATTTTTTTTCACCAAAAATTTTGGGTTCATTAAATTTTTTTTAACATATTTTTGTGAAAAAAAAATAATTTTTTTACAAAACTACTTTTTCACCAAGTCTAAGCTATTTGCATAAAAATTTTCCATTTGTTTATCAAATGTACATAAAACAAGTGAGATGTTATATTCTTTGGTGCCGAATGTTTTATACTCTCCAAAATGTAAAAATACTTTTTTGAACTTATTTTTGCACTCACTTACGAAATGTACAGATCTTTTGGGTTCCCCGACTGATATTTCAATTCGTTTTGCATGGAATAGCAAAGTAATATAACATTATTTTTCTAAAAAAAAAACTTTGCTTTGGCAAGTACACCCAAATCTTCCGCAAAACTTTAACATGATTTAAAGTTTTGGCCAAGAGTACAAAATTTGCAGAAATTTTTATATCTACGCCCACAAAAGGGGACAAAATAAAAAATAATTTTATTCAAAGAAAAAAATTTTTGATCACAAAAGTTTTTGATGAAAAACCAAAATTTTTGAAAAAGAAAAAATCTTGATGAAAACAAGTTTTTGATAAAAAAAAATTTATAGTTTTGATGAAAAAACAATAATTTTGATGAAAAATTTTTTTTTTTTCAATAATTTTTTTTTGGTAAAAAAGGTTTTGATAAAGAAAAAGTTGATAAATTTTTTTTTTGATGAAAGAAAAAAAAAAGTTTGTCAAATAAATTGTGTTTAAATATGTAAAATATTTTTTTTTTTATTCACCAGCTGTTGAAAAATTTTTTTATTCACCATTTGTTGAATTATTGGCAAAGTTACAAACATTATCGGCTTTAAGAAAATATAAAACAAATATTCTTATAAAAAAATAGAATTTACTTAAGAATCCCTGAGAAATTTCCAGATTATAGATGCATAAAGACTGTCGTTCATGAAATGAACGCTATATTATTTTTTTATAACCTCTTAATATCACACACACATATTAATATATAAAAAATATATACAATGTATTGTATCCATAAGTCTAAAACTATATCCAACAAATGTGTTACATGGTTTTTTGTATACACACTCGTATACTGTATATTTAGTATAATGGTTAAGATATTTTGATGATGTTAAGTTGACAATATACATTTAATAGGGTGGCAACGTTTTATTTTATACCCTCGGACCAAGTGCAGGACTATGAACTTCTTACAAAAATTTATTTCATTTACTTGACAGATGTTACTTTAGTTCTTCAAGGACAACAATGTTTCCCCACTGTTCCCATGATCATTCGTGCCAAACTTAAAAACAAATTGGACCGGGGAGAAAAATTTCCTCCCCGAAGAACAAAACATACACTAAAATTTGTATGTAACTCATCGAAATGTGGGCCTATTGTTGAAAAAAAAAATTGGAAGAAAAAATTAAAAAAAAAACAAGTGAGAGTGTTACATTCGGCTGTGCTGAATCTTTTATACCCTCCAACATATAAACAAATTAAAAAATCAGCAGGGGCGTTTTTGGTGGAGGTCAATAGGGGTCATTGGGGACACATAAACCCTGGCGGTAAATGTTACCAAATTCATTTATTATGCTTTTTGAGCTTAAGTAATAAATTTTTATAATTATTTAAAAAGATTTGTAATAATCCACGCCCACAAAAGGGGGTGGGCAAAAAAAAAACTTTTTTTTAATTCCTGGGTCCGATTGCAGGACCATAAAAAATATGTCGTTTTTTAGAGGTTAATTAAGTTCCTCAAGGAAAAACTTTTTTCCGCCTGGTCTGATTTATCCCATTTACGGACTTAAACTGTCTATTACCATAAGACATATTCTTGGCAATCCCAAGGAGTCTAGCTCTTTTATTTTGAACTGCATTGTGTCTTATACGGATGGACGGACATCGCTACTGAATAAAATATATACTTTATGGGGTCTTAGACCGAAAAAAAATTTTTATGAAAAAACAAATTTTAATGAAAAAAAAAAATTAATAAAAACAAGTCAGAGTGTTAAATTCGCTGTGCCGAATCTTTTATACCCTCCAACATGCAAAAAAAAGAAAAAAAATTGCAGGGGCGTTTCCTTTTTTTGGGGGGGGGGGTCAGTAGTGGGGGGCCAAATTTCCTCTCGAATATGTGTTTACAAATTAAGAAATACAAGTTTATCAATATTTAAAAAAAAAAATTATTCCACCCCCATAAAAGGGGCGGACCGAAAAAAATACATTTTCTAATGCTTTGGGTCCAAATACAGGACCTTGAACTTCATGTAGCATAAAAATGTTGCATTTGTTAAACAAAAACACAAAAAAATCATGCAAAAAATTGGAATTTTTCAGAGGTTGGTTTAGAACTTTTTTCCCCCTGGTCCGATTTTGCTCATTTAGGAACTTAGCCTGCCTAGGAACATAAGACATACTCGTGCCTAATGTCGGGAGTCTAGCTCTTTTATTTTGGACTGCATCGTGCTAACTACAGACGGACGGACAGTCGGATGGACGGACATACGGACGGACGGACATCGCTAGAATGTCTTAGAATCGATCACTGATCATAAATATATATGGGGCATTCCATGTCAAATCGGACACTTTAAAAAAATTTTTTTATTAGATTTGCCCAATTTGTTTACAGTTTTTAGTACCCTTCGAAAACTCCTTCGTGGTAAATTTTAAAAAAATTTTAATCACCCGTTCAAAAGATATCGAATTTTTAAAAATTGGTAGTTTGTTCCTTTACTCAAACTTCTTTTACTCATAACTTTTTCAATAATGGTCCAAATTTAAATTTTTTTCTTTTCAAAATTTTTGTTTTTTTACGTACTTTTTTAAAAAAAATAACATAAAATTCTTGAAGCGCTCTAGTATGCGATTTTTAAGTTTTAAAATTTAAGTCTCATTTGTGAAAATGTTTGTACTCGTAGATTTTTTTGAAATTTTTTTGTGTAAAACTTTTATCGACTCTACAAATTTTTTGCCCAGGAGGATCGTGGGATAACGATTATTACTATTTTTTTAAATTTTTTGAAAAAATTTTATTGTAATTTTCCAATCTTAAAATCATTTTTACTGCTCCAATGGTGCGTCATAGAGGGGTCCTTTATTAGACTGACCCCCATTAATTTTTACCACGAAGGAGTTTTCGAAGGGTACTAAAAATTGTTAACAAATTGGGAAAATCTAAAAAAAAAAAATTTCAAAGTGTCCGATTTGACATGGAATGCCCCATATATATTCGATAAGAGTTTTATTTTAGTTCGAGGCCCAAAAATATCTCTGTTTATGATATTGTCATAATAGAGTATTTTTAATGTATTGCTTTAAAAAAGTTACTCATCTCATAGTATATCTGTACTGATCAGTTTCATACCCGCTAAGGAATCTTCAGCAGACTTTAGAGAATCATCGTTGGTCAATCAAACATACAAATTTTTTCATTAATTTTCCTACAATCAGCTCTAACGTGGCTAGTATTTGACAGGTATTACGAAATAAAAATTTAAATTTGACGGGACGCCCTAACCCTCATACTGTAGTTGGAGGGTATAAAGAACAATTTTTTTGATGAAAAAAAATTATTTTTTAAAAACGCATATTTTTGATAAAAAATTAAAATAAAACCGAAAAAAAAAATTTTTGATGAAAAACGAATTTTGCTGAAAAAAAAAATTTAATGAAATAAATTTTTTTGATGCAAAAAAAAAAATCAAGAAGAAAAAATTAATGAAAAATGCCTGCGAATTTTGTACTCTTGCCCAAAAATTAAATCATGATAATGTGTTGCGGAAGATTTGGGTGTACTTTAGGGTGCGCCAAAGTTGTATGGGTAAAAAAAAAATTATGCTAGAGATCAGCACTCCCCCCCTATTCCCTATTCCATGCAAAACGAATTGAAATATCAGTCGAGGACCCCATTAAAAAACCAAAAGAGCTGTACATTTCGTAAGTGAGTGCAAAAATAAGTGCAAAAACGTGTTTTTACATTTTGGAGAGTATAAAAGATTCGGCACCAAAGAATATACCACTCCAGGGCTGTCAGACTTGGGGATTTATCCCCAAAGTTGGGGATTTCGTGCTAGAAAAACGGACAAGAAAACTTATTTGTGGATTGGGGATTTTTATGGGGATTTTAAAAATTATTTTGGGGATTTTTTGGGGATATTTAAAATTTTATCTATTCAATACTACCAGCTATTTTTGAAATAATCAACGATTTTTAAACAAAATTTTAGTGATAAGCACTCTTTGGTACGAGTTTGCACAGCGCATTCAGTAAAATTAGCATATATCGGCTGTAAAATATATATTTACATTGGCGAAAACCGTATATTTACGCGTTTGGGTATTGTTGGGGATTTTTTAATTGTTAAATTTACAAAATTATAAAAAAATTTTTGTGTGAAAAACGTATTTTTAATTCTTTGGGGATTTTTGGGGATATTTTGTTATATTTTTGGGGACAACGGATAAAGGTACCTGGCAACGCTGTACCACTCACACTTGTTTTATGTAGATTTGATAAACACATGTAAAATTTTAATGCGAAAAGCTTAGACTTGGTGAAAAAGTAGTTTTGGTAAAAAAAATTATTTTTTTTCACGAAAAACCAAATTATGTTAAAAAAAATTTTACAAACCCAAAATTGATAATAAAAAATTTGATGAAAAAAAAAAAAAAAATTATGAAAAAAATTGATGAAAAAAATTGATGTAAAAAAATATGATAAAAAAAATTATGAAAAAAAAATTGATGAAAAAAACATTAAAAAAAAATTGAGGAAAAAAAAAATTGAGGAAAAAAAAAATTGATGAAAAGAAAATTTTATGAAAAAAAAAATTGATGAAAAAAAAAAAATTGGATAAAAATAAAAAAAAATTGTTAAAAAAAATGAAATAAAAGTTTGATGAAAAAAAAAATTTTATGGAAAAAAAGTTTGATGAAAATAAAAAAAAATTGATGAAAAAAGAAATTTGAGAAAAAAAAAAAAAATTTGATGAAAAAAAAAATTGATGAAAAAAAAAATTGATAAAAAAAGTTGATGAAAAAAAAAAATTTGATAAAAAAAAAAATTGATAAAAAAAATTTGATGGAAAAAAAATATTGATGAAAAAAAATTTATGAAAAAAATAAAATTTGATGAAAAAAAAAAAAATTTATGAAAAAAAACATTTTTTTATTTGTTGAAAAATAATTATGTTACTTTAAATTCACCAGCTGGTGAAAAACGATTTTATTCACCACGAGGTGAATTATTACCCAAGTTACAAACCCAAGTTAATAAAATTTTTGGTTTTAAGAAAATGAAAATAGTAATTCTTGTTTTCTTTTTGGTTAATTGTTTGCTTATATAGTCAAACTGAGGTGGCGTCCTGCAACTTTTTTAAAATTAGACACCAGCCTAAAAACATTATCATGTTAAAAAAAATTAATGAAAAAATATTGATGAAAAACATTGCAATTTAGTAATATTTCTAAGAATTAGAAATATGAAATAAAAATTCAAACCTAACGGACATTTTTCAAGATTTGAAAAGTCCTACTAAGGGTTAACAATGGGAAAAATACAACTCTGTTAAAAGTTAAGATGGATTAAGTTTCTGCCAAATGAATACAACACGAATTAATGGTGAATACGGGTTATTCAACACAAAGAGGAGTAATTCCAATTCTTAATTTCTTCTAAAGTTTAATTTAAATGGCAAATTTTAATCTGACACACATTAAGTGTGTGGCAATCGAAGGAGTGCTGATGATGGAAGGGTGGCATCTTCCGAAAGCTGTCGACATCTCCACTTAGCCTGTGTTGTCACTTAATTTTTTTTCAGATTTTCTCATTGTACAACAATTATTATTTCTCAGAAATAATTAATATGTACTCAAACCGAACTAAATAAAAATTCAGTTATAAAAAAAAATTATAAAAAAAATTTTAATGAAAAAAAAAAAATTAATAAAAAAAATTAATGAAAACTATTAATGAAAAAAAATTGATGAAAAAAAAATTATGAAAAAAAAAATTTACAGAAAAAAAATTTAATAAAAAAAAAATTTATAAAAACAAAAAAATTAATAAAAAAAAATTCAAAAAAAAATTGATCAAAAAAATTTGATGAATAAAAAATTATTTGTTAAAAAATAATTATATTACTTTTAATTCACAAGCTGATGTTTTACTCACCAGCAGGTGAATTATTATCCAAGTTACAAATCGAAGTTACAAGCCTTTTTGGTTGAGAAAATGAAAACAGTAATTCCTATTTTCTTTTTTGTTAGTCTGTAGCTTATAAAGTCAAACTGAGGTGGCGTCCTGAATCATTTTTAAAATTTGACACCAGCCTAAAAACATTATCATGTTAAAACAAAATGATACAAATAATTGCCGAAGCTCTAAATAGATTATTCCCAAATATAAATAAAAGCGCGAAATTCTTTCGAATTATTAAAAAAAAATATTCTATTTATAAATTATTTTTTCTTGATAAGCCAAAAAGTAGTAGGCCGCCCTATTTCATGCATACATTTATTTAAGTGTGTTTAGTTTTTTACGCACGTTTGTGTGATGCTCTACAATAAAATTCAATTCAAATACTAATTGCAAACAGGGCGTTATGCTACAGCCACAAAACATAGAAATACTTTGAAATTAATTTAAAGCGTAAATAATGTCCACTGAAAACAAAAGCTTCATTACAATGATGAAATATTACATAAATTTTTGATAAATCTAACATTTCACCAATAAAATGTAGTGTTTCAACAAAAAAAAAATATTTTTTTAACAAATATAAAAATTTTCTGTTCAAATTAATAAAAATCTGAAAGAAATATATATACAAATCCACGTAAAGTGAGAGGTGGCGGAGTCAATGACTCCTCACATAGACCGGATGGTCAAAAGACGTAAGCTTATAGAACATTTCTTTCATCAATTTGATTACAAGTTTCACCAATCCAATCCTAAAGTTACATTGGATAAAAAAACTTTAAAAATTGCTTTCAAAGTTGTAGATTTATCTTAATTATTTTATTTTAGTTTCTGTAGTTTCAGGATTAGTTCTAAATCAGCTTTATCTTAAATTTTAGTTTCGATGCTGTACTATAAAATTATTACCATAAAACTATTTTTGAAAAAAAAAACTGTTGACAACCGGTTTATAGCCTGTCGTCTTAATTATAATTTATCTCCTATTTCTCAAATAACACTGATAGCGAAAAAAAAAAATTGTATTCAACGTAAACTGACAACAAATGTTTTTGACATCACAATCTGTTAAATGTCATTCAAATTTATTTGACAGTTTTGAGATTAGATTTTTGTTTTTTTGTTGATGCTTCAGTTTGTGTAAGCTTCAAAAATTGAATGCAGTCATTCGGTCATTATATATTAATTTAATGGAATTATTTTATTTGTGATTTTTATTATTACACATGTGAATTATTATTATTATTATTATTGTGTCTTTAACAATAAGTTTTTGGGAAATAATAACTTTGAAATTTAAAAACAGTATGGGGGGGGGGGGGGGGGAGGGTTAAATTAGTAGCTTGGTTTACCTGTTATTATGAAAATTTATAATTTTTAAATATTTTTAATGCTTCCGAGTATAGAAATAAATCTTAGAACCTACATTTTACCAAAAAACGATGTTATTCTATTACTTTTTATGAAAAATTACCAGATTCTATGATATTTTTCCTTAATACGAACTCTTAGATTTACAATATTTTTACAACAAAAATATTTAAAGATTTTAAGTCATAAATTTCTTTAACAAATTTTGAGATTTTAAGACAATTCTCCGATACAATAATTAGCAAAAAAACAAATTCTAACACATTTTTATACCCTCCACTTAGTGATAGAGGGTATATATGTATAAGTTTGTCATTCCGTTTGTAACTCATCGAAATATCGGTCTGGGACCCCATCAAGTATCACCCTGTCCGTCTGGTGATCACGGCCAAAATATTGCACGGAGATGACTGAAACTTAACATATTTTTTGGAAGTTCTCCCGAGCAGTTTGGTATTGCATTTGAGCGATATCGGCTCAGTGGTTCAAAAGTTATGAACGAAAATGTAGGGACACCTCAAAAATTTTAGTACATTCAACATAACCTAAATATGGGGCATTCCATGTGAAATCGGACACTTTGAAAAACTTTTTTTTAGATTTTTCCAATTTGTTTACAATTTTTAGTATCCTTCGAAAACTCCTTCGTGGTGAATTTTCAGATTTTTTTGATGACCCGTTCAAAAGACATCGAATTTTTAAAAATTGGTAGTTTGTTCCTTTACTCAAATTTCTTTTAATCATAACTTCTTCAATAATGGTCTAAATTTCAAATTTTTTTTTTCAAAATTTTTTTTACGTACTCTTTCAAAAAAAAATCCCAAAAAATTCATAATAGCTCTCTAGAATGCGATTTTTAAGTTTTAAAATTTAAATCTCATTTTTGAAAATGTTTGTACTCTTCGATTTTTTTGTGTAAAACTTCTATCAATTCTACAAATTTTTTGCCCAGGAGGATCGTCGGATAACGGTTATTACTATTTTTTTAAATTTTTTGAAAAAATTTTATTGTAATTTTCCAATCTTAAAATCATTTCTACTGCTCCAATGGTGCGTCATAGAGGGGTTCTTTATAAAACCGACCCCCATTAATTTTTACGTCTTAACATTTCTTTGGAACAAACTAATACCCTATCTCCAATTTCTAAGGGGGCTCCCACACAAAACGACATTTTTTAAAATTTGTTCCAACCGCTCTAACTGTCCTAATAGTGCCCTTAGAGCAACAAAATGTATGACCGACCCACAATACTTTTTTAGTCCAAAAATTTTTTTTGAACACACCTACCCTCTATCTTTAACTGTTAAGGTGGTCCCCATACAATTATTTTTATTTTTTGTAAATTTGTTTTATTTAATCAGCTTCTACCGGTCCAATGGTGCGTCCGAGAGGGGTCATTAGTGAGACCGACCCCCATTTATTTTTACCCTTCAACAGTTATTCAAAATGTACCTACGCCCTATCTCAACTCCCTAAGTAGGCTCCCATACAAAATTACATTTTTATAAAATGTGCTCCAACTGCTCTTTCTAAGAAACTATATGATATTTCCATATGAGAATAATTTTTTTTATGCCTATCCAACGGGGCACAACATTGTAAACATTTTATTAGAAATTAGTTTTCATGACCGTGATGTATAATTTTTATTAGATAAAAGTAATATTTTGTGGTTTTTTATCCTACTTTACTGATTTTGTGGTATAAATGACTTTTTAGAAACGAAATTATTTCAAACTCTAGAGTTTTTATAAAAAAAAATAAAATTTCTTCTATTAAAACTTTATAAATTTTTTTTTTTATAAAGTTTTTATAAAAAAAAAATTAATTCTATTAAAATCAAAATATTTAGAAACTTGTGAATTTTTTTTGTATAATGCTTTTTTGGGTATAAAATTTTCAAAATTTTCAAATCGAAAAGGGGGGGGGCACGTGCCCCCTGTGCCCACCCCCTGTATGCGTCCATGGCTGAGATTATCTTTTTTACAAATTATTTCTTGTTTCCATTTATATTAAAACTATGAATTTCTTAAAGAAAATATTAGCAAATTTTTGTTGTTTATTCTTTACTGCACATAATCCCTTTAATATACAATGTCCTTCATTATTATGCAATATCATCTAAGACTGATGCTGATGTTTACTATTTTTTTTTGTGTTTTTCTTACAGATTTCATCATTGCAAAGTATGAAGACTATAAAAATATTGTAACATTAGCCAACTCAAGGAAAATTTAATAAAAACAGCTTAAAGGAACAAATATGCAGAAGATATCAAGGGCATAATCAACAAAATAAATCAAAGTTCTTTCATTAGCACAGAACGACAAAACAAAAACAAAACCAATAAAAACTAAAGCAATTCATGTTAAGAAATTAACATGAACAAAAAAAATATTCATGAATTCATAATGAAAAACATAAAAGAGCATAACTAAAAAAATAAAAAAATTATGAAATATTAATTAAATTTTGGGTGGTATTTTTTTTTATTAACTAAACTGCGTTAAATGGTGCAGACTAATATTTTATACCAAAACAAAATTATACCTTTCAAGGTCTTTAAATTAAAAATATACAAAAACAGTGTCATGTTAAATAATAATAATCTCAGTAGTGGTAGTAGTAATAGCAGTAGTAGTGGCGGCAGTAATAGCAACATGGCTAAACTTGCCACTTCAACAATTAGTTCTCTATTAAACACCCAAGTGGTTTTAACATCCGGTGTAGGAGGAGAAGGTGGGGTAGGAGTTGAAGAACAAACAGAAGTTAATGAAACACCACAAGATCCTTTTGAAAGTTTACGCAATGAATGTTATGAACGTCTTAACCATACGGCAACAGCAACAACAAATATTGTGACAGGTAAGCAGAAAATATCGAATATACGATACAGTAAAACCCGTATATAACAAACTCCGTGGGATCACCAGAAATAGTAAAATATTTTTGTCATAAAATTCATTATATTTATGAAAACTTCATAAAGTTTTATGAAAATAATCTATGAAATTAAACATCATAAAATTTCATGAAAAAAAATTTATAAAAAAAATCATTAACGTGTCATTATTTTTTTAAAATATGACTAGCGAACGCACACTTTGTAGTATGAATAGGGTGACCAGTTTTTCTTGAACTCAAATCAGTACTCCAACTTTTTTATAATTTTTTTCCCTGAAGAACTCCCTAAGCACTCATATGGAAAGAATAAATATGACGAATATTTTAATACTCATAAAGCTTTGGTTTAATTAACAGAATTATTGTATATTTCAGTAAAAACAACTGTTAAAAACAACTGATATGAACTGTTGTAGTAATTTTGCAGAAAATGAAGCTCATCACAGATAACCTTTTTGAATGGCATGGCAAAGACCAAGTTCTTTTGAGAATCGTCCCGATTCTAAGGACTTTTTTCTCAAGTTCTGATATATCTTTCTTTCTTTTAGAAAAACTCCCAAATCATGAGCACATATTTTTTAAAAAACTTTTTTCCGATAGGAAAAACCTCAGATTTTGTGTCCGTTTTTTTGGAATAAAACCCCGCAAATACCAATGACTTTACCTCATCCACGCATCTTTTTTTTATTTGGACTCATACAATTACAATTTCTTGATAAAAATATGGAAATATAAAAACACAGATTCAGTGCGCTTTTCCTTATACAGATTTTTCTTAGATTCCTAGACATTTCTAATAAAAAGTATTTCAGACTTAGCTTTTATAAAACTTCTCTAATAAATCATTTGATGGAAATAATAGTTTTGGTATAGAATTTTTTAATAAAATAATTTTTTATCTGGAAATGTCCAAAAATCAGTACAATCAGTACATATTTAAAAAAAATCAGTACAAATCAGTACAAGGTATTTTGATCAGTACACTTGACAAAAAATCAGTACATGTACTGATCAAATCAGTCCGAATGGTCAGCCTAAGTATGAACCCCTTTGTACCCTAGAAATATTAAATTTCAAAATACGTCATTCTCTTGGATGTTCAATAATATTAAAATTAATTAAATGTCCAGTTGTTAGCGTAACCACTGTTGTTGTTTAATTTTATTAACTTGTGTTAATTTTGTGGTTTTTAAAATGTCCTTAACATTGTATTTTATATTTTCCTTTTGATTTTAATTTGCTCCTGTTTTCTCTTTTTAAAAACAAGGTAAATTTTGTCCTGGCACCTTTGATGGTTGGCTTTGTTGGATGGATACACCCGCCGGCACATCTGCATATGAACGTTGTCCTGAATTTATTACTGGTTTTGATCCATTAAGTAAGTAGACCATATAAATTACTAACTGTATTTAAAATTATGTCGTAGGAAAATGTAAAAGTTATAAAGAACATGACTTTTGCCATGTTAACATTATTGAAAAATTTAATATAGAAAATTAAAGAGGAAATTGTTTTTTACACCCTGCTGTAAGAATATGAGGCAGATAATATATATAAGTTTGTCATTTCCTTTGTAACATTTCGAAATATCGGCCAAGGACCTTAAAAAGTATTTATTGGGGTTCGTTTAGTGACCATGTCACTTCATCTGTACATCGTTAAACTTTCAAAGCTGATTCCAAATCTGGTTTCCAAAGTTTTCCATATATAAATGGCCAAAATCTCAAAAGGGAGCAAAATTATCCTTAAAGAATTAAACCAACCCTCTTGGGTTAATTCTATAGTAAATAATATACAAGCTCGAGGCCACTGTTGTTAAATAATATTTTATAAAAACAACTGTGGCCTCGAGCTTGTCTATTAATTTATATAGAATTGAATAAAAACAGTCAAATAAATTTAATAACATTTTTTTTTTGTATTTTTGTTAAACAAATAAAACAATTCAATGATTAACAAGTGAGAGTGTTAAATTCGGCCGTGCCGAATCTGTTAAACACTTTAAAAAAAACAGGGGTGTCTTTTTTTGGGGGGGGGGGTTTCGGCGGTGGGAGACAACCTTCCTGGATTCAACTGCAGGACTTTTAACTTCTTCTGACATAAGAAATGTTTCGTTTGCTAAGAAAAAGTGCAAAAAATCTATAAAAAATGGCGCTTTTTCAGAGGTTGGTTTAGCTCTTAAAGGAGGAACTTTTCCCCCGGTGGTCTGATTTTGCCCATCTCCGAACTTAATGACCGTTATACATATATGTGCCAAATTTCAGGAGTCAAGCTCTTTTATTTTGGACTGTATCGTGTCCTCCACAGACGGACAGACAGACAGATGGAGAGACGGACGGACGGACAGACGGACATCGCTAGAATGTCTTAGAATCGATCACTGATCAATAATATATATACATTATGGGGTCCCCGACTGATATTTCGATGCGTTACACACGGAATGACAAAGTGAGTATTCCCCCATACTGTAGTTGGAGGGTATAAAAAATTCTATTTTTTTGGCTACACCTTTTGTAGGCGTGGACTTAAAAAAATGTATTCAAATACTTATAAAAATTTATTTCTAAAGTGGCAAAATCATAAAAAATTAATAAAGAAAATCCATCCCAAAAAAACGACCCCACATTTTTTTTTAATATTTATACTTTTTGGAGGGCACAACCAGATTAAAAACTCTCACTTGTTTTTATCCGAAAGTGACACTTTTTACTTTTTTTTCTAAGAAAAGTTCACAATGTATCCCTAATTAATTTTTTCCCCTATTTGTTGTGGTTTATTAGTCGTATTATAGAACCTTTTTTTTTTTGTTGCAAATATTATGTTTTTCTGTTGAGTCTTGTATTCCTGTGGTTTTCTATATTTTCCACAGAAAAAGGAAAATTCTATTTAATTTTCTATGTTTATTAAATTAAAAAGACTTCTCAATACTAATGAATGTTTTGCAAAGCATAACAATTGCTAATTTTCAACATATTGTATTTGTAAAAGTACTATTAATGTTACACTCAAAATAATATATCTGTTGAATCAGCAGTTGGAAAGTCTGCATATTTTAGCTTACTTTATATAGCCTACACTATGCCATAAAGGATGTATATAAGTTTGTCATTCCGTTTGTAGCACCTTAACAAAATCGTTTTTTTTAATTTTTTTTTATCAACAGTTTTTTTTAACAAAACTTTTTTTTATCAATTTTGTTGTTTTTCCACAATTTTTTTTTTAATTCAGATATATTTTTATTAAAAAATAAAAACTGTGTTATTCGACCTTTAAAATATCATTTTTTGAATAGGTTCCCTAGCAAAAATGATTTCGTATATAGCCATGTATAAATTTATACAAATATATCTTTTTATACATATTGAGATCTTATTATATTTAATTATATAAAAAATCAATCAGATAAGACCAAATTTCGTATCAAATTATATAAAATTTTATATAACTCCCGACAAAATTTTATAAAATTTGATACGAAATTTGGTCTTATCTGAAAAATTTTTTATATAATTTTATATAATTAGATAATTTTATGTAAAATTAAATATATTTGTATCAATTTATGCATGGATATATACAAAACCATTTTTACTAGGGTTTATTCTAGCTCGAGGTCTTCATAGAATAGTTTTCAAGAAAATTATTTTTCGGTTTTAAATTTCTTTTTTGGTCATTTTTGCAAGTCGGAATCGATACGTTTTTGAGAATTTGTCAGATTCCATTATCAAGATTATTTAGCACACATATAAAAATGCTATGCTACAAAAAGCAAAGGGACAAATCTCTAACGTTTAAACTAAATATTAATACATATTCGTCTTTACTCCCATTGAGAGTTAGAAGACGAAAATTGTATCATCGTAGTAAGATCACGATCGTTAAATAACGAAAAGAAAAAAATATTAATAAAAGATTAACATATGATTACCAATGGTGTAATTACACTGTGCTAGCCACAAAAATTAACAAGCTGGGCACCCTGCTGGTAAAGCTAATTCGGGTACGCTGAATTCAATGGTGTTAGCCGTTTTTTGAAGTTAGCGCTCGTATACGCGATATTCACGATACTAATTAAATGAAATTTTTATGCTTTTGAGATAGTTTTTAAATAAAAATTTAAAAAATTCAATGTTTTTTTTTTGCAAAAAAAAAATTCCGCGAAAAAAATCTATTTCGAAAAATTGTGTGTCTGTAATGTATCGTATTTTCCTCATTTTCATAAATTAATAGCAAAAACTGAAAATATTTTTATTGAACCAATTTTTTCAAGAAAATAATGATTTTTCGCGAACAAAAAATGTTTTTCGCGAAAAAAAAATTCTCGGTATTATGGTTTGTTATGTTAGTTTAACAGACTTGAATGGTTTCAAATTTAAAAATTATCGCAAAAGTTTAAAAATATCGTTTTTATTGTACTTGAGCATCAACATTTTAAATCGCGAATATCGCAAATACAAGCTATAACTTTGAAAAACGGCTATCACCATTGTATTCAGCGTCCTTGAATTAACTTTACCCGTAGGGTGCCCAGCTTGTTGAAAAAAGTGTCGAATTCGAGTACAGTATTATTAGCGATTTGTCATTTAAATTCCCTTTACTACTACTTAGGAGTAAATAGTTTTTATATTAAACTAAGTAAATAATCTTGACAAGGGAATCTGACAAATTCCGAATTTAAAACAAAAAATTATTCTATGCGACTATCATGGTTTTAATTAGTAAAGGAAATAATGACCTCGAACTAGAATAAACCGACTCAAAATATACATTTTTTCCATACATTTTTTTTTCATAAAAAATTTTTGTTTTATTGAATCTTCTTAATAAAATGCACATATTTGTGCGGGGTACGTTTTACTAACACTCAAGAACCTCTAGACCGATTTACACGAAACTTGGACTATAAAGTAGTTTAGTCCAGTGGCACATGGATCCCGAACACATTCGGCTATTGCCATGTATTCAACACGAATTTCAAGAAACTCATAGCTCAGAGGATAAAAAATATAATATAATTTCATTCAGTAGCAAGCTAACAACAAATACATGCTTATTTATATTAATACACCAATACATTCATATGCCTCTTTCTGCCGACCACTGTAAATATATTAACCACTAGGGTGGGTCGTTTTGCCACTTTTTTGTCGGATCGAAACGCTATACCCGGCAAAAGTTGTCTACCCAGATGGGTATTACAGATGTGATTTTTTTTGGAAATCGGTTGATATCTTCTGCTCTCAGAATGGGCTCAAAGTTTCGAAATTTCGGCTAAAAATCACAAAATGCCAATTATTGAGGCTCGAAAAAGCGGTTATTTTTTTTTTGGTAAAGATATTTTATTTTAAACGTAAACTCCATTTTAGGCATCAAAATGCAGTTTTAACCCCTCCCGGAGGTCCAGGGAATACCCCTGATATCCAAAGTGGATGTGAATTTCGGCTAAAAATACCATAATTGATAATTATTGTATTTCGAAAAAGGGGCATAATTTTTGGGTACAAATATGTTATTTTAGAGGTTAAATCCCTTTTAGGCATCAAAATGCAATTCTAATCCCTTTCCGAAATCCAGGGAATACCCCCGATATCTAAAAGAGAAGTGAATTTCGTCTAAAAATACCCAAATTGACAATTATTGAGGTTCGAAAAATGGCATTTTGTTTGTGTAAAGATGTGTTATTTTAAACGTCATCTCACATTTATGCCTTATAAAGCAATTATTAACCCCCCTTGGGGTCAAGGACCCTCGCCGGGATCGGAGAAAGATGGAAGTTTGGGCATTTTTTAAACCTTTCAAAGCCATTTTTGGTTATATGGAACGTTGATAATTTTATAGTTCTCGCCGAGACTCAACTCAAAGGCCGGGCTTGTCAAAATCGATAAGTGAGTATATGGGAAATATTTCAAGCTAGATTTTTCTAGATATATTTATATCTTTTAATTTTGTTTGGCTAGAGGTTATCAAAAAGTGTTTATATGGTAAATAAATCTAGTGGAGTAAAGAGAAAATTTTTGAAGTTCCCAGCAGAAATAAATCGAGATTTTGGCGACACAGCATCTGTTTATAGCATACCGTAGCGCATCCAAAGAGCGCTCTTAGGGATGCAGTAAAAGGAAGGGGAAAAATTTTTATTTTTTTTTTAAGATTTTTTATATAAAACTTATAATGTGTAATTATTTTTTGATAAAATTTCACACTTGCTTTCCTTTTTAATATTTTTAACACTTTTTGAATAAAAAAACATGAGTTTTAGACAAAGACACATGATTTGACTGCATCATTATTGCGCATTAATCAGCGCTGCAAAGAGCGCTTCAATCATAGCATCTTTGACCGCTGTTCCCAAAAAAATCCCATAAAAAATGTGAAAATGAAAATTTCCGATATTTTTTTGATGTTCACTTCCGATTTTTTTTTTCATTTTGTTTCACATAAATAAAGTTTTGTAAAGTAAAACGAATGAATTTTTTTGTTATATTTTTTTAAATTTTAGTTATTTGATTTAAACTTTGAACAGACAAGGAAAAAATTCGAATTTTATTTAAAATTCAGAAGGTATTTGAAATAAAATTTTTGTTTAAATAAAATTCTCAAAAACATTTGAATTTTATTATTTCCAAAAATAAAATTCTCCAAAAAAAAAAGAATTTTATTTTTGGTTTGAATTTTATTTTTGAATTTTATTTTTGGTTTAATTTTATTTTACTTTTGGTTTGAATATTTATTTGTTCAAAATATATTTGTTATTATGGAAATAAAATTCTTTTTTTTTATTAATAAAATTCTTTAAAGAATTTTAAATAAAATTTTTTTGAATTTTATTTCTTCTAAGAATTTAAAATAAAATTTTTAAGAATTATATTTAAAATTCTTTCTTGAATTTTTTGAAAAATTCAAAATTGAATTTTATCAATAACGAATTTTAAATTTTATTGTTTTTCCTTGTCTGACTTTGAATGAACCCGTAAACAAACACCAAACTCGATTTCATGTGATTCGAAAAATATCATGTGATTTGAAAAGTTTTGAAAGACATAACAGAGGCCTTTAACACATTTTAAATGATGATAAATAGGCCAACCAAAAAACAGCCAATGCTTATTTGTTATTTCGATGAATAAACCGATTTGGATTAAACACAAACTCTAATCACGAAAAAACAGAAAAACTAAGATACATTTGTTATAACTTCTTTTGAATATTTTTTCATTTATTGGTAAATTTTTTGTTTTTTATCTCATTTTTACATTTTAATTTTAGAACTTTAATTTTAGAAAATACAAATTTTATTACAAAATCAGCGCTAAAAAGATACATGAATTTACAGCATCTTTATTCTGCTTAAATCAGCTCTACAAAGATACATGAATTCACTGCATCTTTGATCTGCTTAAATCAGCGCTAAAAAGATACATGAATTTACAGCATCTTTATTCTGCTTAAATCAGCGCTCTAAAGACACGTGATTTCAGTGCATCTAAAGAGCGCTGTTTCTGTGTATCCAACTAGCGCTCTAAAGTGGGACATCGCCTTAGAGAATCATGCATGAATTCAGCGCAATTGGATGCGCTCCTTTACTCAAGTTCCCCTTCCAAAAGCTGCTGAACGTTCAGCAAAATTTCTGCTGGGTTATATTTTCCATAGAGGTAGAATTCTTCGAAAATTATAAGAATTAATAGGAAAATCCATTCAATGGGCAGGTTGCCTTTTGCATTTTATCGAAGTACCATTGCGAGTTTTCTTTAAGCATTTCGACGGCCGAACATCAGGTCCCAATTTTTACACAGGTACCATAGGTTCAAAATTACCCCGATGTGAAAAACTTCCTGTGGTGTCATTTATAGCAATTAAATGTGATCTTCCTTATCACAGTTCCGAAGAGCTTAAAAAACTCAGTAAGGATTTCAAGTACTTGTATCTTATAGCTAAAGCTATTGATTCGGCAGAATGCTCGGAGGTTCTTGCTTCCATGATCCCTGGAAAATTGAACAAGGCTCGCAGGTTGACAACTGCAAAGCAAGGATCTCATAGAAATAGTTAAGTTCATACCTGAAGTCTATGTGGTGATGCAAAAGGGGCATCCCCTGAGTGTTGGCTCAAAGTAAAAAAAAAAAGCTGTAGTTCATTCATCCATTCCAACTAATGCGTTCTTTGCACTGCCCGAAAATATTCTTCTCGCGATGATGACAGATTGTCGACTTGCTGTCCGTCAAGATGCACCAAAAAGAATTCTTAGTACTCAAGAAAAACAAACAGGGAATCGTCATCAGTTTATTCGCTACAATATTATTCCAAGGCTAAATTTTGAGGCCACTGATTACGTGCACATGATCTTCTGGGAAATTACTGATGTTTCTAACACAGTACCACCCGTTTTAAGGACGGTATCAAATAAATAACTTATTGACAAACTTTCACTTCCTGAAAACACGGTTTCCGAGCCATTCAGTTGCAGTCGAACGAACAGTAAAATTAGTATCTGAAGCAATATCTAAAGTGTGCAACAGAAACGCAAGGGATGGCATAATAAAATCGGATTTAATTTCTAGACAAGCTCCAACAAAATTTGAATTTAAATCTCAATTTGTGACAATTTTTCCTGATATTGAGGGTGGGGAGGTATCGTTAAAAATAACATTTTAAGGCATCTTTACCCATATATAATGACACTTTATCTGGACTTGAATTTTTTACAATTTTAGAAATTCACCTCCCACTTAGGATATCGGGGGTATTCCCTGGATTTCCGAAAGGGCTTAAAATTGCATATTGATGCCTAAAAGGGATTTAAAGTCTAAAATAACATATTTGTACCCAAAAATTATGCCACTTTTTCGAACCACAATAATTATCAATTATGGTATTTTTAGCCGAAATTCACATCCTCTTTGGATATCGGGGGTATTCCCTGGACCTCCGGGAGGGGTTAAAACTGCATTTTGATGCCTAAAATGGAGTTTACGCTTAAAATAACATATCTTTATCAAAAAAAAATAACCGCTTTTTCGAGCCTCAATAATTGGCATTTTGTGATTTTTAGCCGAAATTTCGAAACTTTGAGCCCATTCTGAGAGCAGAAGATATCAACCGATTTTCAAAAAAATTCACATCTGTAATACCCATCTGGGTAGACAACTTTTGCCGGGTATAGCGTTTCGATCCGACAAAAAAGTGGCAAAACGACCCACCCTATTAACCACACAAAATATATTTATTGAACAAAAATAAGATTCTTGATAAAATTTAGACCCGATAAGTGGCGCTATTGTCATCATAATCCAATTTTTTGTATTTGTGGTACAATTTGGCTCGAATTCTCAAGATATATTTAATAAACAAAAATAAGAATTTGGACCCGGTAGATGGCACTGGGGTTAAATTATTAACAAAATTCTCCATTTCCGAGAAATTTTACGACACTTGAATATTTGTATGTTTTGTGATGAGAAAATTATGTATGCATGAATGGAGCGTATAGGTGGCGCTAGTGGGAAGCTATTTAGATATTTATATCTAAGTCGACATAGGCAACGCGGGGCGTTTCAGTTAGTATAAATATTACAGTTAGTTTGGTGACTATGACACTTCATCTGTTTATCGGGTATCATAATTTTTTAAAGGATTTAGGGGAGCTTAAAAGAATGCCGGTAATTTTTTGGAAAAATTTTCGATCCTTGGGATGGTTCAACGCATCTGAAAACGCGGATTTTGAAAAACTGCTGAATAAATTGCAAATTTGATTTCACCAGCCGATATTACAGCAAAAATTAATACAATGGCAGTTTTTTTTGAACTCTTAAAAAAAGTTCCAAAAACCCACAGCAGAGGGCGAAAATTTCGATTTAAAAAAAAAAAATTAAATAATTTGTTTGTCCTGAACGATGAAAAGGTACATAAAGCACCTTTCTATCACAATCCATTAAAAAGTTATAAGGCTTCAAAGTTTTTTTTCTACTGACAAAATTATAAAACTCTGAACAACATTTAAAAAAATTTTGGATGGGTCAGCGGTTTGGACACTTATTTTTGATTAACCTCTCAATGCTGATTCCAAATCTGGTTTCCAAAGTTTTTCATGACGTCAGGTTTTTGAGAAAATTGAGGTCAAAGTTTACAAAAAAACGCATTTTTGTGCATTATTGACCGCACTTTTTTGTGATGCTTTTGGATGATATTCTGGGATCGCACAACCCTTTTTCGCTTAACATTTCGTTGCTGATTCTGGATCTAGTTTTCAAACGTGTTTTGCACATTTTTGAGAGCTTATAACTTTTTAACGGCTTGTGATAGAACGGAAATTGTGGTACCATTTTGTTAAGCTGAAAATGTCCTTTAATTGGGCATGTTTAAAAATTTAATTTTTTAAAAAATGGAAAAACCTTATATTTCCGCCCTCTTAGGTGGGTTTTTGAAACTTTTTCTAAGAGTTTAAAAAACGACCATTGAATTATTTTTTGCTGTAGAATCAACTAAAAAAATAAGATTTGCAATATATTCAGCCGTTGTTGCTTTGCAGAAAAATCAGCTCAAAATTCGCGTTTTCAGATCCGCCCCAGGAAGCGAAAATTTTTCCAAAAAAAATACCGGCATTCTTTTTAGCCCCTAAAACCTTGAAAAATATAATGATACCCGCAAATCTAATTTTAAAAATTAACTCTAATAAATATATTTCTTCATCACATTTTTTTTTTTCATCAAAAAATTTTTTTTTTTAAAAAATTTTTTTTTCACATTTTTTTTTTTTTTGCCGATAAAATTTTTGAATTTAGCTGTTTACATTACATTTAAAAAAATTAGGTTAGTAAGAATTTTCGTTGTAAACTAGTGTAATCAGCTTCACTTCACTTCACTTTACTTTTATTTTTTATTTTTTTTTGGAACACTCCAATGTTTGTATGAATAAAACTTAAACTCATAATGCTCAAAATATTTTTGAACAAACTATCGATTATTTTAAATTCTTTTCAAAATATATATGGTTGCTACCATGATTGTAATAGCACTTTCATTTAATATGTAACAATACAAAAGTGAATAAATCAAATAAAAAATCAATAGCCAGCCATCCAACATGGAAACAACTTTTTTTAAACAGTGGTAAGCAAAATCTAGAGGATATTCCAACACAAAAAAACAAATTGACTTTAAACATCATTGGTAGAAGCAACAAAATTTTGGGTAATACATACATATAAATGAAGACAGTCACAATTAAATATTGGTAGTCATAACTGAATTTGGTAATTGGTCGAAACAGTGACAATATTTGGTTGTCACCAATAATGAATAATACTCAAAATTAACCTCTTCCACACACAAAAAAAAACTTTGTCAAATTACTAGGAAAAGTCTCGTAATCCTATTTTTACCAATATTTGACAGTTTTCCTTGTTTTTTAACAAATCGAAATTTAAATTTTTTTTTTGGATTTTAACATTTTTTTTTTGTAATTTTTCAAATTTCCAAGATAATTTTACCAAAAAAATCTAGTAAATTCACGAAAATTCCTTGTAATTTCAATTGCGCCAAAAAACTGTAAAGTTACAATTTTATTGTTAAAAAACTTTTAAAATTACAAAATTATTGGTAAAAGCTTGTAAAATTACTAGGAATTCTCGTAAAATAGGAGGTAGTAAAATTACGAAACCTCCTTGTAAATTTTATCGTGTCAAAAAATTTGTAAATTTACAATTTTATTGGTAAAAACCTTGTAAAATTACGAAATTATTGGTAAAAAGCTTGTAAAATTGCCAGGAATTTTTGTCAAATAGGAGGTAGCAAACAAAAAAAAAAGTTACAAGTTTTCTTGTAATTATACAAGTTTTTTTTTGAGTGTACAATAAAAATTTTTTGTTCACAATGTTTGACTTGATTTTATTCGATTTACACACAAATGAAACTTAAAATCTCAATATTCCGATTCTTTTGTCCACTAGTGTACATAAAATATTAGAAGAACTATGTGTTGTACTTTTAGGATAACAAAGCAATTTATGTGGTTTCGTATGTTTTATTTTTGAAATTTTTCATTCAGAAAATAAAATGACTGGTAAAAAAAGTTTAAAATCCCTTCTAGTGATGCAAATTGAATTGAAATACTTAATGGAATTTTTTTTATGCGGTCATATATAAAATCTGATGTACTAAAATTCCATTAGTGTTGTTAGGCAAGTGTTCAATTACACTGTTTTACAAATTTTGGAAATATTAACACTGCACTAAAAAACAAAACTTGTAAAACGACAAGAAAAGTTTGTAACTTTTTTTTGCTGCCTTCTATTCGACAACAATTTTGTAATTTTACAAACTTTTTACCCAAAAAAAATTTAATTTTTTTTAACATGATAATGTTTTTAGGCTGGTGTCTAATTTTAAAAAAGTTGCAGGACGCCACCTCAGTTTGACTATATAAGCTAACGACTAACAAAAAAGAAAATTGGAATTACTGTTTTCGTTTTCTTAAAACCAAAAATTTTACTAACTTGGGTTTGTAACTTGGATAATAATTCACCACGTGGTGAATAACAAAAATATTCACCAGCTGGTGAATAAAACGTAACATATTTATTTTCATCAATATATTTTTTTTCATCAATATTTTTTTTTTCATCAATATTTTTTTTTTCGTCAAAAAATTTTTTTTTTCATCAATATTTTTTTTTTTCATCAATATTTTTTTTTTCATCAATATTTTTGTTTCATCAATATTTTTTTTTTTTCATCAATATTTTTTTTTCATCAAAATTTTTTTTTTTTCATCAATGTTTTTTTTTTTTTTCATCAATATTTTATTTTTTCGTCAATATTTTTTTTTCATCAATATTTTTTTTTTCATCAATATTTTTTTTTTTCATCAATATTTTTTTTTTTTCATCAACTTTTTTTTTTCATCAATATTTTTTTTTTTTTCATCAATATTTTTTTTTTTTATCAATATTTTTTTTTTTTTATCAAAATATTTTTTTTTTTCATCAATATATTTTTTTTTCATAAATATATTTTTTTTTTCATCAATATTTTTTTTTTTCATCAATATTTTTTTTTCATCAATATTTTTTTTTCATCAATATTTTTTTTTTTTTCATCAATATATTTTTTTCATCAATATTTTTTTTCGTAAATTTTTTTTTCATTAAATATTTATTTTTATCAATAATATTTTTTCATTAAAACCCTTTTCTTCATCAAACACTTTTAGTTATCGAAACATACATAGACAAACAGATAGATGGATATCACTAGAATGTCTTAGAAAGATTTACGGATCAATAATATATAAACATAATGGCGTCCTCGACCGATATTTCAATGCATTTTGCATATAATGACAAATTAATATAGCGTTATTTTTCCTAGAAAAAATTTGCTTTGGAAAGAACACCTACTTGTACAGCAAAACATTATCATGATTCAATGGTTTGGGCACGAGTACAAACTTCGCAGACATTTTTAAGGAGGTTTCGTGTTTTTACAAGATTTTATGCTACCTCCTATTTTACGAGAATTCCTAGTAAAAATTACGAGCTTTTATGTAATTTTAAATGATTTTTACAAATAAAATTGTAAATTTACAACTTTTTGGCACAATAAATCTTATAAGGAAATCTCGTGAATTTACTAGATATATTTTGGAAAAAAACCTTGGAAATTTGTAAAATTACAAAAAAAAAATATAAAATTACCAAAAAAAAAAAATGTAAACTTCGATCGAAATTTTTTTGTTAAAAAACAAGGAAAACTGTCAAATATTGGTAGTATGGGATTACGAGACTTTTTCTAGTAATTTGACAAGTTTTTTTTGTGTATATGAAATTAAATCAATTAGGTGGAAATATATAATTTGATATTGAAACGAACACTTTTATGAAAAAATAAAAAAATAAAACTTTCTTTATAACATTTTGGTACTTTCAGAATAGGGTATCCCTTAAATTTTTCTAATTAGGGCATAAAAAAAATGTCCGCAATTTTGTTCAAATTTGATTTTTTTTTTTTTGATTTTTTTCCGTAAGTACAGATCGAGCACGGGCTCTAATTATATTTGTTATAAGGGTTCAAGTTAAAAAAATGCAGAAGAAAAATTGAATTTCTAAAAATTATAGACATTTCTGGTATTTCCTATACCGGTTTCAAACACCCCAGTTAGCGTCATCTTCAGTAGGATTTTAAATGTCGGTTTGTCTTGTTAATGAAAACTGTTTTTTATATATGTGAATATTTATAGTTTCTACAGAATAAATTTTGACAGTTTCCAACACTACAATTCTATTTCTAGCAATCTCAACCTCACTTCATACTTTCTTTCAACTTTTTTGTCTCTTACATTATTTTGCAAGGGTTATCAACATGATCTGGAATTGCAGACACAAATGAAGGAATTAGCTTTTTCTGTTTCGGAGACGTGCCTAATGGCGACATATTTTGTCAGTAATTTTATTTGATTTTTTTCTGTAAGTACAGATCGAGCACGGGCTCTAATTATATTTGTTATAAGGGTGCAAGTTGAAAAAATGCAGAAGAAAAATTGAATTTCTAAAAATTATAGACATTTCTGGTATTTCCTATACCTATTAATTTATTCTTATCTATATATATAAAAATGGATGTGTGTATGTATGTGGGTATGTATGTATGTTCCGTATGGACTCGAAAACTGCTGGGCCGATATTGATGAAACTTTCAGGGAATATTCAGAATAGCCTGGTGAGTAACACTGTCAGGTCGGATTTCTGGTTTTCTGTCTGTGGGCGGAGGGGCGTGGCAAAATCAATTTTTTTCATTCTACCACTAATGACATCTATATATAAAAAACGGATGGACCGATTTTGATGAAATTTAAACCAAAGATAGTACTAACCGAGAGCTAACTATATGCCAAATAAGAGAGTGATTGGTCAAATGGGCGTAAAATGCCATGCTTTTTGCCTGTGGGCGGAGGGGTGGACAAAATCGAATTTTTACATTGCACCACTAATGACATCGATATATAAATAACGGATGGACCGATTTTGATGAAATTTAAACCAACGATAGTACTAACCAAGTACTAACTACGAGCGTGATGGGACAAATGGGCGTAAAATGCCATGCCCCTTTGTATTGAATTGAATGTTATTTCTGCATTCTCCGCTATAACGCAAAAACTGTTGATTCGATTTTAATTAAATTTTCAGCACTGATAGTGTTAACCGAGTGCGGAACTATAGGCCATGTAATACTACGATTGGAAAAAGGGGCGTAAAATGCCATACCCCTTTGTACTATACTGGATGTTGTCTACCTGTTTCGAAATCACGCAAAAACAGCTGAACCGATTCTGTTGACATTTTCATTACATACAGTGCTAACCAAGTGCATATGTAGGCCATATAAGATCGTTTTTGGAAAAAGGGATCAAAATTGCAACGCCCTTTGTACTATACTGACCACGATTGAACAAAGAGGCGTAAATTGCCATGCCCCTTTGTTTTATACTGAACGTTATATCTGCCTGTTTTGAAATCACGCAGAAACGGATAAGCCGAATCTGTCGCTACTGATAGAACTAACCGAGCGGGAACTGAAGGTCATATGCAGAGCGCGATTCGGAAAAAGGGTGTAAAATATCATTCCCGTTTTTCATAAATAAAAAGTTATTTCCTCCTCTTTCGCAATCACACAAAAACGGCAAAACTGATGTCAATTAAATTTGCAGCACAGATAGTACTAATCGAGGATGCAGTATAGAACTTTAGACTATCACGATTCGATAAAAATGCGTTAAATGACACGCCCCTTTGTACTATACTTAACGTTATGTCTGTCTGTTTTGAAATCACGCAAAAACGGCTGAATCGATTTTGTTGAGATTTCTCTATAGATAGTGCTGACCGAGGGTGGAACCAAAGGTCACTAGCTGGATCCGGACCCGTGCTTTAATTTTGTCCGACACTATATTTAAATTAAGATGCAATATAAAACAGTTTTTTTCTTAGGGCCAGCAACGCGAACCGGGTATAGCTAGTTACAAAAAAAAATTTAAATTTCGATCGAACATTTTTTGTTAAAAAACAAGGAAAACTGTCAAATATTGGTAAAATGGGATTACAGGACTTTTTATAGTAATTTGACTAGTTTATTTTGTGTGTATGAAATTAAATCAATTAGGTGGAAATATATAATTTGATATTGAAACGAACACTTTTATGAAAAAAATAACAAAATAAAACTTTCTTTATAACAAACATTTTGGTACTTTTACCTTTGGTAATAGGGTATCCCTTAAATTTTTCTAATTAGGGCATAAAAAAAAAAATGTCCGCAATTTTGTTCAAATTTGATTTTTTTTAATTTATTCTTATTCTTAATATTTTTATTTTGAAATGTTAAATCTTAAATCAATAAATATTTAAGTGTGTAAATTATATCCCACCCTAATATTTGTACATCAAACTATTTATAAAACAAATTTGTACCTAAAAATACGAGAAATATCAAAAACTTTATTATATAACAAATGTGAAAAATATGCACTTGAAATTTGAGTTCAAGAAAAATCTCAACATGATACTTAAAAACACAATTCAGAAGAAATAACAATGAAAGAAAAGTTTATTTTTTTTAATACATATTTGTTTTGTAAACTTTATAGAAGAGAAAAAATACGAGAAAATTGGAAGTGAAAAATATTTGAATTAACAATGAATATGAAAATAATAAAACTTTTAAACTTCATTCGTATGCAATACTTGAAACAGAGTAAAAAGTTTAAAGAAATACAAAGAATGTAAACAAAAGTCAAATGTTACAAGTAAAACAAGTAATATTCGACTTGCCCGAATTTATGAATACACTTCCAAATGCCTAAACATTTTAAATACAAATACTACATTTGAAATAGGGCCGCCAAGCGGGATCGGTTTTTTGAAATCGCGAAATTTGGGATTTGATGATTACGATCGTGAAATAATCAACAAAAATTTTAAAAACCGATTTACACTTATTAACCTACACATGTTTACCTATTATATAAACACATGTTCCAAATGTTTTTATTTGCGCGGTAATACCATATATGAGGCATTCCACACAAAATGTTCAGCAAAAAAAAAGTTGTGTCGTGTCAATATGAAATCATTTGGAAAGTATTCGCTCTTAAGGTACTATTAAATAACAAAAATAAAATTTAAGTTTTTTCAAAAAGTGGGCCTTGTAGGCTTGGTCAAATATTGAAAATATCAAAATTGTTTGCCTCATTCACGCACACTTGAAAAGAAAAAAATATGTCACGGTCACGATGTTCACGTGAGCGTGTGTAAAATAAAATATAGTGCTTGAAAAATTTTTTTTTTCATTAGCGTCAGTGATCGTAAATAAAAACTCACTCACGCTCCCATCGCCTCTTAAAATATTTATTAAGTATTGATATTACGCATACGCACACGTTTTATACACCATTATTGAATAAAATTAGCGTATTGCAATCTATCCCAGCAAAAACTTGCATTACCAAGTAATGAAATGTGTAATGGGAAATTCAAAAGTTATAACTACTTCTGATTCGAATTACCTTTCCCATTACATTTACAAGCAAATGTGCCAAATGTAATGATTACACTGTGCTACAAATGACCAAAAATAAAATATGCAGGGGTTCTCATATGAAAATTCGGGTTGGTTGGAGTCCATAGAGTACTGATATACTCATAGTTTTTCTGGATCACTTCGTTAAGTACGTTTTTTATTCGCAAATGTGTTGAAAAACGGCAATTCTTAAATTACAACTTTAAAAAATTATTACTTTGTTAGTTTGCAACCGATTTTCGATTTTATGAATTTTTTTGAAAGGTATAAATCTTACCTTTTAAACAAAACAAAAATATTAAAAATCGATCAAGAATTGGCTGAGCTACGATTGTTTAAGTTAAAAAAAATCCAATTTTTTGAAAAATTTGTCATATTCTTTATAATCTAAGTTGAAAGTGCATCATTAAACAATTTTTTTTTTATTTTTGTATAAAAGTATAGTAAAGTAGCTTTCCAAAACATAAAAAAACATAACAATCGGTTAAAAAATGAATGAGTTATGCTAAGTTTTGTGATAGGACATTTTTAATTTTTTTCAGAAATGCTTGTTATTTAGGTATTATTCATAAATCTTATTGCTAGTAGTAATTTTATGTGCCTATGCATATAAACAAGAGATGGTAACATAATTAGATTTGTGCGTGATTGACACATGATCACAAGTGAGCGTGATTGAAAATCAATTTTACTCACGTGGAGTGAGTGGAATAAAAAAAATGGGCGTGTCAGTTGCTTCTAAATCCCATTTATAATTTTTTGGTTTTGTGTGAAAACTATGAGTGTTACTTCTTAAAAACAAAAATATTGAGAATAGATTGAAAATAGGATCGTTTAAGTAAAAAATCTTTTTTGAAAAGTAATACCTGCAACATTTTTATGACAGAAAAAGTTGTACGTTCGCAATCATTTTTGAAACGAAATTGGTAAAATTGTAGGATCATGTGATGAAAATTTTACCTATTTATAAATAAACGTATGAGGCATTCCACACCAAATATCCAGCAAAAAAAACATGTGTACCGTAAATTTCTGAACAGGTTGTATGAATAGCCCTATATGGAGCTAAGAAAATTGCGTTTTTGGTTTTAAAATTTTTCAAAAACTTGACTTAGGAGGTCAAATATTGGAAAAATGGTCAAATTTGTGTTGAGTTACCTTGTTTAAATATTTATTAAATTAAAACGGAATGCACCACAATCTCAAACATCGATTAAATTTTTTTTTTTTTTTTTGGAAAATTTTCAGAATTAGTTCTGAAATTTTTGCATTTTTAAAAAAGTCAATTAATCAAAAACCCGGCCACTTTTTTTTAAGCTTAGATGTTTGTCTATCCACACAAATAAATTCAGACATATGTTTTTTTGAGAAAATCGCATTTGAATATTAATTTTCATAACAATTTTGTAATTTGCTTGTATTTTCTTTAGAGTTTGCAAAACGATTAAAATCGTAATCGTAATCGCGATTAATCGCACCATTTAATCGTAATCGTAATCGGCAAAAAAATCATGCGATTACGATTAATCATTTTCTATCAAATTTATTGTTTTGATAACGAATTTAATATATAATGTGAAAAATTTCCTACAAAAAAATTTGGAATTTTGAAAAAAAGTAAATAATTTGCGATATATTTAATTGATTTTGGCATGTTGAATATCAAAAATTTTCTAAATCGATCGCACGGTTTTCGAGATATCGCTATTTAAAACTCAAAAAATATCCAAAAGTAACATTCAAGAAATTACAATTTTTTTTTCATTGACTCTTTTATAAAACTTGAAAAAAAACTGTTATTAAAACTTGATTTGAGCCAAATCGGATTATTTAAAACCGTCCAGCTTTTCGATCGGTTTTTTTAATTTTTCGAAAGTTTTCCAAAAATCCTAAATTTTTTTTCGAAAGGCCCCACAGGTTCAAATGATCGGATTCGACTTAAATTAATTAAGGGGAAAAAATATTGAGATTTAACAAAAAAAAAAATTGGATGTTGGAAAGCCGCCATTTTTTGCAAATTTCGAATTATATCTCAAAACCCGCTTGACCAATTTTTTTTATATTCACATTTTTTGCTTATAAGCATAGCAAGACGTATTTTTTAATTTTCAAATATCTAAAACTTTGATCGCCGCTACGGGTTAACATAATTCGATTGGCCTCAAATTTGTACCCCAAATATAAATATATTGTGCTCGATTCGGGAGCACTATTTCACTATTCACCTAATTTTTAAAAATTTTATATCCTTTCGAATTTTAAGATTTTTAAATTTTTATCATGTAATTATTGAAAACATTAAAATTCGAAAGAATAAAATTTTTTTAAAAATTAGGTGAATGGTGAAAAAGTACTCCCAAATCGAGCACTTTATATGTTAAAAATATAAATTTTTGTATTTTCACAATTTGGAAATTTAAATTTTAAAAGATTTTTTTAATAACTCTATTGCAACTAATTTTTTTTAAAAATTCGATTAATCGATAATCGCGATTAACGGCGTTTTTTTTAATCGTAATCGCGATTATGAGATATCTCGATTATTTGCAAACTCTAATTTTCTTGTTTCAACGTAGCGAATGACTATTAAATACTTGCATTAGTCATACGCTACGTTGAACCAAGCAAATTACCAAATTGTCATGAAATTCAAAATTCAAATGCGATTTCTCGAAAATAACGAATAAAACACATTACAATTTTTTTGTGTAGATAGACAAACTAGAGATGGGAACATGAGCGTGAGTGTGACTGAATTCAATTTTACTCACGTGATTGTGAGTGAGTGTGAGAAAGATTATTGCGTGAAAGAGTGAGCGTGAGTTGATTTTTTGCGTGAGTTTGCGTGATTTATTTTCTCTTCATATTTCCTTTCATTCCAAAAAAAGCAACAAAAAAATGTAAAATTTTGCTTAACTTCAGATTTTGTCCCGAAAAAATAAAAACAAATGTAAAATTTTAGATTTTGCTGAAAATTTTAAAAGATTTTTGAAATTATTTTTAGTATAAATAAGAATATCGTGAGTGTGAGTCAACGTTAGCGTGAGTGACTCTTGCATCGGCGTACGTGAGTGTGAGTTGTATTAAATTTACACACGTGATTGTAAGTGAGTGTTAGAAGAAAAATTATGCTCGTGATTGAGTGAAAGTTAAAATTCACTCACGTGACCATCTCTTAGACAAACATCTAATCTTTAAAAAAAATTAAAAAAAACAAATGTGGCCGGATTTTTTATAAATTGACTTTTTTAAAAAATGAAAAATTTCAGAACGGGTTCTGAATTTTTTTTTTTTTTTTCACTCACATTTTTTTATTCCACTGACACTCACTCACAACGACGTGAGTAAAATTGATTTTCAATCACGCTCACTTGTGATCATGTGTCAATCACGCACAAATCTAATTATGTTACCATCTCTTGTTTATATGCATAGGCACATAAAATTACTACTAGCAATAAGATTTTTGAATAATACCTAAATTACAAGCATTTCTGAAAAAAATTAAAAATGTCCTATCACAAAACTTAGCATAACTCATTCATTTTTTAACCGATTGTTATGTTTTTTGGTGTTTTGGAAAGCTACTTTACTATACTTTTATACAAAAATAAAACAAAAATTGTTTAATGATGCACTTTCAACTTAGAGTATAAAGAACATGACAAATTTTTCAAAAAAATGGATTTTTTTTAACTTAAACGATCGTAGCTCAGCCAATTCTTGATCGAATTTTAATATTTTTATTTTGTTTAAAAGGTGAGACTTAAACCGTTCAAAAAAATCCATAAAATCGAAAATCGGTTGCAAACTAACAAAGTAATAATTTTTTAAATTTGTAATTTAAGAATTGCCGTTTTTCAACACATTTGCCAATAAAAAACGTACTTAACGAAATGATCCAGAAAAACTATGAGTATATCAGTACTCTATGGACTTCAACCAACCTGAATTTTCATATGAGAACCCCTGCATATTTTTGGTGTAGCACAGTGTTATTAAAACAGTATTAATAACTAATTACGTATGTACTTATAGGTAATGAAAAAATTATTTTAAAAAAAAATTTTAAAAAATAAAAAAATATTTAATTTAATTTTATTTTTGACCAAAATAATGTACAGTGAGTCAAAAAGTGAAAATCTAGTTCTGAAATTTTTTTATTTTATTATAATGACTTATGTAAGTCATTATTAATAAGTCCTTACTTTACATTTCAAAATAATGCTAAAGGTAATTTTTTGTCATTACTAAGTAATTCGAATGGTAATGATATATCATTACCAAGTTTTTGCTGGGATGACATTTGATTTCTCGAAAACAAGGCAAAACACATCTCTGAAAATTTCAGAACAAATAGAAAAGCAACTTTTTTTCTAAAAATTAAAAAAAAAAATAAAAATGCGGCATGTTTTTTGATAAATAAAGTTTAAGCTTAAATTTGAAAAATTCAGAACTTCTTCTGAAAATTTTTCAATTTTTATTTTTTTAATCGATAGCCGATACAAAAATCTATAAAAAAACTTTTGTCTTAAAGACTTTACTGTGTTTCATTTAATTTGCATAAATATTGAAGTAAAGATACTCAGGCAAAAAAGTTTGATATTTCCAATATTTGAACACGCCTACAAGGCCCACTTTTTGAAAAAACTTAAATTTTATTTTTATTATTTATTAGTATTACTATTTTGTTCAATTTGTTTTATTTGACCTTTAAAATATTATATTATGAGTAGGATTATTTTAGCTCGAGATCATAATTTCCTTTACTAATTAGAACTATGAAATTCGCAGCGAATAATTTTCAAGAAAATAATTTTTCTGTTTTAAATTTATTAATGTTGTTCAGTTTTAAATTTATTTATTCGCCAGCAACTGCAAATCCAAGTTCGAAATCCAAGTTTTTTGCCTTTTTTATTATACCCTCCAGAAACTGATGTATTTTTTTTTTTTTTGAAATCGGTAAAGTATTTTAAAAGATATGAGTGAAAATGTAAAGGTACCTTAAAAATAATAGTGAATTTTCCACAAAAAAATGCTATAACTTGACACCTGTTGAATGAATGAGAACGAAACTTGGAATTTTATGTAATTTTATCATTCCTAACATTCACAAAAAATTTGGGCGGAATCGCACAATGGGGAGAGGCCTCAGAAATTTAACCCAAAATTTTAAAATGATTTATCTTGGCTAATGGTTGACATATTCAAATAAAATTTTAAATGGGTTCATATTTTATTGTTCTAAACGTTTTGCTGGTTATTTTGGTACCAATTATTGCAAAATCGGTCAAGGGGTTAAGAAGCTATGAGCAATTGAGATGAGTTTCAATATAAACCTCCATGATATGACGTGGCTGCATGCCATTTTGTAGTTGTTGATGCTTATTTGGCTTGTTAGTAGTTATTTGTATCAATAGAAGTAAAAAATACGTAGTATGTGTCATACACGTGGTTGCTTTTATATAATTTTCATACATACTTATAAAATATTTTTTTTTTGTTTTTTTAAATATTTACATTGCACTATGGTTCCGGTCATCGCTTTTCTTGGCCAAAATTACAAAACTGGAAAAACTTCTGGTTTGAAATAGGTTTTGTGTTAAAAATTGTTATAATTTTTTTGTTTTCCATGTAGAGTATTAGGTCAATTCGATTACCTTACTACAATATACTAATTTTTACTCATTTTACTACAGCTGGTATTTGTCAATACAAAAAGTTAACAAGACTTTCCAGTTGTAGTAAAAATAGTAAGAAATTTAGGTAATCGAATATACCTATTATAAGAAATTTTTTATATTTAAACTCAAAAAATAATTGAAAAAATTTAAAAAAATACGTTTTTTTTTTATTTTTATCTAAATTTGTTTTTGAACGGTAAATAAGTGTATACAAAAACGAAATGTTTTCTGTTGTTTTTAAGTGTTTATGATTTTCAATAAAATCAATTTTGGCCAAGAAAGGTCGTCTGCGTCTTGTGCATTGGTTAACATTGTGGAGAGTATTTAAAGATTCGGCACAGCCGAATATAGCTTTCTTATTTGTTTTTTTTTTTTATTTTATAATTTTTGATAAACATGTCATGTAATAAAGAAGAATCGAAGCTTTCCAATTAATTTTTTTTTTTTTTTATATATTTGATTAGAGTTTTATTCTAGTTCGAGGCCCAAAAATATTTATATGTATGATATTGTCATAATAGAGTATTTTTAATTTATTGCTTTAAAAAAGTTATTCATCTCATAGTATATCTGTACTGATCAGTGGGGATGAACCACTAAGGAGTCTTCAGCAGACCTTAGAGAATCATCGTTTTTTCGATTAAAATTAAAATTCTCAAAATTTTTTAACTTTAATTTTGATTTATTTTGATTAACTGCCACAAAAAAACCTTTAAATCACATTTTTAACGGCCCAAATAAATCCCCACTAATCAACATTGGCTTGTTTTTATGTGTTGTGGTCAAATGCTAGTCATGTTTTATCTAAAACATTGTGATTTTTTTGTTTATATAGTTTATTTAATGTTTTGCAGGCGTTATTGTTTGTGCTAAAACAACCATTGAAATCCACTCAACATCCGCCTCCCGGATGTGTCATAAAAATTAATGATGGTCAACACTAAACATAAAAGTGGAAACAGCAAAAAAAACAACAACAAGAGCACTTATATGAACAAACACCATGTTTATGTGGTCAAAAACTACAAGTAGACACAAACAAATTTAGCAACTAAAAATGTAAATATGTTTTACAAGCTTAGATACATATTCCAAAAACGGATGTCCAACAATCAAAAACTTGGGGAAGTTATGAAAATGGAAAATAGTTTTATGCTATTATATAGTTTTATACGATTAAAACGCCATTTTATGCATGGAAAACCATTTTAAACATGTTTTTAGGTTGGTGTCTAATAAAAAAAGTTGCAGAACGCTATCTCAGTTTGACTATATTAACTAACGATTAACAAAAAAAGAAAATAAGAATTACTGTTTTCATTTTCTTAAAACCAATACTTTTATATGCCATTTACATATACCTCGAAATCCAGAAAAAATGGGATTTCAATGAAAATCCAAGTAAATCCCATTACTTTTTTGGATTTCAAATGTCAAATCCAATACAAAAAAAAAACTTGGATTTTGGGAAAATCGTAAAATCGCAATTTAAAATCCCAAATATGGAAAAATCATATTGTACAACTATGGTTTTTCCCAAAATAATCATCCCTAATGCTTTTAACAACGCTGCACACGATTTTTTATCAGCTGTTGTTGTTTTTTATAAAGTAAAAAAACAATTAAATTTTATTTTTTTAAAACTATTAAAAGATTAATAAAAACAATGTTTAACAATGTTTCATTTAAAATTTACCATTGCAAATGGTAAACGCACAATTTAGTTGACCAATTTGGTCTTCCTAACAAAGAAAAACACTCATTGGTGGCGGCCCCAAACTTGGCAATAATGAAATATTTATAAAATTGGTAAATTTTCCAACTTACAACCCTGTACACAAATCCAAAGAAAATACAGAGTTAGTACAAACAAAATCCCGCTAAATGTCAAAAAAGCATATGTAAACGGTATAGATTTTAATTGGATTTGAAATCCAAATTTATGTGGATTTCGGGGTATATGTAAATAGCATATTAGTAACTTTGGTTTGTAACTTGGATAATAATTCAACATAAAAAAATATTCACCAGCTGGTGAATAAAACGAAACATAATTATTTTTCATCAATTTTTGTTTTCATCAATTTTTGTTTTCATCAATATTTGGTTTAATAGATATTTTTTTCATCAAATTTTTTTTTATCAATATTTTTTTCATTAAAATTTTTTTTGTCAACATTTTTTTTTTTCATCAACATTTTTTTTTTTTCATCAATATTTTTTTTGTTATAACCTCCACTCTAGTGATAGAGGGTATACACATATAAGTTTGTCATTCCGTTTATAACACATGGAAATGTTGGTTTAGAACCCCATAAAGTACCCTGCAAAAAAAGTCATTACCACTCTCAGTGGAGTGCTTTAAAACAATAACAAATGTAATGAAATACAACAAAAAAAACAATAAACACAAGACAAAAACACACAAACAGTTTTTTCTACTCCAGAATACATAGATATTCAGCACTTAACTCATTACCTATCGCGACACCTCCATACAAATGTAAGTAGATATTCAGTAGATAAGAACTACTCCAGGGAAGTAGTTGGAAGTTGTTTGAAAGCTTGGAGTACTTCTTATCTACTGCATATCTACTAACTTTTGTATGGGAGTGTCGCGGAAGGTAATGAGTTAAGTGCTGAATAAAAACTTTTTATGGAGTAGAAAAAACTGGATGTGTGTTTTTTTCTTGTGTTTTTTGTTATTTTTGTTGTATTTCATTACATTTGTTATAGTTTTAAAGCACTCCAAAAAGAAGTACTCCGCACTTTTTTTGCTGGGTATATATATTCATGATCCTCGATCGATTTTAAGACGATCTAGCGATATCCGTCCTTCCGTCTTTACGTCGGTCTGTCTGTTGAAAACACGCTAACTTTTGAAAGACTTTACGGAGGCTCCTGAAGTTTGGCATATACAGTGGGCGACAAAACATTGGAAGATTTGTTATAGTAGATGCAATTTGTCAAAGACAAAGTTAAAAATAATTAACGTTATTATTATCAAAAGAGTATTAATTAGTGTTTGGGAATTCCCGGACTTTTAAATTTCCCGGGAAACGGGGAAAAATAATTTATTTCCCGGGATTCCCGGGAATCCCGGGAAATATTCGTTATTAATATACATCATAAAAACCAATAAAATTTTACCAACTTTTTATTAAAAACAGTTTTATTAGAGATAAACAATTAATTAAAAAAAAAAAAAATCAAAAAATAAAAGTTAAAAATCGTGAAATACAATAAAACAAAACAAAAAAAATAATGCAACTTTTTTCCCCACAAAAAAAACCCAAAAAATAGCTAAAAATCGCAAAAAAATTTAAAACTGCGTTATTCGAGCAAAAACTAATAAAGTTTACAGCACTTTTAATATTTGTTCTGGAAATGTAAATTCTAGGTTCAAAATTTTTACATTTTCTTGACAGTCTTAGCAAAATTATTATTAACCGACGTATATTTTTTGACTTTTTAAGATTTTTCATGATATTGTCATACTTTTTACACTTGGTCTGTTTTCCTATGAATATATATTTGCACCGTTCTTCCAAATAGAAAAAAAATAGCAAATGTATTTATACCTGTATGTAAAAAATATATTAAAAATTAAATTAAAACAAACGTTTTTATGTAAAATTGTTTATTTTATAAAATTCCCGGATTTCCCGGGAAAAATTAAAAAAATTCCCGGGAATTCCCGTTAGTCTTTTCCCGGGAATTCCCGGGAAATCCGACCCGGGAATTCCCGGACCCCAAACACTAGTATTAATATAAAAAAAATATGTAAGTAATTTATCAAGCTATAATTTAAGCTTGATAGCGTCCAGATTGAGTAAATAATAAATGTGCTACGAGTGTTGATCTGGAAAATGAAATTATTAATAGACATTTTTCCGAATATTTTTTAAAAATATTTCAAAGTCGATCTTTCCAAGTTCAAATATTAAAAATTTAAAAAAAGGTCCAATAGTTTTTACTCAGTGCTGAAATAATTTTTTCAACAACCCAAAGAAACAGTGAAATTTTTTAAGTACAGTGGAAAAAATCCACATTTTTTGACCTCCAATTCTTTTGAACACCAATTTTTTGTAAACAAAGAAAAATTTTAATAATTTCAATATTTCATTACTATACACGTAGATGTTCTAAAATTTATAAACAATGACGTCTTTTCTTTGCTTACAAAAAAATTGTGGTCAAATGAGTTAGAGATAAAAAAATGTGGATTTTTCCACTATACTTAAAAAATTTCACTGTTTGTTTGGGTTGTTGAAAAAATTATTTGAGCAATGTATAAGCACTATTGGACCTCGTTTTAAATTTTTAATGTTTGAACTTGGAAAAAATCGACTTGGAAATATTTAAAAAAAATGTTCTGAAAAATGTCTATAAATAATTGCATATTCCAGATCGACCCTCGTAGCACATTTATTATTTATTCAATCTGAACGCTTATAAGCTTAAATTAAAGCTTGAAAATAACCTACATAAATTTTTGTATAATAATTTTCGTTTGATAATAATAACGTTTAGTATAGTAAACTTTGTCATTAACAAATTGCATCTACTATAAAAAATTTTCCAATGTATTGTCGCCCACTGTTTGTTGGTCATTTACCTGGTCAGGTTGGTATAGTAATCCAGCAAAATCGGTCCAGTTTTACTGAATTTCGGCAAGGGGTTTTCGTGAATTTACGAGATAAAAAACACTCCAACTTCCCCCGACTTAAATCGTATAGAATTTTAGCCAGATCGGTCCAGTAGTTCAAAAGTTATTAGCAAAACCGTAAATTTCAGATTAGTTTCACCTTAAATTCAAGTGTTGCAAAGCCGTTAAAAATGTTTTGAAAATATTAGTAAGTCACAAAAATATTTTACAACATATTTTTGTCACTCAAAAATATTTTTACACTCAAAAAATGTTCCACTCAAAAAAAAATTTAGTGAACTATTATTTTTTTTTCAAAAATGACTAAAAAAAAAGTTTTTTTACAAAAAATAAAATATTTCTAATCAAAATTGTTATTTTTTTACATTAGAAAATTACTCCCACTTAAAAAGGGCATTGTGTAGGGCATTCATTAGGGTCGGGAAAGTTGCCATTTGGGGTCGATATTAACCCACAAAAATATTGGACCTGTAGGGCTATGGCTTTGGGTTCCTTTTTTGACTTGAAAATCGGAAAGTCACAAACAAATTGAAAAAAAAAAATAGATTTTTTTTTGCTTAAAATATTAGTTTATATTTGGATATTACTGCAAAAGTGTTTTTATGGTTTAAAATTTTTTTTTGGTCTATATTTTTTTTAAAGTTTTCTATAAAAATAACTTAAAATTTTTTTATTAATTTCGAATTGCGGTAAAAATGCCAACAACATAATGTTTTTCACCAAAGAAATATCCCTACAGGTCCAATATTTTGGTGTGTGTTTATATTCAAATATCAACGTCGCCGAGGAATTATTGTGGTTTCGCTATGGACCATCCGGTCTATGTGAGGAGTCTTTGACTCCGCCACCTCTAACCTAACCTAACCTAACCTAACCTAACCTAACCTAACCTAACCTAACCTAACCTAACCTAACCTAACCTAACCTAACCTAACCTAACCTAACCTAACCTAACCTAACCTAACCTAACCTAACCTAACCTAACCTAACCTAACCTAACCTAACCTAACCTAACCTAACCTAACCTAACCTAACCTAACCTAACCTAACCTAACCTAACCTAACCTAACCTAACCTAACCTAACCTAACCTAACCTAACCTAACCTAACCTAACCTAACCTAACCTAACCTAACCTAACCTAACCTAACCTAACCTAACCTAACCTAACCTAACCTAACCTAATATTCACCTTAAAAGGCAACTTTTCAGACCCCAACAATTTTAAAATTCGAGAAAAAAATAAACAAAATTTGCTCCACCCTACTACTTATTCAAAATACTTGGTTACGTTTGATAAATTTTCTTTTCAATTGATTTTCTTCGCATTATTAGTAGTTTTATTTTTATTTTTTTGTATACTTCTTCAGTTACTATTTAAAAACAGGAAATTACTTTTATTTTAATATAAATTTCCAGCACTTTATAATGTTCCATCCACAAGAACGATTTACAAAAGGAAATTATTTGTGAAATTCATTGTTGTCCTGTTAAAAAAAAAAAATCTGTTATTGATTGGAATTCATGTGAAATCTATAGAAACTTTTATGTTTTGCAACGATAGTGTTTCACTCACATACATTGTGAAGTACTCTTTAATAGTTTTTTGATTGAATATTTTATTTAATGAACGATTGTATAGCATTTAAAATGGTGAAAATTTGTTTTTACTTTTTATACCCTCCAACTACAGTATGGGGGTATACTCACTTTGTCATTCCGTGATGTCCGTCTGTCCGTCCGTCCGTCCGTCCGTCTGTGGAAGACACGACACAGTCCAAAATAAAAGCGGTAGACTCCTGAAATTTGGCACATATATGTCTTATGTTCATAGGCTGGTTAAGTTCGGAGATGGGCAAAATCGGACCAGGGGGAAAAAAGTTCCCCCTTGAAGAACTAAACAAACCTCTGAAAAATACCATATTTTTACATGATTTTTTGTTTTTTTTTTTAACAAATCCAACATTTTAATGCTACAAGAAGTTCAAGGTCCTGCATTTGGACCCACAGAATTAGAAAAAATCGTTTTACGGTCCGCCCCCCTCCCCTTTTATGGGCGTGGAATAATTTTTTTTTTTTATGTAATGATAAATTTGTATTTCTTTAGTGCAAAAAGCATAGGAATTATTTTTTTTAATACTTATTCGAGAGGAATTGTGCCCCCCAATTACCACTACCAACCTCCCCCCCAAAAAAAGACGCCCCTGCTATTTTTTTTTTATTTATTTGCATGTTGGAGGGTATAAAAGATTCGGCACAGCCGAATTTAACACTCTTACTTGTTTTCTATTATAATTAAGATTGACATAACATAATGGCAGTTGTTAAAGTAATAAAATTTGGAGAAGGACTCCAAAGGTTCTAAAGTGGCGGCTAAAGAGTTATAAAAAAATTAAATTTAAACAAAAAAACTAAAATTTTTTTTGAGTGGGTTTATTCTGGTTCGAGGTCATTATTTTCTGTACTACTTACAACTAAGATATTCTCATAGAATTATTTTCAAGAAAATTATTTTTCTTTTTTAAATTTATTTATGTTGATTATTTTTGCAAGACTTCGTCGACACGCGTTTCAGAACTTGTAAGATTCTATTGTCAAGACTATTTAGCAAAGATAAAAACCCCTTACTACAAATAGCATAGGGAATTTAAATGATAAATCGATTATGTTCAAACTAAAATATTAATACATATTCGACTCTACTCTCACTGCGAATTAGAAGATGACAATTGTACCATCTTATACAATAGTAAGAAAAATGCCTGCAAATTTTGTACTCTTGCACAAAACATTAAATCATGATAATGTTTTGCGAAAGATTTGGGTGTACTTGCCAAACAAATTAAAATATCAGTCTATGACCCCATTAAAAAGCCAAAAGAGCTGTGCATTTTGTAAGTGAGTTAGCGTTTCTAAATTCCCGGACTTTTTCAATTCCCGGGAAATCGTTTTAAAAAAATCGTATTGCCGGGAATTCCCGGGAATTTTTTAATTAAAACAAATTTTGAACTTTACCATATAAAAATTGTTATGTTACAAATTATGGTCGTATTTTCCAATTTAAAACCATTTTAGATGTATTCTTTTGTAAAATAGTTTTACTAACCACTAAATTATACGTAGAAAGTTCATAAAATCTATTTTTTTTAGAAATATTGGACCTTAGATAGAAATTACAGAAATATAGATAGAAATATTGGACGATAGATATCAGACTTTTACTTCATATATGAAATTTTAAGCTGAAAACCAGGTTTGTTATATTTTTTTTAAATATCGATATTTTTTTTATTAAGCACTATAAAGATTGTTGTTCTGAATATGAAATACTAAATTTCGTAAAGAAGAAATCATTGGAATTTTAGATTAAGAAAACTTTTGCTAATTTGCAACCAACATTTGAAGTGAAATCTAGTTTGATTCCGTATTTTGTCAAGCAATCAATTTAAGAAAAATAATTATTAGGCGTAAATAATATGCAATCTAAAGCATATCCTATCTAGTTTTCTTTTAAAATGTTAATTCTTTCTAAGTTTTACTGTCATTTTTATTAAATTATTTAAGATTGTGTTAAAAATGTGCAAATTAAATATATTTTTATTAACAAATTAGCGACGAATTCCCGAAATTTCCCGAAGAAAAAATCCCGGGAAATTTTTAACCGAATAGAAAAAAATGTTTTTACATTTTGGAGAGTATAAAAGATTCGGCACCAAAGAATATGCCACTCTCACTTGTTTTATGTACATTTGATAAACAAATGGAAAATTTTTATGCGAAAAAGTTAGACTTGGTGAAAAAGTAGTTTTGGTAAAAAAATTTTTTTTTTCACGAAAAACAAAATTATGTTAAAACAAGTAGAAAAGTTAAATCCGACTTTGCGGAATCTATGAATACCCTCCAAAATGCATTTTTTTAAAGTGTAGTACATTTTTTAACGTGAAAAAATTAACAATTTTGATTAGAAATATTTTATTTTGAGTAAAAAACTCATTTTTTGTCATTTAAAAAAAAAAAATACTAATTTTTTTTTGAGTGTAAAATTTTTTTCGAGTGTAATGTTTTTTTTACTGTAAAAATATTTCTGAGTGAATACACGTACGTATGTACACAAAATATTGTCATTTTAAAAAAAAAAAAAAATAATTTTTTTTTGTGTATTTTTTTTTTTTGAGTGTAAAATTTTTTTTGAGTGTAAAATTTTTTTCGAGTGTAATTTTTAAGGTATCAATGCTTTTAAAACTAAACAGGTTTAAAAATCATTGCTTTAAAATTAAACAAGTTTGAAAAGCATTGTTTAGTTACCACCAATTAAAAACTTGTTAAAACACGTGGCATTTTAGATGAAACTAATTTGAAACAAGTAGAAAAATTAAATTCGACTTGGCCGAATCTATGAATACCCTCCACAACGCCCTTTTTAAGTTATAGTAAATTTTCTAGAGTGAAAAAATAATATTTTTTAAATATTTTATTTCGTGTAAAAAAACTTTTTATTTTAACTAATTTTTGAAAAAAAAAAAAATAATTTACTAAATTTTTTTTTGAGTGTAAAATTTTTTTTGAGTGTATTATTTTTTTTTCTTTTAGTGTAAAAATATTTTTGAGTGACAAAAATGCGATGTAAAATATTTTTGTGACTTCCCAATGTTTTTAAAACATGTTTAACGGGTTTTCAACACGTGAATTTAAGGTGAGGCGAATCTGAAATTTACGGCTTTGCTAATTACTTTTGAACCGCTAGACCGATTTGGCTGAAATTTAAAAGAAGAAGAAGGCTGAAGAACGACAAATATGTATGCCACACTTCAGCACCCTCAGAATTGCCATTCGAAAGTTACCGTGTGTTTTATCTCGTAAATTCCAAAAAAAACCTTGCCGAAATTCACTCATTTGCTTATAACTTTTGAACCACTGGACCGATTTCGCTGGATTGCAATACCAACCTGACCAGGTAAATGCCCAACATATATACAAAACTTCAGGAGCCTCCGTAAAGTCTTTCAAAAGTTAGCGTGTTTTCAACAGACAGACAGACGGACGGACGGACGGACATCGCTAGATCGTCTTAAAATCGATCGAGGATCATGAATATATATACTTTATGGGGTCCTAGACCAATATTTCGAGGTGTTACAAACGGAATGACAAACTTATATACATATACCCTCTATCACTAGAGTGGAGGGTATAATTAAGGGTTTTGCTTATAACTTTTGAACCACTGGACCGATTAAGCTTAAATTTAATACTAAACAGACCCGGGGAACGGCAAAGATATATGCCAAGCTTCAGTAGTCTCATTATTGTCTTTCGAAAGTTATCGTGTTTTTTATCTCGTAAATTCGCGAATCACCCTTGCCGAAATTTACTCTTTTGCTCATAACTTTTGAACCACTGGACCGATTTGGCTGGATTGCAATACCAACCTGACCTGGTAAATGACAAACATATATGCCAAACTTCAGTAGCCTCTGTAAAGCCTTTCAAAAGTTAGCGTGTTTTCTACGGACGGACAGACAGACAGACGGACGGACGGAAGGACATCGCTAGATCGACTTAAAATCGATCGATGATCATAAATATATATAATTTATGGGGTCCTAGACCAATATTTCGAGGTGTTACAAGAGGAATGACAAAAATTTAATGAACCCAAAATTTTTGATAAAAAAAAAATTTCGATGAAAAGAAAAATTTTTTGATGTAAAAAAAAATTGATGAAAAAAAATGAAAAAAAAAAAATTTTTTTTGGTGTGAAAAAAAATTGATTATAAAAATTTGTTAAAAAAACTTGATGAAAAAAATATGATAAAAAAAAATTATGAAAAAAAAATTTTGATGAAAAAAAAAAATTAATGACAAAATAAAATTGATGAAAAAAAAAATTTGATGAAAAAAATTGATGCAAAAAAAAATTTGATAAAAAAAATGATAAAAAAAAAGTTTGATGAAAAAAAAAACTTATGAAAAAAAAAATTTGATAAAAAGAAAGGTTTGATGAAAAAAAAAATGATGAAAAATTTGATGAAAAAAAAATTTGTTGGAAAAAAAATTGATGAAAAAAATTTATAAAAAAAAAAATTTTTGATGAAAAAATAAATTTTTTGTTGAAAAATAATTATGTTACTTTTTATTCACCAGCTGGTTAAAAACGGTTTTATTCACCACGAACTGAATTATTATCCAAGTTACAAACCCAAGTTATTAACATTTTTGGTTTTAAGAAAATGAAAATAGTAATTCTAGTTTTCTTTTCCGTTAATTGTTAGCTTATGTTGTCAAAATGAGATGGCGTCCTGCAACTTTTTTAAAATTAGACACCAGCCTGAAAACATTATCATGTTAAAATGACCTCGAGCTAGAATAAACCTACTCTAAATAAAATATTTTGAAGGTGAAATAAAACAATTTTTATTTTTAATAAAAATATATCAGAATTAAAAAAAAACTTAAATTAAGTTGTTTATACGAATCTATAAAATATAAAAATATTTTAAATTACTTAAACAACCATAACTAAAGTCCTGATTATAAAATCCGTCCTTTGTCTTTAATTTAATTATTTTTTTTACCTCAAAATTTGTTCTACATATTTAGTTTATTGATTTATTTATTTCCTTTCATTTCCAGGATACGCACACAAAGAATGTGATATAAACGGTGAATGGTTTAAACATCCGTTAACAAATAAATCCTGGTCAAATTATACAACATGTGTGAATATAGATGATTTAGAGGTGTGTTTATGACACTTGCTAAAAGAAAATTTTATTTACTAATAAATTCTTTTGTTTTTCCCTTTTCTTTTTTTAGTGGAAACATAATATAAATCTGATATATGAGGTTGGCTATGGCATATCATTAGTGGCTATATTATTATCATTATCAATATTGGGATATTTTAAGTGAGTATTATTAAAAAAAAAAAAAATTAAGTAAATTTTTTTTAGAAGGCATTCCTTAAATTTTTATAAATCTGAAGTTATTCTAAATCTGAAAATTTTTCAATACGAAGAACCCTTACAATCTGAGAATTTTTCTAAAATAAAAATTTTTCAGAATCTTAAAATTCCTCAATACGAAATGTGTTTAATTTTTAATGGGCTGTGAGAATTTTTCTTTACGAAAAATGTCTGAAAAATTTTCTTTACGAAAAAGGTTTCAGAATCTTAAAAATTTTTTATACTGAAAATTTTTAAGAATCTGCGATTTTTGTATACGAAAAATGTCTCAGAACTTAAAAGGTTTATTAGAATCTGAAAATTTTTCTATAGGAAAATGTTTTAGAATCAGAAATCTTTTTATATGAAAAAAATCTCAAAACCTTAAAATTTGTAATTTAGGATACTTCGGTGAAAAACATGCTGGAAAGAGTACTTTTTGAAAATCCCGTTAAGGGAAAAAGGGGGTACAAAGTGAAATTTTTGTACATTTTATATTTCTAACGTAATGGTCTTACAATTAGATACTTGATATTTGAAATGTAGTAGCCTTCATTGAAAAAAAAAAACTTTCTGGAAAAAACACAAACAATTTTTAATAAAAAAAAAAAGTTTTTGATGAAAAAACAAGTAGAAAAGTTAAATTCAACTAGGTCGAATCTATGAATACCTTCCACAATGTCCACTTTAAGTGATAGAAAAATTTTCTAATGTGAAAAAAGTTAGCAATTTTGATTAGAAATATTTTATTATGAGTTAAAAACTTTTTTTAGTAATTTTTGTAAAAAATGCCTGCGAATTTTGTACTCTAGCCCAAAACATTAAATCATGATATTGTTTTGCAGAAGATTTGTGTGTACTTACCAAAGCATGGGTTTTTTTTTTTACGTTGAACCAACACTCAGGGGATGCCCCTATTAATGCAGTGCATTGTGTTGATATCAGGAAAATAGGTTATGAGGAGGAGGAAAGAGGGAGTAGTGTTTGTGGATATTTGACTTGAATTTATCTACATTGAAAGAAACTGTGAAGACCTCTGCGGGAAGATTATTCCACATACGGCTAGTTCGACTGATGAACGAACCTTCTCTGTAATGCGCTGTGCGATCCACTGGACAATCGACAACAAACGGATGTGATCTACTAGACAACCGAGTATTGCGAACAAAAACTCGGGCTCTAGGGATAAGTTCACTTATCTCAGCAGAACACTTTCCATGGTAATATCGATAGAACAGAGTCACACAACCCACATTCCGAAGATGCTCAAATGAGTCAATAGAGTTGGACACACTATTGTCATTGATTAGCATCAACGCCCTCCTTTGCACACGGTCCAAGAGCTCCAAAATAGACTTTGAAGCCCCTGCCCTTATATGGGAGTTGTATTCCATCTTCGGTCGGATGTAGGTGGTATAAATAGTAAGGAGATCTGATGACGTGAAGTACTTCTTACACCGGTTTAAAAAACCGAGACACTTGAATGCTTCTTTCGACACTTGAAAAACGTGTTTATTCCAACGGACATCACACTGAATTTTCATGCCCAGAACATAAAGAGTGTCAGATTCCTCGATACTTATACCACCCATATGTACAGATGACACTGTTGATTCCACATTCCTGTGGGTCAACATACAACATTGAGTCTTGCGTGCATTAAATTTGACCCTATTCACAAGACCCCACTCCGAGATTGTCAACAGGTCTTGATTAAGTGTATCATTCATAATCTGCATTTTGCTTGGCCTACGATCAAAGGAAAATGAATGACAAATGTTGCTGTCATCTGCAAAAGAGTAGATAGGATTTGAAGTTTGACTTAGAAGGTCGTTAAGAAAAATAAGAAAAAGGGTAGGAGAAAGAACAGAACCTTGCGGCACCCCTGATTGAAGCCGAAACTCATCAGATGAGAACCCATCTATAACAACACGTATAGAACGATCCCTGAGGAAACTCGAAATAAATCGAGAGAATTCATTACCGACACCAAATTGGATATGAGCGCACCGTGCCACACACAATCAAATGCCTTGGAAATATCCAGAGCAACCACCTTACTCTCACCAAAATGGTGGATCGAACGACTCCAACGTTCGGAAAGGAACGCCAAAAGATCCCCAGTAGAACGAGTTCTCCAAAAACCACATTGTCGATCGTTTAAAAGTAAGTTAGCCTCCAGATACCTAACAAGATGGCAATTTACCATACTCTCCATTACCTTCGAGAGCGCTGAGCATATTGCGATTGGGCGGTAATTATAAGGGTTATTAGCCGCACCCTTTTTAGGGATTGGCTGCACATTGGCAACCTTCCAACATGATGGAAAGATTCCCTCACGGAAGGACAAGATGAAAAGGTTAGCCAGTGGACGTGCTAAAGTCGAAGCACACTGCTTCAGCACCAGTGCTGGTATACCATCCGGTCCCGGTGACTTATTTACGTTAAGATCCGCAAGAACCCTTTTAACTGCACGAGCTCGGAAAATTATCTTGGGCATAGTATGAGATACCCTTTCTATTTCGGGCAGTGGTTGATTGCCTTCCGGCAAGAAAGAATTTCTTGCAAAAAGGCCAGCCAACAGGTTAGCTTTATCAACCAGTTCTGTGAACACTTGGTCATCTTTTAAAAGAGTCGGGATAGAAGAACTAGCATTTTCCTTGACTCTTTTAACAAACGACCAAAAGCTCTTACTGCCCCGAGGAGCCGAAAGAACTTTAGCACGAAGTCGTTGTTCGTAATGAAGCTTTTCACGACTAAGTACTCTAGCACACTCAAATCTTGCCTGTTTGCGTAGCATATCAGTATTAGCGTTTTTATTATCACGCCAATTTCTGAATGCTTCCTCCCTGGATCTGACTGCATTCCTGCAAGTCTGGTTAAACCAACATTTATCTCTTGGTTTAGCCGAAAAGAGCTTCGATGGAATGAATGACTTCATTCCAAGCACAATAACATTTTCGACCATTTTCGCCGCGGCGTCGACGTTGCCGTCGAGGAAACAGAGTTTCCAGTTGAAACGCCGGAAAAAGTCGTTGAGTTCTACCCAGCGAGCCTTCTCATAGATAAAAACTGAACGCCTCTTAGCTGTTGTCGAGACGTTACGAAGATCGGAGTGCGAGAAGGATGCGGAAATGGTTCAATGATCCGAATTTCCAAGAGGTGCTAATGTTTTTACTTCATATTTATCAGGATGTGAAGTAAGAAAAAGGTCAAGAGTATTCTGGTGTTCATTCCCAATGCCCGTTAAGCGCGTTGGTTCGTTCACTAATTGCAACAGGTGGTTATGCGCTGCGAATAACTCAACGTAATCGCCAACGGGAGTCGAATGGTTTGAATGGAGAATCCAGGAAGAGTTGTGAACATTGAAATCACCTGCCACGACAATTTCACTGTTCGGGCAACTCTCCAGGATTCTCGAAATGGAATTGGAAAGTGCGTCAAAACCATTAAAGGATGACACCCTTCCCGCATTTGGGCTTCTATACAGGAACCCGAAATGTAATGAATGTGCCCTGATTCCGAATTTAACCCACAAGGAATTAAATTCGGGATCATTCGTGCCTAAATGTGTCAGGCACACAACATCATTACGTACATATACCGCAAGGCCCCTATGGAAGACAAAAAGGGATAGTAAATGATACCCAGGAATATGGAATTATTTATATCTAACAATAAGACAATCTTGCTTTATACATCCGTTCATTTGTTTTTGGAAATTTTGTAAATGAGTGCATTACTTAAGTGCAAAAAAGGTTTTTTTTACATTTTGGAGAGTATAAATGATTCGGCAGAGAAGAATTTAACGCTCTCACTTGTTTTTTGTACATTTGTTAAACAAATGGAATATTTTTATGTAAGGATTTTAGACTTGGTGAAAAAGTAGTTTTGGTGAAAAAATAAGAAAAAAACTAAAAGAAAACATTTTTGGTAAAAAATATAATTTTGATAAAAAATTTTGATGAAAAAAAAATTAATGAAAAAAAGTTGTTGACAAAGAAAAAAATGTTGATGAAAATTGGTTAAATGGTAAAATGCTAAAATTATTGATTGCAATCTTAATTTTTTATAAGTAAAATTTTAAAATTAAATTTGAATTAGTTTTTAATTTTATCCGTTTATTCCAATAGATTGTCAAGTCATTTTCTATGTCATTAACCAGTTAAATTAAGATTTTGTGTGCAAAAGTGTTAACTGAACTTAAGACATGCATTAACATGTTGATGACATAAGCAGTTCAGTTAGCAGGTATTATTATCCTTAGGAAAAATCTAAAGGAAAATTGCTGTAGTAGGTGTGATAGTATGTGTAGGTTATTTGCAGCATTTCACCTTAAAACACAAAAACTAAACATTAAACAACTCTGCTAGAAAATGCTAAAATAAATACAATAGAGTGGAGTGAAAATAACAAAAAATATAAATGTTATGGATTTAAATTATTTGTATATCTTACATCATGGATTGATTCTTTCTTGTACAAAATAGTTTTTGCCAGGCTACCCTATATAGAATATAAATGACTTTACATATATGGCTCCTACACACTTGTACAAATGTATAAAAACATCTACAGCTTTTTACATTGTTAAATTGAGTGTGTGTGTGTGTGTTAAACCATTAATAATGAAGGTATTCTTAAGTTCACTAGAGAATATTAAACAATTTGAAATTAAGATGTAGGCTAAATTCCTTAACAGGATGATGAAACATTCTTTCCTTAATTAATTTAATATTAGTTCCGAATGTGGGAATCCAAAAATTGTAGTTTAATTTTTCGCGAGTCCATACTCTCTAAGAAAAATTCTTCTTTATATTGATGCACCGCTTTCATAACTTGCTGTCATCAAATTGAGAAAAAATTTCATTTTATTAAAGCAGTTTTTCTTTAATATGATGAAACATGACATCATACAGTATGTAACAAGTGATGACACTATTATCATATCATCAATATTTTTATTTCTTAAATTTTTTAGGAGAGGAAACACCAAAATTTTTTAAGTCGCGAATTTTTTCTAACATGATAATGTTTTTAAGCTGGTGTATAATTTTAAAAAAGTTGCAGGACTCCTTAGTTTGACTATATAAGCTAACGATTAACAAAAAAGAAAATAAGAATAACAGTTTTTATTTTCTTAAAACCAAAAATTTGAATAACTTGGGTTTGTAACTTGGATAATATTTCACTATCTGGTGAATAAAACACAACATAATTATTTTTCATCAATATTTTTTTTCATCGATATTATTTTTTTCATCAATATTTTCTTTTTTACATGATAATGTTTTTAGGCTGGTGTCTAATTTTAAAAAAGTTGCAGGACGCCACCTTAGTTTGACTATATAATAACTTGGGTTTGTAGCTTGGATAATAATTCACCTCGTGGCGAATAAAACTGTTTTTCACTAGCTGGCGAAAAACAGTTTTTTGAAAATTATTTTTCAACAAAAAAATTTTTTTTTTCATCAAATTTTTTTTCACCAATTTTTTTTTCATTAATTTTTTTTCATCAATTTTTTTTTCATCAAAATTTTTTTTTCATAAATATTGTTGTTTTTTGATAAATTTTTTTTTATTAATTTTTATACCCTCCACTCTGGTGATAGAGGGTATATATAAGTTTGTCATTCCGTATGTAACACATTGAAATATTGGTTTAGGACCCCATAAAGTATATATATTCATGATCCTTGATCGATTTTAAGTCGATCTAACGATGTCCGTCTGTCTGTCTGTCTGTCTGTCTGTCCGTCCGTCTGTCTGTCTGTCTGTTGAAATCACGTTTTTGGCAATAATCCGGAACCGATTTTAACGCTTGGGGTACCAAAAGTTGCGGAATTTATCCAGGCAAAAACTAGTGTATTTTTTTTTGAAATCGGTTAAGTACTTTAAAAGTTATGAGTGAATTACTGAAAAAACTCTTAGTGATTTTCATCATAACCCTAAATTAATTCATATTTTGTGTAGATACATACATAACAAAGAATATGGAAATGAAAAAAAAAAACGGAGAAAAAGAAAAAAATGTTTACAAAAAAACTTTAAAATATGTAAAACAAAATCTAAATTTAATTAAAAAAAAGTTCGTTAAGTAATAATAAAAAAAATTAATTGTTATTTTTATGTACAAAGCATGTGTGTGTGTCCGTTTTTTTGCTTCGTCATATTAACGGCGTTGCCAGACTTTTTTTGGCTTTGTCGCAAACTCGGATGTAAAATATCGCCAAAATTCAATTTTGTTCAGATTTCTTAAAAAAAAAATATTTTTATTTAAAAAAAATAAATTTTGTTAAATAATAAAAGACAGAAATAAACTTTATGGCAAAAATCGCCCAAATCCGGAAAATCTATATATATAAAAGAGTAATGTGACTGACTGACATACTCATTCATCATCGCCCAGCCCAAACCGCTAAAGTTAGAAACTTGAAATTTGGACTGTAGGTTGACGTCCCGGAATAAAGATCCACTAAGGCTGGATTTTTGCCAATGTTGATTCTAAGGGGGTAAAATGGGTAAAAAACTGTACTTTTGGTACTTTTTATATCTCCCGATATAATGGTCATAGAAACTTGAAATTTGGACTGTATGTTACCCTCCCGCAATATAGATCCACTATGGCTGGAGTTTTGCCAATGGTAAGGGGGGTAAAAAGGGTAAAAAACTGTACTTTTGGTACTTTTTAAATCTCCTGATATAATGATCATAGAGACTTGAAATTTGGACTGTATGTTCACCTCCCGGAATACAGATCCATTAAGGCTGGATTTTTGCCAGTGTTGATTCTAAGGGGGTCAAAAGGGTAAAAAAAATACTTTTGGTGCTTTTAATATCTCCTGAAATAATGGTCATAGAAACTTGAAATTTGGACAGTATGTTCACATCCTAGAATATATGTAGATCCAGTACGGCTGGATTATTGCCAATGTTGATTCTAAGAGGGTAAAAAGGGAAAAAATCTGTACTTTTGGTACCTTTTACATTTCCTTAAAAAATTGTCACATAGACTTTTTTGGGACTGTATGTTCACCTCCCGGAATATAGATCCCCTAAGGCTGGGTTTTTGCCAATGATGTTTCTAACAGGGTAAAAAGGGTAAACATATGTACTTTTGTTACATTTTATATTTCCTTAAATAATGGTACTAGAAAATTGAAATTTGCAATGTCGGTTTACCTTCCGGAAAAAAGATTCACTAAGGCTCGGGTTTTGTCAATGTTGATTCTACGGGGGTAAAATGGGTAAAATAGTACTTTTGGTACTTTTTTTTTATTTACTGAAATAATGGTTATTCAAACCTGAAATTTAGAATGTAGGATCCTTTAGTGAAATAAAACATTTTGGAACAAGTACTTTCTGAAAATTCAGTACCGTTTTCAAAAAGTACCTTTTATAAAAGGTTCCTTTATAAAAAGTACTTTTTATAAAAAGAACCTTTTATGAAAAATACCTTTTATAAAAAGTACCTTTTATAAAAAGTGCCTTTGATACAAAGTACCTTTTATAAAAAGTACCTTTAATAAAATGTATCTTTTATAGAAAGTACCTTTTATTAAAAGTACCTTTTATAAAAAGTACCTTTTATAAAAAGTACCTTTTAAAAAAAGTACCTTTTAAAAAAAGTACCTTTTATAAAAAGTACCTTTTATAAAAAGTACCTTTTATAAAAAGTACCTTTTATAAAAAGTACCTTTTATAAAAAGTACCTTTTATAAAAAGTTCCTTTTATAAAAAGTACCTTTTATAAAAAGTACACTGATAGAAATTTGTACATGACAATAATGAAAATCTACATTAATGTTATGAAAAATGACGTTAAAAAGGAACCTATGTAGGGTTTCATTGAATTAATGAAATATGTATCATAAAATTTAATTGCAAGAACAAGTTTCATTAATTTAATGAAAATTGTTCATACAAAATATAAATTGTATTTATGAAAATTTTGCATTACTTTAATGAAAAAAGTATTTGATTCTTATGAAATACTTTCATTGAATAAATCGTAATTTTTATTTTTGAAATGAAATACTTTCATTCAATAAATGCTACTTTTATTTTTAAAATAAAATATATTTATGAAATTGTAAAGATCTTTTTTAAAATTAACAATAATAAAAATGGGTTTCACTTTGTTTTCTCGAACAAAATTTTACTCCAACCTTAAATTGTAATACGTAATTAAAACCACGAACTAATAAAAGACAGCACGAATTTAGTAAATATAAAAATAATAATTTACTTTTTTTTTCAAATTTCATAAAAAAAGTCTAAAAAAATCACAAAATCACCAAGTAAAAAAAAAACAAATTACGCTGTGATCAGCTGTTTTTTGCGCGCGTAAACTAACAGACTAAACAGACGCGACACGACAGATGTCAAAAAACAACAAATTTTGTAAATAAAATTTAATGAAATTTTTTTATGAAACTACGAAATCTAATCAATCAAAATTAATGAAAATCTTGCATACATATAGTATGAAATTTCATTCAGCATATGAAATATTTCATTGTTGTAATAAAACAACGTTAATGAATTCCATTCATTAGCGATATGAAGCGTTTTTCTATCAGTGTAGCTTTTAAAAAAGTAGCTTTTAAAAAAAGTAGCTTTTTAAAAAAGTATTTTAAAAAAAGTAGCTTTTATAAAAAGTACCTTTTATAAAAAGTACATTTTATTAAAAGTACCTTTTATAAAAAGTACCTTTTATAAAAAGTACCTTTTATAAAAAGTACCTTTTATAAAATTACTTTTTATAAAAAGTACCATTTATAAAAGTACCTTTTATAATAAGTACCTTTTATAAAAAGTACCTTTTTTATAAAAAGTACCTTTTTTTATAAAAAGTACATTTTTTTATAAAAAGTACCTTTTTTTATAAAAAGTACCTTTTATAAAAAGTACTTTTTGTAAAAAGTACCTCTCATAAAAAGTACCTTATATAAAAAGTACCTTTTATAAAAAGTACCTTTCATTAAAAGTACCTTTTATTAAAAGTACCGAAAGTACACTTTTTGGTACTTTTTTATTTCTTGAGGTATAAATAAAACAAACTTTTTTGTTTTTAAATCATTACATTGGTGGAGGGTATTTAAAGATTCGGCACAGCCGAATATAGCTTTCTTACTTGTTTTTTTTATAATTTTTTTTTTTTTCAAAAATTTTTTTTCATCAAATTTTTTATCAAATTTTTTATTATCAATTTTTTTCTCACCAAAAATTTTTTTTTTCATATTTTTTTACATCAAAAAAATTTTCTTTTCATCAAAAACTTTTTTTCATCAAAATTTTTTTTTCACCAAAAATTTTTGGTTCATTAATTCTTTTTAACATAATTTTGTTTTTCTTCAAAATTTTTTTTTTTTACCAAAACTACTTTTTCACCAAGTCTAAGCTTTTCGCATAAAAATTTTCCATTTGTTTATCAAATGTACATAAAACAAGTGAGAGTGCTATATTCTTTGGTGACAAATCTTTTATAGTCTCCAAAATGTAAAAACACTTTTTATACCCTCCACTCTAGTGATAGAGGGTATATATAAGTTTGTCATTCCGTTTGTAACACCTCGAAATATTGGAAATATGATCCTCGATCGATTTTAAGTCGATCTAGCGATGTCCGTCCGTCTGTCTGTCCGTCCGTAGAAAACACGCTAACTTTTGAAAGACTTTACAGAGGCTACTGAAGTTTGGCATATATGTTTGTCATCTACCTGGTCAGGGTGGTATTGCAATCCAGCCAAATCGGTCAAGTGGTTCAAAAGTTATGAGCAAAAGAGTTATGAGCAAAAGAGATAAAAAATACGATAACTTTCGAAAGACAATAATGAGACTACTGAAGCTTGGCATGTATCTTTGCCATTCCCCGGGTCTGTTTGGTATTAAATTTCAGCTCAATCGGTCTAGTGGTTCAAAAGTTATAAGCAAAATTCTGAATTTCAGATTAGTTTCATCTAAAATGCCACGTGTTTTAACAAGTTTTAATATCATTGGTTATAACTAAACAATGCTTTTCAAACTTGTTTAATTTTAAAGCAATGCTTTTTAAACTTGTTTAGTTTTAAAAGCATTGGTATCTTAAAAATTACATCCAAAAAAATTTTACACTCAAAAAAAAATTTACAAAAAAAAATATTTATTTTTACAAAAATGACAATAATTCATCTAACCATATAAACACCTCGTTTAATATGTAAGTCTAATAAATTTATACAATTTATGTCAAACTCCATTTATAAAAAATAAGTTTGGTAAGTTTATACGGTATACTTGGTGTATACGATTTTAAATGAATATGGCCAATATTTTGTGTACATACGTACGTGCATTCACTCAGAAATATTTTTACAGTAAAAAAAACATTACACTCGAAAAAAATTTTACACTCAAAAAAAATTAGTAATTTTTTTATTTTTTTTTTTAATGACAAAAAAGAGTTTTTACTCAAAATAAAATATTTCTAATCAAAATTGTTAATTTTATCACGTTAAAAAATGTGAGGGTATTCATAGATTCGGCAAAGTCGAATTCAACTTTTCTACTTGTTTGCACTTATTTTTGCACTCACTTACGAAATGTACAGCTCTTTTGGTTTTTTTAATGGGGTTCTCGACTGATATCGCGACCTTGGGACAACAAGGTTCTATCTGTGCCTATTTCTTTAAGCAAATAGAACCTTGTTGTTCTAAGGTCTCGATATTTCAATTCGTTTTGCATGGAATAGCAAAGTAATATAACATTATTTTTTCTAAAAAAAATTGATTTGGCAGGTACACTCATATCTTCCGCAAAACATTATCATGATTTAATGTTTGGGCAAGAGTATTCATTAATATTTTTTTTTATCAATATTTTTTTTTTTTCATCAATATTTTTTTTTATCAATTTTTTTTTTCATCAATATTTTTTGTTTTTTCATCAATGTTTTTTTTGTCACCAATATTTTTTGTTTTTTTTTATCAATATTTTTTCTTTTTCATCAATATTTTTTTTATAATCTTTTTTTAAAATCAATATTTGTTTTCCTCAATATTCTTTTTTCATCAATATTTTTTTTTCTTAAATCCTTTTTTTTATCAATATTTTTTTTTTTCGTCAATATATTTTTTCATAAGTTTTTTTTCATCAATATTTCACTTACCATTCTGTACCAGCAATAGATTTTTTTCAATCAAACCCATTTTCTATCCTTGGTTTAACTTCCTCCTAAGTCATTTGCAATGTAGGAGTTTATTTATTTTACCACAAATGTATTTTATATACCACTCTGTGATGTGTAAAACGTGTTAAAAAACAGGAAAAAGGTCAAAAGTGCAATATCAGCTAAATGAAACCAAAGAAAAATATTACTAATGTACCAAAAGAAAAAAAAAAGAACATAAACTGACTGATGAAAGTCAAAGTAATATTGATTTTTTGTTAGTTCTGTTTTTAAAGAGTTCACTATTTTAAAAAAATTCAATTTTGTTAAATTTGTTTAAAATTGAGGGGGTTAGAGCACAAGGGGTTCAATTGCCATATATTTAATAATCGGAAAAAAGAGTTTAAAGTTAAATTACAATAAAAAATGTTAGATGCTATATAGAATATTATTTTTTAGTTAATAGAGATCCTGAGATATATTTTAATCTAACAAGTTAAAAAAATACCATCTTTTGCGAATACAAGCACCCAAAAATTGCCCTTAAAGTAAGTAAGTAGCACTTATACCCCTTGTGCTCTAACTTTTTTTATAAATTTTTAAATTTATGAAAATAATGTTGGTTATACGTAAAAGAAAAACAACATTTTGTTACGAAAATCTTTAATGGTTCTTTGTTTCATTTTTAAATCGTCATAATCAGATTCCATGACATCATCGGGCTCATCTTCATCTTCATTAGAGCGTCCTGTCAAATCTAAACTTTCAAATTTCGTGCCGTAATATCTGCAGAATGATGGCCACGGAGTAGCTAATTGTGGGAAAATTTATGAAAAATGTTTGCAAGGTCATCTTTAGTTTAGTCGGCAACCAGCGGCCAAAGTTTAAAAAAATTAAGTTTTTGGACCAAAATTCATATCCGAATTATTAAACCAAATCTGACTCAAAAATAAGGAACTTTTGGGTACTTTATTAGAAAAATATTTAGAAATTCCAAAATAGCGATTTTGGTTCACAGATGCTGAATTTCAAACATAAAAAAAAATATTTTTTAACCAAATTTGTCTTAAAAGTCGAAAAATGTTGAGTATTATGTGTGAAAAATATAAAAAAAAAAATCACAAAAATTATCGTTTTTGGTCCAAAAATATTTGAACTTAATCGTGTTTTTTAAATTTTTTTTTAGTATTTTTTGATAACATGCTTTACATTTTCCAACTTTTGGGACAAATTTGTATAAAAAAATTATTTTTATGTTTAAAAATCAGCATTTGTGGACCAACATTTATTTTTTGTATTTTTTTTATATTTTTCGTATAAAGTAACAGCATTTCCTAATTTTTGAGCAGGATTTGGTGAAAAAATTTTGACATGAATTTTGGTCGAAAAACGCCACTTTTTCATACTTTGACCGCTGCACATTGGGTTCAAATGGTACCAAAGTGGCGATTAATTGAAATTTATAAATGAAGTTTTTGTTATAAGTTTTGGTATGGGGTAAAAGTAGATAAAATTCTGCAACGCTAGTTATCAAAATCAATAAACTAAGTTGTTTAGTTTTTTTTCGGTGAGCTGTCAAAGTTAGCAAATTATTGCAGTCTTTGAAAAAAGTAAAAAAATTCAAATTTTTTACAATTCAAGCGATTATTAGTAGTATTAAATCTTTTAAAAGAAAATCTTTTATAATGGAACCTTAAACAACAGGTATTATACTAAATTGCAAAATTTTTTTTGTTTATAAAAATTGGGTCTTAACATTTTTAATAATTTTTTTAAAAAGGACCCGAAATTGGGATATTTTCCCCATTTAATGGGCTACACATATTAAGTTAGTAATAGTTGGATTTAGTTTTGTGGATTTTAAAAAAGTATAGGATATCAGCTTTTATTTAAAAGAAAAAAAAGTACAGACAATGCCCGGCACTTTTTTTTTATTCCCGTTTTTGTGTAAAAAGTCTGGGTATCGTTTATTAAACAAGACCATAATATGGGTGTTTATACCCTTCAACCAGAGCTTCGAACGAATTAATTCTATTGAGAATTAATTCCCGAAAAGTTCAATTCTGTTTTAAAAAGTTTTGAATTATCATTCCGTATTAGCATTCAACACGAATTAATTCAAAGGCTTAATTCTCAAAGCTTAAATCAAATTGAATTAATTCCCAAGAGAATTAATTCCTTGCAAGATAATCATTCAATTGAATGATCAAAATTGTTCATCATTCAAGTCTATTACAAATTGAATGATGATTTTTTTATTTCATTCCCTTTGTATTTTCAAAAATGTGTTGCTTGTGTGCATTTTAAGCATCTTCGTGTGTAAACGATCGGTTGTTGTTTTGTTGTCTGCTGCTTCCCACACAAGCATAAATGTGTGTGTATGTGTGTTGCGCTTCACTGTTTAAAATTGAATGATAAGAAAATTTCACCATTCATTTTGTAGTAGATTGATTTGAATAAAAAAATAGTTCATTCCTTAAGAATGATCATTCTTAAGGAATGAATTCTTGAAAGAATTAATTCAGTGATTTTAAAAGTTGAATGATTTTAGGGAATGCCAAATTCTATTTTTTTAATTCGAATTAGAAAATTGAATTAAAGAATTAATTCTTTCGAACCTTTGCCTTCAACTACGGTATGAGCATACACTCACTTTGTCATTCCGTATGTAACGCATCGAAATATGGGTCTAGGACCCCATAAAGTGTATATTATTGATCACTGATCGATTCTAAGACATTCTGTGACTAACAGTGTGTCCGTCCGTCCGTCTGTTGTTGAGCACACCATAAAGTACATAAAACAAGAGCTAGAATCCTGAAGTTTGTCACAAATATGTATAATGGTCATAGGCTGGTTAAGTTCTTGAACGAGCAAAATCGGACCAGGGGGGAAAAAGTTCCCCCTTGAAGAACTAAAACTACCCCAGAAAAATATTTTTTTTACAAGTTTTATTTGTATATATGTTCAATAAATGAAACATTTTAATGCCATATGAAGTTCATCGACCTGAATTTGAACCAAGGGGGATCAGGAAAGCGAATTTTTTCGGTCCGCCCCTTTGTGGGGGCGTGTATAGAAAAAATAATTTAAATAATGATAAATTTTTATTAATTAGGTGCAAAAAATGACATCAATTTTTTTGGCAAGGTTTATCGCGAGAGGAAGGTGTCCCCCATAGTCTCCCGATAAACCCCCCACCCCCCTACGCCAAAAAAACGTCCCTCCATTTGTTTTTTGTAGCTTTATTACATGTTTAAGGATTTAGTATTTTTTTCCAAAAACAAAGAAACGACTAAAAGATTTAAAAAAAAAACATTTTGTTAAATTTTTTTTCTCAAATGCTGTGTTTTTATGTATTTTTGATAATTCGTTAATAAGAAACTACAATATTCCCATAAATCACTTTTTTCAGATAAATTTGTACATTTATGAGATTTTGTGAAAAACAAAAATTGGATGTTAAATAAAATTTAAAATAATATAAATACATATTGTGCATTCTTTCTTTGATTACTTTGATAGCACATTATGTACACTTTAATTTCCATTTTTTTTTATTAATTTATCGCTTTCCATTCCAAAGTTACAGCAAAAATTGTGAACTATAACCCTTTTTTCCGAAAAACAAAAAAACGCCTAACAGGTTAAAAAAAAAAATTTTTTCTAAATTTTTTTTTTCCAAAATGTGTATTTTTACGTGTTTATATTAGTTCATTAATAAAAAAATATAATATTCTAAAACTACTGCTTATCTGAATTAATCGCCATTTTAGGTACCATCGAACCCAATGTGCGCTGGCTACCGACTTAAGATGTTCTTGCAAAATTTATTACTATTAATACACGAACTTCTCGGAATTCAACCACTTTGTCCACGTGAAAAATTTTATTTTAATAATTGCTTGGAGCACAAGGGGTTTAAGTGCTCATATACCCCTTGTGCTCCAAGCAAAACAGGTATTTTAATAACAAGAGCTAAAAATGTTCGCCATATCTCGCTAACGGATGAGAATTTCACATTCACCTCTTGTGCTCTGAACTTCTGTGAACTTCACCTACTAATTCCATATGTTACCTAAATTTTTTTAAAAAAGTCTCTTGAACCCCTTGTGCTTTGAGCCCCTCAATTATAGATTTTTGATAAAAATTAAAAAAAAGTTGAAGGCATTCGGTTGTGTTGAAAATTTAAGTAGTTTTTATACCCTCCACTCTAGTGATAGAGGGTATATATAAGTTTGTCATTCCGTTTGTAACACATCGAAATATTGGTCTAGGACCCCATAAAGTATATATATTTATGATCCTCGATCGATTTTAAGTCGATCTAGCGATGTCCGTCCGTCCGTCCGTCCCTCCGTCTGTCTGTCTGTCTGTCTGTCCGTCCGTAGAAAATACGCTAACTTTTGAAAGACTTTACAGAGGCTACTGAAGTTTGGCATATATGTTTGTCATTTACCTGGTCAGGTTGGTATTGCAATCCAGCCAAATCGGTCCAGTGGTTCAAAAGTTATGAGCAAAAGAGTAAATTTCGGCAAGGGTATTTCGCGAATTTACGAGGTAAAAAACACGATTACTTTCGAAAGACAATAATGAGACTACTGAAGCCTGGCACGTATCTTTGCCGTTCCCCGGGTCTGTTTGGTATTAAATTTCAGCTCAATCAGTCCAGTGGTTCAAAAGTTACAAGCTAAACCCTAAATTTCAGATTAGTTTCATCTAAAGTGCCACGTGCTTTAACAAGTTTTAAAAGCATTGGTGGTAACTAAACAATGCTTTTCAAACTTGTTTAATTTCGAAGCAATGCTTTTTAAACTTGTTTAGTTTTAAAAGCATTGGTAACTTAAAAATTACACTCGAAAAAAATTTTACACTCAAAAAAAATTTTACACTCAAAAAAATTTTACACTCAAAACAAATTTACACAAAAAAAAAATTAGTTTTTGTTTTTTACAAAAATGACAATATTTTGTGTACATACGTTCGTGCATTCACTCAGAAATATTTTTACAGTAAAAAAAACATTACACTCGAAAAAAATTTTACACTCAAAAAAAAAATTAGTAATTTTTCTTAAAAAAAAAATGACAAAAAAAGAGTTTTTTACTCAAAATAAAATATTTCTAATCAAAATTGTTAAGTTTTTCACGTTAAAAAATGTACTACCCTTTAAAAAAAATGCATTGTGGAGGGTATTCATAAATTCGGCAAAGTCGAATTTAACTTTTCTACTTGTTTTCATTAGAAAATTTTTTTTTTATCAAAAGTATGATTTATTTTCGCAATTTTTATACCCTCCACTCAAGTGATAGAGGGTATATATAAGTTTGTCATTCCGTTTGTAACTCATCGAAATATCGGTCTGGGACCCCATAAAGTATATATATTCATGATGCCCGATCGATTCTAAGACATTCTAGCGATGTCCGTCTGTCCGTCTGTCCGTCTGTCCGTCTGTCCGTCTGTCCGTCTGTCTGTCTGTGGAAAATGCTGTCGCGGACAAAATATTGTACAGAGATGACTGAAACTTAACATATTTATTGGAAGTTCTCCCGAGAAGTTTGGTATTGCGTTTGAGCGATATCGCTTCAGAGGTACAAAAATTATGAACGAAAATGTAAGCACACCTCAAAAATTTCAGTACATTCAACATAACCTAAAAATACAAAATGCTTTAATTCGGCTTCTGGTTGACATATGTGAACATAATTGAACACCAAATGGTATTTAAACAAGTACAAACATATTTCTTGACAAAAAAAAAAATCGCGGATTTTTTTTCGCGGAATTTTTTTTTCAAAAAATTTTTTTTTTTTCAAAAGTAATTTCCTTTTAAATAAAGTTTTTTGCAATAATCTTTTTCAAATTGTGGAGGGTATCACTACATTCGGCAAGGCCGAATTTAACTTTTTTACTTGTTTTATTTATATTTATTAAAATTTTTTTTTTTCGTCAAAAAAAAATTTATTCCAAAAAATTTTATACACAAAAAAATTTTCAATAAATTTTTTTTACAAAAATTATAAAACATTGAAAATTTCAATTTCTTAATTTTTTATACCCTCCACTTAGTGATAGAGGGTATATATAAGTTTGTCATTCCGTTTGTAACTCATCGAAATATCGGTCTGGGACCCCATAAAGTATATACATTCATGATGCCCGATCGATTTTAAGACATTCTAGCGATGTCCGTCTGTCCGTCTGTCCGTCTGTCCGTCTGTCCGTCTGTCCGTCTGTCCGTCTGTCCGTCTGTCTGTCTGTCTGTGGAAAATGCTCTCGCCGACAAAATATTGCACAGAGATGACTGAAACTTAACATATATGTTGGAAGTTTTCCCGAGAAGTTTGGTATTGCATTTGAGCGATATCGGTTCAGCGGTTCAAAAGTTATGAACGAAAATGTAAGCACACCTCAAAAATTTCAGTACATTCAACATAACCTAAAAATGCAAAATGCTTTAATTCGGCTTCTGGTTAACATATGTGAACATAATTGAACACCAAATGGTATTTAAACAAGTACGAACATATTTTTTGACAAAAAAAGAAAAAAATCGCGGATTTTTTTTTTTACCAAAATTTTTTTTTCGCGGAATTTTTTTTTTAAATTTTTTTTTTTTCAAAAGTAATTTCCTTTTAAATAAAGTTGTTTGCAATAATCTTTTTGAAATTGTGGAGGGTATCACTACATTCGGCAAGGCCGAATTTAACTTTTTTACTTGTTTTTTTTTTGAAACGTCTCCATTTTGAAATTAATTACTAAATACCCACTACGAATAAAGGCTGAAAATTGGTGTGCAAGTTGCATTTAATACGTACTATAACATATCCAAAAATAAAATAAATCGAAATTGGTCGGGTCCGAAAGTGTGCGATTTGGCATGGAAGGTCCCATATACTATTGACACATGATAATTCTAACACCTTCTAGCGATGGCCGTGCGTCTATAGAAATGACAATGCAGTAAATATCATTAACAAATAATTTGTAAACGTATATAGCTGGGGAAAGGTGTCCCCCACCGACTCCGCCGACCACCCCCAAAAAAAGACGCCCCTGTCATTTTTTTTTAAATTTTTCAACGTGTTGGAGGGTAAAAAAAATCTTCACAGCCTAATTTAACACTCTTGCTTGTTTTTTGTCAATATTTAACAAAAAAAAATATTAAAAACAAAAAATCATAGAAATTTACATATTTGGTAACATATGGATTTTTTTAGACATTTACTTTATGATTTCTAACGGAAACAAAAACAATATACTATATTTTTATGTGTGGTCGTATAATAAAAAATCATAAGATTTATGTTAACATAGATGCTAAGTTAAAAGAATAATAATAAAATTTTTAAAATGTCTTACATCCATGAAATATTAAAATTTTCATATTAACAAATGCCGACATTTTGATATAGAAGAAAATTTATTAAAGGAATAATAAATTTTTATAAAAATTGAATTATAAAAACAGATTAAAAAAAATATGTATTTAAAAAACAATGATTTTTAATGCAAAACGCATGTAACTTTTTTGAATACAATTTTAAGCACCTGTTTCTTAGTATTTAATGTTTAAAGAAATAAAAGAAAAAGCAAATAAATTTAATATATTTAAATACTTATACATACTTTATATAGTACAGTCAAACTCGGTTATAACGAATTCTCGGTTATAACGAACTAATTCTAAAGTCCCAACGTTTGAGCATTAATTTTCACACAAAATACTTCTTTTATAACGAACTCGGTTATAACGAATCCTCGGTTAAATTATTAAGGTCCCATGAACATAATTTCATATATATTTACCTTTTTATAACGAACTCCCATAAATATTTCTTAATGTGTGGCAATCATGTTTTTCAAACTAACAAAGGTTGGAATTTTTTGGTTTATATTATAATTTTGATAAAATTTATTTATATTTTTAATAATTTCTTCTCAATAAGTAGTTTATTTACGAAAAAACATCAAATTAAGCAAAATTGGATCTATTTTTTTGGATATAAAACTAGGTTGATAAAAAATATACCCCGCTTATAGCGAACTTCGCTTATAACGAACTATTTTTACTGGTCCCTAGGAGTTCGTTATAACCGGGTTCGACTGTACTTTAAGGACCCGTGAGTATAGAACATAAGTATATTTTCTATTTTTAAAATGCAAGATAAACATTTTTAGTATGCTCCCCCTTTTAAAATAACATGGGGTTGTTGAATTGAAGAAGTGAAATCAGAAGCGGACCAAATCAACTTCGATCTGGTTGTGAGATAAAAAAAAATCTCGATGAAAAAAAAAACATTTTGATGAAAAAAAAGTATTGATGAAAAATAATATTGATAAAAAAAAATATTTATGAAAAAAAAATATTGATGAAAAAAACTATTGATGAAAAAAATATTGATGAAAAAAATATTGATGAAAAAAATATTGATGAAAAAAAAAATATTGATGAAAATAATATTGATGAAAATAAATATTGATAAAAAAATATTGATGAAAAAAAAAATATTGATAAAAAAAAATATTGATGAAAAAAAAATAATAATGAAAAAATATTGATGAAAAAAAAATATTGATAAAAAAAAATATTGATGAAAAAAAAATATTGATAAAAAGAATTGATGAAAAAAAAATATTGGTGAAAAAAAAAAAATATTGATAAAAAAATATTGATGAAAAAAAAAGTATTGATGAAAAAAATATTGATAAAAAAAAAAAAAAAATATGAAAAAAAAATATTGATGAAAAAAAATATTGATGAAAAAATATTAATGAAAAAACATATTGATGAAAAAAATAATAAAAATATTAATTGGAAAAAAAAATGTTGAAAAAAAATTGATGAAAAAATAATTGATAAAAAAAATAATGAAAAATAAAAATTGATGAAAAAAAATATTGATGAAAAAAAATATTGATGAAAATAAAAAATAATTATATTACGTTTTATCTGGTGAATATTTTTAACATGATAATGTTTTTAGGCTGGTGTCTAATTTTAAAAAAGTTGCAGGACTCCACCTCAGTTTGACTATACATTTAAGCTAACAATTAACGAAAAAGAAGTTAAGAATTACTATTTACATTTTCTTAAAACCAAAAATTTTATTAACTTTGTCTTGTAACTTGGATAATAATTCACCTCGTGGTGAATAAACCCGTTTTCTTCAGCTAATGAATAAAAAGTAACATAATTATTTTCAACAAAAAAAATTTTCATTAAAGTTTTTTTTGCACCATTTTTTTTTTTTTTTATTAAATTTTTTTATCAATTTTTTTTTCATTAAATTTTTTTTTCATCAATTTTTTTTATTAATTTTATTTCTCATAAATTTTTATTTTTCATTATTTTTTTATCAATTTTTTTTTCATCAATTTTTTTTCAACATTTTTTTTTGTCATCAAAATTTTTTTTCGTCAAATTTTTTTCATAAATTTTTTTTTTTCATAATCTTTTATTCATAAATTTTTTTTCATGGAATTTTTTTATCAATTTTTTTTCATCAAATTTTTTTATCAATTTTTTTATTACATCAAATTACATATTTTCTGAAAAAAAAAATGTTTTTTCATAATTTTTTTTTTATAATTTTTTATCAATTTTTTTTTTTCAAAAAAAAAAAATTGTTTTCATCAAAATTTTTTTTTTATTAAAATTTTTTTTTCTTCATCAAAAACTTTATTTTGCCTATTTTTTACCAAAACTACATTTTCAACAAGTCTTAAATTTGAACATAAAAACGTTCCATTTTTTTTATCAAATGTACATAAATCAAGTGAGAGTATTAAATTCTTCGGTGCTGAATCTTTTATACTCTCCAAAATGTAAACACTTTTTGGAACTTATTTTTGCACTCATTCACCAAATGTACAGTTCTTTTGGTTTGGACTGTTGCTTTCCATAGACAGATGGAAGGATGTACATGAGGCATTCCACACCAACTGTTCCACTACAGAAAAACCATAGTGGTTTCAATGGGATATCATTTGTTTTTTCAAAAAGTGGGCCTTGTAGGCGTGGTCAAATATTGAAAATATCAAACTTTTTTGCCTGAGTATCTTTACTTCAATTTTTATGCAAATTAAATGAAACACATTAAAGTCTTTAAGACAAAAGTTTTTTTTATAGATTTTTGTATGGGCTATCGATTAAAAAAAAAAAATTGGAAAATTTTCAGAAGAAGTTCTGAATTTTTCAAATTTAAACTTTATTTATCAAAAAACATGCTGCAATTTTAATTTTTTTTAATTTTTTTAAAAAAAGTTATAGTGCTTTTCTATCTGTTCTGAAATTTTCAGCGATGTGTTTTGCCTTGTTTTCGAAAAATCAAATGTCAAAAATTACAATACGCTAATTTTATACAATAATGGTGTATAAAACGTGTGCGTATGAGTAATATCAATACTTAAAAAATATTTTAAGAGGCGATGGGAGCGTGAGTTTTTATTTACGATTAGGCACGCTAATGAAAGAAAAAAAATATTCAAGCACGATATTTTATTTTAATCACTCTCACGTGAACATCGTGACCGTGACTTATTTTTTCTACTCACGTGTGCGTGAATGAGCGTGAGCAAAATAAAATATCGTGCGTGACTAAATTTTTTCTTTCATGAGCGTGCGTAATCGTTATTAAAAACTCACTCACGCTACCATCGCCTCTTTAAATATTTTTTAAGTATTGATATTACTCATACGCACACGTTTTATACACCATTATTGTATAAAATTAGTGTATTGCAATTTTTGACATTTGATTTTTCGAAAACAAAAAAATTTAAGAAATTAAAAAAAAAAAAAAAAAAAAATTTTTTAAAAAATTTAAATTTTATTTTTGTTATTTAATAGTACCCTAAGAGCGATTACATTGCAAATGATTTTATATTGACACGACACAACTTTTTTTTGCTGAACATTTGGTGTGGAATGCTTCTAGGGTTGCCAGATACTAGAAGTCAAATAACTGGATAATATAAAATTTTCAGCTGGATTTTGAAAAATTAACTGGACCCATACATAATTTTTTTTTTTAATAATTTGTCTTTAGTTGCCACGGCAAAATGTCCCTTTTTTAAGCATTTCTTTTACTTTGTCGTCACTGGCCTGAGGATTGTTAGAGTATATTTTCTTTTTAAATAACCCCACAAAATTAAGTTCAAAGTGGTCAAATCTGGAAATCTAGGAGAACAGTTAAAATTTCCAGGACGTGCGAAGTCAAAAAAGAGAGACAACAAATGACCATCATTTGCAGATTTGACCCATCCAAACATATTTTTGTGGTGTTATTTAAAAGCAAAATGTACGCCAAGAATCCTCAAAACATCAACGAGCTCAAGGAAAACATTCGTGCCGAAATCAACGCTAGACTGGCCAAAATGCAACAAAAACAAGTAGAAAAGTTAAATTCGACTTTGCCGAATCTATGAATACCCTCCACGATGCATTTTTTTAAGGGGTAGTACATTTGTTAACGTGAAAAAATTAACAATTTTGATTAGAAATATTTTATTTTGAGTAAAAAACACTTTTTTTGTCATTTAAAAAAAAAAAAAAATACTAATTTTTTTTTTTGAGTGTAAAATTTTTTTCGAGTGTAATGTTTCTTTTACTGTAAAAATATTCTGAGTGAATGCACGTACGTATGTACACAAAATATTGTCATTTTTGTAAAAAAAAAACAAATGTGTAAATTTTTTTTGAGTGTAAAATTTTTTTCGAGTGTAATTTTTAAGTAACCAATGCTTTTAAAACTAAACAAGTTTAAAAAGCATTGCTTTAAAATTAAACAAGTTTGAAAAGCATTGTTTAGTTACCACCAATGCTTTTAAAACTTGTTAAAACACGTGGCATTTTAGATGACCCTAATCTGAAATTCAGGGTTTTGCTTATAACTTTTGAACCACTGCACTATAGGAATTTTTACCCATTTTTTTGGCCAAAAGTCAAAATTAAAATTTTTCAAAACATTATTTTTTTTTACATTAATATAAAAAAAACTTAACAAAGTAAACAATTCTTTCTCAATTTTTCGACAGAATTGATGTACTGTCACTTTATCAATAGTTTTTCTTGCAATTTCTTACTTACAATTAGTTATAAAATAACGATTGAGTGCAGCGAATTTAGTGATAGCTTCTAACAAAAGTTTTTATATTAAGAATTTATAGTTTTTAAAAACTAAAAAATGGAAAATAATGTCAAAGGTGAGTACTTTAATGATAAATAGTGAAATGTTGGTGAACTCATCTATTAGATCGATTTTATTGGAAAAATTGAAGTGACCTTAAGATGAACTTATTGAAGTATGAATTGGAATTTTATTTTGACTTTAAAAAAAATGATAGCATATGTTAGCTATAAAACCATAAAAGTTCTCTAGGACAATCAATTACCTTCCGAATTTAAAAAATTTCAAGGTCGGATATGTGCAAACTTTTTTTTTATACCCATTTTTCCAGGTGACTACTGAGTGCCAAGTTCAGAGTTATTTAATACATGGCGAGAGAAATAAAGCAGAGGTGGATAAGGAGCCGCTATTTCTGACCATTTCTTTTCATACATTGCTGAGAGTGAATGTTTCGAAAACTTTAAACAATATATAAAGGAGGAATTAAGAATATTTTGTTCAAATATAAATATGAAAAGGATTAAAAGTTGTAGGAGTTTGAAAATTTTTGAAAGACAGCATGCTGTTTGGCTTAAAGGCAATACTTGGCTAAAAAAAACTTGAAACGCAGCCTGCCTCCACTAAATCGAAACCTGTGCGACCGCAATTAACTTTTTTGTCAAAATCTGCGAGAACAAAAATTAGAGTTACAGCAGAAATCTCTAAAGATCTAAATAGGGAAGTTGAGCCCCTAGCTCTTGCATCATCTACGGCTGCCTGTAGTGGCATTTTGAAATGTAGTTGACGACTTGGAACTCAAAAATAAAATTTTTGAATAAAATCCTTATTAAAAAGTAGATTTGTTTGACACTTCTTAACATTGTTAAAATAAATTTCTACTGTTATCTTCGAAAGTTAGTGTACACTAAAAAAAAAAAATATTGTAAAAACAGTTTAGAAAACCATATAATCTATCAAGGATCTAAAAAATCTTAGATGCGGCAACTTATAACCCGGGAACCCTGTTGGGAACTAATTATTAGTTAATTTTTTAGGTAACTTTACTAAATTTTTTTTTTGAGTGTATAAAAAACTTTAAGAGTCACTCCCTCCCTCTTAAGAGTCTTCCAAAAGTCAAATCAAAAAAAATCATTGAAATCGGTCCAGCCGTTTGGCTGTAAATAATTTTGGCCAAAAAAAAGGTAAAATTTCCTATAGTGCACTGGACCGATTGAGCTGAAATTTAATACCAAATAGACCAGGGGAACGACAAAGATATATGCCAAGCTTCAGTAGTATCGTTATTGTTTTTCGAAAGTTATCGTGTTTTTTATCTCGAAAATTCGCGAAACACCCTTGCCGAAATTTACTCTTTTGCTCATAACTTTTGAGCCACTGGACTGATTTGGCTGGATTGCAATACCAACCTGACCAGGTAAATGACAAACATATATGCCAAACTTCAGTAGCCTCTGTAAAGTGTTTCAAAAGTTAGCGTGTTTTCTACGGACGGACAGACAGACGGACGGACGGACGGACATCGCTAGATCGACTTAAAATCGATCGAGGATCATAAATATATATACTTTATGGGGTCCTAGACCTATATTTCGAGGTGTTACAAACGGAATGACAAACTTATATATACACTCAGAAAATTATGTAAGTTACTACATGTTAGTTGTTTGTATATTTTACAGTAGTTAGTTGTTTTCAACTACAAAGTCAGTTATTTTTGTATGAAGAATATCAAACAACTATTTCTGTTAGTTATTTAAAGTCGTTTTTTTGAATAACTAACAAAAAAGTACTGTAATGTAGTAACAGTTATTAAAAGTAGTTAATTTTATTTTATTATCTCTGAAAAATTTTCAAAGTTTTTAAAAAAAAAAAAAAAAATCATTCTTTTTCATTAAACTCTTTTTCATTGAAAAATCATTTTTTTTATTTTTCACAACTTTTTTTTAAAAAAAAGCTCGGAAAAAATTTGGTCTTCAATTTTTTTTCTGAAAAATTTTTTGTTTATTTTATTTTTACTACATATTAGTTGTTTTGACTACAAATGTTAGTAATTTTTACTACATAAGTCAGTTGTTTTTTGTCAGTTAAAATAACTAACATTGTTAGTTGATTTAACTGAAAAAGTAGTTGACCCCAAAATAACTTACAAGGTAGTTATTTTAATTGACATTTTCAGTTGATTTTACTAACATAATTTTTTGAGTGTACCCTCTATCACTAGAGTGGAGGGTATAAAAAACACATATTCCGTATACAAAAGAGGTATGTTTTATTTATGATTAATGTTTTATTGGCCATAGCGCGATCTTGAAAAAGATAACAATACCACAAAATGTGGATTGTGCTCCCTCTTTGAGCCTCTTTGAGCGCCACTTTAACACTATGATACCATCCAGGGAGTCTTGGATGGGGGATACTCCGGGAAGTGGAGCTACCATAAATTTTTACACAGATGGATCGAGGCTGCACGAACAAGTGGGCTTTGGGGTCTATTCGGAAGAGCTTGGATTGAGCCTGGCTCAGTGTTGCAGTGTTTACCAGGCAGAGATGCTGGCAATAAAGGAAGTGGCTGACTGGTTGAGTTGCAATGTCTTGTCTACAACCGCAGTCAACATCTATACTGACAGTAAAGCCGCGGTCAAGTCCCTGGATTCAATGTTTCTGAAAACAAGATCTGCCCTTAACTGCCGCACGTCTTTAAATGAGATGGCCAAGCAGTTTAACATACGACTCATATGGGTCCCAGGGCACAGAGACATTCCAGGGAATTGCAAAGCCGAATTGCAAAGCCGATGAGCTTGCAAGACTAGGAACTACCTTACAGGTTCCAACAGAATTGGAATGTGTTGGTATACCTCTAGAAACTTGCAAGCAAAACCTACGGCTTTGTTCTGCGACGGAGACTAATCAAAGATGGGCAAATGGATGGACGTGTGAGACAACACGACTGATTTGGCCTTCTCTTAATCAGGGGCGCACAAGTGAGCTGATATCGCTTCCAAGAGGAGAGACTTCGACGGTGGTTTCTATAATTACCGGACACTGTCTTATAGGGAAGCACGCAGAGCGGTTAAATATGCCGTCGAATGATTTTTGCCGAAGTTGCATGGATGAAGAGGAGTTGGAAACTATCGAACACTTTATTTGCCATTGCCCGGCACTTTCTGGTCAGCGACTTGCTTCACTGGGATCTAGGGAGCTGTACGATCTTTCTGATTTGTCGGATGTCAAAATTCAATATCTAAGGAGTTTCATAAGAAGCTCAAACTGGTTTAACGACAGGGACTAGTAGGGAAACCTATTACGATCCCGTGGTATCACAATGGACCTCAGAGTCTACGTGTGTTGACGTAAAACGTCAGCAGCCACTTGCAACCTAACCTAACCTTTATTGAAAAAGTAGTCCCAAAAAATTGTAAAAAATATTTAATAAAAAAAATAATTGTTAAAATAGAAGAAATCCTTTTTCAACTGGATAAATTTTGTTTTAACTGGAAACTGGACCAGACCTCAAATAACTGGAAAATCCAGGCCATTCCAGGCCGTCTGGCAACCCTAAATGCTTCACATATATAACTAGAGTGTCTTTAAAATATATCAATAATATACAAACTTAATAGGGTCCTCGACCGATATTTCAATTCGTTTTGCATGGAATAGTAAAGTAATATAAAATAATTTTTTCTAAAAAAAAAACTTTACTTTGGCAAGTACACCCAAATCTTCCGCAAAACATTATCATGATTTAATGTTTTGGACAAGAGTACAAAAATCGCGGGCATTTTTTCTTTTAAAAACCACAAAACGTAATACGTTTTAAATAAACTACAAACAGTTAATGACATAATTTTTTGAGTGTACGTCATTTTAAATATATATTCGATTTTGTGTGTTTTCTAGCACAGTGTATTTCACCACTTGGTGAATAAAACCGTTTTTCACCATGAATAAAAAGTAACGTAATTATTTTTCAACAAAAAAAAAATTATAAATTTATTTTTCATCAATTTCTTTTCTCATAATTTTTTTTTTTCATAAATTTTTTTTTTTTGTTTCATCAAATTTTTTTTCCCATAAATTTTTTTTCTTTCATTTTCGTGGTGAATAAACCCGTTTTTCATAATTTTTTTTATAAATTTTTTTTCATCAATTTTTTTTAATAAAATTTTTTATTATCAACTTTTTTTAATGTTTTGTGTAAGAGTATAAAATTCGCTGGCATTTTACCCTTCTAAGTGGCCCCTTGGAGCGGTAGCAGCGGATTTAATAAAAACAAGTAGAAAAATTTAATTCGACTTGGTCGAATCTATGAATACCCTCCACAATGTTATCTGATAGTAATTTTCTAAAAAAAAAATTAAAAAAATTGCATTACAAATTTTTTATTAAAAATATGTATATTATTTTGAGTCAAACTTTCTTTTAATCAATCAAATTTTTTTGAGTGTACAATTTTTGTTGACTGTCAACATTTTTTTGGGTCTGCCATTTCATTCAAAAAAATAATAATGTGTAAATTTTTTTTTGAGTGTAACATTTTTTTTTTTGAGTGTAAATTTTTTTTAGTGTACAAATTCTTTGAGTAACAAATTACTTTGTAAAATATTTTTGTTGTTGTATACCTACATATATGTAATACAAAAAAAAAAAAACTATTTCACATATTTTCCTCTTTTTATATTACCATCCTTTTCTTTAAAAACCAAAAACAAATTAACATTCAATCATACACATACTTTATTTGATTTTTTTCCGTTACATACAGTTACACTAACAATAACAAAACAATAACAAATATTTACTTGTCTAACAACTAAACTGCACCCCACGACAAGAAAACAAACAACAACAAGTAGAAAAGTTAAATTCGACTTGGCCGAATATATGAATACCCTCCACAATGCCCATTTTAAGTGATAGTAAATTTTCTAATCCGAAAAAATAACAGATTTGATTAGAAATATTTTATTTTGTGTAAAAATTTTTTTTTTTAGTAATTTTTGAAAAAAAAAATAATTTACTAATTTTTTTTTTTGAGTGTAAAATTTTTTTTGAGTGTACAATTTTTTTCGAGCGTATTTTTTTGTTGTTTTGGTATAAAAATATTTTTGAGTGACAAAAATACGTTGTAAAATATTTTTGTGACTTACCAATGTTTTTAAAACAGGTTTAACGGGTTTTCAACACGTGAATTTAAGGTGAAGCCAATCTGAAATTCACGGTTTTGCTAATAACTTTTGAACCACTGGACCGATTTTGCTGAAATTCAACACGAACGAGGCTGGAGGATCGCAAAATATATGTGCCAAGCTTCAGTATCCTCAGAATTGCCTTTCGAAAGTTATAGTGATTTTTATCTCAAAAATTCACGAAAACCCCTTGCCGAAATTCAGTCTTTTGCTCATAACTTTCGAACCACTGGATCGATTTCGCTGGATTGCAATACCAACCTGACCAGGTAAATGCCCAACATATATGCCAAACTTCAGGAGCCTCCGTAAAGTCTTTCAAAAGTTAGCGTGTTTTCAACAGACAGACAGACAGACAGACGGACAGACGGACGGACGGACATCGCTAGATCGTCTTAAAATCGATCGAGGATCATGAAAATATATACTTTATGGGGTCCTAGACCAATATTTCGAGGTGTTACAAACGGAATGACAAACTTATATATACCCTCTATCACTAGAGTGGAGGGTATAACAAGTTTTACAAAACTGGTATTTCACCATGCTATTAAAACTTGTTTAACGAGTTTTCAACAGTTTAAGGTGAAACAAATCTGAAATTCAGTGCATTGCTTATAACTTTTGAACCACTGAACCGATTTTGCTGAAATTCAAAACCAAACAGCCTTGGGGAACAACAAATATATATGCTAAGCTTCAGTCCCCTCAGAATTGTCTTTCGAAAGTTATAGTGGTTTTAATCTTGTAAATTCGAAAAATACCCTTCCCGAAATTTACTATTTTGCTCATAACTTTTGAACCACTGGACCGATTTCGCTGGATTGCAATACCAACCTGACCCGGTAAATGAAGAACATATGTGTCAAACTTCAGGAGCCTCCGTAAAGTCTTTCAAAAGTTAGCGTGTTTTCAACGGACAGACAGACAGACAGACAGACGGACGGACGGACGGACGGACGGACATCGCTAGATCGACTTAAAATCGATCAAGGATCATGAATATATGTACTTTATGGGGTCCTAGACCAATATTTCGATGTGTTACAAACGGAATGACAAACTTATATATACCCTCTATCACTAGAGTGGAGGGTATAAAAATTGTAAAAAATAAAAAGCATTGTATGGGGTTCATAGTTGGAAGTAGTGTACACATTTGTTTTGCTGGTATGTAACGTAATGAATTGTATGTAAGTACTTAAATAAATGAAAAGTGAAACAAGAAAGAGAATACATCTTACTCGCCATTGAATTTATCAAGGGATTTTCCTTTTGCTTACATATAGAAACAGTTAACTTAAATGAAACTTATTCAAACACATTACAGAATGTTCAAAAAATAATTTTGAAAATTGTTCAGCTGTATGATATGCAATGTTTTTCAATTATTTGGACTTTTTGAATTAAAAATTCGAAAAAAAATATAAAAATCGTTATATATGTTCGCACCTAAAATTATGCTTTACAAATATTTCACAAATAATTTACAAATTTACCGTAGAAACAGGAAGAGTCGTAATTGTATAAAACTTTACATTAATTTACATTAAATGTAGATTATCTCAATTGAAGTGATTGAAAACTTAGCTAATTTTAGGGAAAAATTAAATTATATATAAAGTTCTTTTCAAAATGTCTTACAATTAGTTTTTTTTAAGACATACTACTACAATTTTTGATTTTTCTATAATTCCATACTATTGCATCATAGTGTTCATTCATACATACTCATCAAATTGAAAAGTTGTCTTACATTTCTATGTGTTAATACCACTGACGACAACTGACTGTCATTTTTCTTTTGTTTTTTTTTTTTAAATGTTTGTTTGTAAAAGATTTTTTTCTTTTGTTTTTATGTGGTTACTTGTTTGTTTTCCAAAGGTTTTTTTGTACTCTCCCACAAATGTTATCTAAAAATAACTTTTCTTTACATTTGGTATCCAGAGTTTATTTTAAATTAAGAAGAAAAACTCTTTTGTGGTTTGGAAATAACAAAAAAAAAAAAAACACAATTTAATTTTTGTCTTGTTTTTATAAAATTAGAAGCCTTTGGTAAAATATATTACGATGTGTGCTATTGCTAGAAAAAAAGGAATTTTTTGCTAATAAAAAAAAAATAGGAAAAAGATTCACCAAGGGTACAATAATGTATAATTTGTTTCTGACAAAACAAAAAGACTGTATTAACAAATTGGGATTACAATGTTTGAGTAAAATTAATAGAATTTGTTTTCGTGTTTTAAATTAAATTTTAAGGCATTTGTCTTTTAAAGTTTTTTTAAATAGTTAAACATTTTATTAAATATATAATAGTTTTACTAAATTTGAATAAACATGTATGATTAGAAAATTTTTAAAAAAAGTTTGAAGTTATTAAGGAATTTTTATTAAAAATTCAACCTTTATTTATATATTGTAATCACACCGGGCGTATGATGAATACAAATTATTTTACGTATTTAATACTTATACGCCATGTTGTTTCAGTTGTTTCGTTTTTAACATGATAATGTTTTTAGGCTGGTGTCTAATTTTAAAATAGTTGCAAGACACCACCTCAGTTTGACTATATAAGCTAACAAATAACGAAAAAGAAAACAAGAATTACTATTTTCATTTTCTTAAAACCAAAAATTTTAATAACTTGGGTTGTAACTTGGATAATAATTCACATCGTGGTGAATAAAACCGTTTTTCACCCGCTGGTGAATAAAAAGTAACATAATTATTTTCAACAAAAAAAATTTTTTTCATAATTTTTTTTTTTTGTTTTCACCAAATTTTTTTTTTCATCAATTTTTTTTCCATCAAATGTTTTTTTCCATCAAATTTTTTTTTTCATCAATTTTTTTTTTTTTTCATCAAACTTTTTTTTCATAAATTTTTTTTTCATCAATTTTTTTTTCATCAATTTTTTTTTCATTAATTTTTTCATAATTTTTTTTTTCATCCATTTTTATACCCTCCACTCTAGTGATAGAGGGTATTTATAAGTTTGTCATTCCGTTTGTAACTCACCGAAATATCGGTCTGGGACCCCATAAAGCAGAGCTTCTCACTAACTTTTTCTTTGCGACCCCTTTTCAATATTTCAAATTTTTCGCGACCCCCCAAATAAAAAAAAAAATAAATTGTTAACGTGAACTTTGCTCTTAGTTTTTTTAAAAACCTAAAGTAATGGAAAAATTTGGAAGCCAAGTTTAGAAGCAGCATTGAATGATTAATCGAAACCGTGTAGTCAGATCCCCGACGCATACAGAAAATTTTACGTAAAAAACTTTTAAAAAATAAAAAAACACAATTTTTGTGAACAATGACCTCACTTTCCTCAAAAATTTGGAAAGCAGTTCCCGAAAAACGGCATTTTATATCGAAACTTACTATAGTCATCCATTTATTATTTCAGAAAATTAAAGAAAAATACCAGTTTAACCTGATCAGAAATGAAGAAATGCTTGGTAAACAGAGAGAATTTTAAGACCAATTTTGAGTAATGATTTTTTATTTTTTTTTTAATTACGTACCAATTTTTGGTATTGATCGAAATTTTACTCGATCACGAATCTAGATCTGTTATTTGGATCCAGATTTGGAATTAAAATGTAAAACGAAAAAGTTGGTCAGATGCCAGACGCATCCAAAAATATCACAAACAAAGCTCTTAAAAATGCACAAGAATACGTTTTTGTGAACTTTGCCTTTAATTTTCTCAAAAACCTAACGTACTAGAAAAATTTGAAAATTAATAGAAAACGAATTGTCAGATCCTAGACTCAGCCAAAAAACTTCACAAATCAGTGTTGGGCATCCGGGGACATTAACAACTGCACAGTGATTACGGAGGGACCTTAAGTGATGGAAATGATTTAGTTCTTTAATAAAAGTATTTGTATATTTTTATAACACAACAATAACAATATGTGTTTTAAATTTACTAAAATTTGAGTTTTAACAAAATTTTTCGCTTCCCCCCTGAAACTCTTCCGCGACCCCCTAGACGGTCGCGACCCACCGTTTGAGAACCATTGCCATAAAGTATATATTCATGATCAACGATCGATTTTAAGACATTCTAGCGACGTCCGTCTGTCCGTCTGTCTGTGGAACTGGTGATCACGGCCAAAAAATTACACGTAGATGACTGAAACTTAACATATTAATTGGAAGTTCTCCCGAGAAGTTTGGAATTGCATTTGAGCGATATCGGTTCAGCGGTTCAAAAGTTATGAACGAAAATGTAAGGACACCTCAAAAATTTTAGTGCATTCAACATAACCTAAAAATACAAAATGCTTTAATTCGGCTGCTGGTTGACTTATGTGAACATATTGAACACCAAATGGTATTTAAACAAGTACAAACATATTTTTTGACAAGAAAGAAAAAAATCGCGGATTTTTTTTTTACCCAAATTTTTTTTTTCGCGAAAATTTTTTTTCCAAATTTTTTTTTTTTTCAAATGTAATTTACTTTTAAATAAAGTTTTTGCAATAATCTTTTAGAAATTGTGGAGGGCATCACTACATTCGGCAAGGCCGAATTTAACTTTTTTACTTGTTTTTTATCAATTTTTTTCCCATAAATTTTTTTCCATCAAATTTTTTTTCATCATTTTTTTTCTTATACCCTCCACTCTAGTGATAGGGGGTATATATAAGTTTGTCATTCCGTTTGTAACACCTCGAAATATTGGTCTAGGACCCCATAAAGTATATATATTTATGATCCTCGATCGATTTTAAGTCGATCTAGCGATGTCCGTCCGTCCGTCCGTCCGTCTGTCTGTCCGTCCGTAGAAAACACGCTAACTTTTGAAAGACTTTACAGAGGCTACTGAAGTTTGGCATATATGTTTGTCATTTACCTGGTCAGGTTGGTATTGCAATCCAGCCAAATCGGTCCTGTGGTTCAAAAGTTATGAGCAAAAGAGTAAATTTCGGCAAGGGTGTTTCGCGAATTTACGAGGTAAAAAACACGATAACTTTCGAAAAACAATAATGATACTACTGAAGCTTGGCATGTATCTTTGCCGTTCCCCGGGTCTGTTTATTATTAAATTTCAGCTCAATCGGTCTAGTGGTTCAAAAGTTATAAGCAAAACCCTGAATTTCAGATTAGGTTCATCTAAAATGCCACGTGTTTTAAGAAGTTTTAAAAGCATTGGTGGTAACTAAACAATGCTTTTCAAACTTGTTTAATTTTAAAGCAATGCTTTTTAAACTTGTTTGGTTTTAAAAGCATTGGTAACCTAAAAATTACACTCGAAAAAAATTTTACACTCAAAAAAAATTTTACCCTCAAAAAAAATTTTACACTCAAAAAAAATGTACACAAAAAAAAATTTTGTTTTTTTTTTTAAAAATTACAATATTTTGTGTACATACGTACCTGCAACTCAGAAATATTTTTACAGTAAAAAAAACATTACACTCGAAAAAAAATTTTAAACTAAAAAAAAAAAATAGTAAGTTTTCTTTTTTTTTTTTAAAAAAAATGACAAAAAAGGAGTTTTTTACTCAAAATAAAATATTTCTAATCAAAATTGTTAATTTTTTCACGTTAAAAAATGTACTACTTTTTAAAAAATGCATTGTGGAGGGTATTCATATATTCGGCAAAGTCGAATTTAACTTTTCTACTTGTTTTTCATAAAATTTTTTTTTATCAACTTTTTTTTTGTGAAGTCTTTTAATTTTTTTTCATAAATTTTTTTTTTCATCAAAATTTTTTTTTTATCAATTTTTGATTCGCCAAAAAAAATTTTTTTTTTTATCAAATTTTTTATATATCAAAATTTTTTTTATCAATTTTTTTTCTCATCGAATTTTTCACCAAATTTATGTTTTTTTCATCAAATTTTTGTTTTTTTTATCAAATTTTATTTTTTTCATAATTTTTTTATCAATTTTTTTTTACCAATTTTTTTTTTCAAGTCCAAACAAATGCACATAAAACAAGTGAGAGTGTTAAATTCTTCGGTGCCGAATCTTTTATACTCTCCAAAATGTAAAAACGATTTTTTGCACTTAAGTATTACACTCATACCAGTGTTGCCACTTCTTGGATAATTATCCAAAAAATGGATAATTAAAAATTTGTTGGATACTCTTTGGATAATTACATTTTTGGATAATTTATGGATAATTTTATCATTTACAATTTAAAGTTTTACATGGACAAAATATATTTTTTTTAAAGAAAACAAAAACCGATTTACGAAATAAATTATCTTCAAATACTGTTGCTTCAATTCTTTTTACAAAAAAAGGCATTGAAAGAAATGGGGGTACAAATTTTGAGCCCACAAAAGAGTAACTCTGTGAAACAAATTCAGGTTAGCAAAAGTTAGGTCGATTCTGAGAGTGAGCGGTAAAAATAGAGGCTAAATTAGAAGACCCGTATCGCGGCGTTTGTTTATGTTAGTTCGAATTTTTTTTAATCGACCTTCGAACTTTGCAGTCAAATGCCGATTTTCAGCATATTGTTTTTATGTTTTTTTTTTTGGCTATAACTCGTCGACTGATTGATATTTTTTCAATCTGTAAAAGCCAAATTGTTGCTAGAGACCTGTCCAACAATTTGATTAAAAAAAAAACAAAAAAACATACAAACAATATGCTGAAAATCGGCATTTGACTGCAAAGTTCGAAGGTCGATTAAAAAAAAACATTCGAACTAATTTAGCCTCTATTTTCACCCCTACTCTGAGAATCGACCTAACTTTTGCTAACCTGAATTTGTTCTACAGTGTAATACTATTGTTATAACATATTTTTTATTTTGAACAGTACAAAATGTATGATTTTTATTTAAAAATAATTTCATGTATTCTTTAAATTGAATTTAAAAAAAAAACACTTTCGTTAAAAAAAATCGTTTTTGATATTTTTTTTTGTATAATTTTTGGGATTTTTGATACTACTACTACTATTTTATGTATTCTTTAAATTAAATTAAAAAAAAAACTTTTGTTTCGTTAAAAAATCGTTTTTGATAATTTTTTTTGGATAATTTTTGGGATTTTGGACAAACTACTGAATAATTTTTTAGTTGACCGGTGGCAACACTGACTCATACACTCATAATAGGATCCTCGACCGACATTTCAGTTCGTTTTGCATGGAATGGCAAATAAATATTACATTATTTTTTCTAAAAAAACTTTGCTTTGGCAAGCACACCCAAATCTTCAGCAAAACATTATCATGATATAAAGTTTTGGACAAGAGTACAAAGTGCGCAGGCATTTTTTAATTTTTAAAAATCCAAAACTTTGATCGCCGGGCACCACAAGTTAATTTAATCCGATTGGTCTCAAATTTTTACCATATAAGGTCAAGGAGAGTAGAAAATTTCCTGAACTATCAAAATCTGAAGAAAAACTTTTTTGTCACACAACCAAATGCCACTTTACTTTACTTATTCGTTTGCAAAACACCACACCGTATGATTAATATTTCTATATAACACTCATACTCTGACATGTGATAAATTTTTTTTAAGGAATGCCATGCAAACATAAAATATTTACTACTATATTGTTATAAATTTTTCTATCTCCAATCTCTTTCATATATTTCTAGATCATTAAAATGTGCTCGTATTACACTACATATGAATCTATTTACATCATTTGCTGCCAATAATTCATTATGGTTACTGTGGTATTTGGTTGTGATGCCAAACGGAGATCTCTTGCAACAAAGTCCGGTAAGTTTGATGGTTGGCAATAAAGGGAAAAATGTACAAAAAATAAAAGAAAATTAATTGCAAGGAAATTGATTTAATTAAATTTTAACCAAACATTATAAAGAAATTATTTTGTAATTAAATTTGTTAAAGCAAATTTTTGTTCAAAATTGTTGTATGTGGTCTATCATTTTGATAGTGAGAGTAATTTAAATATGTCCGTCTTTCTCTTTTCATTACAGCCTATTTGTATAGCTTTACATATAGTTTTACAGTATTTTCTGATAACCAACTATGCCTGGATGTTATGTGAAGGTTTTTATTTACATACCGTTCTGGTGTCGGCATTTATTTCAGAGAAAAAATTAGTTAAATGGTTAATAGCATTCGGTTGGGGTTCACCAGCTGTGGTCATATTTGTATATAGTTTATCGCGAGGTTTAGCTGGGTCAGCAGATGAAAATTTACAGTAAGTCTAATAAAACGGATGTAATTTTTGTTTTGTTAATTTTCCTTTTTCTTGTTGCCGCTTTTCTTTTTAAATAGCTGCTGGATGAGTGCTACAAATTTTGATAATATTTTGGTTGTACCTGTTTGCATTTCAATGTTCCTTAATTTACTTTTCTTGTGCAATATTGTTCGTGTTGTTTTATTAAAGTTAAAAGCACCCGCTAGTCTACAAAACAGTTGTGGACCATCACGTACAGTACTTCAGGCATTTCGGTAAGTTATCAATATTAATATTGGGGTGGCAGTTAGGTGCTAGGGGTAAATGTCGACTGGTTTTTAAAAGTTTTTTCATCAGCACTTTTTGATTGTCGCACTTAATAAATTTTAATTTAACTTTGAATAAAGATGAAATGATAAATAATCGTGATTTTAACAGTTTTCAGCATTCAATCATCAGAGCTTTTCGATTGTTACACTTTATCTGATTAATTTCAGATATTTGGGGGCCACAGAGATTCAATTTTTTTAAAGGCAAAAAAGGCGTTTTCCCGATTTTTTAATGCGCTGAACACAAATATAAAAAAAGCTTAAATCAGTAGAACGGTTTTCGAGATATCGTTATTTGAAATTATCAAAAAATGACGATTTTTTGCTAAGTTTAAGAATTTAAAAATACAAAATAAATTAAATTTATTTCCCTTTACCCTTTCATAAAGTTAAGACAATCGTTCAAAAATTTTGGTTGAAAGTTTCCACCCAAAATTTTAGATTTTGAAAAAGTAAAAAATACGTCTTGTTATACACACTCAAAAAATTATGTTAGTAAAATCTACTGAAAATGTCAGTTAAAATAGCTACTTTTTAAGTTGTTTTGGGGTCAACTACTATTTCAGTTAACTCAACTAACAATGTTAGTTATTTTAACTGATGAAAAACAACTGACTTATGTAGTAAAAACTACTTACATTTGTAGTCAAAACAACAAACATGAAGCAAAAATAAAATAAACAATACATATTTTTTTTTTTCAAAAAATTTTTCAGAAAAAAACTTTTTCAGTTTTTTTTTTTGTAAATGAAAAAGTTGTGAAAAATAAAAAAACGAAAATTAATTTTTATTTTTTTGGAAAAAACTTTGAAAATTTTTCAGACCTAATAAAAATAAAATTTACTACTTTAAATAACTGTTACTACATTACAGTACTTTTTTGTTACGACTTAAAAAACGACTTAAAATAACTAACAGAAATAGTTGTTTGATATTTTTCATACAAAAACAACTGACTTTGTAGTTGAAAACAACTAACTACTGTAAAATATACAAACAACTAACATGTAGTAATTACATAATTTTGTGAGTGCATTATTATACCTTACACCACTCTGTGGTACAGGGTTTAATGAGTTTGTGCTGATGTTTGTAACTACCCGAAATATTGGTCCTAGACCCACTTTCAAGTATACCGATCGATTCAGAATCACTTTTTGAGTCGATTTAGCGATGTCCGCCGTCTGTCCGTCCGTCCGTGTAAACGTTGTGCGCACGATATAGGTCGCAATTTTTAACCGATTTGTCGGAAATTTTAAAATTAAGTTTCTTTTGACCCAAGGACGGACGCTATTGAAAAATTGGGAAAAATCGGTCCATGTGTTGACCTAGCCCCCATACAAACGTTCCCTTTAAATTTGAGTCAAATGACCCTAACAACCGTATTTTAATAGATAACTTTTCAAAATTTGCCATATAAACGTTTTTTGTATTCACAAATCACCGTTCCGAATTTCAAAGGAATCGGACCAGTTTTTCTTGTAGCCCCCATACAAACCACCCTCCCGATATTTACATAAATCTATAACATTTCATGAAAATAGAAAACATTTATTTAAAATTTTGTTTGTGTGTGTTTAACGCATACTTTAATTACTCAAAAATCTGATTATAATAGGACCATTTTTGGACTTATGACCCATATGAAAATTTCACCCGATATTACTAAAAGCGGTTTATTTGCAACAATTATACACTTAAAAAATTATGTTAGTAAAATCAACTGGAAATGTCAGTTAAAATAACTACTTTGTAAGTTGTTTTGGGGTCAACTACTTTTTCAGTTAAATCAACTAACAATGTTAGTTATTTTAACAGACAAAAAACAACTGACTTATGTAGTAAAAACTACTTACATTTGTAGTCAAAACAACTAAAATGTAGTAAAAATAAAATAATCAATAAATATTTTTTTTTTGAAAAAATTTTTCAGAAAAAAAATTTTAAGACCAAATTTTTTCAAAGTTTTTTTTTTTTTTTAAAAAAAAAGTTGTGAAAAAAAAGGAAAATTTATTTATTATTTTTGGAAAAAACTGAAAATTTTTCAGAGATAAAAAAAATAAAATTAACTAATTTAAATAACTGTTACTACATCACAGTACTTTTTTGTTAGTTATTCAAAAAAACTACTTAAAATAACTAACAGAAATAGTTGTTTGATATTTTTCATACAAAAACAACTGACTTTGTAGTTGAAAACAACTAACTACTGTAAAATATACAAACAACTAACATGTAGTAACTTACATAATTTTCTGAGTGTAATCCAATTTCATTCAAATTGGTATGTGAGTGTTTTCTACACTTCTTAAAGATTGGACAAATGATAGACCCAATTGGTCCATGTTTGGACTTGGTACCCATTTTCAAAATTGCTCGAGAGATTTTCAAGATATCACCACTTGAAGAAATTTTTCGAAAATTTCCACCAAAATTGTGAAAGTTTAAAAAATTAAATTATAAAAAAAATTTTGCGATACATTGTTTTTGTTACTCTTGGCATGCTGAACACGAATATTGGTAAAAAATTTTTACAAAATGGCGGATTTATCCTACGTTTAAGATATTAAAGAAAAAAAACTAAAAATTTCTTTTATTGATTATTTCATAGAGCTTTATACAAACTTGCATTTAAACTTAGTTTGAGCTAAATCAGACCATTCTAACCTATGGAGCTCTTCAATAAAAATTTATAGATATTGGCAACAAAATTTTCTAAATCCCCAAAACTTTGATCAATGAAAGATTGTCTTAAATTCTATGAAAAGGTCAAGAAATAAAAATTGAGCTCTTTTTAAATTTTTTTTAATTTTTGAAATTTTATATAGTGATATCTGCCATTTGACCTATTATAATTTTTTTTTTAAATTCGTGTTGCGGCACATCAGCTTTGATTCACTAAACTCGAATATCAAAAAAAAAAAATTAAATCGGTCCATTTTTAGAAAATATTAAATACACCTAGAAAAGTTTTACAGTAACTATTTACGGTTATTCAAAAAGTTTTTAGTTAAAGTTGTTTTAAACGTTTTATCGTTTGTTTTTCAAAAAAAATAAATTATTGAAATATACAGTTGTTAAAACAATAAACTCCAAAATTTACGGAAAATATTTTTATCAGTTAAATTATTTTTGATACGGTATAATTTTTATACGGTATAATTTTACAAAAGTACGGTTTTTGTAGTTTGTTATTCAAAAAAAATATTTTTACTTTACAAAATAAAAAATTGTTAACAGTTAAAATAACTGAAATATCATTTGTTTTTACGGAATGTCTAGTCATTTATTAACGTTTAAAAATTACTGAAAAGATATGTTGTTTCAAGTGAAATATAAGTAGTCCGTTTTTTACAGGAAAAACGATTGTTTTAAATGTTTTTTCAGTTGAATTTAATTACAAAATATTTTGATTGTAGCAAATTCTCGAAAACCATTCGACATATTATAATTTTCTTTTGATATCTGTGTTCAGGGTCTCAAAATTAATTGATATATGTTTGGACACATCATATTAATATTGATGCGCTAAGCATCATTATCAAAAAATTTTACAATCACTTCAATGGTTTTCGAAATATCACTATTTGAAATTTGTGAAAATGGCGGGTTTTTCGTGTTGGAAAAAACTGCTGCAATTTTTGAAAATTTTTAGACAAATTTCAAATTACAATATTTTGAAAACCACTCCACCGGTTTTAGATTTTTTTTTGATATTCGTATTCAGCATGCCAAACATAATAAAAAATAATATATCGCAAGATATTTTTTAAGTTTAAAAAATGTTGGTGAAAGTTTTCCAAGAATATAAAATTTTATCGAAGGGCGCCATGGGTAAAAATATCGGATTTGGCTTAAATTTAGTTCAAATGAAAAATTGTCTTAATTTTTATAAAAGTGTCATGGGTAAGAAATTTTGAAATTAAAAAAGAAATTTACCGTAGAATCATATTAAGGGGAATTAACGAAAAGCGATAATGATGGAAGAATGCGAATTTTTGAAAGCTGTCGACACGTACGCTAAGCCAGTTTTGCTATTGAATTTTTACAAGATTTATCAAAATTATTGTATGTACTGCCTAAAAAAATGAGCCAAGCCTACATAAATTGGGTAAATTTCACTGTGCAACAAGAAAAATGAGCCTCAATGGCTTCAACGCCATATGAAAGTAGACCATCAAATGGACAAAATCACCAAAGGGTTTTGCAAAGTCAGTTCGGATTTCTTTTTTATAGCCCACTGAAGTTTTTATTTTTTTATCAAAGGCGTTTAGAAAACGTCAAAAATACTATAATAAGAACACATCTTAGCTTCAAAATATGATTTGATGTCTTCAGTGAAATTTTATGGCGGTTCTTTTCTTAGAATATTTTAACCCTCAAACTGCCATTTTAGGGGGTCATTTTAGTCCTTTTTCAAAATCTAAACACAGAAGTCTAATAAAACGTCCATTTAGAGGGTTAAAATGTTCTACAAATATTTTCCTCATAAAATTTCACTAGGGGTTGTCGAATGTTCAAAGTTTGTGCGACATGGGCAAAGTGCTTAAAAAGGGTCAAGTATAAATAATCAATGTTTGTTATTTATTTTTACCAAAGCAGTGTTACAAAATATCGACAAAAAACAGTGCAAATATACTTTTGAACTAAAAATGATGTTCTGATGTGTTATATAAAATTTTATGATGATTCTTTTCTTTGACCAAATTAACCCTCTAGCTCCTGCTTTAAATGGTCATTTTTGTCCTTTTTTAAAAGAAATACAAAAAAGTCTATAAAAGAGGTAGTTTAAAGGTTAAAATGTTTTACAAATATTTTCTGCATCAAATTTTACTAGGACACGTCTAAGACAGAAAGTTCGTCCAGCATATAGAAAATGCCTAAAAATTTTAAAGTATTCAAATTTTTTTTTATGTTTTTTTTGGGCCGGAATATAAAAAAAAACAAGTAACAAAGTTAAATTTGACTTTGTCGAATGTATTAATACCTTACACGATGTAAAAAAGTTTATTTGCAAAAAAAAAAAACAAAAAAAAATAATAAAAAAAATAAATCCACGAAAAAAAATTTTGGTAAAAAAAAAAATTCGACTAAAATGTTTTTTTTTTTTTTTTTTTTTTTTTTTAAATATGTTTGGACTTGTTTAAATACCATTCGGTGATCTATTCTGTTCACATGTGTCAACCAGCCGCCGAATTAAATCATTTTGTGTTTTTAGGTTATGTTGAATGTACCACAATTTTCGAGGTGTTCTTACATTTTCGTTCATAACTTTTGAACCGCTGAACCGATTTCGTTCAAATGCAATACCAAACTGCTTAGGGCAACAACAAGTAAATACGCTAAGTCTTTGTTATATCTGCTTAATACATTGGCCGTGATCACCATTTCCACAGACGGACAGGCATCGCTAGAATGTATAGCTATAATTTTTCAACGAGATTGGTCACGGACTCTCTGGCTCAGAGGGGGTTGAATTTGATATTTTGGCCAAAGAGGTGTTTTTTCTCATCCATGTAACTTCTTACCAATTGTTTTTAGCAAAATGTGTCCCAAATAGTTTAGATAGCTATTTCTTCAATCTTGCGAAAAAAATTATAAAAAAATAAAAAAAAAATTTTTTTGATTTTTTTTAAATCCAAAACTTTTTTTACTTTTTTGTCAAATAGGACCCTTTTTTTGACTAAAAATTCTTCTTCGTCCTCGAATACATTTTTGCTCCGCCAACAAATTTCCGCTAGAACGGCATCACGCGACTTTTTCCAAAGATATCTGAAATGGTGATCACGGCCAAAGTATTAAACAGATATAACAAAGAGTTAGCATATTAAGTTGTTGTTGCCCTAAGCAGTTTGGTATTGCATTTGAGCGAAATCGGTTCAGCGGTTCAAAAGTTATGAACGAAACAACATAGCCAAAAAACACAAAATGCTTTGATTCGGCGGCTTTCATACATCGTGGAGGATATTAATACATTCGACAAAGTCGAATTTAACTTGGTTACTTGTTTTTTTTTATTTCGGCCCAAAAAAAATTTTTGAATACTTTAAAATTTTTAAGCATTTTCTATATGCTGGACGAACTTTCTGTCTTAGACGTGCCCTTGTAAAATTTCATGCAGAAAATATTTGTAAAACATTTTAACCCTTTAACTGCATTTTTTTTATAGACTTTTTGTATTTCTTTTAAAATAGGACAAAAATGACCCTTTAAAACGGGAGCTAGAGGGTTAATTTGGTCAAAGAAAAGAATCATCATAAAATTTTATAAAACACATCAGAACACCATTTTTAGCTCAAAAGTATATTTGCACTGTTTTTTGTCGATATTTTGTAACACTGCTTTGGTAAAAATAAATAACAAACATTGATTATTTATACTTGACCCTTTTTAAGCACTTTGCGCATGTCGCACAAACTTTGAACATTCGACAACCCCTAGTGAAATTTTATGAGGAAAATATTTGTAGAACATTTTAACCCTCTAAATGGACGTTTTATTAGACTTCTGTGTTTATTTTTTGAAAAAGGACTAAAATGACCCCTTAAAATGGCAGTTAGAGGGTTAAAATGTCCTAAGAAAAAAACCGCCATAAAATTTCACTGAAGACATCAAATCATATTTTGAAGCTCAGATGTGTTCTTATTATAGTATTTTTGACGTTTTCTAAACGCCTTTGATAAAAAAATAAAAACTTCAGTGGGCTATAAAAAAGAAATCCGAACTGACTTTGCAAAACCCTTTAGTGATTTTGTCCATTTGATGGTCTACTTTCATATGGCGTTGAAGGCATTGAGGCTCAATGCGATGACCCGAAATTTGTTGCACAGTGTTTTCAATATTTTAAAGTAGAATTAGGCAATTTGTGTAACTTTACCCAATTTATAGTAGGAAACTGAAATCATTTTAATTAGAGTGTAGTAAAAATTTATATGAACTCAAATCAAACTACAAAAAACCCTTAATTTTGTGTTCAAAAAATAAGTGCCATCCTTGCTTAAATACATTTTTTATTCACCGTTGCCATAAAGCCCCATACAAAATTAAGGCCATTTTAAAAGAAAATTAGATTTGCCAAAATTGTAATTTAAATTTTATTAACTTTATCGTTTTTTTGTTGCTAAACTTTAATGGAATTTGTTTTTTTATTTCACAATATTTTTCTTTCAATTGCTGCTGATTGTAGTGCCACTTTGTTACTTGTTCCTTTATTGGGCTTACAATATATCGTTACTCCCTTTCGTCCGGATCCTGGTCATCCTTATGAGCATACTTATGAAGTTATATCAGCATTTACAGCATCATTTCAGGTGAGTGGGATTTAGTAAATATTTGATAATAATTTCAAAAGTATTTGGATTGCAATAAAAAATTCTATGAATGAATATATTTAAATAAAATATGTGGTTATAATTGTTTATTCATTAGGAAAATTTCATAGAAGTTTGTAAAAAGAATTCATTAGCTTTATGTTAAAAGGAGATAAGTTTATTTTTAAAGTTTTTTCAGGAAAGACATTATATTAGTTTTTCCCCACTAACATTTGTTGAAAACATACCTAAGCACTAGAGTGTCCCTTATTTTGGAAATCTTAAGACGGTACCCGCTAATTTTTTTCCTTTTGACTTAAAAATAACTAAGGAAAAATTTTACTCCCCACGGCCACGCCTTCCCTACGCGACGGGGCATAAAAATAAATTTTCCATACAAACCAATTTTTTTTATTTTTTTTTATTTTTAATTTTTTTTAATTTTTTTTAATTAATTATTATATAACTTGGTTAGCTTATTCACGACAAAAAATTTGATTTTGGTGGGATAAGGTTGTCAGCTCTAAAAAAACGCAGAGTGACACATTTGGCCAATCTAGGACGACAAAAATTCAATTTTATTTATATTGTCTGGAAATTGGGTATACATGTTCGTTTTGACTTTGAAAACAACTTTATGAAAAATTTGGGAGGCCAGTTAACGGCCACGCCCACTTTTTAAAAAATGTTTAATTTTGCTTGTAATATCTTTAAACATGGTATATATACTCTCAAGGACTGTAGAAACAATATCACATAAAAGGGGGCGGTCAGACAACTGCCACGCCCACTTTTTAAAAATATGTTTAAAAATATGTAAAAACAAGGTTTACATATCGCCCCACTGCAGTCGGCGTCGCAGACGGGCGCAAAAGTTAGCCATTGAAATAAGTACTATGGATATTGGTCAATATGTCTGAAAAGGTCCGGCGACCAATAGGGACCAAAAACAAAAGTTCTATTCCATCAAAAAAAATAAATATATAATTTTCATTTCAAAAATTTTTATTATGTTAAAAATTTAATAAAAAATAGAAAAAATTGTTTAAAAAAAAGAAAAGATATGACTTAAAGCCTTTAAATATCCTTTAAAATTACCAAAAAAGAGTGTATAAATATATTTTTTTGTTAAAAAGTTACAACAGTTTAAAATCGACTTAATTAATGCGAAATAATGAACACTACTTACAGGATTTTACAAGATGCAACTTTATGCACCCACATCTTAATAACGAATAGAATTATAGTTCTTATATGAGTATTTCCGTGTTATTAGGAATGTTTTATAATACATACAAACAAATCATAAAAATCGGTGAACTTTTTTTTTTTTGATTTTTGTCGTGCTAGATTGGCCAATTGTGGCACTGTGCAACGGCTCTAATTTTCGAAAAAAATTTAATATAATAATTAATAACAAAAAAATTAAAAAAAAAAATTTGGTTTGTATGGAAAAATTATTTTTAAGGCCCCGTCGAGTAGGGAAGGCGTGGTCGTAGGGGCGTAAAATATTTCCTGAGTTATTTTTAAATCAAATGGAAAAAATGAGCAGGTACCGTCCCAAAATAAAGGACACTCTACTAAGCACTTAAGGGGGCTCCCATACAAAGATTACATTTTTATTAAACTGCTCCTACAGCTCTAACTGCCTCATTTATTTTCTTAAATCAGCTGCTACTGCTTCCATGGTGCCTCCTAGAGTGTCCAAAAGATAGACCGACCCCTATTAATTTTTACCCCTAAACATTTTTACTAAACATACCTACTACATCCTATCTCTACTCACTATGGGGGGTACCACACAATATGAGATTTCTATAAAATTTGCTCCCACCGCTCTAACTTTCCCAAGAGTACCTCTAAAGGGGTCAAATGTATGACCGACCCCAAAAAGTTTTTGATCAAAAATGTGGCTAATAGAATTTTCTTACTTGTTTACTTTGGCGCAGCAACAAAAAAAAATAAAATAAATGTTTTTATACCCTCCAACCACAGTATGGGGGTATACTCACTTTGTCATTCCATGTGTAACGCATCGAAATATCGGTCTAGGACCCCATATAGTGTATATATTATTGATCAGTGATCGATTCTAAGACATTCTAGCGATGTCCGTCTGTAGAGGACACGATACAGTCTAAAATAAAAGAGCTAGACTTTCCAAGTTTGTCACGAATATGTCTTATATTCCTAGGCAGGTTAAGTTCGGAAATGGGCAAAATCGGACCAAGGGGGAAAAAGTTCCCCCTTGGAGAACTAAACCAACCCCTGAAAAACGGTATAATTTTGCAGGTCTTTTTGTAATTTTTTTAAGGAAATGCAACATTTTTATGTCAGACGATGCTCAAAACCCTGCATTTGGACCCAGCGGATAAAAAAAATAATAAAAAAAAATTTGCCCGACCCTTTTGTGGGCGTGGATATAAAAAATATATTTTAATAATGATTAGTTGGATTAAATAAGTGGAGGAATCATAATAAATCCATTTGATAACATCTATCGCAAGGACAAGGTGTCCCCCAAGGTGTCCCCCAATGTCTCCCACCAAACCCCTAAACCAACCCCCCCCCCAAAAAAAAAGACGACCCTGAAATTTTTTTATGTTTTTTTTTTTTAATTTTGGAGGGTATAAAAGATTCGGCACAGCCGAATTTAACACTCTCACTTGTTTTTTTTTTACTTTGTTCGAAACTTTCCGAATTTTAGTCAAACAAGGAACCCAAAAACATTTCCCAACATGTCCAATATATAAAATTCGAATTGGTTATACAAAGCAGGGCAGTCGATGTTGTAAAAATATAATTATTTCAATAAACAAAAATTTCGCTAATTTATTTAAAATTTGAAATTCTTTTTTTTTTTGTTAAATAAATTATTTATTTACCTAAAACCACTGATACACTATAATTATTTTAAATTATTTCAATCATTTATGTACAATCTAGCCATTATACATTTTAAAACAACAAAAAATAACCATGATGAAAAGTTGATGTAAATAAACAATGTTACCACTGAAATTTGCTTAACCTCAAATCTGTGGTTTTTGTTTTGAGGTTTAAAATCCTTGTATATATTGTAAAGGTTTCAGTTATAAATAATGCAATAAATTTTGTAGTTTTAGTGGTAATCAAGAATAAAATCAAAATAAGAAAATTTCCAAAGAAGAACTAATTAAAGAAAATTTTTATTTAAATAAAAAGTTGTTGAAGGTTAAACTGATTTTTCTAATTTAAAAAAGTTTTTCCACTAAAGTACTTCCTATTTCCTTTATTTCATTTAAAAACAGAAAAAAATCGAAAGAAAAAATCAAGATAGTTTCATTATTATTTATGTTTAACATAAATCATCTTTAGTAATCCTTGTTACTACCTAAAACCTTTGATACAAAAGTATACAGATTTTATTTATTTGTTTTTTTTTTTATATTTTTGGCAATTATACCAATGTGGAATGGTATGTTAAAAACACACAAAAAGTGTTATTTTGTATAATGAGCCAATGAATTTTTTCATAAAATTAATGACTTTTTCATTAAGGCTATGAGTTGATTGATAAAATTTATAAAAAAAAAATGTCATTGCGTTAACGAAAATAACACCGTAAAACACTACTTTTAACACCAGAACGAGACCTTATACACTTGATAGCAGAGCCCCTCTTGAGTAAAACTGCATTTACAGTTTTTCATTCGGTGATCATTTGTCCTTCATAGAGGACTTTAAAGATTTGAAGGACCTTTAAAGTAAAAAAATCCCTGCGAATTTTGTACTCTTGCCAAAGCAAAGTTTTTTTAGAAAAAATAATAGCGGTATTCGCTCTTGATAGCATTTTTGCAAGGGTAGTTTAAATGCTATGATTTTATGCTACAAAGCGTGAGCGTCTTTTTATCGTTTTTATTGGGAGTTTTCAAACAGCTGTTGTTATTATATTCTGCTGTTGTCAAAATAGCTATTATCTATCGAAATCGCTTTTGTAGCAATTTTTTTAGTAGGATTTAGCGACTTTCTGTTTGAATAATAATTGGCATTGGTGCTGCGTTCAAGAAGAAGATGAAATAATTATTTTTTTCATTTGTGTTGTTCTAATTTTTGGTTATTTTTTGTTATTATTCGTTCTAAAAATCTATTGTTATTTTTTACACAAAATATGAAAGTTTGTTAATTATTCTTATTGTTTTCCGAAAAAACTAAAAGATGTTAAGTATTGTAAGCTTGAAAGGTTTGAAAGGCCAGAATATGCTATGGGTTTTTGCCTTGCATATAAATGAAAGTCTTGTATATTTTTATTTCATGTATTTTGTTGTTGTGGTCTTGCATACTCTTGTATTTATACAAGATCTGCAAGCTTTCAAAGGTCTGCAAGGGTAGTTTGCTACCAAGAGCGAATACTGCTAATGTTATATTACTTTGCTATTCCATGCAAAATGAATTGAAATATCAGTCGAGGACCCCATTAAAAACCCAAAAGAGCTGTACATTTCGTAAGTGAGTGAAAAAACGAGTGCAAAAATGTGTTTTTCATTTGAAGAGTATAAGAGATTCGGCACCAAAGAATATACCACTCTCACTTGTTTTATGTACATTTGATAAACAAATGGAAAATTTTTATGCGAAAAGCTTAGACTTGGTAAAAAAGTAGTTTTGGTAAACAAAATTATGTTAAAAAAATTTTTAATGAACCCAACATTTATTTTTTCCTTGACAATGGAAACATATTTATTTAAATTTGTAAAAGATTATTAAAATAATAGAAAAAATAACCATGTACGGACACCACTACGTGATAAAAGACTAAAAAAAAAAAGACCCGTGTCTCCCAATTTTTCCTAAAGTCATGCACTTTTTTTTATGGGCCGCCAAAGATTTGGGGCCTCGGTATCATTTTCGCAAAAAAGTGATAATTTTCTCAGGCTCATATCTTGCAAACCGTTCAGAATTTACTCTCTAAGACAAAGTTGTAGCTCTAGTCATAAACAACAAAAATTGCGAACATATAAAATCAAAAAAACTTCACCTTCCAGATCAAAATCGTAAAAAACTTAAAAAAATTTGATTTTTTTACCTTTTTCCCCGTGTTCAGGTCCATAGGTAGCAAACCGTTCAAAATTCAAGGAAACAATCAACTACAAAAATTTACATAAGATCTCAATAAACAAATTTCTACAACATATAAACTTCCTGGGAATATGGGACAGTTTGACAACACACACACATGATCAATTATTTTTATTTATTCTTTCTATTTATTTACAACTCATTTTTAATAAATTCCACCTAACCGAGAACTGGTAACAATGACCGTCCTCTCGTTGTAGCGAAAAAAACCAAGGGTTCTGGTGGGAATCGAACCCACGACCCCCACGTTGAAAGGCTAGCACGCTACCAACTAGCCTACGGCGGCCCCCAAACAAAGACTATACTTCACAGGATCATTTCTGTAGTCAGTCTTCATATTACTTCATTGCAAAATGAAAAATACCACTTCCTGGGAATAATTCTGAACGGTTTGCAAGATATGAGCCCGAGAAAATTATCACTTTTTTGCGAAAATGATACCGAGGCCCCAAATCTTTGGCGGCCCATAAAAAAAAAGTGCATGACTTTGGGAAAAATTGGGAGACACGGGTCTTTTTTTTAGTCTTTTATCACGTAGTGGTGTCCGTATATGGTTATTTTGCCATGACTTAAAAAATTACACACAGTGTTATTTACAACTTAATATCATCATCATTAGGGTTTTATTTATTTAGCGTATGGATTAAAAAAGATACAGAGAATATTACAATATATGTGGTATTTGTTTTATAGGTTTAAGGAATTTAGCCAAGATATAACGTCAGGTGTTAGGTTTTTTATATCTTCAACATTTCCTGGAAAGGACAAGATTGGGCAATCATACATTATGTGGTTGATAGATTGGGAAGGATAGCCGCATGAGCAACTGGCATCGGCGGCAAGACCCCACTTGGTCAGGGTTTCCATAGTCCTGGCAGTGGCACTACGTAAACGGTTTAAATTACACCATGGTTTTCGGGGGATATCAAATTCCATGTTACGTTCGTCTGGGTTGAAAAGAGGACTATGTCGTCCTGAGTCGTTCCATTGAGCCATCCATGAGGTGTTTATTTCAAAATTATCTTCACATAGTTTTTAGGCTAGTACTATGGGAGGGAGTCTAGATTTCAATCTCGAACAGTAGTGAATTGAAAGATCAGAGCAAAGCGGGATATCGGAGTTGCCATAAACTTTGTTGTACTCCCGAAGGAGGGCTTGTTTTCTCCGTAGTTGTGGAGGTTGTAAATTTGATAGCATGGGTAACCATTCAATGGGGGTAGTCTTAAGTGTACCAGATATAAGTCTCATTGTGGTGTTTAGTTGTGTGTCGACTTTTCTTACATGGTGGCTATTTAACCAGATATCTTGCGATATCTTGATTTGAACCTAGCGGTGATGATTCATTCAGATATTGGATTATAGCCAATCAGCGATTTCTTTGCTTTATGGGAAATTAGTAACCCCACGCCGTTAATACGGTATTGTTCATTTCCGCTAAACACAAAGTATTGACCGGATTCTGTATATTCTTCGCCTTTACCCATTTGCCTTGTTTCTACAAGGCCCATGATTTCAAGTTTGTACCTTTGCATTTCTTTAAAGACTTGCTCCATTTTCGATACATCCGTCAAAGTTCGAACATTCCATGTTCCTATCATAGTCCTTTTACGAAAGCCAAAGGTCGTCATCTGGGTTTTCCCAACATTTTTAATGAAAAAAAATTTTGATGAAAAAAAGTTTTTGATGAATTTTTTTGATGAAAAGATAAATTTTTTGATGTAAAAAAATTGATGAAAAAAAAAATATAAAAAAAAAATTTGGTGAGAAAAAAATTGATATAAAAAAAATTTTATGAAAAAAAATATGATAAAAAAAATTTATGAAAAAAAAAATTTTATGAAAAAAATAAAATTTGATGAAAAAAAAAGTTTGATGAAAAAAAAAAATTGTTGGAAAAAAAATGATGAAAACAAAAATTGATAGAAAAAAATATTAATAAAAAAATTGATGGAAAAAAAAATGATGAAAAAAAAATAAAAATTGATGAAAAAAAAATTTGATGAAAAGAAATTTTATGGAAAAAAAATTTGATGAAAAAAAAAAAAATATGAAAAAAAAAAATTGATGAAAAAAAAAATTTGATGAAATTTTTTTTTTGTTGAAAAATAATTATGTTGTTGTATATATATTTTTATTCACCAGCAGATGAATTATTATCCAAGTTACAAGTCCAAGTTATTAAAATTTTTGGTTTTAAGAAAATGAAAATAGTAATTCTTGTTTTCTTTTTCGTTAATTGTTTGCTTATATAGTCAAACTGAGGTGGCGTCCTGCAGTTTTTTTAAAATTAGACACCAGCCTAAAAACATTATCATGTTAAAATTAAATTTCTTAACCCTAGGAGGATCAGGGATTTTTTGGCGCTAAATGGTAAAACTAGGTCTGCACAGACCCATATGGGATTTATATGCGAATACATAGGCAGATATTCTAAAAGTGTGTGAAAATGTGTTTAATGCTAAGAAAAAGTCTAAATGAACAATAAAAACATATTAGTACATTTTTCAGGTAACAATTCACCTTATTTTATTAATTATAGCTTAGAAAATTAAGTCTTGGGACGGCAAATAAGGCACGCGTATCTGGCATTTGAATGCTGTTGACATATCGGATTTTTGCAGTACATGCAGTGAAAACGAGTTTTTCGCTGTTTTTTATCAGTTTTATATCACATCGAGCACGATGGTCGAGTTGAAGAGGAAGCGGCATGGGCTGGTTGATCATCTATCGGTGGGCCTCCAACCGCCTGCAAAAAAGTTGAACAATTGATTTTATAAATTGAATTGAAAGAAAAAATTAAGTGCTCACCTCTACATTGAATAAGGCCATTGCCTGTTTGACGTGTTGAAAACCTCAAACAATTGGATTTTTTGCTCTCTGCTCCATGTGAGGGATCACCAGCTGTTCTGCCAACTCCATTAGGAAGACACGTCTTCGGTCGTTGCTCTTGACATGCCCCAATTTGTCATGAACGACAAAAGCAGCCAAGCCCGCCACGTCCAACATGTTAAAAAACAATGCTAACGGCCATCGGTTTGTGCCCCGTTTGCAAGTGTAACCGCCATGGTGTCCACTCCGGATTTATACTTATTGTAGTCCAGAATTTGAAATGGTTTCTTCGATGGCTTTGATGGATCGACGGTGTTTTTATAATGTTCGGTCGAGATGAGAACCACAGCTTTTTTCTTTTTTGGCACGTATGAACATAATGCGATGTCATTATTATGGTAACCGAAAACTGTGCTGAATACATCTTGATTTGGATCCAACATCTCCTTCGGTATGCAGGCTTTGTTTTTGCGCATGGTTGGTACATATGCCAAACGTTTTGTCATCAAAACCGCAGCCAAATCATAAGACGAGAAAAAATTATCGGCATATACAGTTCGTCCAGATCCGACATATTTTTCGACCAATTTTAGAACAATGTTTTCGCCTTGATTTACAGCACTTCATTAAGCTGTTTCACAACATAAATTATTCCTTTCAAAGGATAATTGGATTTGGCGTCACACATCCACCATACTTTTATGCCGTATTTGGCTGGTATATACTGGGTGAAAAGCGTGCGTCATCGGTATGGAAACAATTGCTCTTCAATAGTTTTCTGAGCACCTGGAACATAAAGACGCTCCAAGTTTTTCATGAGCATGTTCCAAACGTCGTCGATGGCAGCCGATTTGCTTTCTAATAGCCTAGCGGGTCTTATGTTGCCGTTATCAAATCGAATATATCGTAGAATAAATTTATATCGGTGACCAGATATCGTCGCCTTGTAGATAGGGTTACCGTTGTGGCCCCACAACTCATGAACTGGCTGACTGTTTGACCCGAATATGCCGGCAAACAAAGTAAGGCCAAAAAATGCGTAAATTTCATTTTCGGTTACAGGTGTCGTCCATTCTCGCTGTGTCTGTCCAGGATTCTTTTCAGACCATAGACGGCAAAGCAATTATACTGACGATCTCGGGTGATATTAGCATTTTAAAAATAGAAACCGGGTTTCGCATAATCCTTGGAACCGGGCCTTCATGACCAATGGTGACGCAATTCTGCGCACGATGTCTACCTGTGGCCGGCGGAGCACTAGACCAAAGCTTTCCATCCTTTGACCGGTAGTTTATAATCGAGCTCGACGAACATGGCTCCTCGTCCATATTGACGTCTTCGAGCGCTTCATAGGCAGCTGATGCGGCTTCATAGAAATTTTCTATATCATCATCGTCATATGGAACCTCGGCTTCTATAACGATATCTGTCTCACCATCGGAAGCCTCATCTCCTAACACCGGCATATAATCAGGATCAGTGTCGTCGTCGTCTTCGAATGGATCGAGCTCATCGGCCTCTTCTTCTGCACCGGCCAACCATGCTCCTAACCTTTCTTGCATTGGAATCTTTTCTTCTTCCGATAAGTTTTGATATCTTGTGGTGCAATTTACCACGTCCATCATATCATCATCGAAACTAGATGATGATGACATTTTTTTGTGGAAAAAAATCTAAAAAATTAATTTCAATTAAAACTCACAGATGTTTACACTTCAAATGCTACTGCTCAGACAAACAAGCTGATCGGTTCAAAGCCGTCCAGGCTTATTTCTTACTTTTTGCATTTCTTACAGCTTTTTTAAAAAAAAATTATGAAAATGAAATTTTGCTAACATTGCGCCGCCGCGGAGGAAACTTGATACCCTCCGAAAATTTCGTGTCTGATTGGATGCCCCATGCTATATTAACCCGTTACCTGCGTTCTATTAAATTTTTGGGTTCGAAAATAGTTTCAATCGCATGCCACACCATTCATATTACACATAGGTCTACACAGACCTAGTTTTACCATTTATGACTATTTTTTTGTAAACCCGAATAAAACATAAAATAAACCGATTAGGGACCTGATATTGTGTTATTGTGTTCTCAAGACCTGCTCCTAGGAAGTCAGGGACGGATTTGTCTCTAACATGCGAAACAATAAAGTTATACACACTTTAATATGCAAAAGGTCTGCACAGACCTGGTTGACCATCCTAGGGTTAAAAAATTTATTTCTCCAATCCTGCTGCTATTTTTTTTTTTCATAGTGTGTTTATGAGTATACATAAAAATATCAGCAACAATTATCATGCACCACTACATATGAGAGTTGAAAAATAATTTTAACCAGGAAGGTATCCAACAAATAAAAAAAAAGTATCTGAAAAGGATTTTGTTAATTTTAAAAATCACTCAACAGATCTTTTTAAAATTATTTTTAAGTATTTCTGCAATTATGAAGCAACACGCTGTAAAGTAAGCACCAACGGTCTAGTTTTACTAGAATTCAAAATTTTTTTCTCGATCTTTAGATAGGACACCTTCCCTGTCAGGCATTTATAAAACACTTTGTGCTTGTCTGCTGGCTGTTGATGCTGAAATATAACATTTTTACGTGCAATTGTGAAAATGTATGAATAATAAATGTTTTGTATGTATTAAAAGCATTTTTATTTATATTAGTAGTGTAATGTAAACAAGTACATGTGTGTGTATTTTCTACATTTAAACTATTACAGAAGAATTTAATTTTGTTGCCGTATATGTAAATTTTAAATTTAAACAAGTAGAAAAGTTAAATTCGTTTTGGCCAAAACGGCATTGTGAATACGCTTCACAATGCCGTTTAGAAGTGATACTAAATTTTCTAACGTTTTTGAAAAAACAAAAACTACAAAATTTTTTTCCAGTGTAAATTTTTTTTTTATTGTAAAATTTTTTTCGAGCGTAATTTTTGTTTTTTTTTTAGTGAATAATTTTTTTTGAGTGACAAAAATACTTTGTAAAATATTATTCTGACTTACCAATGTTTTTAAAGTTTGTTTAACGGATTTTTAAACACGGGACTTAAAGTAAAACTAATCCGAAATTCACGGTTTTAACATGATAATGGCTGGTGTCTAATTTTTAAAAAGTTGCAGGACACCACCTCTGTTTCGCTATATTAGGTAACAATTAACGAAAAAGAAAATAAGAATTACTATTTTTTTTTCATTTTCTTAAAAATAAAAATTTTAGTAACTTGGTTTTGTAACTTGGATAATAATTCACCTCGTGGTGAATAAAACCGTTATTCACCAGCTGATTTTTTTATATTTTTTTTTTCATAAGTTTTTTTTTGTTTTTTGATCAATTTTTTTTTCACCAATTTTTTTTATCTCATAATTTTTTTTTTTTTTATCAATTTTTTCATATTTTTTTTCATCAAATTTTTTTCATCAAGTTTTTTTTATCAAATTTTTAATTACAACAATTTTTATACCCTCCAACCACAGTATGGGGGTATACTCACTTTGTCATTCCGTGTGTAACGCATCGAAATATCGGTCTAGGACCCCATGAAGTATATATATTATTGATCAGTGATCCATTCCAAGACATTCTAGCGATGTCCGTCTGTCCGTCCGTCCGTCCGTCCGTCCGTCTGTGGAAGACACGATACAGTTCAAAGTAAAAGCGCTAGACTCCTGAAATTTGGCACGAAGATGTCTCATGGTATTGGGCTGGTTAAGTTCGAACATGGGGAAAAAAGTTCCCCTCTTAAGAACTAAAAAAAACTCTAAAAAAAAGCAATTTTTTAAAGGTTTTTTGTACTTTTGCTTAGCAAACAAAACATTGTTATGTCAAAAGAAGTTCATAGTCTTGCAGTTGGATCCAGGGAGGTTGTGTCCAACCAACTTTACTCCCCCCCCCAAAAAAAAAAAAAGACGCCCCTGTTTTTTTTTTACGTGTTGGAGGGTATAAAAGATTCGGCACAGCCGAATTTAACACTCTCACTTGTTTTTTATAATATTTTTTTTCTCATCAAAAATTTTTTTTCTTAATTTTTTTTTACCTCAAAAAAATTTTTCTTTTTATAAAATTTTGTTTTTTCATTCAAATTTTTATACCCTCCACCCTAGTGTTAGGGGGTACATATAAGTTTGTCATTCCGTGTTGAACACCTCGAAATATTGGTCTAAAACCCAATAAAGTATATGTATTCATGATCCTCGATCGATTTTAAGACGATCTAGCGATTTCCGTCCGTCCGTCCGTCTGTCTGCCTGCCTGCCTGTATGTTAAAAACACGCTAACTTTTGAAAGACTTAACGGAGGCTCCTGAAATTTTGCATATATGTTGGTCATTTACATGGCCAGGTTGGTATTGTAATCCAGTAAAATCAGTCCAGTGTACTATGGTTCCAAATCAATTTTTATACCCTCTAACCACAGTATGGGGGTATACTCACTTTGTCATTCCGTGTGTAACGCATCGAAATATCGGTTTAGGACCCCATAAAGTATATATATTATTGATCAGTGATCCATTCTAAGACATTCTAGCGATGTCCGTCTGTCTGTCCGTCCGTCCGTCCGTCCGTCCGTCCGTCCGTCTGTGGAAGACACGATACAGTCCAAAGTAAAAGCGCTAGACTCCCGAAGATGTCTCATGGTATTGGGCTGGTTAAGTTCGAACATGGGCAAAATCGGTTCAGGGGGAAAAAAGTTCCCCTCTTAAGAACTAAAAAAAACTCTAAAAAAAGCCATTTTTTAAAGGTTTTTTGTACTTTTGCTTAGCAAACGAAACATTGTTATGTCAAAAGAAGTTCATAGTCTTGCAGTTGGATCCAGGGAGTTTGTGTTCAACCAACTTTACCCCCCCCCCCCCAAAAAAAAAAAAAAGACGCCCCTGTTTTTTTTTTACGTGTTGGAGGGTATAAAAGATTCGGCACAGCCGAATTTAATAGTGCGTTTACATTGGATTTCTAATCTAGTAAATTGCGATTTTAATCTAGTTTGCAATCTGTACCGTTTACATTGGCATTTTTTACATTTGAGAAGATTAAGATTGGCATTTATAACAACAAGTTGGTAATAAATGTGTGTGACTGCGTCAAAAGATAGCGACGGTAATTAGTCGTCGTATGATTAACAAGGACTGTGACGGCGTTTACAAATAACAATGACGGCGGCATACACATTCTTGGCGGCGTCATCAAAACGACAGGCTTTGTGTCGGTTTTTTTCAGTGTTGGATAATGCAAATAATAGAAATACAGAGTTGTATTTAACTTTACCAGATTGCGTTTGCCGATTAGAGTCTAAACTACTAGATTGAAAAAAATAAATTTGTATGGCCAATCTAATAGATTGAAACTGGATTGGAGCCACAATCTACTTTAAGCTAGCTTAGAGGACCAGTGTAAATGCACTATAACACTCTCACTTGTTTTTGTATAAATTCCAAAAATGAAGCAAAGTTGCTAGTTTTAAATCTGGAATGCTTTTTTATCTCTTAACGCAATCAAAGAACACTTTTCAAAAAAAAAAAAAAAAATGTTTTTGGATTTTTTTTTTAATTTTTTTTTTAATTTTTTTGTTGAACCAAAAAAAAAATATCAACAATAATATATTTCTAGTAGTCAGCCGAAGGCAAAAAAATTATATTTAAAAAAAAATTAAAGATGTGCAACGCAAAAAACAGAAAATTTTGCTAAATTGTGCTAAACTAAAATGACAATTGTGAGAGTTTGCCGAAAAATGCTGGCTATGTGTTTATTTTAGTATTAAAAAGACCATCTAGAAAACAGTTTCACATTTGAAGACTCATGCAAGTTCGTGCCCAAATACAACGTTTTGTCCACGAAAGATATACACTCTAAAAAACTCATGTAAACTTACTATTATAAATTTTGTAAATTTTTGTTGAATAGCACGCATTTTGTGTTAATATAAGCATAAAATGCGTAAAAAAATTTTAAACCAATTTAACACAGAAATTATAAATATTATCCGTTAGTTCAAATATTTTACCCACAAATGTGTAAATAACATGTTAAATAACTAAAACGCCAGACAAAAGTATAAAACTCCGTAGCGTAGTGGTTTAGAGGTGTACTTTCAAATCGGAAGGTGGCGAGTTTGATGCTCGCTGGCGCCGAATGTTTTTTGTTATATTATTCACCTCTTTTTTATTTATATTGAACACTAGTGGTCAATTTATTCAATTTACACATTCAGAGTGAAATTACCCAATTTATAGTAGGAGCCCAGTTTCCTACTATAAATTGGGTAAATTTCAACAAATTTTGATTAGAGTGTAGGCTATTTTGTCTTCAAAATCCTTAAAACCACAACCCCCAAGAATAGCGCCAAAGATGCATGGAATTAGAAATTGGAGTTTTAAATAAGAACTACTTTTCTTAGGCTTGAATTTCCCTTTTTAGCCTTTTTATAATTTTATTTTTTCCATTTGCTGTTAGTATAACTGTGATATGGTTTGATCCCGATTTAAAAATACGTCTTAAAAACTGTCAACTTTGAAACTCTGGCAGACTGTCAGTATTGCCATCAAATTTTTTTCATTATACTTTCTTAATGGCTTGGAGTGTTACCATTGAGAAACTGTATAAGCTTTTGGAAATTTGTTAAATTTTTTTTTTACAATTTCTGCCAAAAAATATGCATTCAAAAGTTATGAGCAAAAGTCTGAATTCGACATGGGGTTTTCGTGAATTTACGAGATAAAAAACACGCTACACTCTAAAAAAATGAGTCCATTTTCCTACTATAAGTTGGGTAAATTTAAACAAACTCTAATAAAATACTACACTCAAAATAATCACTCTGTTAAATTACAGAGATACTCTGCTGAGCCAGCAGAAAATACCATAGATTTCCAACCAGCAAGATTTTTTGTTATTTTACAAAGAAAACTCTGTAAAATGATTTCGATAAAAAAAACTGTAAATTTACAGAATTATCTGTAAAATATTGATAAAAGCGACCAGAATTTGACTATTTTATTTACTATTTGATTTCTGGTCAAATAGCCAATCTGGTGTTGACAATTGAAAAATGCCATCGAGTAAATTTGCCCGCTTTAATGCTTAAAAATTGTAAATTTACTTTTTTTTATTTTTGTGAAAGTTTTTTACGAGTACCTCCAATTTTACACGACATCCTCGTAAAATTTTCCAGGGTTTATAATTACAGAGCAATAAATAAAAATACAGTTGAAATTTTGTATTTTGGTTACGAGAAAAAACATAAGTATTTTATAAAATCTGTATTTTAACAAAAAACTCTGTTTATTATCTCTAAAATAGAGATTACAAAGTAAAAAGTAAAATTACAGATAAAATTTTGTTTTTCGGTTACAAGAAAATACAAAGTATATTATTAAAAACTGTATTTCGACAGATAACTTTGTCAAATAACTGTCGAATTGAGATTACAGTCATTTTACAGAGTTTTTAACAGAGTTATTATTTTGAGTGTACTAAAAATTTTTGTAAATTTCCAATAATTGTAAGTAAAATTACGCAATTTGTGTAAATGTACCCAATTTATAGTAGGAAACCGAAATCATTTTAATTAGAGTGTACCTTTCGGAATGCATAACTGAGGATGCTATAGCTTAGAATATATATTTGTCGTTCCTCTGGCCTGGTTCGTAATTTCAGCCAAATCGGTTCAGTGGTTCAAAAGTAATTAGCAAAACCGTGATTTTCAGATTAGTTTCACCTAAATTCACGTGTTGAAAACGCGGTAAACATGATTTAAATACATTGGTAAGTCACAAAAATATTTTACAACGTATTTTTGTCACTCAAAAATATTTTTACACTAAAAAAAAAAAAAAATACACTCAAAAAAATTTTACACTCGAAAAAAATTTTATACTCAAAAACAAAAATTTACACTCAAAAAAAAAAATTTGTTAATTATTTTTTTTTTCAAAAATTACTTAAAAAAGTTTTTTACACAAAATTAAACATTTCTAATCAAAATTTTTTTCACGTAAGAAAATTTACTATCACTTAAAAAGGGCATTGTAGATTAGGTCAAGTCGAATTTAACTTTTCTACTTGTTTTTTTTTGTAATTTTGCTAAGCAAATGAAAAATGTTTATGTCAGGAGAAGTTCAAGTTCTGTAGTTAGATCCTTTTTAGTCCGCCCCATTTTGTGGGCGTGGGTAAACAAAATAGTTCATAGAATGATAAAATTGTATACCTATAGTTGAAAAAGCGTAATAAATGAATAAAAAAAATCTTTATCGCATGGGGAAAGGTAGGCCCCCACCCTTTCCGCCAAACCTCTTTGCACCCCAAAAAAACAGACTCCCCTGACATTTTTTCTTTTCTTTTTCCTTTTCTTTTTTCTTTTTTTCTTGCGAATTTTGTTTGGGAAGAATTTCTTTCTCCCCTCTTCCCCGTGGCTCCACCACTGACCAGAGGTGGGGGTAATATTTTTAACTGTTAAAAAACATTGTTTGCGATAACAAAAAAAAAAACTGTAAAATCTTTTCTCTTAAGTAAACAATACTTGTTTTTATTGTTTTTGACAAGAACTTCAACTGCTTTGAAGTCAATATATTATTGTTGTTTGCTGTTTTTTTTAACTTTCGTTTTAACTTCTTTATCATACAAAGATTTTTCTTTTTTCTGCACTGCTTCCTTTTTATAAAGTTGTTTTTTTTTTAAAGTTTTCCTTTAATACATCATGCATAAGAACAGTTTGTATTTTGGCATTAAGAAGGTCTCAAAAACCAATTTTAAAATAGTTAAAAAAAAAATTGATTTTAAACTGAAATTGTAATTCCAAAGTAAACATTTTTTCTTGTTCAAATTTTATACACTCAAAAATAACCTTGTAAAATTACTAGAAAAAGTCCTGTAATCCCATTTAACCAATATTTAACAGTGTTACTTGTTTTTAAAAAAAAAACTTTTGATTGAAATTTAAATTTTTCTTTATAATTTAATAATTTTTTTTCGAAAATGTACAAACTTTCAAGGTCATTTTACAAAAAAATCTAGTTTACAACAAAAAAGTTGTAAATTTACAATTTTATTGGTAAAACACTTGTAAAATTAAAAAAAATCTCCAAATTTTTACCATGAATTTTCGTAAAATAGGAGGTAGCAAAAAATCTAGTAAGGTCACGAGAACTCCTCGTAAATAGGAGGTAGCACAAAATAATTTTACGAGTGTACAAATTTAAAAATATGCTTAATATGTCCATCTTATAAATGAACATTCATTTGTAGGTGTAGATAACTAAAGAGCGCTGATGATACACTCAAAAAAAGAAAACTGTAATGTTAGCAAAAAAAGCTTGTAAACCTACAAAAAAATTTGCTGATTTTGAACCCACAATTTTTTTGGTTAAGTTAGCAAAAATGTTTTGCCAAAAATTAGTTAA